>JAMAKO010000003.1:270837-955881 GCA_023628555.1 Chaetomiaceae sp. R4402
CCGGTGCCACGCAACTGGGTTTCACAGCGCACCGTTTCTCAGCAGCTCACCCATCCCCCCCCCCCCCCCCCCCCAACCCGGCTTTGACCCGGCCGGCCGCGACACCGCAGGCCCAGCGTCCTGAGAGTGCATGCACAGTGTGCCAAACTCGGAGACATGAGCGCCGCAAATCGACGGTCCATTGTGCCGAAGCCCACCAACAATCATCTCGCGCTACATCCAAGCCGCGCAGACGGTCGTTGGCCGGATCGTGCGTTGGGAAAGCGACGCAGAGGAGCGCCAATCAAGCGAAAGTACCACCCCTACTCTCTCTCACCAAGATGAGTCGGTGAACGGAGTAAGTGGGGAGGTACCAGTAGCAGAAGGGGATGCTCAAAACTCCGGGGACGCGCTCCAGGCACCCGGAACTCGCCCATCCAGGGGATACAGGAACACAAAAGAAAGCCGTAATGCTTGCCAGCTTGCGTTCAGAAACCGTGGTCACGAACATCTCGTGACACAAGCGATCCTGAGAGCGTGGACAGTGGCGGAAACGAGAGCTGAAATGGAGCAGCATGGGCGCTGTTGATGGATCCAAATGGGGTGGGGGACACCCGCGGGTCCCTCGCGGGTTTTCATGTGTAGTAGAACAATGAAGGCATCAAAACATAGTATCTCCTGGAGGTTTCGAGGCCGCGGAGCGCTGGAGATGGACAGCGAGGACAAGCCAAACACATTTTGGAAGAACGTCTCGATCTGTGTGTGCCATTGGCATTGGTGATTTGTTCGCCCATGTTTGGTTCTTGCATTCGTCGTACGTGCCGATCGGAAGAGCAGCAACAACCTACTTCTGCGTACTACTTCTGCGTCCATGTACCAGCGAGCCAGGGCGACACGTCGCGGTCATCGGTGGGTGTTGCCTGAACACCAACTCGTCGCCCGCTTCAATGGATGGCCCAACACGGCAAACGCTGAGACAGACACACAGCCAAGACTGCACGGACCTCCGAGCCCTAAGCTCCGAATGGCCAATCAACCAAGGCACGAAGTGCCCCACATTTCTGGTTTTTCCGCAAGTGGGCTGCAGCCCACACAACGATTTCTCAATTTCGACTCGAGCGAAACCCCAAATTTCGCGACCCTCGATCCCACGGTCTCCGTCACTAACCAAGCAGCACATCTGTCCCGCCGTTGACATCGCTGCTCGTCAAGATGGCTGTTGGCAAGTACGTTGCGCCCCGGAAACCCGATATACCACGCAGATTGCACGATACCGAGCCTCTGCGTGGCACCTGGTGGATTGCGGATGGCTGATACCCCGGCGCAGGAACAAGAGACTGTCCAAGGGCAAGAAGGGCCTCAAGAAGAAGGCCCAGGACCCCTTCGCCCGCAAGGACTGGTACGGCATCAAGGTGAGTTGCTCTACTTGCTGGGATGAAACAGCAATTGCGTTGAAGACTGACAATTTCTGAAATCCAGGCTCCCGCGCCGTTCGCCATCCGAGAGTAAGAACAGGACCTATTCCCCGCGAGACGCGTTCCGCTCGAGCATGCGACGAGATACGAATGACGGATTCTAACGTGGCGGTCAGTGTGGGCAAGACCCTGGTCAACCGGACGACCGGTCTCAAGAACGCCAACGATGCCCTGAAGGGCCGCATCTTCGAGGTCTCGCTGGCCGATCTGCAGAAGGACGAGGACCACTCCTTCCGCAAGGTCAAGCTCCGTGTCGACGAGATCCAGGGCAAGAACTGCCTGACCAACTTCCACGGCCTCGACTTCACCTCGGACAAGCTCCGCTCGCTCGTCCGCAAGTGGCAGACCCTCATTGAGGCCAACGTCACCGTCATGACCACCGACCACTACCTCCTCCGCCTCTTCGCCATTGCCTTCACCAAGCGCCGCCCCAACCAGATCAAGAAGACCACCTATGCCGCGTCTTCACAAATCCGGGCCATCCGCCGGAAGATGACCGAGATCATCCAGCGCGAGGCCTCCAGCTGCACCCTCACCCAGCTCACCTCCAAGCTCATCCCTGAGGTTATCGGCCGCGAGATCGAGAAGGCCACCCAGGGCATCTACCCCCTCCAGAACGTACGTGACGGGCGCGCAATTGGCGGCGGGTTGAAAAAGCCGGGATGATAGAGACGCTGACACGGAAGAAACAGGTGCACATTCGCAAGGTCAAGCTCCTCAAGCAGCCCAAGTTCGACCTGGGTGCCCTGATGACTCTGCACGGCGAGTCGAGCACGGACGAGCAGGGTCAGAAGGTCGAGCGGGAGTTCCGTGAGCAGGTCCTCGAGACGGTATAAGGGATTGTTGTCAATTGGGAACGCACTGGGCATGGTTTTCATCGGCAATACCTCACTGGGGCTTTGGGATTGCTTTCGTTGCATTTGGCGTGGTATCATGGTACAGTAGTCAAGGTAACGAATACTCCGTCCCCGACGGCGGAGCGCACGGAATCAAAAAGGATGAACACAAAAGACCGTGACACGACCAGCGACCAGCGCAGCATTCGCAGCGAGAGCACCAACATCCTTGGCTTGGGCAGTTTACGGTACCTGACGGGTGGGAGGCGGGTAGAGGGTGGGTATGGTGTGTGGTGGCTGGGCGCGTGATCATGTCGGCCCGCGGGCAGTTTGGGAGACATAGCAAGGGCGGATGTTCCTCGAACGAGTCTTCGCAAGTGTTACATTCACACGATGTCCCACATGTGCTTGCTTTCTGTCGCGGGCGATCACTGCCCTCTTGTCTACCGGACTGGCTCTTCGGGAGCTCGCCCCCTTGGGTGAAACACGCGCTATGATGAGAACTCGTCGAACGGGATCGAAGGGTTGTGGGAACATGGGAGAGCACGTTCTCTTTGAGGCACCTTCAAAGCGTCATTGCCTGTCCATGATCCACATTTTTGAGAGTTATCTTTCCTCCCTCCGGATTTCCCACAGCGATTCCGGGGCAACCACTGGACACGGCAAGGCCAAACGATGGATGGTCTCGCTGCGAGACCCAATGACCCCCTGCACCTGTTCTGTTCTGACACGCAGCGGGCATGAACGAATCTCCAAAGCCACGCGTTCCCACACTTCCACCACTCTAGGGCTGAGAATCATCTCCCACGTACTGCGCCAGGTAACATAGGCGTAGTTTTGGTCCGGGGGTAGATGAACGCACACGCGTTCCCCTCCCGGCCATCCCAGATCGGCATGGTCCGCAGCCTGGGCATCCGCAGCGCTGTCGGGCCAGCATCGTAGCGCAAGGTGTCTATGCGCTCCCAGCGAGTCCAGCCGTGGTGAAGCTGGGAGGTGAGGGCAAGAGTCTCGTGACCCGGCCAAGTCCAAGACGGCAGGCAGACGCCAAAGAAGTCCTCGGCGTTCGCCATGTACGGCACCGAGAGCTGTTCGAGGTCGCGGCTTCTGGAGGCAAAGGCCGCGCCAACCCGCGGATCCACGACGCGGATGGCCTGTACATGCACGCTTGTAGGAAAGAAGTTTCGGTTCTGGGCTTCCACCAGTACCGCAGCAAGGCTGTCACTGACAACCTCAAAGATAGAGACTCTCCTAAGAGTCTTGGGAAGACGCTCGACAACGACTGGAAAGCCTACGGCTAGAGGTTAGGACTTGAACAAGTGGAACGAAGCAAAGGGTCACAAAAGTGCCCGCTTACTTACAGGGGTCGTGAAACTTTCTCGACCGGTTGTCCCATTGCCGCCACGGCTCGTACACCAGCTGCTCCACGGCATTCAGTTTGTCTAACACATCATTGAGGGTCACAGGGAAAAACGAGCGCCGCATGCGTCGACGTATGATGAGGCGCGTGATGCTTCCAACTTGAGGAAAGTCCTTTCCTGGGAAGTCCAGGTTTATCCTTGAGAAGAGCCTCCGAATGGCCACTGCAGGAGGCGGAAATACCTGTTGACCCGTTGATTCAGCCATGGTCCAGATCGTCCCACTTGCAACTGTCGTCATGGTTGCTATCCGCATCAGACGTTACGTAGAAGTTCTTGAACCATATTCTGTATCGCTGGGAGAGTAGGCGTTGAGCTCCAGCATAAGAGCGCTGGGACGGCCGTCGTTTGCTGCATAGCGTCGCGGCGCTGACTCCCAGGTGCCGAGAATCCGAAGTAGCTTCCAGATCGCGCAGCAGAAAGACAAGTTCTCTTGTGTCAGCTGTCGAAATGACACGTCGCTCTCGCATTGCCGGCACGAGTAACCCGGTAGCTCGGTTTCCAGATGGATATGACGGATGAGGTGGCGCTGCCGAACAATCAACCGTTCGAAGTCGTCGAGACAATATTGCCGTAGCTTGAGCCGACGGAAGTTTTCCTTCGCGAGGACGAATTGCCACTCCTTGCAGACGGCGGCCAACGAAGCCCACCCTGGGTGCTTTTGCTGTGCAACCACCCTCAGAATCATCAGGCGAATCTCGGCCGGCAGCGATGCCTAGGGGCAGGGTCTAGCCATCGTTGATGGCTCGGAGTATCATCCCATGGCGCCGTCTTCTTGGAATACGGTATCCGTCCGTCATGTTGTTGGAAGATGAGGGACCGAAAGTTGGAGGGTCGCTGGGTGGTAGGAAGGAAGGTCCTGACGGGAAAGTGTCTGGTGGGTATGAGAAAGAATCAGGCGCCGGAAAGTCAGTTGTGGTGGTGGTCACAATGATGAATGAATTGGCGCGAACGGACCTAGAAGAGGGAGGTGGGAGCGCGAGGTCTTAGGGTAGTGTGTAGACTGATATACGTGGTGCCAACCTTTGGGGAACGCACAAGCTGTGCTTTGCACGATTGCTTTATCACCATTACCATGTGACTTTGGGTCTGCGGGATGATATTGTAGGATAACCTCATGTCATAAGACGGAATCATAGCTCGCACAGTTCAACAATAGAAGAGCCGCCGCCCGTACTCGATGCATGGTAGGCAATCGGATAGGTAGGGAGCAAAGGTGGGATTCACGAGCCGTAATAGTATAACCACTTTTCCCCAACATGTCGTTCATGTACGGCTGTCTCGTGATCAGCGGCTTGAGTGGTGCGGACAGCCCATAAAGAACAAGCTGCTGGTAGTGAAAGAGCGGCGAACTGGTGATGTCAAAAGGTAGGAGCGTCCCCGAATCCTTGCTGGCCGAGGAAGGAGCCGTCAACGTGCCGTTGTCCTACGTCTCCATAATTTCTTTCGTCTACACCCCCTGAGCGGTTGTGTGGACGAACACTGGGCCATGGGAGGTGACTGAGATTGACACTGGTTGGGTCTCGTGTGCTGTCGGAGTACAAGGTACACACTCGCCCCCCCTGAGAATGCCGCCGAACTCTCAAGCAAACGCTTCACGACCGCCATCAGAAATGATCCATTCCACTCCAACCGAGGATGACGCCCCTATCCCCTCCACGCGGCCGGGAAACCATCGTCCCCGCGGACGCCACCGCCGCCGCCACCACCGGCGCTCGCCTGTCCCTCCTCGCCATCGCCCCACGACAGCCGCAGCAGCTGCTGTTCCCCTTTCCCCCGAGCAAGGCGACCACGACCAGACGACATCCCCGAGCCACGATCCGCAGCCCTCTCCATCGCCCGGCGCTGAACCATCCGCCCTCTCGCCTGGTTCGGTCTCTTCACATCTTGTGCCGCCGCCCCCGTCCCTCGACCTATCTTCTCCGTCTTCCCCCACGCTACACCACGCCATCTCACCCCTTCCCGCAGGTGTCGTGGAGTTATCGGAGCTGGAGCCGCTGACTGATGGATGGGAGGGAGCGTTCGGGGAGGGTAGAGGCATTCCCACCGAGGACTCTGATGGCTGGGGCGGCGGGCTCTATGCCGTACGGGACGGACCGGTGGAACGGGGTGTTGAGAAGGGGCTGGGACCGGGACTGGTAGTGAAGGTTGGCGGGTGGTGCGGACCGGTGGTAAAGATTGTTTTGGTTGGAGGCGTCGGGGTGGGAAAGACGGCTTGTGAGTTGCTTCCTTCTTCTGCTGTCCTGTCGTTTTGCAGTTGAGTGACTTCGCCGTTCTCTATCCCGGGCTGTTTGCGGTGGTGGGATGTAGTCGCGAAAAGGTGGCGGCGTTTGGAAGAGTGAGTTAAGGGGCTGGATGTTTTGACTGACTGGATGGGTGCCCGCCGCTTTGGAATAGGGTTGAGGCAATACTTTGGCCATGAATGGGATCCAGAGGCTGCGGAGCCGACTACCGAGCTTGATTTCAGGGTAAGACAATCGTAAAGATCACTTGGTCTCACGGGATTGAAGCTGACTCTGACGGTTTGGTGTAGGTCAAGCCGCTGCTGGTCGGAGGAGAACCGTATCGCGTGAAGGTCTTTGACACGGTGAGGCAACTGCGCGGTGATGATCAAGATAGAGTTCACTTGCTGACTTCCGCTTCTGCGCCTACCGGTTCCCAGGCTGGCCAACAGAGGTACCACTTACTCGAGCCGAGCTACTACCGTGACGCACACGGCGTTATGCTCGTTTACGACATCTGCAACAGGCACAGCTTTCTGAATCTGTGCAAGTGGATTCAGGAGGTCAAGAGATACGCCCATGAGGCTGTTGTGCTGTGCTTGGTGTGTCTTGTTCCCTCCATTTGACCAGGTAGCCCTTAACGAGAACTGTCCAACTCATACTCAAAGCTAGGTTGGAACCAAGCTCGACATGGCCAAGAAGGGCCGTCGACAGGTGTCGATCGATGAGGGCAGGGCGCTGGCTAACTCGCACGATGCGTTCTTCTTTGAGATCAGCAGCAAGGAAATCGAGGATTGGGGGGAGCCGTTTGACATGGTGATCAAGCGAGTTGTGACCACGACCGGGTTTGTGGAAGCCGTCACAGCAACACCCGCAGCTGGTGACAAAGCGCCTGTGGATACAAGCCCCCCGCGGCGTAGCATATTCGGCCTGCTTTGGCCCTTGATTTTCGGTTCGTAACGAGGCACGAGCCGCAACTCGTTGGTTGAGAGGCGCCTAAGGTCTATGAAATGTACATGTCTATGGAGATGGTACACGTGTATACGTACGCATGCAGGTAGACAACCTGCCTTCATAGTTGCTCATGCTCTGCTGCTACTCCTTGGGCTCCAGGAACCTGATCACAGCTGAAATTGCACACAAGTCAGCACCATGCCGCCAAACGCAATACGGAGATGTTCGCCCACCTTGCCTAAACGCCTCAGGGTTCTCCGAAATGACCCAGTGCCCGGCCTCCACATCGACCAGCTCAAACCGGGGGAAGAACTGGCCGATCAGCGGGATCACCTCGTCCGGCACGTAGGTGCTCTGGGTGCCGCGGACGAACAGGGTCGGCTTGGCGAAGCGCACCTCGGCCGGGTCCTTGAAGGGGAAGTCGCCCATGTGGTCGAGCGCACGGCTGAGGATGTTCAGCGGCACGCGGAACTTCTGCGCCTTGCTGTCCGGGGAGGGCCGGTGCAGGTTGCCGAGCAGGAATTGCCGTATCGCGAGGGCCTGTTTTCGTTCCGGGCGTCGTTAGCGGCTGTCTGGGAACAGTCATGGCGGCGGCTCATGTCTGGAAGAGATGAAGTGACTGAGCTTGCCACTTGCCTTTTCGTACGGCTCGAGTATCTTGTCAGCTTCGGCTTGCCGCGTGATGTCGGCCTCGTCGATTTTCTTCATGCCTTGAATGTAACGGGCAAACTCCGTTCCGAGGCGGGCGTCGACGGGTGCATTGTCGACGGCGATGAGATTGGCCACTAAGTCTGGCTCGTGCAGGGCGAGCGTCATGGCTGTTTTGGCGCCCCTGGAATTCGAAGGAGGTATTGTAAGAACAAGATCATCAAAAAGGAGGATGATGGGATGCGACGTGGAGTCTTGCCCAGCTTCACCTACATCGAGTGACCGAGCAGTGTAGATTCTTTCAACCCGTGCTGTCGGATGAAGTCGGCCACATCGGCGGCCATGGCAACATAGTCGTGCCGCTCGTCATGTGGTGACTCGCCGTGGTTGCGAAGGTCCTGGAATGGGCGTGAGTGAGGGCAGCCAGGAAGCGGCTGCAGAACCCATATGCCATGCCACTCACCAGAGCATACACGTGTCGGCCTAAGTCGCGAGCCAAAACTCTACAACACAACCAGTGTGAAAAGAACTGTTCGACAGTATACGTGAAACACGACAACGACCGACGGCTACTCACTTACTTATCGTCCGGTTGTTCTTCTTGGACCCAAACAGGCCGTGCATGACGATGAGTGGCGAGGTCTGCTTGTCTGCCACGGGCTTGGCCGGCTCATGCAGGACATATGCGAGCGGGACTGTTGAGAACGAGGTGGCCTGCTGGACACCGCCGGCGAGAGCTCTCCTGCGCGCCGCAGCCGACACTCGCATCCGACGGGCACATCCTGAGCATGCCTGCCGGAAAGGCGACGCAGAGGACGCGAGGCCGATCATTTTTTTGGTGAGGCCACGTGCTAGCCCCCCCTCTCCAGCTACGTCGGCAACCACAGAGCTAAAGTAGGACGATGAAGGATGTTCGGATCGCGACAATTTCAATTTCGGGACTCGGACTCGGACTTCGTGAAAGTAAAGTACGGAAATTCACGTCTCAGGAAACAACGTGCCCAAGGTGCCGACGGTTTCCAATGACTCAGATCTTAACACGCACGGGCCACATCTACGTCATGTATTTACGGTACCTGTAACTAACTGCTCAGGGGCTCAGAAGTGAATAAGGGGGCGCGAGCACTCTCTCTCGACTCCTCATACAAGAGAGACCGAACACGTTCGTCATTCAACCATGTTTTGCTTTGGAGCGCGAGTATCAAACCCTGAAACTCTCAGGAGGCCCCATCAGACTCGACTTCAGGCCGCCAACATCAATCACCATCTTCGTCACCACCATCGTCGGCTCCAGCAACCACAACCGCAACACATGCCTGCCCGCGGCGCGCTTCCCCAAGCTCGACTTCGACACATACGCATTCTGAATGACAGCCTGCGTCCACCCGCTCGGCTCATCACTCCCATCCGTCTTGGGCACGGGCTGCACGGTGGTGGCGGCGCCGCCGTCGACGCTGAAGCTGTAGCGGTTCGGGCTGTTGGGGTTCGCGTTCTCCGACGGCGACAGGTACACGGTCAGCGTGGCGGCCGCCGCGTCGCTGAACGTCCAGAACGGGTACACGAGCACGGGCCCCACGGCGGGCGACTGCGACGCCGTCTGGGGCGGCAGCTTCACGCCCGAGAGCGTGCGCCCGTAGTCCGGCACGACCACGTACGCCGAGGAGGAGGAGGAGGAGGAGGAGGGGGAGAAGTGCTCCGCCTCGATGGAGACGACGCCGTTGGCTTCGACGTGGCCTGTGAAGTCGGATGCGACGCTGTGGTTTTCGACTGGCACGATGACGGTGGCTTTGGTGCCGGTGGCGTTGAGGTTGGTGACGGTCAGCGCGACCACGCTGGATCCTGACGGTGCCGATTTCCAGTCGACTGCGACGATGGAGCGGCTGTCCGTGGTGCCGCTGGGCGATGAGAGACTCCGTCCCGCGTTGGTCACGCTCACGAAGGAGGCGTTGGACGTGATGCTGTAGGAGAAGGTGCCGTTGTCCCGGGTGTAAACTTCGAGCCAGCGCTGGTCCATCGGCGCCAGGTACGGGCTGATTGCCGGCAAGGTCAGTTTTGCGGTGCCGGGGAACGCGGCATCGCTCCCTTGCACCGACACGCCCATTAGCGCGCCGCTGGCTGCCGTCGTGACCCAGCTCAGCTTCGGGAGTTTGTTGGCGCTGGGTTCCTGCCAGTTGTCGTACCCGATATGGGTTTGTGCTAGGACGCCGTTCCACTTTCCGTTCAGAAGGCTGTGGTACTGCTTCGTCAAGGCTGCGTCCGCCGCGAAGGCCGCCTGCACGTCTTTTCCAAGCTTGTTCGCACTGGTGCGGTGCTCGTTGGCATACCTGGAGCCGAGCGCAGTCTTGGTGTAAATCTCATACACGCCTCTCCCTGCCTTCACCGGGTGCAGCACCATCTCAAAAAATGGGTTCTGTAACTCGGCGCTCAGACCGTCGTACACAGCCTGAGCCCTCGTGAGCAAGGCCGTCCACTCGTCAAAGTTGGCTGCTGCTTCGTCGTAATTCGCAACGCTGAAAGCAAACGGGGTATTGCTCAGATCCTCGTATTTCATGCGGGCTACCAGTTTTCCGTAGGTGGTCATGATGGAAGCCGCCGCGTCGGCCACGGCGTCACCAAACTGGCGTCCGCTCCAGACTTTGAGCCAATCTGTGGTGCTGTTGAGATCGGTGAAGCTGGTCCGGTCCCAAGCGAGCGCCATGAAGTGAGCAACCGGTAGTTCCTAGTTCTCTCATGTCAATGGCCTGCGATGCCAAATTAACCGAGCTGGCTGGGCTTACCAGCGCTTTGAGATCGCCCACGTTCGCAATCCAGATGTTCTGAACGCCCCTGTCGTACGCGAGCGTCATCTGCTCCCACGTCTTCTGCAACTGAATCGTGTTGATCCACTTGTAGTTGCGAGGGCTGCCAACATAGTCAAAGTGGTAGTACATGCCTGCGCCCCCGTTTCTTGATCCCTCACTTCCGATGGGGATCCTGCGGATGTTGCCTCGGTTGTCATCGCTCCATATCAGCGTCACCTCTTGCGAGACGGTCATCCCCTTTTGCCAGTAACCTGGAACCTCCTGCATGTACATGTCAGACGATCTCGAAATGTTGGCAGACGGGGCCGAGATAGCCTCGACGTCGACGTACCTTGTACATGACCCAGCCCTGGGGGATGTCAGACAAGGGCTTGCCCAGAACCTTGTTCAAGTCCGACTGCTGCCATTGAATCACGTCCTGCAGTGCGGCCGAGGTGAGAGTTGGCGACGCAGCATCGCCAGAACCCCGCATTCCCAGCGTGTACACGGTGCTCCAGTTCTTGGACCTCGTCACGCCGGCTTCCATGAACGCCTGGACGTTGGCCTTGTTGCTGGACCAGGCCCACGCGCCCTTGACATACTTGCCCTGTTCGTTGCTCGCCCTGGCCATGGGTTCGGTGTGGCTTGTCCCCATGAAGATGCCGTACTCGCTCGCCGTCGGTCCGTTGTTGGCATCATCCAGGTAGAACATGGACGACCACATGGCGGGCCACACGTAGTTGCCCTTGAGGCGGAGCACAAGCTCGAAGATCAACTTGTAGAAGTCGGTGACAAAGGGGCTGCCGTACTGGCTGGCCTTCCATTTCTTGCCGGCCCAGCCCGTGAGGCCTGGAGATTCATCGTTCAGAAAAATGCCTCGGAACTTGACCGACGGAGGGCCTTCGGTGCGAACGTTGTTGCCGGCCCAGATGTACTGCCGCGTGGTCGGAGGAACGTCAGCCCAATAGTACCAGGGCGACACCCCAATCTGTTCCGAGACGTCGTAGGCCCCGAACACGGACCCGCGCAGGTCGGAGCCGGCAATGACGAGGGCCGCATCCTGCCCGTCCCATGGGGACTGCACGACCTGGTAGGAGTAGGTCTCCCACTGGCCGGCAATGGATGTGGTGTCCAGCTTTTTCGACGTCGCCAGGCCAGTGACGAGACTGGACTGCCCAACAGTACCCAGGACGATGATGGGCTTCGAGCTGCTCTTTTGCTTGATGGCCGTGTTCCAGTCAGCGACCACGACGGTGCCGTTGACGCCCAGGACTCTGCCGAAGTCGGCTGCGAGGTCATTGGCAACTCGCTTCACACCCGGGAGGTCGTCGGGCGCAACGAGGATTTGCGGTGCCAGTCCCGGGCCGCCCAGCTGGAGACCAATGCCACTGGCTGAGAAGGAGAACAGAGAAGGTTGCTGCGTGTATGCCCCCGTCGCAAGACAGGAGGCGAGTGCCACGGCGGCAGTGAGCCTGACGAGGCCAGCAAAGAAGGGGGCCATTTATCTCCGCTCAGGGGTTAAGAGGACTGTCCCATGCAATCGCTCCAGTCCAGATCGTGACAACGACCGTTGAGGCCGTTCTTAATAAGGACCGTAGGTGTGAGCCGGGCCAAGCCAGCGTTGACGTGTGCATCTTCCATCGAGATAAGAACCAATGCTACGCAGCTGTCTCGACAGGCACAGAAACGTCTTTGCATAGACCCGTTAGGCGGAGAAATATCACGAGATGGTCCACGGCATTCATACGGCTGAAAGGCATCGCCTTGGTCCGCCACGCGTCCCTGGCTTGCCTGGGCATTGTCGTTGACGGGACCTGGGGCCGATTCGTGGAAAAGAAGGCTCCGGCCCGGGGAAATAGAAAGCGATGCATTTATATCCTGGGCCGTCCCTCGTGTGTAACGAGGGGCGTTGCGTGCCGCTGCCACTCCGTCGGTGCACCATCGCTGCCCTGAATTGGGTTGCGGGACGAAGCGCGACAGGCGGGCAGCGGCTGGTCAGCTTGGCTCGCTTGGGTGCAGTAGTGGGTTGGGTGTTCCCCCACGCCCTTCCCGAGCGGCTGTACCGTAATTTACACGTTTTTCCACTGGTCGCTGGATTACCCCACAAAATTCATCGAAAAATGGCCAGGAGCTTGCTGCCCCGCACACGACCTCCCTCCACAACGGGGCAGCAGTAGGTTTAGTTAACGTTTACGACAACCTGGCGCATAGCCGACCAACCTAGCGGGGCAATTAACAACGCACGCCGAACGAACGACCGACCACTTCGACCAGGGAAGAAACAGATCCCCCAAGGTACTCGGTTCTCCCGGACGGAGAGCCGCCCGATGAATGCGCAAAACAAGCACCGGTAAACCGACCACCACCACGCTCCCGCCGCCGACATGGGGGACGTCGCAGTCGCTGCGCTCAACTCCCTCCTCCGGGGCGCGTCCATTGCCGACCATGCCGAAGCTCTCAGCCTCGCGAGTGCCGCCGTGCGCGCTGCAAAGGGCCGCGGTGCCGATCTGGCCACAGCCCAGCACACGCGCGTGGTCGCGCTCCTGAAGCTCGACCGCTACGACGACGCCCTGCGCGCCATTGCCGAGGGTGGCGACGCCTTGGCCGCCGCCTGCGTGTTTGAGAAGGCCTATGCACTCTACAAGACGGGGGACCTCGACGGTGCCGAGGCGGTTCTGCGGGATGCGGGCGTCGAGAGCTCGTCGGCGGCGAGGGCGCAGAGGGGCTTGAAGCACGTTGCTGGACAAGTCGCGTACCGTGCCGAGAAGTTTGAGAAGGCCGGCGCCCTCTACCGCGAGCTCAGTGCGAACGACGGCGGCGCAAAGTACGGCGAAGAGAACGACCTACGCATCAACCTGTCCGCGACCAATGCCCAGCTCGAGTGGCAGGGCAAGGGCTGGGCGGTGCCAGAGCACGAGAAGCAACCGGGTAGGGAGGACTTAGAAGCGTTTGAGACGTCATTCAATGCTGCCTGTGGCTGCATATCCCGCGGGGACTTTGCGAAAGCAGCTGTCTTTCTCAAGCGCTCGAGAGACCTGTGCGAGGCGACGGAGGACTTGAACGAGGAGGAGAAGAGGGCCGAACTGGTGCCCATCCTGGTCCAGCAGGCTTACGTTCTCACAAAGCTAGGGAAGCTGGACGAGGCCGCGAGTTTGCAGAAGTCGCTGAGCTTGGCCGACATTTCGGATGCTTCAACCAAGATCGTTGCCCGAACCAACGCGCTCGTGCTTCAAGCCGAGAGCAACCCTTTCCTGGCACAGCGGCTCGCCCAGGCCCTCCCAGAGACCCAGGGTAACGACCGGCTCTTTGAGTACCAGAGCTCTGTTCTACTGCGCAATAAATACGTCCTTGACCTCCGCATCCAGAAGTTCCCTGGCGTCCAGAAGTCCACCTCGAAGGCTCTCTCAAAGGAAACGGCCCCGGCAATTTCCAGCTCGAAATGCGACCTCGGCGTGCTCGGCGCCGCTGCGGGCAGTCAGCTGCAGACCGGACAGGACGCTCTGCGCCACATCCTGCCGCTACTCGAGTCCCGACCAAACGACGTCGGTCTCCTGCTCACCGTCATTCAGCTCTACATCCAGCTTCAAAACCCCGGCCCCGCCATCAATCTCCTTGAAGCTTTCTTCAAACGCCTGGAGACAGCCACGACCCCCGACCACGCCGATGTGCGGTTTGCACCAGGCCTGGTCGCACTAGCCGTGTCTCTTTACCGCACGCAAGGCCGGCATTCGGCAATCCGCAGCGAGCTCGCAAAGGCCGCGACCCACTGGCAAAGCAAGACAGGACCTGCCTCGTCCGGGGCCGGCACCTCTCTTCTTCGCGAGGCAGGCATCGAACTATTGCGTTCTTCTCATCCTGCTGACCTTGCCGCCGCAGGCGAGGCCTTCTCAAACCTTGTCGCCGCGCAGCCAGACGACCGCACCGCTAAGACTGGGCTGGTAGCCAGCTTTGCCACGAGCGACTTCTCCAAAGTTCAGCCCTATCTCGACGCCCTCCCGCCTGTTGAGGAGCTCACCCGCGGCGTGGACATCGACGCTCTCTTGGAAGCGGGCATCGCAGCGGCTCCCACCGCCACCCACGCCCAAATAGCCCGCGGCAAGAAGCGGGCGCTCGAGGAGGATCAAGAAGGTAGAGAGCGGCAGCAGCAGCAGCCGGCGGCCAAGAAGCGTCGGAGGAGAAAACTGCCCAAGTCTTACGATCCCGCCAAGCAGCCGGATCCCGAGCGGTGGCTGCCGCTGCGCGACCGCAGCAGCTACCGGCCCAAGGGTAAGAAGGGCAAGAAGCGGGCCGCCGAGGCGACGCAGGGCGGCGTCGTGCGCGAGGAGGAGACGCTCGAGCTCGCCGGCGGGGCCGGGTCCGTCAAGGTGGAGAAGGCGCCTGCGGGTGGTGCGGGGGGAGGGGCGAGCAAGAAGAAGAAGAAGGGCAAGAAATGAATGGCCGACGTTCACATCCCCATCACTTTGTATGGCATCTCTGTCTGTCAAGGCGCACAAAAAAGAAGTGAGCACTTCTTCATTTGTTGGCATATTGAGAGATAGACTCGGAATGGAAATACACCCGCCGGAAAGTCGCGTTGTATCCTTCGCAATTCGACGCCGTGAAGTACTACTCTGTAATGGTCTACCATGATTCAATACTTTGATCTACCTATGCGTTTGTGCCCCCGAAAACCAAGCCGTTCACTTTGGAAAGTCCTCTCTCCCTGCTTGCGCCGTGCCCCATCTGCCATTGCGTCGCCCAAAGGAAGATTCAAACCAGACCAAACCAACCCTCTAAACCTACTAGCCCGAAGCACATCAACCGGAAGAAAAGGGAGCAAGCTAACCACCTAAGGAGCCCGTAGTCGTGAGAACTTGACCCGAGACAACATAACCGACAGAACACACTGATCGCCGCACAATGCTCTGACAGCACGTTTGTCGCCCATCCCACCGGCCTCGCTCCCGTGAGTTCGGCACAATCATTTCCAAGTGAACCGGGCCGGTGCGCTGGCTTGCGCCCTCCAACCGTCCTATCTTATTCGCAAGAGAATGAAAGAGAAAAAAAGAACGAACGGGTTATTGAAATAGTCGACAGTCATCGTGCGGGAGTGATTCCAAGAACTTGACAGCACCCATGAATCCATCCGTCGACGCCTTGTTGAAAAGAGCGTATTAAAAGATTGTATCAAGTGAACAGGGCGCGAACAGGTTGAAGTGGCGGGGTTTTGCCGTGCTTGCTATAACAACGAGGCGCAACAGAGTATCCCTCCCATAAGCCAGAACAGGCATTGCAGCATCTTTCTTCATGAACCCAAGTGTCATGTCCTGACTTCCGCCAGATCGTTGCGCGTCGCAGTGCTGAGACAGCAAAATATAGCGAACCTCGTCGTTATAGCCGAAAGGAAAGCTGCATGAGGCAACGAACAAAGCCATGACGTCCTCCTCGTTCGTAATCCGGACCAGCAGACATCAGTAACAGGTTCAAGCACCGACGGCCTGCAAAGGCGGGCTCGGGAGCTGACCACCATTCCCCGTCACGTCGTCGCTACGCTCAGCTTCCTTCGAGGTCTCAGTGACCGGCGACGACGGTGGTTCGGGGGTGAAGTAGGCCGTGTTGCGGGCCTCGCGGCTGGTCGAGGGGCTGAGCTCGAGGTACTCGACCGCATCCAGATCCTCCGCCTCGCCGTTCTGTGCCGGCGATAAAGCAGGCGCCTCTTCCCGTTCCCGCTCCTCCTCGCCCTCGATAGGCGGCAGCGGCGTGCGCCGACCATCCGAGAAACTGATGGCAGCATCGCTGTCCTCGTCAGACGGCAAGGTGAGGTTACCTCCGAAGGCTCGGTGGGCGGACGAAAACTTGCGATGGAGTTCTCTGAAGCTGCGAGCCGTGGCGGTGCTTGCGCTTGCGGCCGACCCGCGATGCTCACGCTCCGAGATGGACCGTGCCGTCAGGATGGACTGGAAATCGCCGCTTTCGGTGGGCCCGGTGCGGTTGCTTGAGGCGTCGTCTCGCTGGATCTTCTGGCGGATGCGTTCCTCGGATGTGAGGCCTTGCAATTGCAATTCGTTCCCGAAGGTAATCACCGAGGCTTTCTTGCCGTGCACCACAAATGACCCGCTGCCTCGGGGCAGAACATCCGGAGCGTCGCGGCTGGCGTCATCAGACGCGGTGCCATTCGACATCGAGTCTTTGGCTCTACGGTGGCGGGGGTGCGAAATATGACCGGCGCTTTCTCTGAGCGTGCGCTGTAGGCTGCGGCGGATCTTCCGCTCGCTTCGATCCGCAGGGGTGCCGCTGGACACCCGCTCGCGCCGCTCCGGGGTCTCCTCCGCGTCCGGAGCCGCGCCTACGCCCTTGTGGTCTGATGTGCGCGAAAGCTCGGGCTCCAATAGCCCAGTTTGTTGCAACAGGTCGCGCTCGTCCGCATCCACGTCGTCGGGTTGATTGAACTTGGCACTCTCGGGGGCAGTTGGAGAACCCACCTCGTTCTTCGCTGGTGTTGCGGGATTTGTATCGACGACCTCCTCTGGAATTGGGATTGAGTCTGTTCGAGCAGCTGCGTTTGGTATATTCCATGAATCTTCCCGGCTTGCAGTTGCACTGGTGGGCGGAGTTTGAAACGACTCGGCGATGAAGGACGAACCGTCCTCGTTGTCGGTCCTCGCAGTGATGGTAGAGCTCCTGGTCATGGAGAGGTGACCCGGAGACTGCGTACTCTTCCCAGTAGCTGACATATGGCTGATGTTCGACTCCTCCCTGGTCATAGGTTTGCCGGGAGAGTCAACCTGGTTGTCCGGAGGCAAACCGGCAGCATGATGCTCTTCCTCAAGATCCAGCTCCAGAATGTCACGATGGCACTTCAACTTCCAAATCTCCATTCGAGTCCACTTCAGCTGCGCCGCCATCCGTGCCGCCGTTAGTAACATTTGCTCCCTTGTCTTAGGCAATATCGGCGCCAGAATCTGTAGGTGCCTCGAGTTCCGCAGTTGGGATTCGAGCGTCGCTTCGATTTCTTTGAGCTTCTCTTCGGCGTCTCCGATCTTTTGGCGCATGAAGTCCCTTCGAGCTGTCACGATGTCCTGGGCCATCTTGTGGTCTATCCGACTGCGAGAAACAGTCACCTCGCCCGTGGGGGTCTGAATGACCTGGACATTGTCACTGCCGGATCCTCTGATAGCGCGCCGGCCTTGTCCGTCGTAATTGCCTCCTATGACTCCTCGCATCCGGACGCCCGACGTCCTGAAGGCAGCGGCGTAGTTGAGCTTGGCCAGCCAATCGTTCATGTCGTCCTCGTCGTCTGCTAGAAGCACCTCCTCAAAGCCACCGTGTCTGACATAGACAAAAGCGTACTTGTGCTTGTTGTAACTTGAGTCGTGCAAGGCCACGGCGCCGTCTGTGGACATCAACGCGTCGGGCTTGAACTGCTCCAGAGGCGGCTTGAAGATGCAGGGATCGCCATCGTGGCCCCTCCTAAGATGGTCCTTCTGCTGGTGCATCAAGTGCTTGACCCACGCTGTGTTGCGGAAGAAGTAGAGCTGGGCGCCGGTGAGAATGGCACCCCACTCTTGCCAAGGAGACCTGGTCTTCTTCTTCTTGGCATCCTTGCGCCACAGCAAGCCAACCTTGGTGATTTTGATGTCAACGATGCCAGGGTGGGCCTCCTCCGGATTCACGGCCGTCTTCTCCGTCATGAAGGCATCGGGGCGGGATCTTGCCGAGACGATCTGCAACACGCCAGTCTTGAAGAAGGTCTTCTGAAGCTCCTTCATATTGAGAGACTTTGCAGTGCCAAGGTAGTTGTAGGGGTCATCCAGCTGCATCACGTCCTTCAGGTTGGGCCTGAGCAACTCCAACCTGTTCTCCAGGATGAGCGCGTAAGGATCGACCGGCTCTTTGGCCACCCTCTTGGCAGGATCCGGGGCGCCGTTGGGGAATATCGACCGCTTCCTAGCCTTTTGGGCCGCCGTCCGCTCGCCATTCACGTCCGCATCGTCCTCGACGCGGATAAATGGAGTGTACGTAATGTTGTCGTAGAAGACTTCGAGAACTTCGTCGAACATGCCCTCTCCTCGCGTGTTCTTCAGGTAATCGGGCTTCTGCATCTTGTGCTTGTTGTTCTTGTTGAACACATCGGTATGGAGAATAAGCAGCGAGAAGGCGATGAAGTAAGCCTGGTCCGGCGAGGAGTAGATGCCAGGGTTGCATTCGTGATACCGATTCGCAAACGCCTGCAGGAAGCGATCAATCTGCTGCGTCTCTTTCGGAAGCTCTGCCTCCATCAGGAGCTTCCTTAGGGCCATGTCCATGGGGTCGCCGAAAAACCGAAAACCGCGCATGTAACTCCTCAGCACTTGCTGTGAGAAGGGTTCCGTGCTCTTGGAGAGCGCGGCGGCAACGACACTACGGTCGATGACCTCAAGCAAGCGTTCGAGGTACTTCGCCGGCGTGTCGTCGTCCCGGCGCTCAGGAAGAACAACTGAGTCCCTCGGTAGCTGCAGGGAATTGTTTTTCGAGGTGTTGGAGCCGGGCGTTACGGGGGTCATAGAGCCCTGTCGGGACGACAACATGTCGGAGTTCTGTCGCAAGCGGCTAAGCCCAAAAAGATCGCCGAAGCTCTTGCGGCCTGTCGATATCGATGTTCTCGGCGGAGCCAAGTGCTCATCCACCGACTCCCGCGGCGAGTTCCTCCCTAGAGAGCTCATGGTTGAGGACCTGCCTCGTCTGTGCATATGACTCCGCGTCGGGGAGGAATGCCCGGACTGCCTTGAGCTGGGGCGAAAGAGTGCGGTTGCCGGGGATGCGGTTGGCCTACTGAACAACATGGCAGTCTGGTGCTGGGGAGGCGGGGTCCTGACACCGTTCCTCGAAGACGCCCTGGACGGCGTGGCGGTAGACTGGCTGCCCCGGGACGCTGTGGCAGCCGAGCGGCTAGGCGATCCGGTGGCAGAGGTTGCGAAGGATGAGCCGGAAACGTTCGGCTCTTCTGCAAAGGAGGAGTTGGCTTTTTGTGGGAGGTGGGAAATAGGAAACAGTGAGCCTTGTAGCTTCTGCTTCCTGCGAGGAAATCGAAACAATGACGTCGAGCTCTGAACTGTGGGAATGGACATCGTGCCGCTTCCGTAGCCCTTGTCCCCCGAGCTGGCATCTGACCTGGAGGACTCTGACAACCTGGTGGAGGGTAGAGCGAGCGTCGAGGAGTGGCCATCGCCAAACGGTGGTAATGTATGGACGTGCGAGGACGATGGGCGGCTAGGTTCGTCGAACGACACACTATGTGTGTTTCTGACACCGCTGTCAAAGAATTGAGGCTGTTCCTGCGCCATGAAACCAGTGTTCGCTCCGCTCCCTGGCTCGGCTCGGGGAAGCTCCCCGGATCGGCGAAGTCGTGCTGCAAAGTTCAACCGAGAGGGTTTCTTCCTGGGTGCGAGCGAGTTATATGTCGGCGCAGTGGTGATAATCTCGGGAGCTGAAATTCCATGTGTTAGTTCGGAATAACGCGGCCGCGCACACCACGACCAGAGCTGGGGAAGGGCACGTACGGCGAGGAACGGGAGGAGGCTTCTCTGCTGCCGCATGCAGTTTCGCTTTGGCAGCCAACTGAGAATCTGACGCATTACGAAATCTCAGCATGGAGAAGCGACGCTGTTTCTGAGCGTACTCGCTGTTGCCCGAGGACCGGGACGCATCGTAGGGTTCGATGATAGACGGGACGGCATGGCTGGAAGCGACCGAGATGCTGTCTCGTGGGTGATCGGCCGGAGAAGGGGGGACGTTGGGCAGCGCAAAGTCCTCCGCTACCGATGTCAGGCCGGGAAGCTCGGCGGCGGACTCGGACAGATACGGTGGGTGTTTCGAGGCGGGCTCAGCGAGAGTGTCGAGCAGCGAATGGCGCCGCATGTCAGTCTCGCTGGCCATGTTGCCGCGACGTCGTAAGAACGGCATGGCTATAGGTTGTGGTGATCGTCATAGTCCATCAGAAAACAGAAGCGCCAGGATATCGTCGACCCGTCGACGAATTGCTGCAACCGGCGAGAAATCAGATTTGAGGGGCCCAGAATTGAATTCGACGGGTCGTGCAGCAGGCCCGCGCAATAGTCGAGTTGCAGGTGGTAAACGAATGGATTGCGGTCGCGCGGCGGTGCCGGGACAATTGGTTGCTGATGCCGGCGACGGGCGCGACACGGACGGACTGGAAAGGGTGGCGTCTCGAGGCTTGCGGTCGGGACTGGACTGTGGGAGTTTGGGATGCGGTTGAGAAGGAAGGACCAGACCTTCGCCAGGGGTCTGTCTTACCTACGCAGGACTGGCTGAGCAGAGGACGCCTGTCAAATGCGGTGCCCGTTGGAGGTGGGCTGGTGTGGGACCGCGCAGGTCAGCTCCTTCCAAGCTGAGCATTGCTCGCCCCCACCATTCGCCACTACCGCTGGTTAGTGGTCTGCTTCGGGCTTCCAGTCAAGCAACGAATTACCGTGGCTCGCGTCGTTTTTACACAGTACACGGTGCTTCAACCTCCACCTTCACGCTTCAGCGGTGAAATGCGAAGTCGACTTTTCGACAGAACACTGCAAATTTCAGAAGCCTTCGGACGCTCTCTCCGGGCAGTTGTCCCAAAGTTGGCCCGCAGAGATCGTGGCGGTGCAAGCTACGTCCGTACCTAGTGCACATCCAGAGTCGGCTATCGTGATAAGGGGTGATGCCATATCACCACGCCCCACTGACGATCACCGTAATTGTGAGAACGCGACTTTGCAAACTTGACATAGCTCAACACGCTTTTCTCAGGGAGTCCCCCCTTGAACTGAATAATGGTTTCTGCCTCAGTCTCTCACAAACGCCATTCGCCTCGCATGCAAATCCCGTGACCAGTCTCACGCGACGCTATTGAAGCATGGACCAAAATTCGCAGACCTTCCTGTAACGCCTTGAAGAAACCCCCAACGCCATGATGTAATTCTACCGCCTTCGTTTCCTCAAGTCATGCCACTGCGCCGACGGTTGTTGAAACGGATACTTTTCAATTCCGTTGTTCCCAAGGAGGAAGTCCCCAAGGTACTTGAGAGCGTTCAGCATCTCTTCCCCCGTCGGGACAATGTTTTCGCTCGGGAGCAAGAAACCATAGCTCCCAGTGTCTCTAAGCTTAATCTGGTAGCTGTAACGCGCCTGGAGCTCGTCTGCAGAAGAGAACGTCAGTACACCGTTGCTCAGCACCCACAAATTAATGACTTGACGAGGGTGGCAGAACTCACGGTAGAACCAATCGATTGCCGAGCCACCGCCGGCCTCAACACGCGGAAGCGTGTCACTCGCGCTGTAGGTCCGAGCCACCGCGCCCTCGCACGCTGACGTGACGGTGTAGTACTCCCCGCTCGAAAGCCGGATGGCCTTGGCGAGGCCCACTGCAAGCTCCTCAAGGTTCTCACGGTTGGGCGGATCGACCGAGCAGGTATACGCGTAGGGGAAAAGAATCTGTTGTGAGTAAGAATGGAGGTCGAGGAACGCGACAAACTTGGCTCCGTGCTGCGTCTCGTTCTTGGCCCACTTCGCCAACTCGGAGGCCTCGACGGCCTGGAACGGCTGGTCGCCGCCGTAGCTCTCGGAACAGGGATCCGTTTGATGCTTCACGGCGTCCCAAGCGTAGCCAAAGGCATGGTCGAGGTCCAGGCCGCGGCAGAAGCGCATCTTAGTCTGTTGTCGAGACTTGCGCCACAGTCGGTCGCTCTGCCAGGTGTATTCATAGCCGTCCGGGTTGAGTACCGGGATGAAAACGATGTCGAAGCTCTCAAGCAGCTTGGTGATCATCGACTCCCGGTCGTAAGACGTGATGACCGACCATAGAAGGTAGTTCACCGAGCTCGTAGAGATCCATTCGCGGCCATGGAGACCTCCGGTGATGAGTATCGTCTTCCTGGGTCCCTTTCCCTCGCCATCTTCGGTCCGCGCACCGACGCGGAGTGCAAAAACGTCTCGGCCCTCGAACGACTTGCCGATGCTCGTCATTTGGGCAATCGATGGAAACATGGCCTCGAGAAGGCGCATCCAACTTGTGACGACCTGCTAGAGTAAGTGACACGCCACTACGGTCTTCACAACGCGACCCGACTTACCGCCAGCGTCTGGTAGTCGCGGAAGAAAATATTGCCCACCCCGTCCAGCGACGTTCTCATCTTTGCAGCATCGGCCATGTCCGACTCGAATCGGGGTTTCTCGGCCGCCGTCAATGGGTAGGTGGCCCATACCGCCGCGGCCAAATCCGGGATCAGGACCGAGGGTTGGAGAGAGTTGGGCAGGAGGGTCAGAAGCGCCGACACATCGTCTTTCCCCAGTCTGACATCGACGTAATCGGGGGTGAAAGCCCAGACGTCAAGAAACATTTGCTCAGCCGCCCGCGCGAGTGCGCCCTCTTCCTCGGAACTAGTGACATTGAACCGGACGACGACGTCATTTCGGTACCGCGCCTGGAGTTGTGCACCCGGTCTCGGCGCTGGTGTTCTTGTCGACGGCTTGCCAAAGACAATCTCAACGGCGCTGTCGCGCAGCCATTTCAGAAACGGAAAGACATGGCCGGAAGCGCCAGCGGGGCCGTCTGGTTCGTATCCAGTTGGTTGGATTCGCGCGCCGTGCACCGTTGACAGGGAGCAGGCGAGGGCGAGGACGACGACGAGGAGGGCGGGCGGTGTCGTGGCTAACGTTCGCATCAGCAATCGCATCTTGGTGGTGAACGGCGAGATGCGATGCTGTAGTTTGCTCAGAGCGTCTCGACTCCCGATACACGGGGAGAGTTGGAGTCGAGTGTGCCGTGGTCGGTGTTGCCATTGATCAGAGCAACCGAACGACAAGCTGCGTGAACGGGCATGGAAGATGGCGAGGCGACCGGGTCCCCAGTAAAATGTGGGCAGCTGTCCGTCGGGTGTCAAAGGAACATGCCGAGCCTGCGGCCGCTCTTATTACTGGCTCAGTAAGGAGCCGCCAGGCTTCCAGTCAGAATTGAGCCTGGGAGGGAGGCCGCCCCTGCGATTGGTCATCTTCCTCTCGCAGGGCTGCCTGGTGGGCGGCTAACCACAGGACCAGGTGGAAGAGGCGCTTTGTTCGGATATCTCGTCGAACATGTACACACTAACCCCGCATCTCGAGTCTCGAGTTCCGAGTCTTCCAGATCAGAAGCTGGCAGAACCTTCATCCTCATGACTTGTTGCCCTCATAGAGCGAGGTGGACGAACAATGGCGTTCAGTGACAGCATTCGCGGGTTGCTCGACACATACGCCAACTGCATCTCGCTCCTCAAGTCGTTCGGGCGGGGTCGGACGGAGACTGGGGCTCTCAATGTCCAGCAACAGCAATCCCACCTCCGCAAGTCTTTGAGATCTGACCGCTCTCTCGTTGAGCGGGCGTACTCGTCAAGACTATCCGAATCGGGCAACCGTTTTAGTTCAGGAGATGGTGAGCTTAGCGCCATCCCATAGGTGCGTACGGCATTGCTAACATGGCTCCAGTTCGCGCCGTCAATAAGCTGGATCGAATTCTGAAAAGACTGAAAAGTGCCATCACAAAGCTACTGCGCCTCTCCAGCAAGAAGGATGGCTTGAGTCTCGACTACAAGTCACTCATGTCGCTGTCAAACGCATCCCGAGTCGATGCCATCAAGGCCATTGATAGCCTCTCCCGTCGGCTGGGCAGCCCCTCTCGGTCGTCCGTGGTTTCGTCTGCACCCTCCAAAGGATCATCTAAGGTGTCCTCAGGAATGCGACACAAGCACAGTTCATCAAGGGACGCCGCACCTTCCACTCCCAAGCCGACAACAAAAACCCGGCAACGCAAGCCAGTCAGTGAGAAACCCCCTGCCGTAGTCAACAGGAAGGACAAGGCAGCGAGTCGCCACCGTAAAGCAGATGGTACGGAGAGTCGACACAAAAGCGCCTCGCGGGAGACACGACCTCAGAGCCAAGAATCTTCAGCCGTTCCGCCTACCAGTCCGAAGAAAACAAAGGCAGATTTGCCCAACAGAGTATCGATTCTCTCGTTTTCGTCCGACAGTACAAAGCTCGGCGAGATCCCGCAGAGGAAGTGGCAGTCGGTCACGCACCATGCCGGGACTGATCCGGATGGCGACAAATACAATGTACGTCCGGTTTTCCCGTTGCAGCCATATACAGTCGAGGTAAGGGAAAGGAGGTTCTTGGGTTTGTTTAGAAGACGACAGCCATGAGGTAGAGCCTGCTTCAGATGACCTGGAAAAGCCGTATGTAAAACATCTTATGGTTTCCGGGCGCCCAAAGAACAGGATGCAACGTCGTCCTCATACAAGTCCTGTGGGGCATGCGCGTCCGAATCCACAACGGTCCCAGAAGATCTGCAAATACCGAAACTCCGTTGCGTTGCGGTATACGTCCGTCATGCAAGACTTTCACATCCGCTCCTAAACTCTGTGAACAATACGGCACGCTTGTCTACTGCACTAGAAGCTGTCGGATAACACATTGCAGCCAAGAACAGCATTCACTGCGCATTGCAGCAAGCAAGCTTATTATGTATTAAACAGCTGGCTGCTGCCTCCACGCCCCCGATCTTCGCTTTCTCAGCTCGCTAACAAAATACGAGTGCTTGGCTAAATCACGCTCATACTGCCCAGTCTCACTCACATACTCATTCATGTACATTTCGGAATTGCTTTCCGCATAGCGTAACCGAACCGGATTGATAGTCGCATTTCTAGAATGCTGCTTCAGCAGTGCGGGGCCTGGCGTGAGAGTTGTTTCAGCATGATGTGCCGTTGCGCGTCGCCGAGATCCGCTGCCAAGTATCATAACGGCTAATATATGCGAGTCTGCCATCGAGTTTTCTGGTGATGGGATCTAAGCAGTTGCGTTCTCGTGGTTCCCTTCTCCTTTTGTTGCTTCATCCCGTCGATCTTCGAGAACGTTGACCGTCTCTCCGAGGTTCGCCTAGTACTTCATTTGGGATACCCGGCTTGCTGGACTTGCCGTTTTGTTCGCTTCCCCCCAACCATCACAGCTCACACAGCAACATGGTATCACGATGCTTATCCGTATTGGTCGCGGCCGTCTCCGTGCTCGCCAAGACGCCTGCCGGATTCACTCCAACCTCCGAAACTGATCTCGTAGTCGAGTACCAAGGTGTCACGGCTCTTAACGGGGCGGTGGTCAGCAAGAGTGGTAGGTCGCCCAGCACCCTTCCCTATGTCGCCCAGCAGCAACAATACCAGCAGCAGCTAACACGCATCCCCCTCCTCTCCAGTGACCGCGAGCGAACCGCGCGTCGGCACTCTCACCCAGCTCACCGGTACCTCCTACGCCGTGATCATGATTGACCTCGACATCCCAACGAACAGCCCTCCCAAGACCAGCACACTGCTGCACTGGATGCAGACCGGCCTCACCCCGGCCACCAGCGCCACGCAGCTGAACACCACCTCGGGCGCAATGAGCGCCTTCCTGCTCGAGAACGCGGGCGGCACCGCCGCCGCGGCGCCCTACATCGGGCCCAACCCGCCCGCCCGCATCCCGCTCAGCCACCGGTACACGCAGATCCTGGTCGACACGAGCGGGCTGTCGGCGCAGGGCGCGAAGGCGCTGCAGGCGGCGGCGCAGAACCGCAGCGGCTTCGACGCGCCCGCCGTGCTGGCCAAGGCCGGGCTGAAGGCAGCGTCGGTGGTGGTGGCGGGCAACTCGTTCAATGTCACCAACCCCGGGCCGGTGATGGCTGCGAGTGCGGGCGGTGGTGGTGGTGCGGGTGCGGGTGCGGGTATGGGTAAGGGTGCGAAGAACGGCACGGATACGGCGACGGGCAGCAGCGGCGCTGGTGGGAATGGCGGTGGCCGCGCGAAGGGGACGGGCACGATGAACACCAACGGGCCCAAGGCGAGTAAGCCTGTCACGTCGGCGGCTGGTGCTGAGGCAAGGTCGGGGAGCGTCTTGGTTGCAGGGCTCGGAATGATGGGAGTCTTTGTGCTGGGACTGTGAAGGAGTCACTGGGTCTGATGGCGCTACACGAGTGTGTTGTGGGGAAATATCGAGCTTCGAATTTCGATTACGGTCTGGACGATTGAGGTGTATCCAGGTATTGTAAGGGTCCGTTTGGGTGCCTCGCACTTGGATTGTCTGTACATACAACAACGCAACATGCGAGTGAGAATGCATGCTTCTTCACCTACCATCCTGCAGCCTTCGAGTTATGTAGATTCAATGCTTTGAGTCTGATGCTCGGGTGACACCCGACCACACAACCCAGCGGTATGGATAACTTCAGTAAAACAGAACTGAGAGACGAACTTGTAGACCAAACGAGGCTCAGGAGCAGGGCTCGGCAGGAGGTTTTTGTCAAGGGACTTGATGGCACTTGATTGGTTCAAACCGCCGCCAAGACCGGCTCGACTGGCCGTTGTGTATCACTTACGCAGTACACAGCACACCCGACGCTACCTGGACAGGCACAGTTGCCGTTTTGGGTCAGCGCGCGGTTCATGCTCGCAAGCCCCCGCAGAGCTGCCCATGCAGCCGCGCGCGGCAACTTTGCCAATGTTTTGCTCGGAGCATTGTTGGGATTAATGAACACGACTGACTAATAGAAGACAAGTATCTACCAAGGCCAAGATTGGGAGAGTTGCCTTTGGCATCTGGCGGAATGATGATTACTCCGAGAGACGCATGCGCGAAAGGGGCAGGCGCCGCTCGAGAGAGTGAGGCAAGGCGGCCGTCGAGAGGAGGCAGACGTTGGGACCGGCATATAAACCTATGCGTGTGAACCCAGCGTTGCCCTTCAGATCAGACCTGTACTCTTTTTACTCCATGATACGCCGTGGTCTCTGCTGCCGAAAACTGATATTGCGATCATGGCGAGAACAGTTGTCATCCTAGGGGCCGCCTACGCGGGAGTCCCCATCGCCCATTACCTTCTCAAGCACACAGCAGCAAAGGTCAAGGGCCTCAAGGTCATAGTCGTTGCGCCCAACACACACCTCTACTGGAACGTCGCCTCAGTCCGTGGCATCGTTCCAAACCTGATGGGCGACGACAAGCTCTTCTACCCACTCGCGCCAGCGTTCGCCAAGTATCCTTCAGAGCAGTACGAGCTCGTTCAAGGAGTGGCTGAAAGAGTCGGCCCAAGTGAAAATGTCGTCCAGGTGCGAGGAAACGACGGCTCTGCCAGGGAGATCGCCTATGACGAGCTGTAAGTTGAAGAGACTTCTCATGCTTGCGTAGAACTTCACTCCCCTGGTCGACGCTGACAAGCAGCACACAGAGTCATCGCCACCGGCAGTAGTTTCCGAAGCGACATGCCCTTCAAGAACCTTTCGTCGACCGAGAAGACCCGAGACGCCCTCCACGACTGGGCACAGCGCATCGGGTCCGCCCAATCCATCGTCGTCGCCGGCGCAGGCGCCACCGGTATCGAGGTGGCCGGCGAGCTGGGTGAAGAATACGGCGTAAGCGGCAAGAAACAGATCACGCTCGTCTGCGACCAAGACCTGCCTTTGGACCCCAAATTCAAGCGCGACGTCCGCGAGACCGCAAAGAAGACACTCGAGCGTCTCAAAGTCAAGATCATCACCAACGCCAAGGTGACCTCAACCGACACCACCACCATCACCCTCACCAAAACCTCCGGGTCCGGCAGCACGACCACCGACACGCTGACCGCCGACCTGCTGATCCCGACCTACGGTGTCGTGCCCAACACCGCCTTCCTCCCAGCCTCAATGCTCGACGCGCGCGGCTTCGTCAACCAGACCACCGGCCTGCGCGCCGCGGGGCACGACAACATCTTCGTGGTCGGCGACGCGGGGAACCTGGAGGCGCCGCAGGCCGTGCACACCGACGCGCAGGTGATCCACGTGGTCAAGCTGCTCGAGGCGCGCCTGCTGGGCGCGGGCGCCGCGGCGGTGCCCGACTACAAGCCGGCGGAGAAAATCATGTTTGGTGCGACGCTGGGGCGGAGCACGGGGACGGGCCAGGCGGGCAACTGGCGGCCTTGGGGCTGGCTGATTTGGTTGATGAAGGGTCGGTATATGGGCACGGATTATGCGGAGGCGTTTGTGAGGGGGGATAGGACGGCGACGGTAAAGAAGTGGTGAAAGGACATTGTCCTTGGTGTTCCTTTTTCGATGTTTAGCTGTATGAAATCTGGAAGTCATTGTCGGGTGATTTTGAAGTAAAGGGATAGGCGGCAAGCATGATAGTGCCGTCGTTAGCTCGCTGCAATACAGAGCTGTTGTCGCTGAATGCTTGCCTTGTGGTCAGCTTGCTGGGGTGCCTGATATGCTTACTCCGTCTCGCAACCGCAAGCCAGTTGTGCGAGCGTGCAAACAGATTACAGCCATAACTTAAAAGGGACAGGCTGCTTTGATGGAAGGAAGATGATTGTTTATGTCCATCTCGAAAAATGCAAAGACCATAGACAAAGCGAGGCATGCATCTCCCAGGGCGATGAAATGTGCATCCTTGCGCTCCCTGGTTGCCCCAGTCGATGTGTTTTGTTTTGTCCAAATGGGGGGTTGGAGAAAGGGGGCTCGGTGCGGACAGGTATCGGGTAAAAGGCGCGTTGGAATTTGCAAGGGGCAACCTCAAAACTCCAAGAAAGCTCACCACTGCGGTGAGTGCCGGGGCCAGGTCGATTGGCAAAAAGGGGTGATCAAAGCGTCAAGCGACGGGAGCGGGGCGGGGTCGGGTGCTGCCTGGGCCGGAGCATACGGAGGTTTCTGCGGGGTATAAATAAGAGTCCCGGTTCCCCGCGGTCGGAAATCGCTGCAAAAAACTGTCTCATTTTCATCGATTTTTCGGACGCGTTCTGGCGAGCAGTTGAAGCGCGCAAAAAGACGGCCTTTTTGGGTGCCAGTTGCCCTGGTGTGCGGCTGGTGCCTGCCAGCCTGCTTCTCTCGGGGGTGGCCCGTGCTCCCGCGCCCAAGAGGCGCGTCCGAAGGGAGCTAGCTGTGGCTTGCCCCACCTCGCGTCATCCCGCCTGCATGTTTATTAGCCTTGCCAACCATCACGAAGTCGTGAAAGTCGTTAACAGCACCGGTATTAATTAGCGTGTGTCTGGACAGCTTCTCTGCACAAGGTCAGTGAACAAAGAAGTTTATTTTGTGTTCTGAGGGGTTCAATTGTTTATGGTGCTGTTTCCCTTTGCCAATTCTTTGATTGCTTGGCATTTAGCTCCTCTGCAGCG
The DNA here is from genome assembly GCA_023628555.1 of Chaetomiaceae sp. R4402. Lineage (NCBI taxonomy): Eukaryota > Fungi > Ascomycota > Sordariomycetes > Sordariales > Chaetomiaceae > Chaetomiaceae sp. R4402. The sequence continues at coordinate 300,306 of JAMAKO010000003.1, forward strand.
GGAGTTTCGCACGCGGCAGGCAAGCGATTTCCCGCTTTGCATAGCGCGGCTGACCCACCGCTGCGACGCGCCAGGCCAGGACGCGCTCTGGGGAATGGACCAGCCTCTCAAATTGGCCCACTCGACGTCAAGATCCCAATTGCATCCTTTCCTTGGTCACTTCTATAACTCCTCCCAAAAAGTCAGGAACTGCTGCCTCACAACAACCCGATATTACCTCCCCAACATCCTCAGCAGCGGCACTGGGACAGCAGCACTGACGCGAACCGTGACCGTGGTGGACAACCGCCATAATGGCCACGCCAACGAGTTCGTGGTCGGCGCCTTCACCTCACCTGCCAGCCGCGCAACCAGCCGGCTCGGAGGAACCGGCCTTGCATCTGAGGCCCATGGGCTGTGAGTGCTTCGCGGATACTGTCCTCCGCGCTGTTTCCCACTTCCGTGTCTGACTGGACTCTCTTGCAGTGAAGGTGCACTACTCGTTCGACCGGAATAACCAGGAGCACTGCCTGGCGCGAGGGCCGCACATTCTTCAGGTCCAGACCATCCCACTCGACGAGAAGACCACTATCGGCGTGGTAGACCTTCGGACGTGCCTGCAGGCCGTCGCACAGAGCAGCCCAGAAATTTTGAACCACCAGACAAACGACTACAGCGTATATGCGTACGACTACTCCGAGGCAGACGTGCCCCTGGTTGGGCAAGGAATGCTGTCGTGGGCTCTCGACCTTCAGCGCGAGTCTCAACAACAGCAATTGGTTACGGGACGCGTGACGCGAAACATCGTACCGCTTCTCAACAGCGGAAGCCGGGATACACTCGAGGTGAAGTTGAAGTTCACCACGGTCCCGAGGGCTGCGCCCCGTGCGGATTATCCCATCACGGAGTCTGCGACTGGAACATTGTCTGCTCAAGTCTCCGCAGACACAGCTTCAGAATGGAATTCCTTCATCCAGTCCAACCCGATGCTTGGACATGCGTCCCATGTGGGCGCGGTATCCTCGCCAGCGCTTGCGCCTGCTCAACTGGGTCAATTTGGGAACCCGATGAACCAGAACGGCGCGATCCATGTGCGGAGCAATAGTCAGCCCCCACAGCCACTACGACCGGCAAGCATACCACCGGCAAACGCGATGCCGCCGGTACCAATGCTGCTCCCTAGCCGGGCACCCAGTGTTGTCTCGGTGGCGCCACGACCTGCAGACAACGCGCCGTCACCAGCAGCTCCTCAGGTCCCAGAAGCTGCGCCCCAAGCACGCGCTTCGCGGCCTGCGTCAAGGTCGCGTAGTAAGCAACCAACCGGCAGGCCTCGTGGAAGACCGCGCAAACGGCCTCTGGAGACGGGCAACACATCCGCAGCAGAGGAAGCCACGGATGGCGATGACGCCTTGAAAAAGAGGGCTAAGGTCACCAGAACCGAATACAGCGTCATCGCTCCTTTCGGCGCGGTTCCGGAATCCTTAAGGGTGGCTGCGAGCACGTCAGGAAGCCTACGCGCAATGAGGCCCGTTGGCGCTGGCGGAGATGGGCCTGCCGCCAACCATTTGCAGGATGTCCCCAGAGCACCCACCCCCATTCCTGATGGGCAGTTATTGCAGCAGCAACAGAGGAGAAAAGCGATGGATAACCGGGCGCGGTCTGAGTCCTTCGTTGCCATGGACCAGACGGGGCTCGGCAGAAACGCGGTGCAGAACCTAAGCCAGGATGCAAGGTCGCCCGCAGAGTCGATTGGGCAGTCGCCCGACCACGGTTATTCGCCAGAAGACAGTACGGGTGACTTGGGATCATCGCCGCCTGTGCCACGGACGACTCAATTTCTTCGTTCCAGCCCGCCGCCTTCAAGCCCCGTTCTCCCTACCATTCCTATGCCCATGCCCCAAGTCGACTCAGGTTTTATGAGTGGTGGCCTCGAGGATTTTTTCGACGATGAGGACATGTTGGCAGGACTCCCTCAGGACCAAATGCAGGACTCGATGCTGCCTGTGCCTACCCTACCCGTTGCCAACAAGCCTCACACTACGAAGAACGGCCGATTTCAGCCGCAGCAGCAGCCCAATTTCCCGTTTCAGGAAGTGAATCCTGGCCCGCCAGAGCTTCTGCCCACCAAAAGTATCTTTAACCCTGCGGGTAAAGCCAAGGCACTGAACCGACACGCGTCTTCTGGCGCTGTGCAGCTCGCGCCCAAGAAACCCGCCAATCGTTCCCTGAAGCGTTCCAACACGGCACCGGTTCCGAATATGCTCGAGCAGGAACAACCCTTGCAAGAACATCCTACCCATCAATCAGACGCACAAGGGTTGGCACAAGGTGTTGCGCAGCCATATTCCGTGCAGGGAAAGGTCTCTTTCAACGAAGCGGTCCTCAGCGAGGCGGTCGAGCCCACGCAATCAAACGGACACGCTTTCGCAAACGGTTACACCGAGGTTGCCCAACAGGAACCCAGCCGGGCACCTGCACTACCGATGCCGATACCAGAGCGGCCGGAACCGGAGCCTGTTCTTCCCATGCCGACTCAGCCGTTGTCAAGACCAGCCTCGAGGCCGGCCTCAAGGCCTGCTTCCAGTGGTCCTACGGCACCGACTGCACCGCCTACGGCAGTTCCTGCGAGTGACTCTCTCGCGGAGCCAGTTTTAAACTTGCCACGTCCATTCACGTCCGAGGCGCTTTGCCCGCCCAGCGATTTTGACCCGCCCCGGTATAGCAAGAACTTGGTGAAAAAGCAGTCCATTAAGGAACGCCTTCGGATCGCCATCGAAAAGGGGGAGTCGCCTCCTTTTTGCAATAACTGCGGAGCTATCGAGACTCCGACATGGCGGAAAATCTGGACTCAGGATCACGACGGGGTCCCTGGATTTCATGAGTTCTCCGACAAGCCCGGGTGTGTGACCATGATTGAGGTGCTGGCCCGGGACGAGGACGAGAAGCCATCCAAGTACCGAATGGTAAAGAAGAACCTCGGGCCGAAGGACGACAAGAAACACTGGACTGAGACCATCCTCTGCAATCCATGCGGGATATGGCTGGGAAAGTTCAAGGTGCACCGGCCATCGGACAGATGGGACAAGGACTACGCTCGGCTCAACCAACCACGCAGGAAGCGCGAACCGAAGGGTAACAATCCTCGGCCGAAGAAAGCGCGCTCGCGCAGCGACGCGCAGGTGAACCCTACGTCAGAGGCATACTTCACCACGGATCCGATCGGCCCGCCGGGACATGACTCCCCAACAAAGGAGAACTACGAGAATGGAGTGGAATTTGGACAGCAGGGCCTGGATATGATCCATGAAAGGCCTTTAAACTTGCGGAGCTCCCCAAGGCATCGCTTCCCGGGATCGACTCACTCGAGGGGCAGTGGGACTGCGGACAGCCCTATCGCGGTTGAAGACGATCTCGGCAGCACAAGAAGGCTACTTTTCTCTCCGCTTAAGAGGGACGGGGTGCCCAAGGTTCTTGGGGAGCTCTCGCTAAACACAGTCCAAACAAGTACGCACGCCCAGGAGGCGAAGTCCGCATCGGCAGGGAAGGAAAACGCCGCACTCACAGCTCGCCCCGGCACCCCGGTTGCCGCGGACCACGACGACCTCGAGCAGGAGCTGTTCGGCACCCCTCCCGTACGCCCGTCCACGCCGCCTCCTCAAAACGCACCAGGCCCATTCAAAACCCCAACCCGTCCGACCCCAAGCCACCGGCCCATCACCCGCAGCATCTCGCGCTCGATCCGCTCGATCCGCAGCATCCCCAAGTCCCCCGGCCAGCTCTTCGCCGCCGCCCACCTCCAGCGCACGCCCTCCAAGACCCCGCGCTCCTCCGCCGGCATCGGCATCACCAGCAGCAGCACCCACAAGCGCCGCACCCCGCGCAGCGGCGGCGCGGCCACCCACCACCTGCACGCGCACTTTGCGCTCGACGAGCACGACCCGGACGACCAGCTGCACATGCTGGACATGCCCTTCGACTCGCCCTTCACCGCCACCCTGCACCAGCTGCTGAGCGAGGCGAACAACTTCATCACGGGCTCGCCGTCGGGGAGCGGCGGTGCTGGTGGTGCTGGTGCCGGTGGTGGCGCGTGCTTGGCGGATGACCTCGACCTGAACGCCATCGCGTCGCAGCTGGACGCGGCTGCCGAGCACGCCGGACATGGTCCTCACGCCGCTGTGGATTTTGAAAGCTTCCTGAGCACGGATCTGGTCATGCCTAGTAGCCCGCCCCTGCTCAGCGGTGGTGGTGCCGGGCACGGGGCGGAGGCCGAGCGGCGGTTTGGTGGTGCGTTGTGAGTGACGGGTCGGTTGGACGAGGGCTGACGGCCCCTGGGCACGTGTGGCTGGTCTCGTGGCGTGGAGGGAGTGACGGTCGCTTGGGGAGTCGATTTGTGTTGCTTGATTTGATTTTGTTTTTGTGTGTTTTCCGTCTGGGATGGAAGCCCTGATGTGTAAGGTGCGTCAAAGCGCTTGGGGTCTGTTGACTTTGGCACGGGCATATGTGTCAGATGACACTGTCATGGCATATGGCGTAGCATGGGATGATGATGGCATGGGCTATTTTTGTGACGGGACCGAGCACAAGCTTTGCTTTGTTTTTTCTTCTCCCAACTTGGGAAGAAGCTTTGGGCAGGAGTTTACATACCCCGGCGAGGGGAGCGGACCGCGCCTCGGTCAAGGCGTCCTGAGGGAGGAGGCGTGTGACTATGAAACACAGCCCTTTTGCACTGGCTTTCTGCTATGTACCCAAGTAGACTTCTGCCGTGCTTGTGCCGACCATCATTACATCAACATGATGACTGCGAAGAGCGAGGAAATGGCGCAGCCCGGCCGGGGGTGGAGCGATATCCCACAACCCCTCAGTCGCGTCGTGTCTATGTACTGCAGGCTTGAGGTTCCTAGAGAGGTACCTATACCTCGGTGCCCAGAGTCGAACGGCACGAAATGCTGCTAAGTGCATGGAAACGTCCAGACGGCGAATACGCTCCACGTACGGTGCAAGACGCTGAGGGGTGGGATGCCCGCGGATGCGGGATGAACTTTCGGAGTACTTTTGCGCACGGCCTGTGGCCAGTCCTATCTAGAGTTTGTTGCTCTGCCCATGGGTCTGACGGAGCTGGAGCGGCGTTGCGAAGTTCTCCAGGGCAAAGGGTCCTCAATCAACCGTAACATTCGTTGCCCACTCGTTTATGCATTGGCCTGCTAGAAGGGGATCAGGGCTGCCGCCCTGTGCCCTGGGCGCGCTGGACCCGGGCTTGAGAGCCGTCGCCTCCGATTCCTGCGGCGACATGCGAACGCCTTGAACGTTGCTCTTCGACACGGGTTCGCCCCGCTACCTCAATCTAGTCGTAGGCAAAGAGACTCCGGTTTTGGTGCGAGATCTCAACGACCGTGTTGGCCAGGCTGTAGTCTGTTGAAGATGGTCAGAACAAGCTTGGGGCCGAGACTCGGGTTCAAGGGCAAACCCTAGACCCTACCGGTCCAGGTCCCCCGGGCCCTTCCTTCACTCCTCGCCACCCTCTCGTGAGGAGGGACGCGCTTTGACGGATTACTCACCTACGCCCGTGCCCAGGTCCATGGAGCTGAGCACTTTGATGGAAAGGTCCGGATTCACCTTGCCAATGAGCTGGACGCCGTTGCCCGCGGCGAGATGCGCCTCCTGCGGATGGTGTGAGCTGAGAGTCCAGTCTGGGTTTTGGGCGGCTGCTCTGGTATGGTTCGCGTCCTATTCCTCTCCCCTGTTTTCGACGCATCGGAGCAGGCGGACCAGGCGCCCGCTGTGGCCACTTCCGTCTGTTCCTCTGTTCCTCTTTTTCTTTGGGCACGGACTTGAAAGAGAAGGGACAATAAGGGAACAGGATGAGGGGTAATGGCGCAACGTACACGATTCAGGTGGGCCGTGATATTGCCATCAGCATCCACGATCGCCTCGTCGCCGCGAAGCTGGACGACTTTGCCGACGATGATGACGTTCTTGCCAACGTAGGAGTTGAGGTAGCCGCAGGTGATGCGCGGGTTGGCGGTGGCTTCCATGATGCACCAGTTGGGTATGTTGTGACGGCGCAAATTCGAGGGCGTGGCTTCTTGTCCGGATGTGGAATTACGTGAACGGATACGATTCAAGCTCCAGTGCCAGGAGAGGTTGTTTGGCCCTGATGATTGACGTCGGATTCTGCAGGCGCGCTAACCCGGAACAAGAGATGGCGCAGTGGGCCTGGAGATCCGATCGAACTGGGCATGACCGGTTGCCCCACTCAGAGCAATCCACTTTACACTAGCGTCGACCGAGCCCAGACCTTTTGCATGGCGGGGAAGAGCTTCCAGTGGGCTTCAAGGTCGATATCAACTACGGGCAGAACCCTAGAGTCTGTTCAAAACAGCAGCAACGGTAGCGTCTTGAGGGTTACTGTGCTTCTTGTCGTTGGAGAGGTATTTGGGACTCGGAACGGAGCTTGGTTGGCCAGGGCAGCTTGCCGCCGCCGGAAAAGTCTGGAATCTGCCTCTCAAATGCTGCCTCCAAATCATCGAACGCACAGTAACTTGGAAGTGACACTGTTGGGGCAGATTTTGCTATGTTTCTGATCAGTTGGCCGCTGCGCCTAGACAAGGAGATACCCACTGTAGAGGTAGGTATGGTGCCGTGGCTTTGACCCGACACTGCTGAGCTGCCTCACATGCTACTGTGTACCGCCAGTACCGAGTCCAAGACTTCAACGCCCTGTCACCGGAGCAAACAGGTAGACACATGCCGGTGTAGACACAGGGAGCCCATGGGGACGAGAGGAGGTGAGCAACGATCCGGCACCCTCCGTTACGGGGGCCGGGGTTCCCTGCAGCTGTGCGGGGCTTGGCGGGTCAAAGCTCCAAAGCTCCCCCCTAGCTCCAAGCTGGCCTGTTGGGAATCTGCAAGATTCCCATGCGGGGCAGCTTTTTCGATCCGCGGATGGCAGTCCTCGTCCCCCGCGAGGTCTCGCGTGGTTACACTGCAGCGCAACCGTTTCCTCGATGGACTCCGCCCAGAACACAGTACTGCGTACACTGGCAGGTACAGTACCAGGTACCTTAGCTGCACTCGCTGCCCCGCAGGTGACCTGCGAACCGCCGCCGCGACCTGCTGCGCGGGGGCCACCTGCTCCACCTTCATCCGGGCCCTCCTCATCACCAGCCCGTGCGCAACCAAGAATCTAAGGGCTTGCCGGGCCGTCTTGGACCGCCGTCGCCCACTTGTAGCTCCCGTTGCTGGAGAAAAGGCATGGCTTCCTATTGAACTATAATTCACTGGAGACGCTGTGTTCTCGATATGCCTCAAGTCTGAACCGGGAGAGATTTCTTCAGTGCCGCGACCTTCCAAGCACCTGGCGACTCGCATCTTCCACCGTCCTCCGCCGCAGCGGTGACTGTCAAATATCCCAAAGGCTTCTTGCCCTAATACGCTTCCCTCGACATTCACATGCCATGTTAACGAGTGGGGCTCATCTCTAACTTGGCAGCATTTGGTGTACCTACGGGAGGTACCTAACCTATCTCCCTGGTACCTATTTAATACGTCGTTTTGCACGCAGCCAGGCCGCGCTTCGAGTTTCCTAGACAGCTCTGAGCTTTCGATGGTGGCCGCATTCAACTGCTAGCCACGCCTTACCAACCTGTCGTACCATCCCCTGGCGGCCTGGGATTTCACGATACATCTACCTTCGTTCGTTTCCCGCCATCCAGCTCTCGCTTCAGCTTTCTGGACTTCGAGACCCACGCCGCGTAACCACTGTTTCGCCCGTCGGTTGCTGAGTTACCCTCGTTTCCTCTGGAGCTCTCGGCCTCCCCGTGGAATGCACTGCGGCTCCAAGAAGGCCAAGAGACGCTAGCGCGCAACACAGCCTTCCGTGTCAGAGACCAACAACGGAGCACTCCCAGCGCCGAACTCGTCCCAACGGATTCGGCACCAAAACGATGTATGTGTGTTCTGCGCCGCGCTGTCTTGGTTAAGGGAGGGAGGATAGCCGGTCGTCCCCATGTCCAGACATCGCACCTGCCCCATCGGAGTGTTGTTTAGCCCTGGACCCCGGACTGACTAGTTGCAGATATCCCGAGGGAAGCCACCGAGGGACTAGCACACTAAGTCTTGCCAGGCGGACAAGATCGAAAACCCCATTCCGGCCTGCAGTGGTCCCTAAGCCGGCCTTCCCAACCCGCAAACCCGGCATTCCAGCTTCCAAGCCGACTTTGCTGTCCGACAAACGAGCGCCACGTGGTGCCTGGATCGTAACATGGATCCCCAGGACTCGGCTCAGATCTTCGCCGAGTGCGTCGACTTCGGGAAATGTCTCGACTCCCTCAGCACTCCGGATCAGGGCGTCGTGAACGCGAACGCCCCGCACGAAGGTGCTAAAGACGAGGGCATCTGCTTGCCCGTATTCAACTGGCAACAGGGCCCCGTACAACCAAGCGCTAGCGGCGCCCAGCTTACCCCCAACGGCGCAGAGACTGAACACAAACCAGCTCCCTGGGACGGCCTGACCCAGGACATGGCCCCCGTGGATCCCATGGCGGACCAGCAAGATTTCCTCGCTAATACCGGGCTTGGTACTCCACCAAGTGAGGGCGAGCCAAGTGACAGCGGGAATGCAGCGGCGAACATCGCAGTACTCCAGCAGAATCCAGCGGCAACGTCCGTCGTTGCACCCACCAACACTCAGTTGAACCGCCCTGGTACAACAAGACCCAGCACGAGCACGCTTTCGACAACGCTTTCGGCCACGCTTTCGACCACGCTGGCTCTTGCGGCAGCCGGGACAGCTAAGAGTAGCCGACCCAGAAATGCCAAGAAGGAAGAGGAGACGGAAGAGGAGCAAGAAAGGCGAGATAGGTTCCTGGAACGAAACCGGCTGGCGGCGAGCAAGTGCCGTAACAAGAAGAAGGAATATGTGGCGAGGCTGGAAGCAGCCGAAAAAGTGCTCGCACATGAGAACAAAAGGCTCGTGGCGAAGCGCGCCAGTTTGACGGCAGAGATTAACGACTTGAAGCACTTGGTGATGATCCATGCGAACTGCAATGACGACCACATCGACAGATGGCTTCAAGCGGCGGCCAGCCTCGTTGCGCAGAGCCCGAGCGAGACGCTTTCCCAGCTCAGCGGCTCGCTTCCTCAGGACCAGCCGAGCGACTCGCTCTCGCAGGAACACCTATCTCTTCCATCGAGCGGCTCGATTTCGCACGAACACCTATCGCTTACGTCGAGCGGCTCGATTTCGCACGATCACCTATCGCTTTCGCAGGAACATCTGTCGCTTCAGTCGACCGGCTCGATTTCGCACGAACACCTATCGCTTCCGCAAGAACATCTCTCGTTTTCGTCGGCCGGCTCACTGCCGCACGAACACCTATCGCTCCCGTCGAGCGCTCCGCTCGGCCGGACGCCCATTTCGGCGGGATATCCGTCGTTTCAGCACGTGGATTACAGCGGCAACGGCATGGGGTTGGGGGAACGACAGGGGAGTATGGCCTACTCACACGGTGAGCCGAGCAACTCGTTCTTCAGCGGCTACGTGCCCAATAGCGGGATGAACGTGCCTAATTACGGGATGCCCTCCTACTAGGAACCGCTTCGCTGCAACCGTCTCCCACCGCCGAAGCGTTTCCCGTCTCTCCCGCCGACTTGAAGCAGGAGCCTGGTGCCAACTTTGACGGCATCAACTATGACCACATGCCCGATTCCATGTTCAGCAGCCCGACTCGGCCTGGCTGTGGGTCGGCATGAAGGGTTTGCTGAGTGAATGAAGACTGACATTTGCAAAGGTTTCTGACCACTGGTCTGGGACAGAGTCATGCTTGATTCGAGTCTCGCGGCGGCAATGGCCACCTCGACACTCGGGAATTTCGAAAACAGTTCGTTTGTTTGTTCATTGCTTTCAAGTATGCATTCGCGTTTTGCTCAAAACATGGAAGAAGGTGGGCACCTTGTGCGATTCACACCTGGTCTTGCGGATGGTCTCTCCATCTCGAGGCGATTTCCGTTCAGAAAAAAAAAAAGAAACATGACAAAACAAAGGGGAAAACGGAAAAAAGGTGGGGAAAAAATTGTTACGCGCGGTATTGTTCTTGCGTCTCAGAACACTTGTTTTTCCTGCAGTCTAGTTCTCGGCACTCGTACTCGGTATGGCGTTTGTTGGGTGCATTTCCGGTCGGTCGCTGTCTCTTCCGCGCTTGTTTGCAGTCATCGTTATTGGGGGTGATGGAGATGCGGTTGTAAGAGTCTTGCTCGCCTAGTCCGGCAAGCAAGTACCCTTCACTGCCGCTTGGTGATGGCTGAGGCGAGTTCCCTTTTCCTTTCTTGTATGTTGTCTTTTCTTTTTGGCTTCGTCATGGTGTACTATTCAAGGTGTCAATATGGGGGGGGGGGGGGGGGGTGTCTCCGGGGCTTCGGGTTATAAGGGGTGTAATCGGGGGTCGGCGCTGTGTGATGGTGGTCCGTCATTGCCGGGTTGGGACAAGGGATGGCGTCTTGTGGGTGCATTCGGGGTTGATCAGCGGCTGTCCTTGTGTCATCATTTTGGTTGTATGCTTGCGCCTGCGGCGCAGGAAAGTTAAAGGCTCCCGCAGATTGCGCTCCGCACTGCGGAAGCCTGCTGATAGGTCTGAATACTTCTTTTTGGTGTTTTGGCACCGAAAGGAATAATCAGATGTGAGGCATGAACCGCCTCCGGATTAATAAAAGTTTGAGGTTCACATCATGAGCTCTGTCTACCGTCAGTATTCGCTCTGTCTGCTCTGGGACCTCCTCTTTGTTAAGTACACCCGCCTTCAACCGGGCTGCTTTAGACGATGCTGTAAAGATGAAGTATGATGTGGCAAAAGAATACACTCCCAACACCTAGCCGTGAGGTCATACGTGCAAAAGAACATGGATGCGGTTTGTGTGGATCGAACACACGACCTTCAGATTGGACTTTCCTGAAGTTGACTTCAGTCTGACGCTCTCCCAACTGAGCTAAACCCGCAACACCCTTGATGTTATTGGTTGTGCTTCGGTTGTAGCATTACAAGTGCTCACAATTTTTAGCAGCAACCAACGTGCTCAACAACCAGCATTGACGAGCCTTCTTCTCACATAGACGCGGACGCCCGATTAGTTTATAACTCATGTCTCTGACCGGCGTTGGTAAAGTAAAGAATCAACTGATGTGCAGAGGCTGTCCTCAGAGTAGCAACAGACACAATGGCAAATTGTGTTGTGACGCCTCGTTGGTTTGCTTGGGAGGCCGGAGAGAGTACTTTGCAGAGTATGATGGGAGGAATAGCGATGTGTCAACCACTATAAACTTTCCCATCTCTTGTAAATGTTGTGGGTAATGGAAAGGGCGACTTGATTTTTCAAGAGGATTCTTAAGAGGTTTTGAGTACGTCGTAACTCGCAGACAACGACTACAACAGACCTTGTGTGTCGGACAAAGCAACGTTACCGCCGTTTCACAGTGGCAGAGCAGCGCCGGAGACGGAGTGGTGTTTACAGAGTTGAAGTGGCTACTTGAACTCGGTATGATATTTCCAGGTTAATCCGGACTCACGACGCTGTCTTCACTAAAATATCGGCAGTACATTGAGGGACGTACCTCGGTGCGCCTCTAAGCAAAGGGGTTAGTGCTGCTCGTCCGATGAAGCCGCGACGAGGTCTGTGACACTCACTCCACAAACAGCGAGTCTCCGCCGCGGAAAGCCGTCCCTGCGGTGCTCTGACTCCAGAACAGAATCTCACCCCGTTTGACCCGGTATCAACGCCCGGTTTATCCCTCATAGCCCGCCACACAGCGACCTGCCATCCTCCATGTCTGAATCCGGTGGTTCGCCCTCCAATGGTTGCATTCAGGGCCCGGCAAGAAACTTCCGCTGGAACGAGAGCTGGGCCATTCATAATGATGGTCCAGAATGGCATATAAGAACCAAGACACCCGGCTGTTACTCCAGCTCTAGAGGACTTCTTCGTCATCAGCAGCAGTCGGCATCGGAACGACCACTTGTTGCCGCGGGTCGGCATTCTCAGCTGCCGGTTCCTCCGCACCGTCCCCGGCCCCATCCATCTCTGCATCACCATCCTTGTCCGCATAGAAATCAGCCACCATGGCGTCCTCCTCCATCTTGGCCTTGGCCTTCTTGCTGAGCTGCGGCTTCGCGTCCCGCTCAAACACCTCCTTGTTGACCTCATCCCACGTCTTCTTCCGAGAGTGGATGACCCTGGCGTGGCCCTTGCTCCTCTGCACCTTGAGCGCTGTACGCTCCATCACCACCTCGGCGCGGTCCGCGCTCTTCTCCTGCCGTCGGCGCGCCCGCGAGCTCAGCACCACTTTGCGCCCGCTCTTGGCCTTCTTGATCACGCCGCCCGAGTGGTGCGCCGCGAGCACGGCCGGCCGCCGGTCGACAGACTCTTGTGGTGGCCGCACATGCTTCAGGGACTTGTCGGTGTCGATGCCCGGGGACGTTGCGCGGCGAGCGGCGCGGGAGTGTGCCGACGGGGCTGAGGGCGGGGTTGTGGTTCGTTAGTGATTGTGGACGAAGTACAGGTCACAACATGCCATAGGTGTGCGGCTGCAGTACCTTTTTTCCCCTTGACGATGCTGCCCTTGCCCATCTTGTGTTTGGCGGTGTACAGTGCTTTTGTATGGTTATCAGTGAGTCCTGTGAGAGGGATGCCCATTATTTCTTATCGCTCAGAAATTTTGGCTCTTCCGCTGGCCGTGGGGCGCTTGATACCCCACCGTGCAGGGATAGACCTGGTAAGCCTGCGGCAGGCAGCACTCCCCTTGCATGTGACGGCTGGCAATGGTGTGCTAAAAACCGCCAAAAGGCCAAGCTGTTCCACGTTTGTCGACAAGGAAGCAGCCTCCGACGCAACATACCATCACATGCTGAAGCATCTTGGGGTTTAAAGTTGTGGGAACTCGAATTTGTTGCTTACATTTGATTCTTCTCTGCTGCCAGGCTTCTGTCCCCGGACATGGCTTTATTGTATTCTTCCAGCTGCCACACATTGCCGGCCGCGTGATCCAACGACGCCTGCCGGTTCGAACATCCTCGCGACCTCGCCGCGCTGACAACCTCTCCCTTCAGGATGAATTCCGACGCGCGGCGCGTTCTAAGCCAGCTCGACGCCCGCGCCGATCCCGACCCGTATCAATACTACGTGGACGGACCGTTTCGAGACCGGCGTAGCAACACCGGCGTCGTCGCTACCGTTATTCTGCTCGTCGCTGCCGCGCTCTATCAGCTAGCATTCCAACAGGGCAGGCTTCCCTCGCTCCCCCAGCTGCTGTGGGACGCGCTGGTGGTTGCGGTTCCCGCTCGCCTGCTCTTCGCTATTGACAGCTTCGTTCATCCGTCGCCTATTGCGAACGATATGCTTCGATCACAGCAGCCCACCCGGGCTGCCAAGAGTGATGCGCTCCAACGAATATTCGGTCTCAACAACGCTGGAGGCATTCTTGGCTCCGCGTCTCAGGTTGGACGCAGAGGGCTCAGCGGTCTCTCCAACGCCGGGTTCGCTGGCAGGGCGGCGAGGGACCGCCCGCCCGGACTGGGCAACTATGATAACTCCTGCTACCAGAACAGCATTCTGCAGGGCTTGGCGTCGCTCAAGCCGCTCCCGGCCTATCTCTCCGCAGTCTCGGTCGAGAATAAGTTGCATTCGTCCTCGACGCGGACAGCCGACACGCTCCGCGACTTGATAGCCCAGCTCAGCGGCCCCTCTAGAAATGGTGCAACGATTTGGACGCCTAATGTGCTGAAAAACATGAGCACCTGGCAGCAGCAAGATGCCCAAGAGTACTACTCAAAGCTGCTGGACCAGATTGACGACGAGCTTGGCAAGGCCGCTCGTGCTGTCCAGGGACCGACGGAGCTCGAACCTGACTCGGCTGCCTCCGTGAGCAGCAACGGCAGCGATGACAGCGGGTACCACAGCCTGGGCGGACATTCCAAAGCTGGCCTGGAACTCAGGTTTGCCCGGAACCCTCTGGAAGGGCTAGCAGCCCAACGCGTGGCATGCGTCAGCTGCGGCTACTGCGAGGGACTGACCATGATTCCTTTCAACTGCCTAACCTTGACCCTCGGCAACTTCCCGGAACACGACCTTTACGAGAGGCTGGACCATTACACCAAAGTCGAGGCGATTCAAGGGGTTGAATGCCCGAGGTGTACCCTGTTGTTGTGCCGCAGCGCCGTCATAGCGCTCGCGGAGCGCACCGGCGAGGTCCCGGAATTGCGTCAGAGGCTAGAAGCGCTGGAAGAAGCGCTGGAGGAGGAGGCATTTGACGACGCAACTTTGACGCAAAAGTGCAAGATTACGCCAAGAGCGAGGGTCAACTCGACCAAAACGAAACAAGTCGCTCTCGCTCGGCCGCCACAGAGCCTGGTATTCCACGTGAACCGGTCTGGCTTCGACGAGAACACGGGCTACATGTACAAGAACTCGGCCGCCGTTCGCTTCCCCATGATGCTCGATCTCGGGCCTTGGTGCTTGGGCAGCTCCGGTGCCCCGGCAGGACTCCCCGGGGATCAGCTTACCGCCGACGACATCGAGGAGTGGACGCTGGATCCCAAGGCGTCCATGGTAGCGGGAAACAATCGGCCGTCTAAGGTTACGGGACCAATTTACGAGCTGCGGGCGGTTGTGACACATTATGGGCACCACGAGAACGGTCATTACGTTTGCTACCGGAAGCACCCCATCGCCTCTCCGCCGGCTGCGAGTAAGCGTGACCCAACGGGGAGCCCGGCCGACGTGCCGTCTGAGGAGAGCACGGCGGGAGCGGGCCATGAGATTGATGCCGCGAGCGACGCCAGCGGGAAGGCGCCGAGCCAAGACGAAGAACCCTCTCAGTGGTGGCGTCTCAGCGACGAAGACGTGACAAAGGTCGATGAGCAAACGGTTCTCGGTCAGGGCGGCGTATTCATGCTCTTCTACGACTGCGTGGAGCCCAACTCAGTTCTGGTTTCAACCGCGGACAACCTGGTCGGTTCGGGAGACGCGATTGGGGAAAGCAAGGGAGCCCGCCTGAGTGCTGATCTCTGCGGCGAGGCGCAGGACATGCAGCCGGCTCTGACGGTTGTGGATGACGCCATGGAGCTTGACGGCGTCCGCCCACCACCAAACACACCAATGACGGATCTTAGCCTGTCTTCGGCCAGTACGGAGAAGCTCGACATAGGCCTCGACGATTCCCAGGTGGATGGAGCAGCTCGCACGCCTCCCGTTCCGCGCGCCGCTAGCGAGTCTTTGACGGGAAGCGGCACCTCCGTTCTTTGGAGCCGGAGCCCAACCCATGACCAGGAGACGGACTCGGTATGTTCTGGGACGACAATGGTGGCCGAGGAAGAAGAGTGTACGTTGCCGCAGCATGCTTTTTCGGGCAGCGAGGTGCGCGCTTCCGCGGCGTGAGCTGGGGTTGGGGTGAGCTTTGTGATTTCGCAAGTGCATAGCGACTGGCGTTTTTGGTTTACTAGGCTTATGGGCTTGATCGGCCGCCGTCTTGGAGGAGGCGTGCTGAGCCTGGCGCATCGGTTCGAACCAACGATTTTGCGGTTTAGAACCCCAGCGGGTATAGCCTCGGTCTGGGTATACCTTATCTTAGTTAGGCACATCACGGTGTGCGAGACATGGTGTCTCACGGTCAAATCATGGGTGGGTTGTGCCATTCCCTTGGGCGGTGGTCCTGCGCCAGCACCGGCCCTGTATTGGTGGCACATGTGCAACCTAGGTCTTCATTCTGTTTGTCCTGCCCGAGTGCCAAAGCCACGGGATCGGGCAACATGTTGTCCAATCATCAGGGTCGTAGTTTGACAGCGGTACGCCCGTTCGCGGTCAGGCGTTATGCCGTGTGTGATGTTAGGTAGGCGATGGGGTTCGCTTTGTGCTGCAGTATGCCGGTACTTGAAGGAGCCCCCCAAGGATCTCCCTCCTCTGTCATCTCAGTGACTCTAGCCTGCCGCCTCCCAAAATTAATCTTGTAGATGCTGCTGCCGTTAACACTGAACTAAAGTACACTCTCAAGAAAGTTACGGAGAATGGCTCTTACATACCTATTGAGATAGGTACTAATGTAGACAATCAAGAAGTCGAGGAAGTGAACACCTCTCAGCGCCCGTATTCTGAACAGGAGTCGTCGACCCCTTTGAGAACGTCCAGTCTGGGCTCTGAACGGCTCCGCCGCGCGCAGGGATAGGTTATTGGCAGGAAGCGGTGCTTAGCACGTTGATCCCTGTCGATGTTGGCTTTTGGGGAGTTCTCGGTGCTCGAGGACGCCCCGCCTTGGCGCGCAATGCTTCTTTGGGCATCACGGCCAACCGTGTAAGGGGTCGGGTGGTGTCAGCAGTCAGCAGGGGGCGGCCAGGGCTGAATGCTGAAGTGCAGTGAATGAATGAATGTGCCGTCCCCAGTCGTCGCTGCCCGGCGACTTTTTCGACCGCCCACCCTGCGAACACGAGTAGACAACCACGCGCTGTTTGCTTTCGTTCGTTTCTTTCGGGACCGTCGTCGCCCGACGCCGTTTTCTTCATTCCCCTCCTTTCTTTTTGGGCTGCAATTGTCGCTGCTGCGGAAGGTCGTGCAGTCAAAGCGGATGCCGGGCTGAGGCAACAGACGCTCCTTTTCCCTGCCGACTTCCGATTCCCGAACTCGCTAAACCCTCCTTTTGGTCCCACTCGCCGTTTCTTCGTCTCACGGGAGAGACAGAGACAGACCGAAAAACGGTTGGATTGCAGCAACCTCTCGATTCTTACCTAGTCGCATTTTGCCGCCGCCGGCCGCATCCCTCTCTCACGTTCTCGACGACTTGCGGAGCCGTTCCCGCTCTGCGCCGCGTCGCCATGGCCGAGGACGATGTCGAGCGCCAGGTCGAGAAGCCGCGTCCGGCTGAGCGACCGGTGCATGCGATATTCTACATCGCGTACGTTAAACGTCGGAGGGTGGCGCCTAGTTCTTTGGGAGGCGAGGCGCTGACCATTGCTGCGCTGCAGGAGCTGGATCTTTTTTTCCAACTCGACCATTCTCTTCAACAAATGGATCATAGACAGCAAGGGGTTCAGTGAGTCTTGTGCGATTCCCCAGCGTCAAGCGAACGAATACTAACCGCCGCTTGTCACAGGATACCGTACGTTCGCGCCGTGCGCCCCGAATGGCCGTCCCTACACGCTCGCTAACAGTTTCCGACAGCCGTGATCTTAACATGCTGGCACCTCATCTTCGCCACCATCGCGACCCAGATTCTCGCCCGGACGACCAAGCTGGTTGACGGGCGCAAGAACGTCAAGATGACGGGGCGGACATATTTGCGCGCCATCGTCCCCATCGGCCTGCTCTACAGCGCCAGCCTGGTCTGCAGCAACATGGTTTACCTGTACCTGAGCGTGGCTTTCATCCAGATGCTCAAGGCGGCCGCCCCCGTGGCCGTGCTGCTGACGAGCTGGGCCTGGCGTGTCGAAGAGCCGTCGCTCAAGCGCTTCCTCAACATCGCTTTTATCGTGTGCGGCGTTGGCCTTGCCAGCTTCGGCGAGATTGATTTTAGCATGGTCGGATTCCTATTCCAGCTCGCCGGCATTGTGTTCGAGGCCATGCGCCTCGTCATGATCCAGGTCCTGCTCTCGGGCGACACCCAGAAGATGGACCCGCTTGTCAGCCTGTATTACTACGCGCCCGTGTGTGCCGTCATGAACGTCATCATCGCCATTGGCTGGGAGGCGAATAGCTTCAATCCGGCCGACCTCGCCAACGTGGGCTACGGCCTGCTGTTGCTCAACGCTATCGTTGCCTTCATGCTCAACGTGAGCAGCGTGTTCTTGGTAGGTCACGACGCTCCCCTCCCTTTTCCCGCGTACACATTGCATACCGGTCCGCTCTAACCCGCTATGACTTCCCTAGATTGGCAAAACCTCCGGCCTCGTGATGACCCTGACGGGCATCCTGAAGAACATCCTCCTCGTCATCATCTCAGTCATGATTTGGCACACGGCCATCTCGTGGCTGCAGTTCCTCGGGTACTCCATCGCCCTCGCGGGGCTCGTCTACTACTCGATCGGCTGGGATCAAATCGTGGCCATTTTCCAGGCCCTGTGGGTCTCGGCACGGGGCGGCTACGAGTCTCTTCGTGGATCACCGCCCACCGGCGGCGAGGAGCAAACCCAGGGCCAGGGCCGGCTGCCCGCTGCCGTGCGCAGAGGCCTTATTATGGGCGTTGCCGCCGTGACCGTGCTGGTTCTCACAGGCGCGTTCTTTTGGGGCGGCGGCCCGGCGGTGGTTGGGGCGCAATTCGGGGAGGTGGGGACGTCGTAGGTTACCGGGGACGTAATGAGCATGGTGGGGGAATGGGAGGGAAGCATCATACGGGGCTGGTGAAGCAATGGCTTCATTGCATCAGGCCGATTCACGGGCTGGTAGATTACCGGGCCGGCAGGCGGATTTTGAGCTACTTAATGTAAACGTGACTCTAATGAAAAGAATTGGTTGGGTATGCTTTACGCCAGAGGATGGCATCAACATGGGGCAGGAAACTTTCCTGAGTGGTATCATTGAGACCAAGCAGTAAACCAGTCAGCTTACATGCTGTACTGCGAGTTCTTCAGGCGAGTGCGTTGTCTCGATCAGTCCACGGTTTGAGAGGCCCTGGATTGTTCAGTCAATATGCGTTAGATTACCCTCTCGCCGTAGGGTATGGGCCGAGTTACGGCGGCAGGACTGAATATTGCGCGACATGAAGATTTCCCGAAATCACTTAGGTATCAGTGCAAGAGCTCGTAAAGACTCCTCGCCCAATCCAAACCCATGTCGTTGATGTATCAATAACCCTGTGCCCCCCAGCGCCAAATCCTCGTCAACGCCAGTTCCGTGTTCCTGCTTAATTTCGCCCACCCGAACAAGCTTGTTGCCGCCGACGTCGCGCTCCGTGTTGCGGTCCGGTCCGGAACCGTCCGACGAAGCTGTGACACCTAACCGCGACTCCTACTCCGTCTCCTGCTTCGATCACGGCTTCGGTCGCGGTCCCGGCCCCGATCATTCTCTCTGTCTCTGTCTCTGTCCCTGTCGCGGGCACGATCTCGATCACGATCCCGGTCACGCCGAGACGACAGGCTGCGCTCGCGGCGGCTGCGCCGGTAGTGGCTATCTCGGTCCCGGTCCCGATCACGGTCCCTATCTCTATCCCTGTCGCGATCCCTATCTCGAGAGCGGTCCCTTTCGCGTTCCCGGCTGCGGCTTCTCGACCGGCTGCGCCGCTTTGTGTCTCGGCGTTCTTCCCTAACTCGATCGCGATCTCGTGAACGGTCACGATCACGTTCACGGTCGCGGTCGCGCCTGTCACGATCCCTGTCTCTCGGCCTGTTCCGGTCGCCGTCGTAGCGGTCACCGCCGCGATAATCCATGATGCGGTCTCGATCCCGGTCCTGATCCCGGTCACGGTCTCTGTCACGATCCCGGTCGCGGTCGCGGTCACCGGGTAGGTAGCGGTCGTGTTCCTCAGGTTCACGTCGGCGCTTCAGATCTGGCGACCTCTCTCCAGCGCGACGGTCATCAACGCCCGGAACTGGCAGGCCCTTTTCTCTAGCCTCTTTCTGAGCTGCGAGGTATAGCTTGGCTTCTTGCTCGCGCTTCTTAACCTCGGCTTGCTTCCATGCTTCCTTCTCAGAATGGTTCAAGTTGGACGGAGGCCGGGCGGCGCTCAATGGTGAACGGGAGCGGCTTCTCGCGCGTCGGTCTCTGTCGTCTTCTTTCGGTATGTCCTTGTCGCGGTCCCTCTCGCGTGTGTGATCTCGCTCGCGGCTGCGATCCCGCCTATCGCGATGGTCTCGCTCCCTGGAGCGAGAACGGCTCCGTTCTCGACGGCCGAACCGCAGCCGAGATCGAGAACGGTCACGCCGATCGGTCCTGGCACGTGGTGAGCGGCTGCGATCACGGGCATCGCGACGCCGGGAGCGGCTCCGGTCGCGTCTGTCATCGGTTTTGGCAGTCCGGGGACGGGACCGGCTCCGTTCATGCCGATCACCCCGGGCACGAGACCCACTCCGAGCCCTCTGGTCGTTTCGCCGGTCGTCCTTACGGTCGTCTCGCCGACCATCGCGGGAGTCTTCGCGCCGAGAGTGTCGACGGTTATCCCGCTGGTCGTCCGTAAGATCATCCGGACGATCTTCTCTCCGGTCGGCCCTGGGTTTGGAACGACTCCTGTCTCGTCGTTCGTCTTTCCTTTCATCTCTCCTATCCCGCAACCTTGACCGGCTCCTCTTGCGGGAACGGCTACGCTCGTGCCGAGGACGAGGAGTGCGTGAGCGGCCACCCCTGCGTTCCCGGTTGTCCTCCCTAGACCGACTCCGTTCCTTGCCGCGGTGAGCCCGAGAATAACGAGATGGGCTTCTACTCCTTCGCTTCTCAGACTTGGCTTGGACGTCTTTGGCGGCGGCGGAAGGCTTGGTCGTCTTGGCTTCGGTGGTATCGTTTGCGACCTTTGTTTCCTTGGCGTCCTGAATACCGTCTGGTTTTTTGGCTTCCGACGGCTTTTTCGGCTCGGAAACCTTCGGCGCTGGCCGCTGAATCGGGTCAATAGCCGATGCGGGCTTTGTCTTCTTCGGAGGAGGCACCAGCGTCTCGTCAACTTCCAACTCAGGCTCCTTCTTGGCAACACGCTTGCTCTCCCGGAGGAGATCTGCCAACGCTTCTTGCTCAAGGCGCTCGTGATCCTCCTCTGTCAGCTTCTTCTTGACCTCCTCTGTGCGCTCATCAGCCGCTGGCTTTGCTCTGCTGTCGCGGCTATCGCGTCGGTCTCGATCTCTATCCCTGTCCCTTGTCCTGTCACGCTCTCTGCCTCGGTCTCTCCCCTTCTCTCGCTCCCTAGACCGATCTCGCGGTGTGCCTCGGTAGCTGTCATAGCCCCGTTCTCGGTACCTATCGCGGTCGCGGTCTCGGTCACGGCTTCGGTCCCTATCCCTATCCCTCTCCCTCTCCCTCTCCCTCTCCCTTTCGCGTTCCCGCTCTCGCTCCTTCTCGCGTTCCCGCTCTTGTTCTCTCTCCTTCTCGCGCCGTTCTCGTCGCTCTTGTCGCTCCTTCTCCCGTCGCTCGTCCTCTTCACGTTCTTTTTTCCTGCGCTCTTCCCGGGCAGCCCTCTCAGCCTCGCGCCTCTTCAGCTCTTCCTTTGCCTTGATTTCACGCTCAAGCTGCCGTTTCTTCTCCTCGACTGCTGTGAGCTCCGCCCGGACACGCTCCCTCTCGGCCTGACGAGCCGCTGTCTCGGCGGCATAAGCTTCGTCGGTCTTCGCGCCGCGCAGCCTTTCTTCTTCAGCTGCTTCGTCGCCGATCTCAGCCCGGCGTAATTCGCGGATGTGGGCCTCAATGGCGTGGCGATCAATCAGCGTGCCGATGACGTCCTCAGCCGTCTGGTACACGCCGCCGCGGTCGAGTGCGCCGTCAATAAGAGCTGCAGCTTTCCCGCGTTCGAGCGTAAGCAGTTGTGTCGGATTGCGCTCGACTTCCTTCTCGGCAACTTCGAGTATGGCTTTGGTGACTTGGGCTTCGTAGTCCTACAGGCACGTCAGCCGCAGTGGCAACGGATGGATGACATGCTGGAACCGTACACTGGCTTCAAATCGCTCCCACACCTGCTTGCGAATGGCGTCGTACCCGCCCTTCTTCTTGAAGGCATGAGCGAGACCCTCAATGGCGGTTCGGGTCGCCGAGGGAAGTGGCAGATCGGACGCTTTGAACTTCCGTGAAATGGGTGCGGGCATCGCATCTGGTGCACCCGCGGGCGGGCCCGTCGCATTCAACGCAGCGGCCAGTGCCGCAGTCTCGACAGCTGCGGGCATGGTAACGGCCAAACACCCGCAGCGTTGCGAAACAGTGGTGCACTGTAGGCTCCTGAGGTCTTTGGGCGAAGAGGGCAGACCATGGGGCGCAACCACTGGATGGCGCGAAGCGCGTGCACATGCACCAATCGAGAGTTGAAGGAAGTATTCAGGTCATCTCAACCCGTATTAGCACGTCCGTACTCCATGCATAAACCCGAAGAATGAAGGGCGACGTTGGGCAGGTTGAGGTTAAGCGGACAAACTTTTGAGGCAGCTGCTTGTCGGTTAATGGAGGTTCCAGCCGCGCGTTTGACCCTGCGAGTCCAGGAAGATTTGGGTGGGGCATGGGCAGAACAGGGGAGACCGCGCAGCTAGCCTCGCGTGCCTCGCTCCCTCGCTAGCCTCCTCCCATCAAATGGGGCACGGGCAACCCTAGAGCATACTGTGTTGGTACTGTGTTAGTAGCAGCAAGCGCAGCCACAAGTGACAGCCCCACCCCGCACGCACGCACGGGCACGAGTGGCTTGTCCAATTCGAGACGGCAGCTGCCGGCAGCTCGCGAAGCATCGCAAACGTCAAGTCACCAAGCTCCAAACCAATCCACACGCGACCGCGGGCGCGCCAATCCCACCTTAACGATCCGGGACTGAGCGCCAGAGGAGGAATCCGACCTCGAGTTCTCGTCGCCCTCCCTGACGACACCTCCTCTACGGCCACACAAGAGCACCCGACGCTCATCGAGCGATTTCGAGTCACGAGCAGGAAACCCCCACAATGGTCAGCAGAGTCCTATTCTGGACGGGCTTCGGTACGAGCAACCTCTCCTCAATGTCAATGCCATCGTCCCGAGTCCGCTTGTGCTTCAGGACTGCACCGCCAGACCAGTGGCTAACCAAATCCCCCACAGGCCTCGTCGTCCGCTTCTGGCAACTCGGCATCGAGATGCGGCCCTTTTTCACCCGCAAGGCGCTGTGGGCGTACCCCGTGTTTGGCGGCGTGGGTGCCAGCTTCGGATACTGGCTGCAGGGGGTGGACGAGCGGCAGACCCAGCTGCTGCAGGAGCGGAAGCAGGCGATTCTGGAGAAGCGGGCACGGCGGGCGGAGCGCGAGGCGGCGGCTGCGGCGGCTGCGCCCAGCGAGGTCATTGCGTGAGGGACGGTGTCTGTGTCTCCATTGGTATAAAACTACACACACCGTCAAGGGCGACTGAGGGTGGGCAAGACGCGACGATCATGGTGCGGAGAGGCTCTCGAGGGTGTGCAAAGGTGTAAATGGGAGGGAACCCGTTACCGGGCGTGCCACAATGAGTTGGCAGCGCGATGCAATCGTCTGGCAAGATAGATTCATATGTACAGAGCTTTTCTGGTTTACCCCTTCGGTCCCCGGACCTGGGCTACCCAGCTAAGTAGGCATGGAGCGATGAGGAAGAGCACAACGCGGCCCAACGGACCCTCCAGGACTTAGACATGACTGACGCTGGTGCAGACCAGCTAGTTTCTATTTGTGCCGCTCCCAACGTGCAAGCACCTCAGCGTTGTCCCTCCCAAGCTCGACTGCCACTCAACCTAAGCAATGAGAGGATCCTCCTGTTTCCTCAATAATGCAAGGATCGCCTGGGCCGGCGAATTGCCGCCGCCGCTCTCGAACTCGGTGATAACACCGGTGATGTACTTGTCGTGCGTGTTGTCATACAACAAGCGGAAGCAATCCGCCGTGTTCCTCTCGGGGTCGATCTCGTTGTAGGTGAGTGCATCGACCGACACACGGTCGCGATCGAAGTTGATGGTCTCGCACAGAACAATCACCTTGACAGCCGCGTTCATGGCCGCCATCGCCACGTCGGCCGTCCCCGATGGCGCATGGAGCGACCCGTTGGCAAAGATGGCTTCCCCCCCGAGGAACACGTTCGTGGCGGCTGCCACCTTAGGTCGCAGCCCGCCCAAGTTGGGCGAGTAGAGTACGCGGATGCCGGCATGCCGCAGCGCCTTCGCAAGCGTTTGACCGCCCCGCACGTATGGGTCGTCGACGATAGTCACGTCAAACGACTTGCCGTCCAACTTCGCTTCAAGAAAAGTCTCCTCGACCAACCTGTGATGGCCGTATGTGAGAATGGTATCGCCCTCGTTGATCGACTGGGCGGCGTTCCGAGCAATAGCGTACTCCGCTAGAGTGATCCGCTCGTTGATCAAAAAATCGATCCATTCCAGAAGGCCCTCCTTGGCTTCGTCCTCGGCTGCGTCGATGTCGAACTTGTTGACCTTGCCCTTGAGCAGTCTGATCGCATTGCCCATTGCAAAACACATGGGCCTGCACTCGGTCAGGTACTCAATCTGCGGATTTAGGACGTGTGGGACGAAGTGCCGAGAAAGCGAGTTCCCCTTAGGCGTCTCGTACGACTCGATCACCTTGAACTGGGGTGTCAGCCACGTCACGAAGTTGCATGGTTAAGCCGGTACAAAGCACCAACCTTCCTAAACGCCAAAAGAGTGGCCCTGAGACGGGAGATGCTGTCCTGGAGGGCAAACGTGGCCATCTTCTGGCCCACCGCGAGCACGGCAGGATGCACGTCTTTGTGCGCCTGGGTCGTGGGTATCCGTTTTGCCATAGGAACATGGCTGAAGCAATCCGGGATGCCACTCCTGACGTCCTTCTCCACGGCCGGCATCGAAGGCCGCCGTCCGCTGATCGACGGCCGGTGCGCGCCCCTGCTCTGCGTCTGCTGCCCCTCTTGCTTCCCCTTGCCCTTGGCCCCTTTTGCGTCGGCGCCCGCGGCACCTTTCTCCTGCGTCGGCGGTGCTGGCGCCGCTGCTGTCCTGGCCTCCTTCACTTGCGCACGTCTCGCAGCCTTCTCGGCTTTTGCTTTCGCTTTTAGCTGGGCCGCCGTGAGCTTCTCCGTGTTGGCAGGGCCGGCGGTCTGGTTAGGAGCCGCTGCCGCGCCCTTCGGTCCATCCTGCGCCGCAGGCGCTCCGCTGGGAGCCCCGTTGCTCTCGCCTGCCATGACAGGAAAACCTCGATGCCGGATGTTGTTTGAAGAAAGGGATGGCTGCAGTGTTTCTATGCGGGGTAGTCAGGCTGTGGTCGTTGCGTTTTTCAGTGCGAAGAGCTCCTGTCCGTCTAAATCCAGGTCAAAGTACGTGGTCTCTCAAAAGGCAGGCCTACGTGAGGTTGAAAATTGCGTTATCCACGCATAATTCTGATTTCGTCAAGTGCCAGGCGCAAGTTGGGGATTGGAGAATTGAGTCACAGCAAAGAACACTGCATGGCGCTTGGATGCCAGTCAGATGTGCCCCGCGCCCCGCATTGAAGCAAGCCGTCCCCAATCAGAACCCGGCCTCTTGCAGGCAACAAACACAAGGTGCTAGATAGTGTCGAAGCTTCAAGGAAAGAGTGACGTTGCCGGTTTGCCTCGGAGAAACTCCTCCCCAACAATTAGCCTGAAAATTGGCACGTTGCTATGATACAGCTACGTGAATGATGTTGTATATCGTACATATCAGAAGACGGGAAGATCCCGAGATCCCCCTTTCTCATTGCCCCTCGCTTACAGCTGACCTCGCGGGCTCCGTAGTATCTTGGGTGGGTGTCACGGACTTCGTCTCCGACGCCGGTGCTGATGCCGGTGCCGACACCGTCTTTGCCGGCCCTTGCAGATGCAAAGTGAGTGTTTGACCCAGCAGACCCTCCATAGGCTTCCACTCTATCGACCCAGGTATCTCCTCCACAGCCTCTTTGACACCTCGGAGCACCTCCTTGGCCTCGTCCTGCGTGGCCGGCCGCTTGTTCTTCTTCCTTGGCCGCGCCATGATGACATCCACCTTGTACCCCTTCGAAAGGAACTTCTTGAGCTGCGTCGTCTTTGTTCGCATATCGTTCGGCGCAATCGCCCAGTTCACCTCCACTTGCTTGAGCACGACCTTCGTGGCTTGCTTTTTGGCGACCGAGACCACCGGCTGGTTCTCGACCTTACGGTCTCCAATACGACAGATAGGATACTGCGGGCCCTTGGATGAGTGATTCATCGTCGGTGCGGCAAGAAGGATGAGTGTCTGCTGGTCCAAGTTCATCGACCTGAGCACGGCCATCGTCCGCCGCGGTTCTGAGAGCCGGCCATTTTCCTGGCGGAGCTGAATCCATGGGTAGACGATGTCGTGGTCGCGCAACGGGCCCGCTTTGGCGGCATTCTCCTTGTTTTCAGCAGCAGCGTTTGCGTAGGAATTGGGCCGGCGGATGAAATTGAGCTGGCCGCCCGGGCGGACAGTCGATGTGGAAAAGGGTCGGCGCGAGGGCGAGGACCACGACGATGGCGCGCGGGAACTGGTCACGGCGGGCAGCAGCATGCGCTGCAGTTGCGCTGGTCCCTGCAATGTCGCCGCATTGCTGATGAACACCTGACGGAGGGCGATAGCCGAGTTGAAAAGGCAATGCGGCGCCTTCATGGCTGGTTGTCAGGCTGCGTGATGGCGCCGGTATTGTCAGATACTTTGCTTAGGTAGTATGGAGAAGTTCTGTTAGGTATCCGGACGCAATAGGCGAGAGCTGGGAAGCGGGACGGGGCGATTCTGCTGCAGCACCCCTGTTCGTTCGGAAGATTTTGGCCAATGATGCATTGCGTCCTTTCGAGCTCCAGGCTTGGCAATCTTTGGCGGTTGTGCGGCGATTGTGCAAGCACTGCATGTCATCAGTGAGGTTAGGCCATCCACGTCTTACACAATCGCGTAGGCTGAGCACCAAGCCGTCACTTCGTGGACTGCTATTTATTATGCGGTAGCGAGACTAATTGGCTGCACATGACACCGCCATGAGCCCCTAATTCTCCCGAAAATCCCACTTCATGCCCTCCATACGCCCACTCCTCCGCGGCCTCCTCAGGTCGTCGAGGTCCAGGTTCAGCAGCAGCAAGTCAACGCCTCCATCACCACCACCACCTCTCAGTCCTTCCAAAACCACTTCCTCAAGTACGAGCTCAACCAGCAATCCCAATGGCCTGAACCAGCCCGACTCCTCGTGGATAGGCCACCCCTTCCGCGTGGTTCTCACCGCCATCAAGTTCGTCGCCTGCGCCCACCTGCTGTGGGAGTACGGCGTGTCTATGGCGCCCGCGTCCGGGCCCTCGATGCTGCCCACCTTCGAGGTGCTCGGCGAGTGGCTGCTCGTGTCCAAGCTGCACCGGTTTGGCCGCGGCATTACGGTCGGCGACGTCGTGGCCTACAGCATCCCGATTAACGAGGACGTCGGCGTCAAGCGGGTCCTGGGCCTGCCGGGGGACTACGTGCTGATGGACACGCCCGTGGAGCGAACTGTCGGTGGCAGTATGATTCAAGTGAGCATTTCTAACTTGTTCTTGCGCCCTTGGTGGTGCATCCGCTAGTGCCCGCGGGAGACGGGTACGCGCACTGCATGCTGACCATGGGTCCAGGTTCCCGAAGGGCATTGCTGGATCGTCGGGGACAACCTGGTTGCGTCGCGTGACTCACGATATTTCGGCCCTGTGCCTTTGGCTTTGATTCGGGGAAAGGTTATTGCCACGGTTCGACCCTTTTCCGAGTTCAGATGGATCACCAATACGATGCAAAATGCCGACACTCCATCCGGGGCTTGAGGTATGCGCCGTACAGCACTCACTGTCTCGCATTGTCCCCCTTCGTCTTTCCCCCTTCAGCAGGGCAGCGGCGAAACGGGAGCCGGTAGGTCGTCCGGGGAACGGTAAACTATTTGTTGACTCCTTGTCTAATTACAATGAGCTAGGGCAGGCCAAGCCCGTTTAGAGAGGAAGAGTAACACTGGGCCTCTGCTCAGAAACTGTGGGGGTATGATAAGAAATTCGAGTTGTCCAGTGCCATCCGCTTGCCTCTTCTTCTCTGCGTCCGCGAACAAAGGAAATGCGAAGTCCAGGCCGGAGAACACAGGATGATGTTCTCGGCAAAAGCCTGCGACGGCAGCCTTGATGTCCCGCCAACAAGCTTCCGCAATATACACAACCATCAACCCCCCGACGTGCCGATCGTTGCAAAGTAAACAGTGCTGACGCCACCAACTCCCGGCCACCCCTATGCGCGATGAACAAAGCCAGATGAACGAAGAAAAAAGGGGAAGGAGGTGGAAGTACAACATTCCGTCGTCAACGCGCGGCGGAAATTACCCCTCAATATGGCTCTTGGAGGCGCCTTGTCCCAGAAGCTCGAGACACCGTTGAGCCAGGCTGACAACTTCTTCTTCATCATCGTCCTCGGCTTCGTTGTCCGACTCCATCTGCCGACTCGCAATCTGCTTGATCATCTCAACAATGTCATCCGACTTCCCAATAAGCCCAATAAGCTTCTTGTCCTCGGACTCGAGAAGCTGGAGCAACGTCCAGATCGCGATATGCTGAAATGTGGCGTCTCCGCTGGCGAGGAATCGGCTGAGGTAGCCGTGGATGCCATCGCTCGGCTCCAGCCAGTTTTGTACAAAGATGCTATAGTCGCCCACTAATTTTGGTCAGCACGTTACCGTTCACTGTTGGGGCATGAGTGGACCGACCTTTTGACGACAGGTTGCCCAGCGCGGCGGCGCTGTTACCTTGAACCTCAACGCTGGGCGACATGGTGAGCGGAATCAGGACCTCAAAGACGCCCAGCTCCAGAAGGTGCGTCTTCAGCTCGTCACTCAGGGCAAGGACCGCAATTGCAGCCGTCATCTCAGACTGGACGGTGACGGGGACCTCCAGCACTAGCTGTTTGCACTTCTGGACCGCGCCCGCCTCCAGGACCAGGGACTTGTTTCGATCCGAGCTTGCCGCCAAGTTGCGCAACGTCGAGATGGCATGGCACTGGATTTCCTCATTGTCTGTCGAGCCCAGCAGATCGACCAGGGGCTTCAGGAAGCCAGCCTCGATAATCGGCGACTCGTTCTGAGGGTGAATCGAGATGTTCCGGATGCATGCGACTGCCGAGAGGATAAGCGGAAGATAGGAGGACCGGAGGAGGCGGAGAAGGGGCCCAAGGCCGTGGGCCTGGACAATCTCGAGCTGGTATTTCTCGTCGGACGCCAGATTTCTAAGCGCCAAGGCAGCCTGGCACTGCACCTTCGGCGACGAGGACTCCGTGAGATTCACCAGGAATTGGACCAGTCGCGGTTCGGTCTCGGCCAGTTTCCGCCTGTTGGTGGCGTCCACGGCAATATTGCTCAGGGCAGTGGTGCAGTAGTACTGCACATCCACATCGGCAGATGACAGTAGCTGAACAAGCACAGGAATAGCGTTTGCGTTCACGAGCTGCTGCCGGTTCTCGTCTGCACGCCGTTAGCGGCGCAAGCCCGCATGATTTTCGCATGACAATATGAGCGCGTACCTGAATGTGTCATGTTAAGAAGAGCGCCCGTGGCATTTCTCTGAACTCTCATGTCCTTAGACTTGGCCAAGCGGGTCAGCGGGCCAAGGGCTCCGGACCTGGCGATCTTGGCCTTGTTGTCCTCGTGTGTAGCCAGGTTCGTAATACAGCCGACGGCATTGCACTGAACCTCGACGTTTGTCGACATCATTTGCTTGATCAAGGGCTGCAGGCCGCCAAGTTGAACGATCAGGACTTTGTTGTCCGCTACAGTTTCTGTCAGCCACCATCGTCCAAGCGTCGAGGTGCGGTAGAGCCCTACTATTCACAGCGAGATTTCCAAGGGCGGCACTAGCTGCCCGTTGCACCTCAATGTCGGAGTTCTCTAGGAGGAAGAGGATAGGTCCCAGTGTATCGCGGTCGACAGCTCGGACATCTGAGAGCAGGGATCAGTCAACTTGTCCGCCAGCGACCGGCCACCGGTTTCCCGGCCTTGACGCTGTACACGCACCTCGCTCTGTTATCTCGGCAAAAGTCAAGCTCGCGCTCCGTTGCAGGTCGATATTGTCGGAGTAGACAAGGGTGCTAAGAGCTCGGAGGGGTTCACCCGAGAAGAAGTCGGTTTCAGCACGCTGGTAAAACGCAATTCAGCAATCCGGGCGGCAGGCATGTGGACGTAACAAGTTATGCCTACATTCTCAAGATATTGCAGAAGGTCGGCGACAGCTTCCCGTTCGTTCTCGGCAAGCACGTTCTCGTACAGAGCGTCGCGGGATTTGCCTAGCTTTCATGAGCACACCGCTGACGAACCCAAGCACAGCTTCAAGACGGCATTTACCTCCGCAGCACGAAGAGCTGCAGACACCCATGGCCGCTGGTTCAAGGACAGCGACCGGTCCTTATGTCAACACCGGCTATCCGCAAAACGTCACGTTCTCGGGCAGAAAGTCGGGTTGCAATTCGTGCGTCGAAGTGGCGGTAGCGCGCGGTCGCACGGCCGCGGAGTTGCCGAGGACGTTGGAACCCGATGCGACGAGCAAAAAGGAAGTCTTGTCGGATGTCGGGCGGTTCCTCACGGCCGACCACGACTGCGTCGTTGTGCTTGGGAAGGTCGGTGTGCGATGGCGCGGTCGTCAAGGTCGGGTTGCCAGTCCAGGATGGTCAGCTGCATCACACCCGACGCAACGGGAAGTGCAGACCAGCCATCGAAGCTGCCTTGTCAGAACGGGCTGGTTGCTGGGCTCTGGGGCTCAGAGGGCCGTGCGCTCGGTGGGTTCTCGCTTGGCTCATGCAGGCAGCCAACCGAGTGCCGGTTGTGCGGCGCGCGCTGGCGATCTTGTCCACTCGTCATTCATAGGTACATTAATTACCCGTTTCCAAATGTACGGTACTAACATACCTATTACCTTCGTATGGCTATCACTGTAGGACGGCTTCTGTCACTTCACCTGCTATTCTTCAGTTCGAGGTAATCTCACCCTTATTACACAATAGTGCCAATGCAGGACTTCTGTTCCTCCATCTCACATTTTCTTTCCATTCATATGTTGAACTGGTGGTCGAACTCTTCAACACACCAAACCACCCTCAACAGGATGGATTATGTAACGCATGGTAGGAGCGAGGCATCCGTTCGAACGAACGAACGGACAAACGCGGCTACAGCGCCTCAACAGGTCTGTAGAAAACAATTAAAAGAAGTCTCCGTCTGGTCAGACGGAGAGAGACCTCAGGAGCTCAACAGCATCCGTTGGGAAGAAGAGAAAGAAGCTTCGTTGCTTGCCTCCCTGCTCTCTGAGCGGTGGGCGGCGGTTCTGTCTAAATATTGTACATGACGCGCCAGGGCCATAGGCCAAGGCTGAAAAAACACAAAATGTGACCCCTTGTCAGCTCCCCTGAATGGATGTGTGCAATCTACCCCAGTCCAATGTGTTATTCTTTCCTTGCTCCCCCGCACGGTACCACCAGTATACCAGTCACTGTCCATTTTAATGTCAAACTGATCCTAAGCAATATAAGGCCAAGAAGAATCAAACGGTGTTGTTGGAATGGGTCTTGGCATTCGCAGGTGTCGTACCTTGCCTTGCATGCATGGCACTTACCAACCTGCTGAGGCAGCCCAAAACGTGGTGCCATAACTCCGTGAGTCTTAAGCTGAACAGTCAAAGTACAATACCTAGACTACCTACATACCCTGCCTTGGATCAAGGACGACGTTCTACGCACCGGTAACCAGTCTCGGCCACGCAGTAGGCAGGTAGCTTAACTCTGGCAGCTAGACGTCCGCATAACCCTCACTGCACCACACTCAAATAATCGGGAAGCTGTTTAGGTATATAAGTGCACGGAATTACTTCGTGCAAAACCAGCATGTCTGCCTCACAGTATTACAATCATCTTGGGCTTCTCGCATCCCGTTTCGGCCAAATCAAGCATGACATGTATGCACCCTTCCACCATCCAACATGTTCAGTACTTTGATGTGCTACGCAGTAGTGGGCTACGCTGGATACCTATGACCGGATAGGTGCCAGGATGCTTTGTCGTGCTTGTGTGTTTATGGTTTGCACCCGCAGCAACCCCAGCTCCGGGCAGGTGGGCCTAAATTCTTATCAGCGAAAGCGGAGCTCCATGTGCATGCAACCAGAGACGACCACATTTGAACCACATCTTCTTCACCCAGTTAATGCCCACTCTCACGACTAACGAATTGCTTGGGTGCTGGTCTGGTGCATAGAGAACCCCTTCAAAAGAGCGACAGACTGCGACAATTACCAGTCCCGTCCTCCTGAGACTGTCCTCCCCCTTTCTCTTTCATTGCCCTGCAGCCCTTCTTTCTCGCTTATCGTGCTTGGTCCAGCGACCCCTCGCTTCAGCTGGGGAGGGAAGCCCTCGCACCTAACAGACTACCCAACAGCCCGCCGAAACCAGCCCAGCCTGGACGGGAAGCTCCCCCGATGCATGTGCCACCATCGCGATAATGGACGACCCTCGTACTCCCCTCGATGCGGCACCTGCTGCTCCCCGCAGCGCGCCGGCCGCTCCCGCTTCGACCACCTCTGGCGGGGACAATGGCAGTGGGCTGCCGCTGCGCCCTGGTCACGAGCTCCCCTTCGTCGCGCCGTCGTCGTACCTCCGGCCGAAGCCGCCCAGTCGCACAATGTCCGAGAGGACTCCCAGCGCCCTTGATAGGGAGCAGATGCAGGGTCTGGTGAGCATGCCCGCCCCGAGACAGCCGCCCTAGACAGGGACTCCGCAGACGCCGCGATGCGGGGTTCCGGGCCTGTTGTGTGTGTGTGGATGAGAGCTGCCGAGTTGTCAAGCTAACGGGCCGACAACAGCGGGGAATCCGAGAGTTTCTGAAAGTGCGGACCAGCTACGACGTGCTTCCGCTATCCTTCCGCCTCGTGGTGCTGGACAACGACCTCCTCATCAAGAAGAGCCTGAACATCCTGATCCAGAATGGTGCGTGTCGATCGGCGTCTCGTCGATCCCGAGGCGTGTAAGGCGAGCGTGGCACAGGGACAAGACGTGCTGACCAGGGACCACCGCAGGCATCGTCTCGGCGCCGCTCTGGGACTCGCGCAATTCCACCTTCGCCGGTCTGCTGACGAGCACCGACTACATCAATGTGATCCAGTACTACTGCCAGTTCCCCGACGAAATCGACCAAGTCGACCAGTTCCGTCTCAGCAGTCTCAGAGGTAGGCAGGCTCCCCAGCGCTGGTTGCGCATGTAGTCCTAGCAAACAAGGAGCTAAACTTGGCGTGTCTCTTGCAGACATCGAGCGGGCGATCGGAGTCCTGCCGCTGGAGACCGTGTCGGTCCATCCCATGCGCCCCCTGTATGAGGCGTGCCGGCGCATGCTCAAGACCAGGGCCAGGAGAATCCCTCTCGTCGACGTTGACGATGAGACCGGCCGCGAGATGGTAGTCAGCGTGATCACCCAGTACCGCATCCTCAAATTCATCGCCGTCAACAACGAGAAGCACACGATACTCCTGAAGAAGCCGGTGCGGGAGACTGGTCTGGGCACCTACAGTAACTTGGCCACGGCCACGATGAACAGCTCCGTTCTCGACGTGATACATCTCATGGTGAAACACAACATCTCCGCGGTGCCGATTGTCGACAAGAACGACAAGGTGCTGAACGTTTTTGAAGCGGTCGACGTGATACCTTGCATCAAGGGCGGCGCCTACGACGAGCTGGCGTCCTCGGTCGGCGACGCGCTTTCTAAGCGTGCTGAAGAATTTCCTGGTATTTACACGTGCAGCGAGGACGACCGGCTGGACGCCATATTCGACACGATTCGGAGGTCGCGGGTCCACAGGTTGATCGTGGTCGACGACGATAACCGGCTCAAAGGCATCATTTCGCTCTCCGACATTCTCAAGTACGTCCTTCTTTTCGGAGAAGAGGAGGACAGCATCCGGGGTGGGTGATACGCCCGTCTAATCGGGGGCCTCTCTCGATACGGTCGCGACGGTCATGGGCTTGGTCGAGTTCATTCCTCGTTTCGCCCGCCCGACCTTTTCTGTTCGTCTCTGCTTTGAATCTTGCATTTGCATGGCGTCAGGGCCGGAGGTAATGGGCTTCGAATACCATGGTTGCATATATTGTTTTACTCTGAGGTATAGACCTGCTTTCCTAGTTCTCTAGAGATGCGACACAAGAGTTTCTGGGACCACACCCACCACAAGTGACACCAAGTGTGTGGACACGGAGCTTCGAAACAGAACCAACTGGGGCTAGAGTCAGCAGACTAGGTACAATTTTCGCGATTCTTTATCGCGTTCTCATCGCAACGAATTGCTCTCTATCTACCTACTTGAGCCAAAAAGCCCTCTTTCCGCCGCCTTCCATTCAATGAGAAGAAGGAACAGGGCACGGTCCGTCCAACCATCCGTCAAAGCATGCAAGACGGGAAGCAGCAGCTGAACCTGACCGCAGTATCCGTTCTACAGGAGCCTCGTCCGTCTGGTAAGTTCCACGGATTCTTTGTTTTCCTTCGTGACTGTAACCAAGCCAGCAACATTCAAATCTAACCGTCACTTCCAGACCAGTATCTTTGCGCGAAATCAGGCATCGCCTGGGGGCAACTATTCGATACGCCTGTGAAGTATCTCCAGACTTTTGGTATACAAAAATGGACGGAACGTACAGAAGCTCCTTCGACACACCTCTGGCCGACTGCGATACGCCCTCCAACCCACTGCGACCGTGGCGCAACTCAGAACCTTGCTCCGCAGCATGGGCGAGAGTAGCGCATCCAACTATGGCCGACCAGTTTGACGCTCCGAGTCGTGATATGTGGTCAGGTGGAAGTCAAGCGACTTGGGCGTCGTCGAGCGGGTGGCGGCCCGGCCTCGCCACTCCCGACGATGACGAGAGACGCGACGAGTTTGTCCATGAATATGACCGATTTGCCGAGAAAGTCGGTTGCCCTTATTCAATTTCCGCTTAGACGACGGTGGCTGACGATGGTCAACAGCACGGCGTTCGAACATTTAGGACCGATGATCGCAGTCCGTTGCTGGTTAGCTCTCCGTATCCGCGCTTTACTCCTCCAGTTGCACTGACATTGGATTAGCCAGGCCATGCACCGACACAGCCAAGAAGCAGCTGGTTCTCGCGGACGTTCTTGCGCCATGTCTCTACCGCCAGCGATGCAAGCTCTACGAAATCGGAGAAGAGGGTTGGGCTCAAGCGCAGCGTCAGTGACCTGGCGGTGCAGCTTGTGCAAGGAACGAGGAGGTACAATCTCAGGGACGCAGACCTCCAGGCTCTTGTCCGGCTTTGCGGCAAGAGCGCGTTGTACCTGCCCTCCGAGTATGCGCCGGGTCCGCTCGTTCTCCCAACCTGTTTTCGGGCGACCGCGCAATATCTTGTGCAGCATGGTAGGCAGCAACCCAGGTCGAAGCGCGCGATCGGTCCGCTGACACAGCTATAGGCGCTGAGACGCGCGGAGTGTTCCGAATACCAGGCTCAGTCCGCATAGTTAACACTCTCTACAACTACTACTGCGCTGACGGTGATGCGAACGACATCTCTAGCTCGACCTGCTGCCCGAACCTCCCCTCGCACGTCAAAGTTGGGGCTCACGATGTCGCCTCCACCTTCAAGCGTTTCTTGTCCGGTCTTCCCGGGGGGATCCTGGGCTCTCTGTCCGTATTCGACGCCTTGGTTGCAATTCATTGTCAACTGGACCGAGGATCAAGATTTGCTTCCACGAAGCAGGTTAAAGTCATAGCTAGGTTGGTTGCACTGGCCGTCGGCACGGTTAGAACGCAGCTCCGCCGCCACCTTATATGCGCCGTTTTTGGCCTATTATGCCTGATCGGAAGCGTTGCCGAGAATGCTCCGCGGAAGGATGAGCATGGGAGACCGCTGCCAGCGTCTGACTTGATGGGGTACAACGCCCTGGGAATCGTGTTTGGACCGCTGCTTGTCGGTGACCTGCTGAATCCGTACACGATGGGGGCAGCCGGGTTCAAACCTAGCTCAGTGGTGTTTCCGGCCCCTCCGCCCGCAGCAAAGCAGGAGAGGAGACGATCCAAGCTTATGGAGAAGCAACAGCCACCTGCCTTGGCGTTTGACAAGATCCACATGGCCAACAACGTCACCGAGATGCTCATTACACACTGGAAGGAGGTTGTCAAGCATCTGAGGAACCTCGAGGTACTCAAGCCATGCCGGGGTGCGACCGAGCGAGGCGTCGGGTTGCGGCCGTCAATGTCTGGCTCGTTCGTTTCGAGAACACCGCAGCCGGCCCCAAGTGTTCTCAGCTCTGCCGAGTCGACAGCTCCACCGAGCCCTACCCCCGAGCCTGGTACGTTTCAACGGCCTGGAAATCTCAAGGTTACTAATCTCGCGAAAGGGAGGGCCGCAAACGACATATCCTCGGCCTCACTTGTACTTCCACGTCGACGGCCCAGAGCTATACGGCCGTTATCCAGCCGCACAGGTGCCGCGACATGCATACTCTCTCCACCTGTCGAAGAACCATCTCCAATCGAGCAGACGAGCCTCATGGGTGCCGCCCGACAATCTCATAACTGCTTTCCGCCGACAACTAAACATCTTGTCTTGATGGGCCATCAGAGCCCAGCTCGCCCATCTATGATGGATTCATGCTTTCAATCAACACCCAAGAGAAGGTCGACAGACTCGACAGGTGGCACAGGGGCTTCTGAGAGCATATCAACTCCGGAATCCGAAACCCCGCGGCGGCGATGTCAGCCAGACGTCCCAACGGAAAGTCATTCCTCACGTAAAGCCGAAATAGCACCCGCACCCCAACTCCAGGCCATGACTTCAATCAAGCGGCAGGGTGCAGAGCGTCAAAGAACAGTCACACCAAAAGGAATTACGAATCCATTCAAAAGATGGTCGTACAAGGAGAACATTATCCCAACCGCCGCTTCGCAGAGACAAAAGTCAGTCGAGAACGAGGAGACTGGGTTTGGCAGCACGCGACAGGACGCGCCCAGTCTCATGGTCCAGAAACTCAAAAAGACGCGGACCTCTGCAGAGGTTGGGGAGAGGACTGTCCAGCATGACAAACCCAACGTCGACGTACTTGGTGTGGGGCGGCCCCGGCTTTCTGCATGGAGGGCGAAGCGCAAGTCAATGGCCTCCACCGATGCTGGTAGCCCCGTGGCTCGTCCTATGAGCTTGGGGCAGACGACGGCGGGAAGGAGTGACTGGGGTCACCCTCGGCGAGATGCATTTACGAATCAGAGCAGCCGCTCTGTGGACCGAGACACTCCTGAAGAACCTGACAGTCGGTTGCCAGGTTCCACGTCGGGTGTTGAGGGAGACTCTCGCTCAAAGCCAGCATTCCCCGGTGGTTTTCTAGTCCGCCAAACACCTCTCCGAGAAACCGAACCCCAAGCAGTTCGAGGATGTTGGCACGGAAACGTTACCGCTGCCAACGAGAAGCATGTTTACACGGGGTCGACGGCGGCTGGAGCCTCGCCTACGAGTCCCAGAGTACGCCACGCGCAAGCAACGATAGGCACAGTGCCACGGTCGAGGCCAGTGAAATCAGCGGGGAGCGCTGTCAGGGCCATGGCCGCCATGTTCGAGAGCGCTTCAAAAGTCTCTACAACCCTTGCTCCCGCTGGCGAGACTGGCACCGCTCAGTTCAATGGGGAGCTGTTGCCGTACGCATCCAAACCGCCGCCACCTAGAAGCGGGCGACACGCCGCTCTTCATGTAGCAGGTGATGAATCCATGGCTAGAGAACAAGCCCGTGCACCAGGAAGCTATCAGTCGCCCGGCTCCTTGTCTGCACCCGCCCGGACACAACGGGCTTCCATAACCGAAGCGCCCGCACCACAAGGAACCGTGGATCTTGTCGATGCCAACCAGCGCAAAACAAGGAGAGCCGACAACGTCCCAGCCACACCCGCAACCTGCCCCCCGCGGGGGCCAATAACGCCCCGGCGCACGTCGAGCACCGGCTGGTCCGCCAAGTCGGCGCCCACCTCCAGGGAGGCATCCTCCACGACGTGCCGCCTCCTCCTACGTTCCACGCCAGAGCAGTGCGAGCTCACGGCAGCGCTCGACAGCGGCGGGGCACGCTCCTCCGCAAACACTGCCGCTGAATTGGCCCATCTGAAGGAGAAGCTGCGGCGGACGGAGGAGGCGTGCGCGATGTGGCGGGCGAGGGCGAAACGTGCGGAGGAGAGGGTGAGGGTTCTTGGAGAGGGAGGTGGGTGCTGACTCGTCTGTTGGGCGCCACGCTGCTGGCTGCGTGCTTACTACGTAGAGTTGGTACGGACGTCGCCGTTTCGGTGGGCCTGGGAATAACAGACGGCCGGCTTGGGGTAGAACTTCGCGATGCTGGGGGGTAACTATGAAAGGACGCAGTTCAGTTGCATCAGACGAGCGTGGTTCAATGATAGCTGAAGCAGGAACAACGTGTAGTCGTAGGGTAAATCTAGTGATGTATGGGTTGGGATAGGAGTCAGTCTAAACCTCGAGATAATGCATGAGCGATAATAACTGATTAATAGAGGTGTTTACCGCATGTCTTGAAAATACCGGACTCAGTCCGAGTTGGATTTATACGTATTTGATACACCGATGATATGGTACAGGTACACAACTCCTCTATTCCCCGTCGCCGCCCCCCACCCCGGAGCCAAGAGTTTCCACCCTCCCCTTAGTACTTGAGCCCCTTGATCCGCTTGGTGTACTTCCACAGGTGGCGGTACTTGGGCTTCTGGCGCTTGGCTTCCCAGCCGCGGGCCTTGCGTGGCGGCTTGAGCGAGTAGACGCGCTGGCGCTTGAACTCGATGTCGGCGCCGGGGATGCCGTGGCGCGCCATGACGTCGGCCGTGTTGTCATCCCACACGGTACGGAACATGTTGAACCCAACGGCCGTGACATTGAACTTGTCGCGGAAGCTCGCTAGACTGAAACCCTCGCGCCCTTGCCCGTCGTAGAGTTCCTTCAGCTTGGCCGTGTCGAGGGGCGTGTTGTTGTTGTGCTGCATGATGAAGACGTTGAGGCGGTGGTAAGGGGAGCCCTTTTGCGCGAAAGCGGGCATCCAAGAGACGGCGAGATCGCCATCCTCGGGTGAGGCGGCCGCCGAGTCGCTGCCCAGCCGGGCCAGGGGCAGAGATGTTTTGGTAGGGTCCCATCGTATGTTGGTGGCCAGGAAGTGCAGACGCTTCTTGAACGAATCCGTCTCGGCATCTGGGACGTCCGAGTCCAAAACCACGACGGACAAGAGGCGTTCGCCCTTGTCAAAAACCTGCATGCGCAAGGTTGGGGCGGCCTCAGAGATGCGACTGTCGAGGATGGCACCCGGAGGAACCTTGTAGCCGCGGAAGGTCAACTTGACATCCATGTTCGGATTGAACTTTGGCAGAATGTCGGGCACAATGTGGAACTGCTCGATACGCTGCACGATGATCTTGCGATCCATGGAGCACCACTTGCGGTGGGCGAGATAGCGGTAGACGGGCTTGTTCATGTCGCCTGCCTGGGGTTAGCCGGATGTGAGACACAATGTGGAAGCAGACAAGAGACGCACCCTGGCCATCCTCAAAGCGCCTCTTTACTAGCGGGTCGTTAATGTCTGCCAGAATCTTGAGCTGCTCGACGTAGGCCCTAAGACTCTCGATCCGCTTCTGCTTATACGCCTCGCCGCCGCGGATCGTACTCGCGTCGGTCGCCTCAAGCCGCTTGATCTTGGCATTCTCAGCCAAAATCTTAGCCACCTTCTCCTCGCGGTCTTGAGCCAAAATCTTGCGGGCCTCCTGAAAGCACTGGTACGGCAGCTGCTCGAAGGGGACGTTGCCGGTCGTGGCCAGGGCGGCACGCCTTCTCCGCGAACCGAGCTGTGGTGACAGTAGCTGGGAGAGCTGCTCCTCGGTCCCTTGCTTGATCATCGAGACAGGGTATGGAGGCTTCTGCTGACCCGGCAAGGCAGCATCAGCGGCCGGCTTTTGGGCGCCGGACGTGGACTCTGCGGTCGTCGTGCTTGTCGTCGGCGTATCGTCTTTGCGGTTTGGTGTCGACGAGAACGGGCGCAGGGCAATTGGCCGCGACGGGCATGCCACGGTTGTGCTGCCAGCTGCCTGTCGCAGCGACCGCACAAGCGGTCGCGCAACCTGCTGAGGCCTCGACATGGCGGGCACGGCGGGCGGAG
This sequence comes from Chaetomiaceae sp. R4402, assembly GCA_023628555.1. Taxonomy (NCBI): domain Eukaryota; kingdom Fungi; phylum Ascomycota; class Sordariomycetes; order Sordariales; family Chaetomiaceae; species Chaetomiaceae sp. R4402. The sequence continues at coordinate 340,064 of JAMAKO010000003.1, forward strand.
CGGTTCACTGTCAAAGTTGCAGGCTCCTCGCCTCGCAAATGCCAGTGGACTTGGAGTTCCAGGTTGCGCCCAGACGCGCGCCGACGAAATTTTGGGGACCCGTGCGCGCGCCAGGGACCGCTGCGGCAACCTCCGCTACAGCAAACGCTAGCGTCTGTGCGCTGCGACTGGCTCCAGATCTTTTTTCGCGAAGCAGCCTTCAGCGACACGACGAGCTCCCGGCACGAGACGACAAGGCTTCGGAACTGGTGACTTTGCGAAGGAAAGTCTACGGCAGTCACGGCAACGGTGAATTGCTGATTGGACTTTTTGAAGCACCGGCCGAGGGCGCTGCGTGACGGATGGCGGCCATGGCCGGCAAAGGGATGAAGAGCCTCAGCGAGGCCATGCGCGGCCTCAGTCTCGCTGCGCAGCCGTGCAGGACACTGCCCGTATGTCTTTCTTTCTCCCTGTCGTCTTTGGGCATTGGCAGGACTGACAGTTGAGGCACCCTGTGTCAGATACGACAGCTTCCCGCGATCTGCAGGAGGTCAATGGCGACAACAGTCGACTCGCAACCGACGAACATCACAAGATCGGTCACCGAGGCGTGGAATCCCCGTACGTCAACCGCGCCCTATACCCAACTAGTTCTTGCGCCGAACCTCTCACAAATGTTGACTAACGGCTTCACCAGTTACCACCGTTCCGCTCACGATCTACTCCTTCCCCTCGCTCGAACCCCGGTCGCTCGAATCCTGGTCGACGAAGTACCTCCACCTCCCCCTCCGCCGCGACATTCTTCACCTTGCCGTTGTTTATGAGGGCGACAAGACGCGCCAAGGCACAGCCTCGTCCAAGACGAGGTGGGAAGTGCACGGCTCGCACCGCAAGATCCGGCCACAGAAAGGGTCCGGCCGCGCCCGCGCCGGCACCAAGCAGTCGCCGCTGTACCGCGGCGGTGGCAAATCGTTCGGCCCCAAACCGCGCGACTTTAGCACCAAGCTCAACCGAAAGGTGTACGATCTAGCGTGGCGCACGGCGCTCTCGTACCGCTACCGTCGCGGCGAGCTAATTGTGACCGAGGACGGGCTGGAGCTGCCGCTGCCCGACGACTTTTTGCAGCTCGCCGAGGCCGGCGCGCTCGGCCACGAGCTCGAGGACGGCTTCGTCCGCAAATACGTGAGCGAGCTGATGGCCACGCTGCAGTGGGACCAGGCGCACGGCCGGACCACGTTCATCACGGGCGACCGCCGGCCCAACCTGTTTACGGGCATGGACATCGCGGGCGAGACGGGCCGGGCGCTGGAGCTGGAGGACGTCGACGTCAAGGACCTGCTGGAGACGGGCCGTATCGTGATTGAGCGGAGCGCACTCAGGGAGATGATCAAGGACCATTCAAGCGACCTTGTCTCACGTGTGGTTGTCAAAGGGCTGAACAAGAAGCCGACTATGGGCGAGGTGCTTGTGGGGTGAACGGGGAGCTCGGCTGATCTCCGACTTGCTTTGTATCAACATCGACGGGCAGCCAGGGGGCTCCTCAGGAAGGTTTAGCTGCCCGCTTGCAGCAATTGTACAATTGACACAACATTCTTCTGCCTGCCTTGTATGTCTCAAGCCGAAATTTGCCTCGGCCGAGCTGTTGACTCCTGCTGTGCTGTATTTCAAGTCTAATATTGGCCCTTGGCCCTTTCTTCAAATAACTGCCTAGTAGTAAGTCGGGAGAAGGTAAGGACCTACATCTTCTCCTTCCGCTTCACGCGCTGGCTTTTGTGTTCCGGCGAAGCTGCGCTCACTGGGTGTTAGTATGGAAGCCTTGGAGGCACGTGCTGAAACCGGGAATCGGGCCCCACTGTCCTCGCACAGCCTGGGGATTTGCAAGCGTGCACAGACCACCAACTCTGGGGCATTAAAAGGCTGCTTGCTTCACATTTCTTTCCTCTGTTTCTCTTCTTCTTTTCCCCATCCGAGTGCAGGGGTTTTACGTGTATCAGTGAGGATTCGTCCGAGATCACGTTTTTGCTAGTTGAAAACTACAACCTGACCGCTCCCAGTTGGCTGAGGCTGGCTGGGGAATTTTTGGAAAAAATCCGTTTCTCATTTGGGAACTCTTTCGTTGCCAACGTTTGCTTGACGAGCGTGGCGAGGAAGGAGGAAGCGCACATGGCAGGTTGTACTAAGCCAAGAGGAGGGGTCTGGGTACGAAGGGAAAGGGTTCGAGGATGAATGGTTCGGGCAGGGTTTCCATTGTGATGTCCGGATTTGGGCGACACACCGAACAACGACGCCAATCATTGCTGTTGAAAGGAGCACTGGGCTGGGCTTGGTTGGCCGGGAAGGTGGTGGGTGAGAGGAGGATTGAGGACTCAGGTGCGTCAGCAGGTGATTGCCCAATGAGTCAAAGTGGTGATTGCTCAGTTGCACGAGAGTGCCAGATTGGGGACTCGCCGACAAGGTGTCCTCGGGCCTGCCTGTTTGCTTCAACGTCGAAAACCGATCAGGTGCCTGGGTCAGCCTCCGAATGTAACATCGAGCATTTTTGGTTTCGTACCTAGAATTGGCCTCGGCTTTCTCAGCTGGATGCTACCTGCATGTTCCGTTGGCACCTTGGACTCCCAGCAGCTACCTGGGAAGCACCCCCTCCTGCTCACATTGACCATACCCATTGAAATCAGAACGGTAATGACTTGCACACTTCGGACACCTGGTAATTCAATGGTGCTTTGCAAAAGGCGAACGGATCTCAGCAGCCGCCGCCGCTGCGCAGTTGGGACGCCGGAACCATAAATACCAACGCTCATAGTTTCGCTGGGTTTCCCGGATTACGAAGCAGCACCGGTACGCTGGTGACTAGGTATCTTTCAAGGAATTGCTCCTGAACTCCTCCAGTATTATCTGCCCCAGCTCCCCTAGCTACCATTAGTTTCCATGCAAAATGATGATAATAGCCGTAGTTACTGTCAATTTGATACACAATGACGATATCAGGATTCAGTTCTGATGCCTTTATGCCGCGTGCCACCTTCCTCTATCTCACAGGTTGAAGTTGTGACGTTCCTTTTCTCCCGCAGTGGCCGGCCCTGAAGCTTTCGCCAGGGCGGCGCGTCAGCTTGTCGTTAACCCGATTGGCTGCTGCGCGAGGAAACTTAAGACCGTGGAGGGAGTGGATCCGTGACCAAAGAAAACTCCCGCACTGTGCTGCTGTTCTGGTTCTGGGCACGCCCGACCCACGGCCCACAGCCCAAGGACGACGGTGCGCCTCCTCTTCTCAGCCGGTCGCCTCACCCTCATCATCATCGACCAACTCCCGACCGCCCAACCCAACTTCAATCGCCCTACGGCCCTACGAGGCCCGCACGTTGCGCCGACATCGATCGATCGATTCTGTCACCCTCCGTCGACTCGTAGCGGGTTCTGGATCCGATTTTCAATCGCCCGCTGGTCGCTGAAGGGAGCGTTGGTGGTTTGGGGGTATCGGTGATTCTCGTCGTCAGCGTTTTTCGCGCGACTCATCACGACGACCTCCTCGCCTCTTGCAGCGTCCCGCAGCGCCCAGCCAGCTTTTCCGTTGAATTCAACGATTTGCGTGTTTTCTGAACGCTGCAAATTTCTTTTACGGCTCTTCAGCGCCAAGCGGTCGTCTCAGACAGGTCTTCTTTGTCTGGTTCGGTCGCCACTGGGAAGCCAGGCGACCGCCGCCGCGCCGAGATTCTCGCGCCAGTCCACTCGCCTTCGTTCGCATCATCGGATCAGCCGTCCATCATGTCCTTCCATCCGCAGACACCGCAAAGCCCCTCCCAACTTTCTCCCGGCACGAGTGACCTGACGATTAGCATGACCGGCTCTGCTGCGGCGACCACCAACACCTTACCGACTCCCGCTCACAGCGTCAACGGCAGCTCGATCCCGTCGGAAATGGTTCAGGATACTGTCATGGGAGAGGATTCCACGCACAAGCGCAAGCGAGAGGTCGACGACGCCGGCGACCGAGCCCAGAAGAAAGCCCACGTCGAGAACCGCAATCTTGGTATAGCCGACCCGAATACGGATGTCGGCGAGAAATACCTTCTTTGCAGAACTCGTAAGGCTCCCTTATATTGGTTCGAGATGGCCGCCGCTGCTGCCGCTGTTGTATACGCTCGCACCTTTTCGCATGTGGCTTGTTGGCGCTCTTTCCCACTGTGGTCGCGCGGCAGAGTGGAACGTCTCGGGTTCAAGCTGTTTGCTGGATCTAGACACAATTTGTTAACGTGTTGATTTTGCAGCGCATCCTCAGCCTCGACCGCAGCTGTCGGCAGACCTCTTCGAGATGTATGGTTTGACAGGGCTCGCTACCGAGGTCGCCCGTGTGCTGCCCAATGGCGAGAAGAATGCGCTTAGGAAAACGTATAAAGGCCACATCAAGAAGCTCGGCGTTCAAGGGCATTTTGATGAAGCCAAGGAGGACCCTTTCCGGCACGAAGGGTTGCTGTCGCTTATGAAGTTTCCCCAGGACGTGTGGGATGTTCACTACGTCCGAGGCAAGGATATCCGTGACGGCTTAGGGAACGAAGCGCGGCAGAAACTGCTAAAGGCTACGACGATGGCTCGGGGCTACGTGCCAAAATCCCTGTGGGATCATTCGGTGTTGGGGGAGCTGGGTCCCGGGAAGGGTGATAAACAGACGCCGTCGGCAAGACCGACGGCACCCAACACCCCGCTTCCGTCCGCAGGCCTGCAAGGCATGACCCGGGCTAAAGTGGGCACGCCGACGGCACAGGAGCGGTCGATGCGAAACCTCAAGAAACGAAGCTACGGTGACAGCAGCTTCGAAGGTTACGGCGAGGGCTTCCCCGACGAGGAGACTGGCGCCGAAACCGGTTACTCGACCGGAGAGGGCGACATGGTCTCCGGCCAGAAGCGCAGGAAAAAGGTGCTCATCAACGGCTGAGACTGCTTCTGATGAGGAACCTTTGCTGACGCAGGCACAGACCCATCCCTCCAACAAGCCATACGCCACTCAGGCTCGGCAACCGGCCTACGGCGCTGGAATCACTGGGAATTAGGAGCCAGCCAGTGTGAAGTCGTGCAGCCGGTCGGCCGAGCCACGCCGCCAGAGGGGCAGACCCCGCTTGCAGCGGACTCAGAATGCCGCCTGATCAGTTTTCAGGGTGATACCTGGCGAACCCGGTTGACTAGCACGTTCTCGTAGCAACGCAGAGCAGCTCCCTCGCTCTTTGCCCGCGTGCTACCGAATTTCGAGAAAGGCGACAACCGAGGCGGACTAAAAACGATCAGAGAATAGAGCCGGGCGTGTTATCAGCGGTCGTGTGAAGGACAGAAAAGAGGAAAATCGGAGCAGGAGGAGCGACGTAGCATGATTGCAGATTGAGAGACGGCTTGCCTCTCTCTGCCTCATAAAGCGCGCGAATCTCCTCGCTAGGTGCAGCATTCCTTGGGCGGCTGAGGCTGGCCCGACTTTTGCATTTGATACATATTCAGCATGGCGTTGGGGCTTTATTTTTGGGTTTCTTTCTCGTTCGGCCCCAAGAAATATGAGGGTCTTGCTATACGGTTCAGATGGATTGCATTCGGACTTGGGGGCATCGCGTCGTCTGGAGGATAGTTATGGGCTTGGACGACTGCAGGAAGCGGAGATGACGACGTATGTCTACGTTCCCAAGAAAATAGTGATGGTACCGGGGGAAGTAGGGATATGATGGGGGGAGGAGGGAGAAACTTGCAACGTCTATTCATGATTTTGTGTCCGCAGCCAAAGCTGCGTCGAGATAGACGGCGAATATCAACAATAATGATTCAGCGAGGTTACGGAGCGGCTGTCTGGTGTCTCTCTGGGCGTGCACGCCTTTTTCTCTTTCTCAGCTTCTATGCGATGGCTCACAGAGCCATCTTTGCGCTGTGATACCGCCCAACGTTCATTGATATGCCAGACTCAGCATGGAGCGACTACATGTTTCCTTACATCACTACTACATGGCCCCCTCCCTCTCTGGATCAACCTGGAAGTCAGCTGGCCAGTCAAGTACCGCCAGCACGGCAACCCGCCCGTTGTCAAGCCTCCAGTAGAACTCAACGCCCAAGATAAACTCAACGGCTGTAACCTCCTTTCCGACATCCAACCTCTTGATCAAGTAGAATCCAACGCTCAAGTAGAACTCAACGTCCGTACCCTTCTCTCCAAAAGCCAGCCTATTTCCCACCCCTCGTTCTCCCCTCCCCCCTCCCTTCCTACCCAACCTGTCCACCCTTCCCCCCCAATACTACCACCACGACCATGACCACGACCACGGCCACGACCACCACCATCATCATCATCCACACACCCCCTCCTCCACCTCCTCCACTCGCACCTTCCCCCCTTCCTCCTCTTCCACCTCCTCCAAACCCAGCACAACCCGCCGCGACAAGTCCTCGCCGACCCAGTCGGCGATCCGCTCCCCGACGTCCCCGACCAGCCGGTCGTAGTGCGCACCGGTCGGGTCGAACAGGCCGCAGTGCGCGCCGACCTCGTCGACGCCCTCCATGCGCACGGGGATCCAGGTCGGATCGCCGGAGGAAGAGGAGGAGGAAGAGGAGGGGAGGCGGCAGAACTTGCGGAGGCGGGGCGGTTTTGTGCGCGTTGGCAGGAGTGGGGGGTTCGGGTCTGGGGAGTCCGTGTTGGGTTCCTGGGAGAGGTTGTGTTCGTTGGGGGCTGTGGGGGTCGTGTGTGCATTGCGGGACGAGGCCTTGTGCTGCTGTTTCTCTTTCTTTTTCTGCTCCTTGGCGAGAGTGTTGCGGCGCACCTTGAGGGCTTTGTCGCGGGCCTTGACGGCTTGTGCGTGGGCTTTCTGGGCGAGCTTGAAAGTCTTTTTGGCTTCTTTGCGGAGCTCTTTATCTGGGATGGCGTCCAGGTCGGGGGTCGGGGGTGGCGAGGGAACTTCTGGAATGGCTGGCAGAGTGGTGTCTTCGTTTGGTGTTTCGTGAAGGGTGCCATCGTCTGCAGTGATAAGTTCCGTGTCGTCTGAGGGCCTACTTGCGGGCTCTGGGTTGACTGGTGAGCCGGGCAGCTCAGCATCTGGCATCGGCTCGAGGATTTCGAGGCTCTTCTCGGAAGATGCATCGCTGTCATCCAGCACCGGTGTCTCCGGATTTTGGTGGTTCGACGCCGTGGTGAGGGTAGACTCCTCGGGAAGCACACGTACGCCGAGAGGTGGTGGGGTCTCCCTCGGTGACGCTGGCCTTGACTTTGGCTTCTTTGGGATGCCCGTGGAAAGTGTGTAGTAATTGACGAAGCGAACGCGTACACGGCTGTCTCCTGACTCTGTCGTGCGCCACTCGGAGACATCTTCCAAACTCCTGAGCCGGTCGTACCTGGATTGCATCCCGGGATAGTCGGCGAGACATGCCCCAAACTCCAAGTGGGAGACGATGTGATTTGCGGCAGCGCTAAACAGGTTCTTCTCTTTGTGCTTGTTCACAAAGTGTAGCGCATTTCTTAGCCAGCCGCGGTCCACGAAGGCAATATCGTTGAAGAAACGAGGGTCGTAAGAGGGATCAGGAGAGTCGGTGGCTAGAGAACTCGTTGCTGAGGTAGACGGGCAGGGGCTGAGTGTGGGAGACGGAATACCGGAGGAGATGGATGGATCCAGCAACGATATTTGTGATTGCCCGGGCTCGATATGCTCGATCTGGCTGTCTTCGGCTGCCAGAGCCGGTGAAGGAGCTGGCCTGAAAAGGCTGGCGATGCCAGACACCACGATGCCAGGATGCAAGCCCAAAAGAGGTGCATCCAGAGAGATGGTGCCCAAGATCCGGTGACGGAAGGGAAATACAGACTGGTAAGAAGACTCGTTTGGCTGGAAATACACTCATCAGTCAGACCCAACTGTACTGTCGATTCCACGTGAACGAGGAGAGAGAGGCGTACCAACAGAACCATCTCAGCGGCCAACAAGCCTCCCATGGAGTGTCCTACCAGGACGACATCCGTGGTGGGAGACTCATGGGGTGCCAGCCACTTGCTGAAGTTGTCACGAGCCACCTGAATGGACTTGTAGGTCTTGTAGCGAGGATAGATCTTGGTGTGGACAACGTGGGTCTCTGCGAGCAGCTGGGTGAGGAAGCTGTGCACATGGGCCGGGAACGAACGGAAGGATGCCTTGTTGCCCATGAACCCATGGATGTACACGACCAGGAGTGTCCGTTTTCGGCCCTGGTTGGTGTCCCTCATCGACGGCGGCACCAGGGAATGCGTGGACAATGTCCAGGGATCTTGGGCATCTGCCCACTCTCCAGTGGCCAGCCCGCCGGATCCGTCGACTTCCCGCCCCGGAGCGCTCGGCGGTGACCGGGGTCCACCGGCAACATCGACGGCCGGCGAAGTCGAAACTCCGTCGGGCGCATCCGGGGTTGGCGGTAAAGCCATGACTTCGCAAGTCGCTGGTCGCCCTGCTTTTTTCCCCGCCTTTTCTTGATATCTTTGCTCGTTTCCCACCTTCTTTGGCTTTATTTCTTCATATGCTCATTAGGGTGTCCAAGACTAATAATGGGCAGTGGAAGCTTGTTGCGGCAGACAATCGGCATCGGTAGCGGGTGTGGGTTTGTTGAACCAACGTTACCTGGTACCTACCAGGTCAGGTCGTTTGGTAAATACGGTTATGCAAGTGGGCGTTCACCACCTCGCTTCTGAGCAGATAGTGCATCGAGCACGTATTGACACGTGGTGCTCTATCATGGCGGCATACGAGTTGAGCAGAACGCTACACCAAAGCTACGTATCACACACCCAGCACAAGGGGAAAGAAGCGAAATGGAACGGAGGGATTCCTTGTAGATGGCAAGAGAGCTGTAAGCAGAAAACAACTGGCTCGACCAAGGAAGGGGCTGTCTCCCGTAGGTACATGCGAGGCACGGCACTCTGTGGACAGCCTGACTGCAGATTGCGCACGCTGCATCAAAGACGCCGGGTGTTGCGTAATCTATACCCCGTACTCTGATAAGTGGGCAATAATATGAAAGGTGGATGGATATCCATCGCCTCGCCCTAATGCATGAAACGGCCAGCCTCCAAAGAGTGAGTGCTGGAGGAGCGAGTTCCTTGAGTCGTTGTGTGGTGAAACGGGAGCGACCCCACAGCACCATGGCAAGCGATTCATGTCGCCCTGACCGGCTCATGTCATGTCTCTAGGGTCCGTTTCGTTGATAGGGGTTCCTTTCAAAGAAGCGCGATAATACCCCTGGGCGTTTGTCTGACAAGCTGTCCCCCGTAATCGATATCGAGGCTGTTGCATCGCGCGTTGCTTTCCAGGCTCGCCAGGTCGTTGTAACAACAGATCCGTTTGAAAAAGCAGTGGGGTTTCTCGTGTTTTCCTTTAACTTTACGGATCACCAAGCGGGCAATCGGCCGGACAGTGTGGGGGCCTTGGCCCCTATCCCGGTGAGTTTCCAGTGCCTCAGCCAATGGGGGCCCAGGGCATCCGCACTTGCAGCGAGCACGCAAAGTCGATTGGCCAATGGCGGATGACCTGCTGGATGGACGGCCGATGTCCAACGAAGCGAGATTGCCAGCGCAGGCTCAGGGCCTGGCCGTCCACGAGTCCAGCGGAGCTCGCTGTCCTGGCTCGCCAGGCTCTCGCTCTCTCTCTGGCCCGGCAATTTAAATTAAAATAGATCTGTTGCTGCCGGGAGGAGGGAGTCGAGTGTGTGTGAGAGAGCTACTAGTACGCTACGCTACCAGGCGAGCCAGGCTAACGTTACCTACTACCCGCGCGACGCTGCTGCTGCTGCTGCTGCCCGTTTGCGCTGCCCTTTTTTCCCCTTCCTTGTCCTCCACCATCTCCTCCCCTTCTTCCTCCCCTTCTCCCCATGCCGGTGCGAGTTTGACCGCCGCCAGCACCGCGCACTGGATGCCCGTGGAAGTGCAGTGCAGTGGCTGACACGTCGAGATCCGGTATCTGCAAGTCGGGTATTTTCATTCCTGGGCTCGACAACAGCAGCGGGCGGATCTCCTGTTTTCAGCGACGGACCAGACCGACGGACAGGCAGGCGAGGATGATGGGATGACGGGACTGCGACCATGACGAGGCGACCGACTCGCATCCCGCCGCACAGCCATCTTCGAGCCGACTCTGCGTATACGAGTTGACGGGTCTTGTCGAATACGGGGCGGATCGGGCTGTGAGCCTGCGGATTCGTGCCCACCACCGTCTTTTTCGGCAACTCGTTGCGCACATCCACATTCGTTTCCACAGCCACGTCAAACGCCATGACTCAACAAGGCGACGCTGGCAGCGGCAGCGGGTCTTCACTCCTTCAGGCCCGCACCGCCCAGCACCACCACCACCACGACCACCACGTCCTCCCTCGCGACCTCGACCACGATCACGACCACCAGCACCTCCACCTCCACCAACGCCGTCGTTTGCTGCACCCCCACGAGGCTGGCAGCACCTCACCACACGCTCGTTCACCACCACCACCACCACCACCAGCAGCAGCAGCAGCATTACTCAACGACAAGCAGCCGCTACACCAACGCCAAGTCGTCATCGTCCAGACCGTCTCCGTCGTCAACTACATCGATGCTTCTGGCACGGTCACCAGCGTCTCGACCATTCGCTCGCCCGACCCCGTCCCGGTCCCGGCCGCCCCGAAAACGCTAGATATCCCGGCCGTTGTCACAGCCGGCCTCTCTGCTCTCGGCAACGTGCTGCCCAGCGTGTCTCTCACTGGCTTGCTTCCCGGTCTCAGCGATGGCGCGCCATCGACCACGACCTCCTCTTCGCAGTCCGCGTCCACGGAGACGCTGACGTCCTCTCTTTCGAGCAGCTCGGCTGCCTTCCCCACACTCACTACCGGGATTTACAACTCCTCATCAAGTGCGTTGGTGACCGCCGCGGTTGGCCCCTTTGCGTTCTGCGTGCTGACCATCCCTTCGTGTGTAGCGCACTTATCGTCGCTCTTTAGCAACCACACCGCCGTTCTTTACTCGAATTCGACCCGGACCTCGTCCTCGTCGCATTCCACCTTCGCTTCCGTCATCGCGACCCTGAGCGCGGACTCAGTGTCGACTGCCACTGCTGCCTTCGACTCGCCCACAGCCGCAGTCGGCGGAGCTGGACCCGGTACAGACGGCGGCGCTGCAATTCCGTCGGCCACTCCGATCCCGTCGCAACCGGCCTCGCCACCCCCTTCTGGTTTGGCCCCCGAAACGCGCAATGCTGTCGTCGGAGGAGTGGTTGGCAGCGTTGCCGGCATTGCGCTGATTGCCGTGGTGCTCCTTTATCTCTTGAAGTGGAAGAAGCAGCGGGGCCAGGGCATCATGCTGCTGGGAGACGGGGACAACACTACGATGGGCAGGGCCTTCTCACCTTCGGGACCGGCCAGCCCCACCAGCGGACGAGGCATGGTGGAGCGGTCCGGTCCCTTCGCGATACCGTCCGCGCTCGCCAAGCTGAGCGGCGGCAAGCGAGCCATCGATGCGCCGCCTGAGCCTCCGTCGCAGGAGAGGGGTTTCTACCGGGTCTCCGGCCGCAAGCTCATCTCGGTCCTCGAATCCGGCGGCGACGGGTACAGCGACCCGCACGATAGCGTCGGCAGCGCCTCGTCGTACTACCGGGACTCCCAGGCGTTCGTTGAAAGCTCGAACCTCCCGCCGCTGCAGCTGGGGTCCCCGATGCGGCCCGTGAGCGGCGTGCCCATCTTCCGCGACGGGCCGCAGCGGACCCCGGTTCACGAACACGGGCCTGTGCCGCCACTGAACCGACCATCGGCGTTTCCTACCGCCACGCTGCCGCCACCGGATGCCCTCGGTCGCAGTTTCGCATCACGCGACGGCTCGCGCGGGTCTGGCTCGCGTTTCACCGAGGAGGACGCCTGATTAGGCTCCCTCTCACTGGACCAACAATTCCTTACATTGCGTTGTGTACATGCCCCGCCACTACTTATTCTATAATGTCTGGAACAACGGCATCGAGGGGGGAAAGGGCTAGCCTGCAGGTTTTGCGAGGCCGAAGCCTGACGACGCCATCTCAATTTTTCGGTACTATTCCCGTCTATCTTTGGATACACATTTACATTTGGCTATCCCCGTCTGCTGCAGGAGAACCTTAGACGTAGACGCAGGGACCTGGGCTGGCAGCTTTTTGGATATTCTTCAGCCATATCTTGTTCGGCTGTGCCGCCGGCGCGTTTGTGGTCCCGGACCTGCTGCAGCTGGAAGAGGTCTCCATATCTAAGAGGGTTTTGTTGTGTCTGAATTTTGTTGTACATATTTGCCCGAGGGCGAAAACTCGGAATATGGAGCATTTGTATTTTTGGGCGTGCCAACAGATGATCCTTTTGGTTTCTGGGTTGACCAACTTTCGAGTCCTCCACACACCCATTTTCTTGTTTAGATATCGATGTGCTGCCCAGCATATCCTCGAGCTGGAAGCTATTTTCGCGTCAGAAATCGAACATGTCCATATCGACCACGTCGTCCCAGTTTGCCCAATCGGCCATCAGCTCATCCGCAGCGTACATTCCAGGCTCCCACACAATGTTCGCTGTCTCGACCGGCAAGTCGTCAGCCAACAGTATCTGTGCCTCGAGCTCCCCTGTCGGCAACGCAGTTCGAGGAGCGACGACAGTCTCCTCCTGTCTGGAAACGACACGATCCAACCCAGACGGCAGTTCCTCCCCCGTTCCGTCTCGCGGCGCAACCAATTCCCACCCGCTCCCTATCACAGGTGCTGCTGCCGGTGGCTTCTCTATCTGCCGCAGCTGTCGCCGCCGATGAACTCCCGCCTTGCTCGCCAGCTCCTCCAGACGCCGCCACATGTCCTGCCCCTTCGACTCGTCAGGCAGGTTCTCCAGTAAGCCCCGCGCCAGCTGCCATGCCCGCTCTGAGTCGGCCGTCCAGGAGGGCGACTGGCACAGGCTGATGAAGACGGACCCGACCGCACGCCAGGGAAAGCTGCCCTGCAGCTGCCACCGCCAGTTGTGCCATGCCGGGTTGGAGCATAGGGCCCGGGTGGATTCGAGGACGGAGACGGATGCGGTGAAGAGGTGGTTCTGTACCGAGGAAGCATGATGGGGGTTACTGGTTCCATGGCGGCGGAGGTGCTGTCGGTAGATCTCGGCTTCAATCTTGGCGAAGAACAGGCTGGTGATGGTGGCCAGGAACGAGCTGAATGAGGCGGTCATGTGTGTGGGAGGTGTCTCTGACAGGTATGTGCCTTCGATCTCGGCTTTTGTGCCGTTGGCTTTCTGTAGCTGCCACTCGAGTGGTTGCTCACGGCTGTGGCTGAAGGATGTGCGTAACTGCCAGAGTTTGCACCGGATGACGGTCAGCGTGGAGTGCGTCAAACCCCGTTTCTCCTCTGGCGAGTTGTTGCCGTTTGAAAGAGGAGTCATAGAAAGTGCTTCGTCATCTGCATTGGTCGGGATGCGGGTCGTGAACGAGTCTTGGGATATCGCTGTGCCATGACCAGGCGCACCAAAGGTCTGGCCTCGCGAGTCCAGGAAGAGAATATGCCACCAGAGCCGCCGGCGAGTCTCCATCTCGATGCCAGTGAGCACCGGCAGATGCGACGGATTTCCGTCAAGCGGGTCTCTATGCAACCCGATGGAGGTTGCCATTCTCACGAGACTGCCTGTGAGGGTGAACGCGAGTCGGGCTGCTCCGGTGTGTGGGAGCATAAACAAATAGATCGTCAACGCCTGAACGACTACCACGTCACTTGTCGTTGCAAACTGTGTGCGGCCGAGCGCTCGCTCCGTCCCCAGCCGCAGGCGGGACACCATCTCCCCCTTGGAGATTCTGAAGGCGTCCGAGACTTCAACCGCGTCAAGCGAGACAATGGCAGCAAAGCACACCGCAAAGAGCAGGGCCTCAACACCAGCCCCGTGGTCTTGGTGGTTTAGCTTGCCCTTGGCGCGGGAAATGATGGCCTCCACGCTTGGCACATGAAGAATCTTGACGAAAGAGTCGACCCTCTCCACAAACGTCGTCCACAGAAAGGGAACCTGGGATGGCAGGGGGTACAGGTCCTCATCTTCAGCAACCGTGGCGCACGGCATGCCAAAGATGTAGCCATGGCAGTGTGCAGCTATGGGACTGCCCTCTGATTTACCATCCAGGCTTACGTGAGTCCCTGGTACATCAGAGCCGTCTTGGATGGCCTGGAATATGTGCTCAACCTGCTCCGATTATCAGCGAAACGCAGCCCACACGGCTCAAGAGAGCAACACCACTCACCTCGTCGCAGAAGATGGACCAAAAGCCCCGATCGACGCGCGGCCCCGACCCCTGGTCGACTACAAGTCTCCCAAAGTCCTCGTACATATCCTCTGTGCCTGTCGACGGAGTCTTGCCCGTGAGACTGGAGGTCACCCCCGACTCAGACGAGCGGGACGATGCCGCCGCCCCCGACAGCAACTGCTGAAGGCTGGATCCAGAGGGTTGAGCCCCGTCCTCGAGCTGGCCCGAGAGCTCCGTGACGAGATCTTCCAGCCGTCGCAGACGCCCGAGAAGCTCCGCTTGACGCTGTGTCTTGCTGCTGCTACCGGCAGTCCCCTCTTTGCTGCGGCGTGGAAGACGACCGGTGATCGGGAAGTGACACTCGGTCTTGTTGCGTATGCAGTTGCTTCCCTCATGTGAGACCTCATAGGTGTAAGACATAAGTGGGCTTGAACTTACTTGCAGGGATCGCGGCGGTCACATTTGACCTTGCGACGACGGCAGGTAACACAGCTCCATATTTTGAGCTCGTGCTCAGCTGCGGACGCTTGAGAAAGTGAGGACGACATGGGGGCGTGTGTTGGTGCCGGGCTCGCTCGGGAGCAGCACCGATCCGCGTGAAGGTTGTGTAAGGTAGGCACGCTGATATAATCGAACCCCCTGCCTCGGCCTGAGTCCTCAGATCAGAACAACCGTAGCAGAGCAGTCCTTGGGAGAATATTAGCAGGTGCAATATCTTTACCGACCGAAGTTCGCAGCCTGAAGCGAGACGGGGCGGAGATACACCGGAGGCGGCCGTTCAGGGGTTCGTGTGTGTGGGTCTGATCTCGGACACGGAACTCGGCCTTGGCTACCCCTGTCCTTCCGCTTCGGCGTCCCGCGACCGAACGCCCCGGACGAAGTACCGGTAGCCGACCGCAGTCGGTCCAGCGAGGCCGGCCACAGACGGACGACAGAAAAAGGCACCAATAGCTTGCTGCCACAAGCCATCCGCGGCATGACAGACGCTCAGATAATTTACCAGCAGTGCACTTTACGACCTTCGGGACGCTGGCGACAACCAGTGCAGGACTTAACAACATCTACAATACGCCAACCATGACCCGAACGGTGGTCATCCTCGGCGCGGGCTGGGCTGGGCTGCCTCTCGCCCACAAGCTGCTCAAGTACACGGCCCCAAAGACCAGCATCAAGGTCGTTCTCGTCACGCCCAACAGCAGATTCTTTTGGAACGTTGCCGCAACGCGCGGCCTCATCCCAGGGGAGATTCCCGACCGCGACCTCTTCTTGCCCATTGCCCCGGGCTTTAGCCGGTATCCCGCGGACACCTTTGAGCTGGTGCTCGGGCGAGCCGAGGCCATTGACGAGGCCACCAGCACAGTCCGTGTCGTCACCAACGCCGGCGCGACGCAAGACATCGGGTACAGCCAGTTGGTCATAGCAACGGGCTCAGGAATCAGCAGCGGGCTTCCATTAAAGCCCGTCGGCACCGACCAACAAACTCTCGACGCCTGGCATGCGCTGCAAACCCGTGTGGGCAAGGCACAGTCCATCGTCATCGCCGGCGCCGGGGCCACGGGCGTTGAGGTTGCCGGCGAGCTGGCCGCCAAGTACGGGGCAACCAAAACCATCACTCTCATTGTCAGCGGTGACAAGCCCTTGACCAGCAGCGACACCCAAGACAGCGGAAGCAGCGGGAGCGGCGGCGCCGGCACGATCAGCCCCTCTGTCATCGCCACCGTCGACAGCGACCTCCAGCAGCTCGGCGTGAAGCTCATCCGCAACGCGCGCGTGGTCAAAGACGAGCAGAGTCAGAACCCACCGGAAACCCAGAAACCACAACACAGACTCACCCTGTCCAACGGCACGGCGCTCGACGCAGACTGCTACCTGCCGCTGCACGGCGTGGCGGTCCACACCTCCTTCGTGCCGGCGCACCTGCTCGACGCCCGCGGCAACGTGCGGCAGGACGCGAGCCTACGCGCGGCCGGCAGCCGCGGCGGCAACGTGTGGGCGCTGGGCGACGCCGGCGACGCGGAGCCCAAGCAGCTGACGGTCACGGACGCGCAGGTCATCCACGTCGCCGCCGCGCTGGACGTCGTGCTCACCCACAACAGCGGCGGTGGTAGGGATTCGGTGAAGGTGCCGGTGTACGCGCCCGAGAAGAAGACCATGATCTTCCTCGCGCTGGGCAGGAAGTTCGCCACGGGCCAGATCGGCGGCTGGAGGCTGTGGCGCTTCCTGGTGGCTTGGGTCAAAGGGAGGAAGCTGTTTGTTGATACGGCCGCGGGGTATGTCGGCGGCACGCGGCTGAGGCACGCCGCCATGTAAGTGCCTGCACAGAGTAGTGCTATGTACTGTTGTTGATAAGGCTTTGAGGTGGACTTCGCGGGCACGGCGGGGTGATTCCGCGTTGCAACGGTGGAGGAGTGGTAAGCTTGACAGGGTTGATGTCGTTCAGATATTGTGTAGTTCAACTGCCGGGAGTGCGTTCAACTTCTTCTTGCGGGTGTTGTAGCCTAGTTGTTAGATATAGGATCATACTCCAGCAACTCCTGTTCAACTCGCAGGCCGGTCCATGTCATCGACGGGTCGAGGGACCATGTTCGTGACTTGGCACTTTCAGCATCTTTCAGATGCCCCGCCGCTGACAGTACCCTAGGGTAGCTGAGAGTAAGTAAGGTGTAAGTGCAACTATAAGCGGTTGGCAGTGAGCGGTTGCAGACGGGGCTAATGCCACATCTTGGAGAGTCAGCGAACACAGCGCCCAGGGAAGCAGCCTGCCCAACCCAAGCACACGAAAACGACGACGGTCATTTTTGATGGCTCCGACGATGGGAATTTGTCATTCAAGACGATGTGCTTTCGACGTGGCGCCCCAGCGTGTGGGTTGTGGTTTGCCCGCGCACAATACTCAGTACCCCAGCCCGTTTCACGTTTGTCTCAGTCCCCTGGGAGCCCCTGCCGAGTCGACCGAGCTCGACCGTTGAAATGGCGACCGGGGGTTACGAGGCCAACACGTGTGATAGGATCGACCTCAAGAATCTCGGTCGATGGGCTGATGGGCGATGACAGAAAGGGATCCTGAGAAGGTCGTGGAAGCTGCCGGCATGACGCTGCACCCCGAGAGACTTGAAGATGTGCATTAAGGTCCGCCCTTTTTCAGAAGAGACTGAGGAAGGGCAAATTTGCACACGCGCATCCGGGCGCTGCCGAGTGCATCCTTATCTGAGGTCCTTGAGTCCTTGAGACCGGAGCCGCGATGACGCCAACCTATGGGGGACTTGAGTGTTGCAGAGCTGGAGCCCCTGCCGCCAGGGTCTTGGTCGGGTTCCCAAACGCCCAAGGCTCGGGGCCAGGTCCGAAGGTGCCCCCCACAGCTAGCTGCACGTACGACACAATGGCGACAATGTCATTCATCTCTGTGTGCTACCTGACACGCCTGAGTAGCTGATCCACGTATCCGTAGCTCGCCAGGGCTTGGCTTTCTCGAATCAGTGGAAAGATGAGTGGCCGCGACAAGATAGCCAAGCATTCGGCTTGGCTGCTCACACAGGACTTGTAACGTAAAAATGGGTGAGCTCTTGGTTGAAGTATTCTGGATTACTGAACTGCTGAACTTAAGGTAAGTAACTGTCCGCTGTGCCGCTCAAGCGTCGGATTTGCGGGCAGTCAGTTCGTCCCGAGTCCGCGTGTCTGCGCGACCTACAGTACACAGTACCAGTGGTTATGATGGAGGGGCTGCGGCAGGCGCAGCTTACCAAGCGCGTTAATGAGTGAGCAGAGCAGTTCAGTTACAGGAAGGAACACCCTGAATCTCGACCCTCGTCCGTGCGCCCGTCGCTAACGTTAACTTTCCCCGAAGCCCCCCACTTGGGCGGCCTGGCCTGATCGCCCACTGCCTGGGCTGAAGCCCCGCCATCCACGATATTACTGGCACAGCAGCCCGTACGATGCATGCCTGCGCTGCCTGTGCATCCGGCTACTGCTTCCATGACCTTGTATCTTTTCCCGGCATCTTGTTCCCTTCGCCTGATTCTCTGCATCGCCATCAGATTCAACACGATTCCTTATAGTCGGTCATCTCCAGCCCCAACCGTGACACCCCGCAGCGCCGTCCCGAGCTCCAGCATCCCGATCTTTGTCTGCCAGCCCTTTGTGTCGCCACCTGCACCTCGGCTGTGGCTGCGTCTCCCCCCACACTGAGACGACGTGACCATCTCAGCGGCCGGACTATCTCAAGACCAGCGAGATATTCCCACGTGTGCGCAGCTGCGAGCCGCAACGAAACGGCACCGAGCCCATTGCCTGTCGTCTGGCCTGACAACATGCTACGGCCTCGATAAGACTGCCACTTTCTCTTGACTCGGCCGACGTGCTCAGCCCCCAATTCCGGCTGTTCCGGCGCAACCCTTCGTTGCCAGTGGACAGTAATAATAGCATACTGTACCCAAAGTTAGCCTGGTCGGCGGCTACACAACGCTGTGTGTCTGACGACCAGAACTACCCGCCCTTTCAAAGCTTCTTGCTCTCCCTTGCCACTAGCGGGGTCCGAGGTTCTTTATTCACCCTCGACCTAGACAAACATCACCGTAATTGACACAGTGCCGACCGCCTCGCCGGCAACCTCTTTCACGATGGACCCCATGCGCTCCGGCTTCCAGATGCCTATCCCGCCACCACCGCTCATGAACCAGCCGCCGCAGATATTCGGTGGCTATAGCGAACATGGCATGCCAATGCCGCAATTGCCCCCGGACCTGCTCGCCGCGCAGATGTTTGGGGACCATGGGCTGCTGGAAGACACCAACGAAGCCAAGAGAAGGAGGATCGCGAGGGTGAGTCCGGTGTCAACTGGGTCTTGCTGGGCCCAGTCCACGTTGGTAAGGATTGCTGATCTAACGCCGCCCACAGGCCTGCGACATGTGCAGGAAGAAGAAGATCAAGTGTGATGGCAAGCTGCCGGCCTGCACGCACTGTACCAATTACAAAACCGAGTGCGTTTTCACGCAGGTCGAGAAGAAAAGGAATCCTCCCAAGGGGTAAGTGCTTGGTTCTTTTGCAGTTCTTTCTGAATGTATGTTTGCTGACAAGGTTGGGCGATAGAGCCAAGTACATCGAAGGACTTGAGAACCGCCTGGGGCGCATGGAGCACCTTCTAAGGCTATCAGGTGCGTTGCTCGCCCCACCGGCCTGGTCACGCTCTTTGACTGTGTGGTTTATTAACGCCCTGGAATAGGTCTGCTCGGCGAAGACGACAACGGTGCTACTGATCTAGGGACGCTGGAGAAGAAGCTGGTGGAGAAGCACCAGCAGTCAAGGCAGGCTTCGCAGACAGTCTCCGACCCTACGTCGCCCTCCCATCCCGCGTCTGGCGAGAATGGCAGTGCTTCGACCCCACACAGCTCACTAGCATCGCCGGAGCCCGCCAAAGACGGAGAGAAGATGAGGCCCGTCACGCCCGAGCCGGAGAACCAAGACGACGAACAGGAGGAGGTTGCCGAGCTCTCCGAGATGATGTGCTCGTTGGTCACCAACAACTACGGCGAGACGCGGTATATCGGTAAGCCAAGACGGCTTTCAATTGAATTCCTTTGCTGTGCTAACACCCCTGAAGGCTCGTCGTCTGGCTTCTCCATCTTCTCACCGAAGGGGATACAGTGGGTCAACGAGAAGATGGGGGACAATTCATTCCAGCAAATGATCTCCGATGTCTCGATCGACGACCACAAATGGACTGCCTGGAAGCCCGATGTCTTTGGCGACCTGTTTCGCCGCACCATCTTCCGGGAACTGCCTCCTAAGCCAGAGGCGCTGTCACTGCTGAAGGACTACTTCGAGAACTTCAACTGCATGTTTCCGCTCTTTCACCAGCCGACCTTCATGCACCTGGTGGAGCGGCAGTACTCGAACGATCCGTACACCGGATCCGGGTGGTGGGCGAGTCTGAACGTTGCCTTGGCCATTGCACATCGTCTGCGTGTCATGAGTAACTTGGTGCCACAAGAGGAGGATGACAAGGCTTGGGGCTTCATGAAGAATGCCATGGCCGTCTTCTCCGAGTTGACAATGCGCAACACCGACCTGCTCAGCGTCCAGGGTATGTTGGGTATGGCATTGTTCCTGCAAGGCACCCCTAATCCGCAGCCATCATCTCTGCTCATCTCCACGGCGATCCGGTTGTCACACAGCATCGGGCTCCACAAGCGCGGGACCGGGTTCAATCTGAACCCGATCGAGATTGAGCAGCGGAAGAGGGTGTTCTGGATTGCGTACATGCTGGACAAGGACCTGTGCCTCCGATCCGGCAGACCGCCAGCACAGGATGACGATGATATGAACGTTGAGCTTCCCGACGCCAACCCTGCAGACGGTATCGGTAACATTCCTCTGGCCGATGGGAAGGGCAAGATGAACCTGTTCAGGGTCATGTGCGAGCTGGCCATCGTCGAAAGCAAGGTGTACAAAAAGCTGTACTCCACCAAGGCGACCAAGCAGTCGGACGGCGAGCTGCTGAACACCATCGGCGAGCTGGACAAGGAGCTCGAAGACTGGAAGGACCGCATCCCCATCGATTTCCGGCCGGAACACGAGATCAAGGCATCCCATACGCCGCTCATCCTCCACATCGTCATGTTGCATTTCAACTACTACAACTGCCTCACCACGATTCACCGCATGTCGATTCATCACGGCTACTGGACCAGCCGGCTCTCCAACTACGCCATTCAGGGGCTCAACACGAGGCCACTGAATCCGCGCATCTTTTCCTCGGCAGCCCTGTGCACCTCTGCTGCGCGCGCATCGATATCTTTGCTCAAATATATTCCGCAGGGCGATTTCTCCTGTGTTTGGTAGGTCTGATGGGGAAGCAGTGTCGTAAGCAGCCATTATTTGCTAACCTCACGTAGGATGGTTTTGTACTTCCCGGTCTCAGCGCTCGTCACATTATTTGGCAATATCCTACAGAACCCTCTCGACCCCAGGGCCCGTTCGGATGCCAAGCTGATGAGCGTCGTTGTCAACTTTTTGTCCATGCTTGGCGACGAAGCAGAGACTGGCGGTGTCCATCGCATGCTCGGGGTCTGCTCCGAGTTTGAGCGAATTGCCAAGGTCGTGGTCGAGAAGACAGAGAAGGATCACGCGTCGCGGCGGAAGCGGAAGAACCAGGACCAGTCGTCGAGCAAGCCGACGGCCAACTCCAGCAACAACAACGCATCAGACTCCCCGTCGTTCAACCCGAACCCCGTCCCCCCAACATCACGACCTACCACCGCGAGCTCGGCCACGCCCCAACCGACCGGCATGCACGCCGCCAACGGCAACCACCTCTCGCCGCCCCCCAACGACCGCCGCTCGCCGCAATACGTCAACGGCAGCTACAACAGCCCCATGACGGGCGGCTCCATGAGCCAGTCGCCGTCCCCCGGTCTCGCGCCGACCGGCTGGCACAACGATTTCACGCCCGACAGCTCCGAATACAACGCCTACGCCGACATGGGCTCCTTCTCCGCCATGGGCGGCGGCGGCGGCGGCATGAACGCGCCGGGGGGCATGGGCGGCCTGGCCAGCCCGCCGCTGCCGGGCATGGGAGGAGGAGGAGGAGGAGGTGCACCCGGCTTCTTCCAGCAGCCGATGCTGCCGCAGGATTTGTTTAGCCTGCCGATGACGCTGGATTGGGACTGGGCCGAGATGAGCGGCGGCGCGTATCCCAGCGTGGAGAATGGGAATTATGGGAATGTGGAGGGGGGGATGAATGGCCGGCTGGGCAACGGTCCGGCGGGGGGCGAGCGGCAGGGTTCGCAGGGGAGGTAGGATCCTGGAGGGTGGAAGGATGGTGGGTGTATTTTTGGATGTGCTGTTGGAGGTGTGCTTTGTGCTTTTTTGATGATGGCTCTAGATTGGATGAAAGGGGCCTTTTTCTTTTCTTGTCTTTTCTTTCTTCTCTTTTTCGTCTTCATCTGCTCTTCATCTTCTCTTCATCTCCTCCCTACTTCAGTTTCATTTCTTGGTAGATGTCATGTTTGTTTATGGATTCGGGTTTTTGGTGGCACTTTTGTATCTTTCTTAAGGGGGACCTGATCTGTTATTTGGCTTCGACCTACGATCTTCTTTTGGGTGGTATGCGAAGCGCTTTTTTCGGAGACTCTCACTTGCTTCGTTTCTTGCACATTTCAGCTCTCATTATGGCGTATATATCCATTCATCTTTCCGCCAGAAGCTCGTTTTAAGGAACAACTTGCGACCCAATTTGGTTTCTGCTATCTACTGTATGCACGAGAGTGTTGCACCCCGTTTCCATATTTGTAGTGTTAATCAAGGGGTCGAGTTAAGTGCTAAATTGGACGCTGCGCGGCGGTCAGGAGTGGCGGGTTATTCTTGGGGCATGCTGTGGAAGGGCGGGCTGCGGTCGCTGGCGGGTTGGCTCTTGAAGAACGGATACACAATATGTGAACTGGGCGACTAGAAAGACAAGTGCAACGGAATTGGTTGGCCGTTTTGGTAAAGTGTTATCATTTCCCTTGAGTTTGCTGAATGTACCAAGTACTTGAGTTGTGTTTGTTAGCAGAGAGCCACTGTAGGCAGCATCGTGGAATACAGAATAGTAACACTGCGCGAGTGCGTCTCAGAAGCTTCCCTCCATTGAGACATGCGGTGTATCCGTACTGTGTATCCATATGCTGCTTTCCAATGCTGCTCCAAGGTTGCCCCAAAATACCAGCTCAGTCATTCGACCTGCGTCGCTCCTGCACGCCACGTGACCCTGGTCTAACTGCCTCAGGGTTAGCTACAGCAGCTGGCGGACCTCCCGCTGTGCAGGCGTCATCCATTGGTTTGCCTGGGCAGGCTTGGGTTTTCCGATTCGGCCATTTCGGACTTGACTGGGCGCTGCGACAACCTGGAAGACGCACACACCTGCACACACACACAGCTCGACCAGCGACTCTCTCCAGGCGGCGACACGGCTTTCGCCCGGGTGCATGGGAGTTGGGCAGCTAGCCCAAGGACGATTGAGTGGTTGGTGGTGACCAGCGCCGGTCATCGCATCGCGTTCATCACGACGAATTCCGCCGTTGCCAGCTTTATCGCCGCTGACCTCTGCACACCTCCGCGCGACCATGTTTCGCACTTCAGCACGCCAGCTGGCGCGCTGCTCAAGGCTCGCGCTGAGGCCATTAGCACCACCACCCGTGTTCCGCGCTGTCCGCTTCCCCCAGAACGCGCCTCCCGCTGCCTTCGTGCGCCCCAGGTTCAAGTCAACAAACTCACCGAAACCTGGGGGTGAGGACGAGGGCCAGAACCATGTTCCCAGGAAATCCGATGATGCCGATATCGCAAAGAAAGCAGCCGAACCGGTGCCTCGACAGCAGCCGGCGGGCTGGGTTCACCTCACCGACGAGGAATATCAGGATCTCCAGGCGTTCTTTGTGATGCTCCCCGCGAAGCAACGGGCTGAGATGGAGGAGATATTCAAGGATGTGAAGGAGGTTGGAGTTCCGGAAGAGCTAAGGGAGCTCCTGCAAGCCAAGCTCGACGGGTCGCTCAGCATGAAGCACGCTCTGAAGATTCCTCGGATAGCGTTCAAGATGGCGCAAGAACTCAACGACACTCCTGAGGTACGGGACCAGAAGACGCCGGACTTCACGTCAAACCGGCCCGGCGAACAAGGAAAGAATGACCCCGGCCCAAAGGATCGACAGAAGACAGAAGGGACGGCGGAGCAGCGGGAGAGACCTCAGCAGCAACAGGACAAGTCGAACCAAAAGGGTCAAGGCCAGCAGAAGGGGACTCCGCCGCCGGGGCGGCGCTTCGAGGCGTCGGACTTCTGGACCTGGGTTATTGGCGGGGCCATCTTCTACCCTTTCTACGCCATGATCTTTCCCTCTGAGTCGGCGCGCGAAATCACCTGGCAGGAGCTGCGCACCAACTTCCTGGACAAGGGCTTGGTGCAGAAGCTCGTTGTTAACAAGGACCGCGTCCGGGTCGATCTCGACCGCGATGCTGTCCGGAGCATCTATCCTGATTCCAAGGCGGCGGAAGCCAACTTTACCTACTACTTCTCGATCGGATCCGTTGATGCGTTTGAGAGGAGGCTAGACGAGGCGCAGAAGGAGCTCGGAATCCCGCCCTCGCAGAGGATACCAGTCAGCTACGCCCGCGAGAGCATGGCTGCCAATCTTCTGCTGGCGTTTGGCCCGACGATCCTGCTCGTCGGCCTACTCGTCTGGGTCTCGCGGAGGGCGAGCGGCATGGGCGGCGGCTCCAGCGGCATGTTTGGCTTCGGCAAGAGCAAGGCCAAAATGTTCAACCACGACTCGGCCGTCAAGGTCAAGTTCTCCGACGTGGCCGGCATGGACGAGGCCAAGACCGAGATCATGGAGTTCGTCAGCTTCTTGCGGACGCCCGAGCGGTTCCAGAGGCTAGGCGCCAAGATTCCCCGTGGCGCCATCCTGTCCGGCCCGCCCGGTACCGGTAAGACGCTGCTCGCCAAGGCGACGGCCGGCGAGTCGCAGGTGCCCTTCTTCAGCGTCAGCGGCTCCGAGTTCGTCGAGATGTTTGTCGGCGTCGGTGCCTCGCGTGTCCGCGATCTCTTCGCTACTGCGCGCAAGAACGCACCGTGCATCATCTTCATCGACGAGATTGACGCGATCGGCAGGTCCCGTTCCGACGGCGGCTTCCGGAGCGGCGGCAATGACGAGCGGGAAGCCACGCTCAACCAGATCCTGACGGAGATGGACGGGTTCAACACCTCGGAGCAGGTGGTTGTGCTTGCCGGTACCAACAGGCCCGACGTCCTCGACAAGGCCCTGATGCGGCCCGGCCGCTTCGACAGGCACATCAACATTGACAGGCCGACCATGAAGGGCCGGCAGCAGATTTTCAAGGTGCACCTGCAGAAGATCCTGACCAAGGAGGACATGGACTACCTGACGGGTCGTCTTGCTGCCCTGACGCCGGGCTTCGCGGGCGCGGACATCGCCAACGCCGTCAACGAAGCTGCTCTTATTGGTGCGTGATAAAGTCTCTTTTCCTACCTTGCGTTTTGCACAGTTCAAAACAGGAACACGCTAACGTTGATTACACACACAGCCGCGAGAGCCAACGCGGCCACGGTTGAGATGATCCACTTCGAGCAGGCGATCGAGCGCGTGATTGGCGGTCTCGAGCGCAAGTCGCTGGTGCTCAGCCCGGAGGAGAAGCGGACGGTGGCGTACCACGAGGCCGGGCACGCCATCTGCGGCTGGTTCTTCCGGTGGGCGGACCCGCTGCTCAAGGTGTCCATCATCCCGCGCGGGCAGGGGGCGCTCGGGTACGCGCAGTACCTGCCGTCGGGCGACGCGTACCTGATGACGACGAACCAGCTTATGGACCGCATGGCCATGACGCTGGGCGGGCGCGTGTCGGAGGAGCTGCACTTCCCGACCGTCACGACGGGCGCCAGCGACGACTTCAAGAAGGTGACGCGCATGGCCACCACCATGGTGACGCAGTGGGGCATGTCGGAGAAGCTGGGCCCGCTGCACTTCGAGACCAACGACCAGAATCAGCTGCACAAGCCGTTCGCCGAGTCGACGGCGCAGGCCATCGACGCCGAGGTGCGCCGCATCGTCGACGAGGCCTACAAGCAGTGCAAGGACCTGCTGCTGGCCAGGAAGAAGGAGATCGGCATCGTCGCCGAGGAGCTGCTGCGCAAGGAGGTGCTGACGCGCGACGACCTGGTCCGCCTGCTCGGCCCGCGCGAGTGGCCCGAGAAGGATGAGTTCTCCAAGTTCTTCGACGGCCGCAAGAGCGCACCGCCGCCGTTCCCGACCGAGAGCACCGACTCGCCGAGCGAGCCGCAGCCGGCGCTGTTTGAGGAGAAGAGCCCCCAGGACGGAAGGTGAAATTAGGCAGGGCGTGTGGGATATTTAGGAGGAGACAGGGACAGCAAAACAAAACAGAAGACCAGGTTGTGCGGCGAGACTTACACGAAACATCCCTGCTGTCGCCGTCGGTCGTCATCTGACAGACTGCACCAGCTTTTGCTGCCGAGCCTCGCTATTTGCCGCCGTGCTTTCACTCTCAACTCGTGTATCACTAGGTTGCGGCGCATGCAGGCAGGGAAGGAAAGGAAAAGGGGCACAAAGTGCGGATGATAGACGCCCTTTCCTCCGTCCTTTTGTCGGGGCCGCCCTTCACTGGAGCCTCACATCTCTCCTCACTGATTCAACATGGATCAATGTCATGGCTTTTTTGGTGCTCTTCCCCATCGAAGCAAGCCAGGCGAAGCTGTGTGGATAGATAGTCTAAGGTAGTGCCTGCTTCTGTCGCGCGATTCTCGGTGTTTGTACGATAGTGGTTTGACGTTGGTTTCCCTTTGTATCTATTGTGTGTGAACTGGTGTTTGCCTCTACCCGGATCTCGCAGCATTGAAGGGTAGCGTGGTTACTATGAACTTGCGACGACATTCGGGACTTGTGCACCGCGACGTCAAGTGCGGAACTTTCCAAGAGTTCAACACCCATTCGAGCTCAATTCCAGGCTGTCGATGCTTGCTGCCAATGCGTTGTCGTTGTGGGTCCGCCCCGGCTCGCGGTCCGCTTCCAGGGATAGCGATGTCCCGTTCTCGGCATTGGATTCTGCATCCTTGGTCCTTGGCGCCAGTTCTTGATGTTGTAGCGCCTACCGTTACTGGGAGCCTGAGGCGTGGCAACACATCCCGCCGAAAAACAAGTACGACGTGGAGGAGATGATGAAGTTTGTTTGCTCTCGGTGCTACTGTTGACAACTAGGTAGGACGCTGCCGGAGCGTCAGCGGAGCGGAATCTGCTCGCCCCCGTTGTTTCTTTCAACATCCCATCATCGCTTGCCGTGCCTGGTTTTATTGCATGCGATGGCCTCCGCAACAGAAAAAGCTACCGGCTCCAGGCCGGGTGACGGCTTGTCCCTCCCGACGACGAACGATCACCACCAGCGCCCAAGCACACACGGCCTGGACATCCGCAGCTGGGTCCGCTCTCCCCGATCCCCGGCTGCCGAGCCCGTCCCGGGATCCGGT
The DNA here is from genome assembly GCA_023628555.1 of Chaetomiaceae sp. R4402. NCBI lineage: Eukaryota > Fungi > Ascomycota > Sordariomycetes > Sordariales > Chaetomiaceae > Chaetomiaceae sp. R4402. The sequence continues at coordinate 367,282 of JAMAKO010000003.1, forward strand.
TCTGTGTCCGTGTCCGGGTCCGGCCCGCTAACGGGCGGCCACCGCACACCAAGACCCGAACCATGGTGGAAGATCCACCTCTTCCGCGGCATGGTGAACGACGTCCGCAAGCGGGCGCCCTACTACCTGAGCGACTGGCTCGACGCCTGGAACTACCGCGTCGTGCCCGCCACCGTGTACATGTTCTTTGCAAAGTCAGTTTTTGCCCCGACTACGCCTGACGGAGTAATGGGATGACAAGCTTACCTACTACTCTCCCCTGCGGCCAACAGCATTCTGCCCGCGTTGGCCTTCTCGCTCGACATGTTCAACAAGACGGACATGCACTACGGCGTCAACGAGGTGCTGCTCGCCTCCGTCCTGGGCGCCGTCGTCTTCTCTGTCCTGGCCTGTCAGCCGTTGGTCATTGTGGGCGTGACGGGGCCCATCACCGTGTTCAACTACACCGTTTTCGACATCATGGCGCCGACGGGCACCAACTACCTCGCCTTCATGTGCTGGGTCGGCTTGTAAGTTTCAGTCTTGCCTCTCGGCCACCCATGAGACGCGCTCAAAGGTGAAGGTGAAGTTCTGTGTGGAATAGCGCTGACCGCCGGACAAACACCAGGTGGTCTCTCGTATTTCACTGGATCCTGGCCGTCACCAACTCGTGCAACTGGCTGCGCTACGTGACCCGCTTTCCCTGCGACACCTTCGGCTTCTATGTCGCCTTCATCTACCTGCAGAAGGGCATCCAGATCCTGCAGACCCTTGGCAACGAGGAGCCCTTTTACCTGTCCCTCGTGGTGGCCCTGCTCGTCTTTGCTATTGCCTACATCTGCGGCGAGCTCGGCCAGAGTAGCTTGTTCCGGCACCCCGTGCGCGTGTTTCTCAAGGACTACGGCACGCCCCTGACTGTCGTCTTCTTCACCGGGTTCGTGCATATGGGCAAGATGAGGTTGATACCGCTTGAGACGCTGCCGACGGGGACTGCATTCATGCCCACCCTGGCGGAGAGGAGCTGGTTTGTCCACTTCTGGGACATCCCGGTCGGGGATATATTCATCGCGATACCCTTTGCCCTCCTCTTGACCATCCTCTTCTGGTTTGACCACAACGGTACGTTCTTGACCCCTGGACTCTTCACACCCACACACACAGCCAACCAGTCAGAGACTTACCCAGCGGTGTAGTGTCTTCCCTCATCGCCCAAGGCACGGAGTTTCCCCTGAAGAAGCCGGCCGGCTTCCACTGGGATCTCTTCCTCCTCGGCCTGACCACCGGCGTCGCCGGCCTGCTGGGCCTGCCTTTCCCCAACGGCCTGATCCCGCAAGCGCCGTTCCACACTGATTCCCTCTGCGTGACCGAGGCGGTGCCCTCGGCCAAGTCATCGAACAGCAACAGCCCAGATGACTCTGAGGACAACAACAACAGCAACAACAACCCCAGCCTGACCGTTACCTTCCGCGCCGTCCACGTCGTCGAGCAGCGCGTGTCCAACCTCGCGCAGGGCCTCTTGACTCTAGTCGCCATGACCGGCCCGCTGCTCGGCGTGCTGCACCTCGTGCCCCAAGGCGTCCTGGCCGGCCTGTTCTTCATCATGGGCTTCCAGGCGCTGGCCGGCAACGGCATCACGCGCCGGTTGCTCTTCCTGCTGCGCGACGCCGCGCTGACCGACGCCACGCACCCGCTCCGCCGCAGGAAGGGAAGAGGGGCGGTGGTGCGCCGCCGCGCCGTGTGGCTGTTCGTGGTGGCCGAGCTGGTGGGGTTTGGGGCGACGTTTGCCGTCACGCAGACGGTTGCTGCTGTTGGCTTTCCCGTGTTTATTCTTTTGTTGATTCCTGTTCGGGCGCTGCTGTTGCCGCGGTGGCTGAAGCCGGAGGAGCTGGCGGTGCTGGACGAGCCGACGGCCAGCCTGTTCACGATGGAGAGCGTGGGTGGGACGTTCGGTGGTGCGGCGGATGCTCGGGAGGGTCTTGTCGTGGATGAGCGCGGGCAGGAATTGGGTGGGGAGACGGAGCGGTCGAGGGAGACGAAGAGGTCGGGGAGTGATCTCGGCGACGGCGGAAACGGGGTGTTGTTGGCTGGTCGGAGCGACGATGAGCTGGCGGAGCTCGGAGAGAGTCGGTCACAGGCTGTAAGGAGGAGGTTGAGCATCCTCCATCGGGAGGATGGGGCCGCATAAAACCGGCCGTTGGAGCTGTTGTTCTCGTGTAGTTGTTATCTCGAAACTGTGGTGTCGTCCGTGTCAAAGCCGGTTAGACTTGTCGAACACGACAATCCCGATGCCTCCCGACGACCCTGCTGCTCAAGCCATCCTGTTCAATGATGAGACCTGTTAGGCCTGAAACATCGCCATCGACAAACGTTTATTGTTTTTTGTCCCGCCGCGAGATGGACGGAGATCTAGGAGTGGGAATTCGCCGCCATTCTGGGATTACAGGTGCCTCTCGGGCCCTCTCAAGGGCTCGAGTTGCTGTCTCTATTGTTCGAGGCTCTTCGCAGAGGGACGGAAAAGGAGCCAAGGGAGAAAAGCTACGTCAAAAAACACGGTATTCAACAGATGTACTTATGTCTCGCGGCAACTAGGCGTCATACGAGGCATCTTTGGGTCTTCTGGTCGTCGTCCGCCACCATCTTCAGCCTGGCGAACATATGCCAGTAGATCCAGAAGCGGGCAACAACACATGGGAATCGAACCACTCTAATCAATTTGTTATATAGCTATCAGCGGCTCAAGATACAGATAGACTCATGTCAATCTCATCTCCCTGCTGATCGACGCAGCTTCGTACATGGCCCAGTGCCAACCGCACCTCGTCTTTCTCTGCACATCACCGTCTGCTGCGAGTGCATTACCCGCACCGCTCACGCTGCGCCAACCCAGGGACGCGGGCTTGAACAGCGGCGCCTAAATTGCCTTTGGCAATCTGGCAGTATTAACTCAGATGGCTGTGCTCAGCTCGTCATCGTCTACAAGTAAACGCAATAGATGAACGAGCTCTCGAGGGATGCCTCAAGTTGTTGTGAGCAGTGGGAGGCAAGTGGCGAAGAGCTGCCTTGGAACGACATTAAGGGGCTTTGTTTCCTCGCCGCAAACCCGGTGGTTGTAGGAGGAAAACTTCGTTAGCCAGCTACGACTCCGACTACCCCCTCGCGAGGCCCGTGGAAGTTGGATGTTTGGTTGAGGTCACTCAGTCACTGTGTACTGTGTACATAGCACTGGGCTCGGCAGCCATCGACCCATGATCCAGTCGCGCGGAATGCAACCCTCGCGTGGGACGCAACAATGGCTGTGACCCGTCCTGACGTGATTCTGTTGCGCCGAATTGTCCGGATCGCTAAGCTTGTCTCTCTCGTCGGCTTCCTCTTCCGATAAGGTCACCTTGGTTTCCATGGAAAGATGCAATGCTCCTTGCGACCCCGCTGATGGGATGGGAGTCTGGAGTCAGGTGCCGCTTGAAAGCGGCGGCAAACCGGGCCTGACTAAGTTCAGCAGCTCTTGAACTTGCGCATCCGTTGGTGGACTTGAGGCCTGGCCTGTCAGCAATCGAAAAGCCGAGACGCTGGTCCCTGCTCGTTGCACCGGGACCCTGGAAGATCCGTGAAGATTGGGTGGTGGCTGTCCGGGCGGATCAGCCAGATCTACAAGTACAAAGTTCCCTGGTCCGTACAACGACACAGGGGGGGGTGCGGTAATCCAGGCCGCATCGACGACATCTTCAGCCATGTGAGAACCTGAGCAGTGGTCCGCCGCGAGGCAGCAGAATGCTGTGGCAGGCGCATGGGGAAAACCGTTGCCGATGATGGGCTGGGCCGGGGGAGAGGCCCGGCTGGGTAAGTGACAGATGCACCCCGAGACACCGTACGAATCGATCCAAGCAGTGGCCGCTCACAGGAGTCGCCCTTCCCTCTCTATCCACCTCATTTCCAAAAGATGCGCTAGCTAGCGCAGCCTGAGGTTGCGGGACCTGTTTCTCGCAACGGCGGCCGACGTGCTGATGCATGCTGCCGTGATGTATTGAGCCGATGCAGGTGAGGAGACCGGCGGCCATGACCGGCTGCAGCTCCTGCTTTCCAGTACGGGAAGGCCGCTCGCTGTCGAGTCGCCTCACTGCGCACTGTCAAAGACGTTGGGTTTGGGCGCCTCATCAGTTGCCGGTGCCGGACAAACAAGACGCACCAGACACGCTCTGGGGCCGCCGCCCCTCGCCGAACCAAACACCCAAGAGACCCGGATCCGAGGGATGCCGCGGACCGGAAGGCAGCGGCGAGCAGTGAGCAACACAGCAGTTGTCGGGTAGGTAGCGATTGCGGCAGCCAAGAGTCGCAAAGCTGTCATTGTCGAAGCTCGTTCCATGGGAAGGGAACGCATCTCGCCTCAACCCAGCAAAAGGCGCAGCGCAGGTAATTTAGCCGAATGGCTTCGTATATTGAATCTGAACCAGCAGGCCGCTCAACCTGGTCATGGGTCAGCAAGGAGAGCGGCAGAGCCTGGGAATGGGGCGCCAGGCGACGAATTGGCGAGGGCGGAGGAGGATGGGGTACAGCAAGGAGAAATTGCAGGAAGCGGGAGCCCGGATATTCGCCAACGTGCAGCATCTCGATGCGCATTTTCTCCGTTGCGGGTTGCCCTTGTTTTCCGTCAACCTTCCACCCCCTCAGACCATTCTTTTCTCCTCGCCTTTCCCCATCGAGGCTCGTCGGACGAGTCGGCTCGTAGATGATGGACCCGACGGGCGGGTCAGGCACCACGACGTCCATCGGTACCGCACACTGGTTGACGTTGCAAACCTAATAAGGGTCGGTTGTGACAGTTACCGTTCCACTGAACCATTCGAGGCGTCGCTCCCATGTCACGTCTCGTCTACCAGCCTTACGCGACGCGAGGCTCAAGGCCATGCCGGGGACAAACCACACGTGATTTGAGTCGCTTGTGCCTGGTCGAGTCGTGAGGGGACGACGGGTGCTTCCGGGGTTGCAAACAGCGGGCTGGGTGAAGCTTAAGTGCAGCAGTACTGTGTAAGGTACGGAGTAGGTAGGAAGGCAACTATGGGCGTGACGGGTGCGAGTGAACTGGAAACAGGTTAGCACCGCATTGGGCGGTTGCGGTGTGCATTTACATCTGCATCTCTGCAGTACGATACAAGAGGAAGGAAGGCACTGGTGGTGGTGCAACACTTGCAGCTTCCAAGCCGAGCCACCGTAGCTTCCTCCGTTCCTGTCAACCCAGCCACGCACTTACCGCTTCGGGAAGTAGCGTTGGGTGCGGACTGCCCACTCCGTCGCAACGGTCAGTGCGCTCCCGGCAGGCAGGTGCACCACAGGAAGGCACGCACAGCCAGCAGCCAGGGGTGGGTGGGCTGCCTGGGCCCAGATCCCGCCCGAGTCTCCCATCAGTGTCACTGCAGCACCAGTGGCGCTTGCCAATCGTCGAGTCGTTTGCATCTCGACGCTCCGTTTGCTTCAAGGCGCCTCCAACTCCCCATCTCTCGGTGCCGGACGAGGCGCCCTCGATTGTCCATTCATGCGGTGCATGCCCCATTCTCTCAGCCCAGGGCATCAACTTGCTGATCACCTACAGTACTGCGTACAGGCACTGCAGCACTCAAGGCGGCAGCCTGCATTCCGTCTGTTATGGGACTTGGTCAGCGGCTTGCTGCAGCGTCGACTGTCCACCCGCCATTCGACTGTTAATGTGCCACCCATTCTTTGTTGTTGTTGTTGTGTTGTTGCTGCTGCTGCCGCTCGTCCCAGCGCACACATGGCTGCGCCGCAGGCGGGGACCCGTCGCAACAAGCCTTCATTTCACCGTCCGGGACTGGGGCGCGAGATCTCCGGACCGCCCCTGACGATGCCCCCTCGGCAGTCGGGGCCCGTTCGATCTGCCGTGGCTGGGCCCGGCGCCAACGCTACGGACAAAATCCACCCCACCTCTCGCCGGATGCCACACGCCCTCTCTCGACTAAACCATCCCCTTTGTGGATCGTGAGACCGGCAGGGATCTCGCCGTGCGGATACACCACGGCCGAATCGCTTGATACGAGACGCGCTCCTCCGTACAAGCACAGCGTTAGACCATCTCGCCTGCTCACACGGCTCTCGACGATGGGTTGGTCTTGCTGCGTGAAACTCTGCTGATTCGTGAAGCCGCCCTGGGACTGCCGGCTGCGCTCACCGGTACAGCAATATCTTGCGCAGCACGCAGAATGTCACGTCGCCGTGGGGTCCGACTCCATGTGTATTCAGGCGGACGAACGAACACCAGGCCAGGCCTGCTCTTGAGGCATCAGGCCGCAACCGATTTCATGAAGTCCAGCGCGGTACCAGCACCATGTGCGGGCTGCCGTCGCACCCACACCCCCCTCCACGAGCCAGCCTCGTCCACGCGTGCAGAGACGCAGGTAGCCGAAGACAATTTTTGTGACGGCGAGCCCGCTTGCGAGCAACTGATTAACTTTTCTCTCCGGTACCAGCTGCTGGATGCACTGGCAGAGAGCATGCAGAGGAGAGAGGCAATTGGCGACTCGGCTGACAGGTTGTGCCACCACATGCTTGCACCACGCAGCTTGATCCGGCGGGTCGAAAGGGAATCGGCCAGGGTTGCACGCTGGTGGCGGAGCTGAGAGGCTGGGGAGCTGCGACTCAGCGGATGCCTTCCTCTTGCCTACCTTCCCGGCGCTGTCCAGCACTTTGAGATGTTCACACCATCAAAGGCTTGGGTTTATGCCGTGAGGCAGGGCGAACGGCGGAAAGAGCAGCCCGGAGCCCCATCAGCAGCTAGGTGACTCGGAGACACCGTGGGATGGCACGAATCCACAAGGAACCTGCATGTGGACACCATGCCTCAGGACGGTCTCGTACGAATCGGGGATCTGGGGGCGCTTCTGACTCCGAGTGTCCTGCTCGAACTGCCGCCGCCGTATCTGCGTCGCCAAGGACGTTTGCGATGTAGCTAACATGCTACCAAGTATGCTACACTGGATGGAGACATGGCCGTGAGCTCCACGAACGGGCAGGATCGGCCGGCACTGGCAAGATTGCGCTGGGAAACCCGTCCGTGGGATCCAGGGAACAACCTCCCCGCATCCCCTGCTCCCTGGTCGAGTGTACAACTGCACCCAGGGTCATTGCAGGCTGATGGGCAACAGGCTGTATTCGGCGTAGCAACAGCACACTGCCTTCACGCATGGAGACGTGGTGCTCACACCGGCAACTTCTGTCCTTCGAGAGATCTTCCAATCAGCGGGGCCAGCGGCGTTCCATTCCGCAGTTAATGACGGCGCACGTTTTTTTAATCTGCCATATTTTCCGATCAAGCTCGCTTCCCCGGACTGCGCCAATGGAACGGGGAGCAACCCGCTCGTTTCCCCGCGGTTTCGAGGGCAGACGACAATACCACGGCGGCATCTTTCCAGGGAGAGGGAAGAGCAATGACGTCCAGTTCTTCAACTGGGCGGCTGGGCGGATGCAACGGCGGGCAGTACTCCGTAGTGGTCAATCGTTCACCGCTGAGCATTTCCCAACTGGGGATCCTTCGAGATGCTCCGCCGAAACCATTACCCATGTGTTGTCGGCAACAGGCAGAACAATCCGTGCAACTCATCATCAGCCGACCTCTCGACCATCACGTTGTTGAAGCGTCCGGGTGGGGAATCGATCTGCGCCTACCGACGAGTGCAGCGGGCGGTGTCACCCCTGCTGTCGTGCGAGATCCTCCGTCCACGCTCCACGGTACGCAGTACACAGTACCCTTGTCTGGGGTCAGCCACAGGACGCTCGTATTGCATCTGTGGGGATATGTTCATATCGGGTTCGAACCGGGGAGCATTTGTGGCGCCGCAGGGGGAGCGCAAAGACACGGGACGGAACGCCAAAACGTCGACCGAAATGAGGCCGTTCTCAGTTCTCAGCATCAGCGAATCAGGCGCTGTACCAGAAAGGCCTTTCGCGGCAGCGACTTCCGACAATGGTTAACGGCGACAAGAGTTTCCACGACTAGCATGACGTGCCGCTTGGCACTCGTTTCATGTCTGAGGACTCAACCAAGGCCGGACGGAAAACTGGTCTGACTTACACTGGTGCGGACAACTGCCAAGAGCCAACAGCATCCCGTCTACGACGAATTGACTCCTCCATTCGGGACGGAGGAAGCCGAAGCCGAGACGGGACGACGCCATGCTGGCAACACCAACCGCTCCGTTTTCCATCTGCAAGGGCATCCCAACCGGGAATGGCTCGCGACCAACATACCATTGTACCTGTCTGCTCTCCTCCCTCCTGCACGGCAATTAGAAGCCCGCAGCAAATGGGAGGGGATGGCTCTGCAGAGTTAAGGTACCATGCACCGACCTGCGGAGGCTGCTGCAATGCAAGGCTCGATGTGACCGTCATGCCATCCCATCTCGTTGTTGTTCGCTTTTCCCAACACCACCCTGCCTGCCCCCCTATTTTGCCTGACTGGTTGAGGCAGGCAACCCTGAAGCGCACTGCGGCAATCTCCTGTCGAGAAACGCCCTGTTTCTCTGTTTGTGCTGCCGCTTACGAGACATGCGCTCTTTTTGGGCTTGCCGGATCCTGCTTCTTCTAACCGGCTGCAACCTGCCGTTCATCCGTCGATCTTGCAGACACAACGGCAGTTCCGCTCCCTGCCAAGCGAGCGTCTCATGCAAGTAGGCGAACAGAGGCATCGGAGAGGCGGAACTCGGTGAGGCTGGCATTGAGGGTGTCAGGAGCTCACTAGCCGGCCTGAAGGACAGGCCTTGCACTCGTCTGACTGAGGACGGAGAGACACGGGAGGAAAAGGAGGATGCAGTCGATTCCTTGACATCCTTGGTAGGATTTTCGTCTATCTATGTACAAGACGAGAGTCGACAGAGAGAAGCTGTTGAGCATCCGGCCGTTCAGCTCCTGAATCCCCCTATTCCCCGGACATTCAACCACAACAAATGACACGCACACAAGCTCAGAAACTGGCCGCCAAACCACCATACAATCCGCCCAATGCACACATAAAACTCCAGCAACAACCCGCCTGCCCACCCGTCGACGAAGTATGGATTTTCTTTGCCGCCATATCACCCTTCTCCGTAGCAAGAAAAATAAGAAGAAAAGGCCACAAAACCCTCCCTTTCGCCAGTCGTGAAAACGTAGTGAGAATAGCGTGACCGTAACCCGTCTTTAAACCCCCCCCCCCCCCCTCCCCCCCCCCAGGCCCGGGGGCAGAGTTGTGCATGAAACACCTGCGCAGAAACACAAGCTCAAATTGGTATTCCCCTGTGCTGATGTCTGTATCCGCCATACCGCTCCGTGGGAAGTGGAACATAAATAGAATAGAATAGATAAATAGAAGGGAAGAATAGAATACAACGTGAGGAATCGAAGGAGGAGCGGCCGCAAGGCGTGCAGAAGAAGATCGAAGCTTGCGTTCCGTTGATGTTTGGCGACGCTGCTGAAATAACGAGTAATATAACTGTTCGTTGTTGGCTTAAAGTCGAAGTTGTTGAGCACTAAAGAGGTTTGAGGAGAATCGGAGTATCGCGCTGCATTGAGGGAAATAAAGCGACCGGGTATCTCGGCTCCCTTGGGGGCAAGAATCAACGCTAGAGGTGAACCGCGAAAACCATCGTGGTATCGTCAGACAAGCCGCTCCGGGTGTTTCGTCCGCCTTCTGTCCCCCGTCTCCTCAGCAGGTTCGACGCTTGTTTTGGGTATCTCGCGCCCCTTGAATGAGGGAGAAACAATCGTCTCTGGTGATTGCCTATGCCGTGCTACCGTAGGCGCCAGTCCCGGTGGCCGTCGCAGACGGCGGACCCGTAAAGCTCCGCTTGCGCTTCATTCCCAGCGGGTCGTGTGTGTAGTCGTCGGTGCGGTCGCCTGCGCTTTGGCCCTGGCCCAGCCCGAGCGGACCGCCGCCGAACGTGTCCCGCATCGGCGTCCTCGCGCTCGAGCCCGACATGCTCGCCTGGAAGGCCTGGGAAAAGTCGTTCGGGGGCGCGATCGGCGCGCTCATCTGCGGCATCGAGTAGTCGCCCGTCGAGGTCCTGTAGCCGGACGTCCGCGGCAGGGCAAAGTCGACGGGAGCGGTGAGTGGCGCCGAGGGGAAGCTCCCCGTGTAGCTGGACGAGACGCCGCCCAGCTGCGGAGTCGATGTCGTCCGCGGTCCCGAGGAATGCGCGCTGGTTGGCATGCCACCGGGGCCGATGGTGGACCTGAACTGAGTCCGTAAATCTAATCCCAAGGGGAGAGAGGCGGAGGCGGCCCGCAGGCGTGATCCGCGTTGTTGGCTCGCTTGCAGGCTCGATGACTGGAAGCTGGAGTAATGAGTTGGCGACTGAACAGTAGAGCCTGTGTACATTACGGTCAGTTAGTCAGTCTGGTCCACATCATTGCTGGCATCTTTGGAATCATTTGACCCGTACCGGAATAGTTGCTCGAATCATAAGGGCCCAAACTACCCGCTGAGCTGCCGCCCACCTGATCTTGCTGGTAGAGGCCATGCTGCCGGCTCCCTACCTGCGGGGACGAGTTTCCGCCGTGGTATGTGGTGTAATCGATGGCATCGCCCTTCCACGACATGCTCGACCGGAGCGGCGACTGAAGCGTGTCGGACCGCGATCTGGTCATGGTTTCGCGGAGTTGAAGCGGTTGCAGTGGCCGAATTTGCTGCCGCGAGTGGTGGCCATGAAGCTGCATACCCGAATCGAGACTGGCCTGCCGCGCAAATGGGTTGGAGGTTCTCGGTCCCGCACCCAGTGACGCCGTCGAGAGATGGCTCGGGTAGCCATAGCGGTGGTCTGCGGAAGTCGGCGAGATCGGGGAGAGTATATCGGGCGTGTTGAGGCCCGCCGACGTGTTGAAGCCTATGTTGCCGAACGCGGGGCTGAGGCCGGTCGGAGACAGATGATCCTCGCCATCGTGGCGCCGCACGTCCACCATCAGGGGTCGCATCATGTGGTCCGCATACGACGAAGCGCCGAGATCCACCGGCGAAGTCATCGGTGGCCCCAAACCGTGCACAGCACCATACGGAGAGTGCAGCGCGCTCAGACTGTCGAAGTCCTCCGGGACCGCCCTCATCTTCATCATTCGCTCGCGGTCGTCTGCCGTCAGACGCTTGATCTTGGCCCGTCTAACGCGCTGGTTAGCAAGTCACGCTCTCATCTCAAAATCATCGCTCCGCTGATGAACCCCTACCGGTTTTGGAACCACACTTGGACCTGGCGAGGACTGAGCCCGGGAATCTCGCGCGACAGTCGTTCGCGGTGTGCTGCATCGGGATGTGGCTGCTTGGCAAATTCGCTCATCAGAAAGCGCGTTTGTTGGTGGGTAAGTCTGGACCACATCAGCTTCTCCAGCTCTTCACAGACGACGGCCTCTCTGGCATGTACCTGAAGCGCTTCATCTTCCGTCGCTGCGCTGTCCTCTCGGCCGCTGTCTGCGCTTGGGGCTGGATTTCTCCTTCGCCTTCTCCTTCAATCATCTCCTCGTCCTCCACCACATCGTCGTCCTCTTCCTTGATGGCAGCCTGTCCCTCGTTCCCCGAGTGGTTTGGGGCCGTCTCCGAACCTTGCCCCGCGGAGGACACTGAGCTCAAGGGGTTCGACCCGAGAGACATGCTGGGTGTCTCTGTCGAAACCAGCGACTCCTCGTGCGTTGACTCAGCCGTCTTTTGCGTATACTGCTCCTCCTGGTTTTCTGGCTGCTCTGGAATCGGAGATGGTTGTTTCGGCTGACGCAGGCCCAAGGGGTCAAGGCGACGACCGAGCGGAGAGCTGTCGGGCTTTGGTGCCTCTCCAGGCGCGGTCACAGTCCGCGGCCGCGCCTGTGTGCCTGCGTTCTCGGCCGAGTTCGTCACATGGTCATATGCCTGCGAGAAGATGTTGTTGTCGCCTGGCGGGAGAAACGAGTACTGGCCCTGCCAGTCCGGCTGCGTCACGGCGTCGAAGTTATTGGACATGCGTAATCTCTCTGCGGACTTGCGAAAGGCGGTCTCGAACTTGCTGATGGACCAAGGACTCTGCTCCGTGGCGGTGTGCCTGGTAACAAGCATTTGGAATCGGCTGATGGTTCGACGGCGAGAAGGAAAGGCGGTGTTTGGGGGGTGTCAGGGCTTCGGACTGGCCCAAGCCGTGCAATCGATGGCTCACGACGACGTTGATGGGTGGTTAAACGAACGACAAATGGGCGATAAGGGTAAACGGAAGCCGATGTTTTGCAAGAGCAGTTAGGAACGGCAGGCGCACATCACTTTCGACACCTAGGACATGGGCCCTCGACAGATCTCAGAATCGGTCTGTGGTCACCCTCCTGGCCGACAGAGCTTCGTGGTCCGGATCTGGGTAGTGGGAGAGCTCCAGAATACCTCAACGAGACTCCCTGTCCGCGGGACTGTGTCTGTTGCGTTCCTGTGTGCGTCTCCGGTGAAAAGTCTCTGGATGCTGCGCCGACCCAGCGCGAGGGAGAGATAGCGGTTGAAGACAGGTTGCTCGTGCGTGTGCGGGTGTGTTGTACCGTGAGGGCAGTGCCACCCGTCAAAACGAAGATCAGACAAGGCCGTTGTGTCCTGGACAGAGGACAGGGCAAGTCGCGAACGTCCGTTTCCCAGCCCAGAGATCTACGAGGCGATGCGGTACCGGGCCCGTATCAAACGAGGTCTTGTCCGTGGTGATGGAGAGAATCGTGGATCGACAGGGAAAGAAGAGCTGACCCTGGCTCTGAGCTCTGGGAGGCAGGCAGGCGAATATCTTGTATAAAGCGAGAGAGGGGGGTCAACCGATGCTCGGCGGGGCCATTCGGTGGCGGATATCCTCTTGAGGAGGAGACAGGCAGGTGCGGGAGCTAAGCGCTCTCAAGGGCTGGCCTTTGGTGGTATTAAGGCCGGCGTTCCACCAGGTCCCCTGCTCTTAACGTGGGATAGAGGCGGGATTAATACCGGTGGAGAGCCTAGGCCATCCGGAGCGAGGCCGACGACAGTGCAGGGTCTGCACGGGCAACCGCAACAATGGAGATTGGTGGTCGGGCGAGGAACGGGGTAACAGGTACCTGGCAGAAGACGGCAGCTGTAACGGCGGGTCGCCTAAGGTAGGGCCGTGTCTTGTCTGGGGGCGGATCCCTCGATTAGACGAGCAGCGCAAAGCCGTGAGCTCTGCTATAATAATATCGGATTCTTACAACACAGCGAACGACGGGCGATGGGGTTGGCTGAGCCACACCTTCCGTGGCCCCCCGGGGTCCCTCTGCCCTCCAGGGTCAAAGACGAGCACGCTGCTGGGCCATACAAGATCTCGGCTGAATGGCTAATGCCGTGACAGGGCGTCGATGGAACCAACCGGGGTCACTGCTACCACGCGAGAGGCAGAAGGTCGAAACGGATGGGACAACGTTTTGTGTTCGAGTTAACGGTCAATGGGCGGCGATGGGGGACGCCCTTTGGATAGACTCAGAGTATGGACAGACCAAACAGTCGACGGCAGGCGTTGCCAGGATTTGGGCATAACGTTGCTTTGGTTGAACTGCTCGAGCGTGCTTTTGGTATTGTACGTGTGCATGAAAGGCGTTGGCAGGACCAGCGGTACGCGAGGACTACTTGAGCCACTGCTACCAACGCAGACGCCTGACACGACATCCAGGCGAACGACACCAGAGTGTTCGACCAAGCTTGGAATATGGTCCGAGGGATCTCCGGCTCTCCTTGAAGAGGGCTGCACACAAGAGGATCGACTGTTCCATTGTACTGTGTGCAGACACAGGCACAAGCAACCCCGAAGATCTTTACGAGCTAGCAGTCCAGCAAGACCGGCAGCGAGCTGGCAAGGCCTGACAGAAAGGCTCGCAGTGATGCGGAGGGAGGTACAAGCCGTGCATGGCATCTCGGCTGGAGCAGTCGCCTGGGGCTGATTGGTCCTTGGTGCACATTAGCTTTGTGTCGACTCCACAGGAGAAAGGCATGACCGTTGTTGAGCTTCCTCGCGGCGAGCCAATCACAGACCTCGACGGGAGGCAAGGGTGGGTGTGTGGTGACTGTTGCTTGTTCTGCGGCAGGGTGGGTGTGAATGCAGATCGGGTCACAAAAGTGACAGGGGGAGTGGGAAGATGCACAACGACAGTGCCGGATGCTCCCAACAAGGGGAGGCCTGACTGGCGAGGTCGGGGCGGCGAGTGGTCCAAAACGGCAATTCTGGCTCTGGGGTGTTGTGGTGAAGTTCGGCCCCCGGCCAGAGTTGGACGGATGGGGACAGAGCGCGCGATGGACGATCACTGACGAGCAGATCTTCGACTCCTTGCCGGCATCTGAGCTAGGGTTTGACGAACCGGCCAGAGATTTGAGGCGGTTGTGGTGGAGGTAGCGTCGCAGCGAGGGTGACGGCGGTGTGCCGCCGCTGTACTGTGCCGATTTGGAAGGTGGTTAGACGGCTTGTCTGCACCCAGCTCCGAACGGGACCACGCCTTCAATGCCTTGCGATTTACCCAGGCACAGGCAGCCAGCCCTGCATCGAACGATGCGGCACGCTGTTCACGGTCAACAAAACGCTCGCTATGCGGAGGGCGCGAGCGGACATCCCTGCGTCTGGTCAACTGTCGATAATGACCAGGCCGGTTTTCTTACTTGTACGCAATACTTGGTATGTTGACGCAGGCACGTCAACCGCCGCGAGGCAATCCATGCGGCGGAGTTACCCGCCTGGGACACGTTTTTGCAAGTGTGCGGCCGTCAGTGCCCGCCGCCAAGCACCCCCCCCCCCCCCCCACAGGCCTATGGGGCGCGGCAGTACCTTGGTGGGTAGGCGGCGGCTTTGACACCAGACGCGGCATTTGATCAGGCTCAGGCTGCACCGTCGCACCATTCCCTGTTTGCGGGCCTCTTCCCAGAATCCCACCAGACCCAATGCCGACGGACGCGATCCGGGAGCAGAGTTCCTGGGGAAAGGGGTGCGGTTGACAATGGGCCCTGACCAGAGTAGGAAGCAGGGTCTGGAGGGGAAGCCGGAGATGGTGGGAAGCAGCGCCGAACAAGCCGCAGGCTGATATGGCGCGCTGCGACTCACCCAAGCGTCTAGACAGCAGGAGAGATGGGTTTCGGTGGGGTGTGGTGCGACCGTCTGGTGGGAAACACAGGAGAGCTGCGGTAAGCGGACTTGAAGCAAGGTGTCGTGCAGCCAGAGGGTCGCATTGAGCAGGAAGGCGGACGCGTGAAGTGCGTCGTGACAGGTCGGACCAGGGCGTCCGAGGCTAGAATGTGGCTCCCAACGGTGGAAGCTTCTTTCACTGCCGTACGCCGTGGCGTTGGCGCAAAAAGTATGTGGTTGGCGGAAGGCGGTTTTAGGGTCCGTGCATCCCTGCGCAACTTGTTCAACGAACGGCATTGCCCATGGTTTCATGGCTATTCTGTGACAAGCTAGCGTTGGGCGCTCGTCCGAACGGCTCAGAGCTCAAGCCACCCGACCGGCGCGGCCGTGGGATGCCGGCAGCGGTAATGTCCAGGACTGACGGGTGGGAGCAAAAGGCCGGTGTTGGTAGGTCCCAAGTACACTACTTCCGTATCAACTTGTGAGATCCCGCTTTGCTGGCATGCATAAGGCTTCGTTCATAAGCTCTTCCATGGGAGCGCACAGAGAACCTATAGGCACAATGGCCATCCGCTGGTAGCATCATGTTGTTCGGCTGGACCGCTGCCTGGTTTCACCTCGTAGCCTGATGAAGGACTTGGTCCGTGCGCCCCAGCATGAGCTGGCCGTCAGGTTCCGGTTCCGCCATGCAGCATGTTCTTGCGCGCCGACTGCTGTGAGGCTTAGGCGCGACAGCCCAGACTCAGCGTTGGTCGGCCGCCTGTCGCGGCCGCTTGGAAACTCAGACCACTGAGATGCCCGCATGTCTATACGCTAGACAGTCGACCCGTGTGGTCGGGACGTTGGCGCAATCTCAGACGCGGGTCCATCGATACATGCCCACTCGCACGGAGCAGATTGTCGGTAGGTATTAAGGACGCTGTGTCACGGTGGCTTTAATGACACACTGGCGCGTCAGGCAAGAGACAACCTCAAGAATCTTTCCCGCTTCTGAGTACTTTACCGTAAGTATCCCTTGATGGACGGGTAGTTACAAGGCCAAATTTCAATGTCCAGGCTTGAATGGGATAGTGCGGGTTGAGAACGTGGCGGCGGAGGCGTCCAGTGAATGATCGCCGTGGGAAAATTGGGGTTTGGACAGCGCGCTCGGTTCCGAGATGCATCGTGTCAGCGTACACACCTGGTAGGTAGGTAGGGAGTGGATAGCTCCTTCCACGCTATCAAAATTGACTCTGGACGACGCAAACGGTCCAAGGAAGGCGTGCCTTGCCTCACTTGCCATGGCTGCCTGGGACGTATCCATGACTCTGGAAGGAAGGAAGGCCTCTCGCTGCCGGCACCCACCAATTGCCTGATGCAGCTAACAGATCCGCGCTGAATCACTTTGTACAGTACGACTAATGGCAGTTACGTCTTCTGATGCTCAAAAGCTGAATGGATCGAGAACTGCAATGACCCAGGCGATGACGGGGAACCCCATTGACTTCTCCTACCTAATGTACCTTACCCAAGCTCGCCAAGGTATCTCAATGACCCCCGTTTTCATGACGAGTACCTGGTGCTCCCGGTTTGCAGCCCGTGGTCTGAAAGAGGCCCGCCCGCCCGCCTCCTCCAGCGATGCCCAGATCGCCGACAGCGGGTTTCATGAATCTGCATGGGGTCAAAGTGGATGCTCCCGGGTGAGGGCCGCGAGATATGTGCACGCCGGTGATGTGCGCCACTTCTTGCAGCTAACCGCCAGATGAAGGACCACAGGCGACCCCAGTTGCCCTGCCCCAGCTCCCAGGTCGCGAGCTACTGCGTATCGCACCGTGACGCGACACTCCAGTGCCTGGCTGAGTTTGCTGAGCCAGCCCGGCGATTGGGACCGGGTTCAGAATGCCTGATCTTGGGCTCGGAGCAGCAATAGTCGGGGGAGGCTCCAAGGAGCTGGAACATCGAAAGCCATCGGGTCTTCAAGGACGGTACGGTCTCGGTTCAAGTTGCCTGGGCCGCTGGTGACGCCGAACCAGAAGCAAAGCGCTGCGGCCGATTGGTTTTCCAGGGAGATTCTGGAAGGTCGCACGCGATGGGGATGACTAGCGCGGCGGGAAGGCGGATGCCCGCCAATCGCCAGAGGAACAGCCACCGAACGAGATCCGACCCTGCACCCGGCGAGCTGCCCCTGGGCTATTCCCAAACCGCTACCACCCGTGACGATCACCGAGCAAGGGCCCGGGGCCCGGAAGTGAAGGGTGTGAGTCTCCGCTGTCCGGCCCGCCCGCTCAGCTGCTCTGCGGATCCATTTCATGTTCCCTCTTGCCCCCTCCGCTCACCCTGGCGGGACTGACGATCGTTGCACCAGGGGACAACCCACGGCCGGGAAATGAGCATGTATCAGTATTCGAGGCGACTTCAGGTCTCCGGGCAGAACCAGGGACATCTACGTGTACCTTGCGCACGAGGCCTTCCTCCTCAGGCCGCACGGCCTGCAGCGCCTCGCCCGGGCGGGGATCGGGGTCTTGTACACACAGAGGCGCTCGGCAATCAGGCGAGCTAGGCTCACCACCGCCTTGCTGTTACAACTTTCGACAACTGCGCGGCTTGCCTGGCCTCGCACATTTACTTAGTACCGGCTCAATCAAGCTGGCCATACCACCATGGCACGCGGTGACCGCGCCTCCTCGCCACACGGACCAAGTCGCTGTCGTCTGCAGTCTAGCGGGCCAGATACCACGATTCCATTCAAGCGGAACGGGAGATGCTGGTTCCGATCACTGGTGTTGGTGAAACACTTCCAGCCACAGGCCGCGCGTGGTCAGTCCTGCGGTGCATCGGTGCAGCTTGAGGTGGGAACGCGTCTTCGGCGTGCTTTGTGCTGCTCCCCTGGGCCGGGTTGATGGTCTCGGAACTGGCGGAACCGAGGGCAATGCCACAGACATGTTGTCATGTCGGTCCCGACGGTCATCGCAGAAAATTCCAGGGGCCCGCGTGGCTCGCTGTTTGCTTGCGGGAACCTACATGTCAGCCTTCTTTGCAACAGTGGAAGCGTGCCGGTGACGCAAGGCTGAACGAGACCTCTCTCCTCGTACCATACAACCACACATAAGACATCTGAGCACCAGGCCAACCGTTGCCTTCAGTGTACTCCTGCCATGGAGTTCGTTTGCTTGTCCTATCGGGGATTTTTCGCATGTGCGTCTGCTCCCCCAGATGCAAGCCGATCGGTCTGCAGCGGTCCGGGACGGAACATAGTCCAGCACCGACAAATCAAGAGGAGCGGCTCCCTTCTCGGCTGCAACTCGCGGCTGAAAGGGGTACCACGCTTCGTTCATTCTTGCGGAAGAACCGCTGCCAGCGCACACTCCAATTCCTCGCCATTGTCGGAAATCGGGTCCTGCTGAAACCACGAGCGTTTCCTGATACAACGTGCCTCTGCACCATCAATACGAACGTTACACCACTAGTGTGGTTCCCGGCTGGGCGGTTGGGAACACAAGACGACGCCGGTGCAAGGCGTTGGACGAGATCTAGGAAGCCCGGCGATGGAGACGATGCCGTCACCCGCCTCTCACCCGTCAAAGCTACCTCCGTATCGCTCCTTGACCGGACTGGGATATTGAACCACCACAGCAGGCCCACGGCCACAAGATGCGGCATATCAGACGATCTTTGGTGCAGTTCAACCGACTGCGGACGGTGGATCAGCCGGGATGGTGCCGACAGCCATGTTCGCCATCTTTCGTCCTCGATTCAGTTCCTTACGTTATGGGGGCCTCTGGGCCGCTGCTGTTGCAACTGCAGTCACAGAGCCTACTGTCCAGCCACCAACATTGAAAAATGGGACCTTTTCTTTTGCAATAAAACGCTATCGTGGACCTCACCCCGACAACACTTATACACGGCTGACGTCAGGACTGAAGGGCTGGCGTTGTTGGCCAGGGGGTCATGAGATGCTTCGTCGAGTGGAGCATCTTGAATGGACTGAACACTCAGAAGGGCAGACGGCGTTTTCAAGGCCCCGAGCATGGTGGTTTCTGATGGCTCCCAGCGTTATTGGCAACTTTGTCGGTCCTCCTATCAGTTGGCTGTCGTACCTGGGTGCTCACGGCATTGCCACAGCTGGGCAACCAACCGATCACGGTGATCCCTCCAATGTACGACATCGTGCAGCTCCGGCCGGTGACATGCAGAGTGTGCGTTTTGGCATGGGTCAACGGGATTGTGGCCCACTTGCCGCGAAGACGCGGCCTGCAAGATCGTTTTGTGCCGTTTTCCTCCCCGAAAGCGAGGAGGGCTGAGTGTTTACACCCACATGGCTGGAATCGAAGTATGGAGATTGTACGGCACCGACTTCGTCATATCAGACGCATGTTGTGTTCTGTGCGAACTGCCTTGCTGGCGACCCACCTGCCCTGAGAGCGGCTTCCAGCACCTTGAGCTCCATATCAATATCAAGCCGTGTGGGTAGCCAGGTGAAAGCCCCAGGAGCGGCGTCGCGCAGATGGCGTCTCCGCAACTGTGGTCGGCGCTCGTCCTGGACGAGGGCGGTGCCAGTTCCAGCAACCTGGAGTATGACTCGATCTTCTGAGCCTGACAGTGTGCCGTCCGGCTTGGACAGGCTGTGGTTGCCGCTCGTTGTGTTACAACATGTGGCCTTTCAACACCCGTCACAGCAATCGACCTTCCCTTCATGGAATGGTCATCTGTCGTCTGTCTGGATGTATGCCCAGCCGTTATGCCATGCGCTAGTGACATGAACTCCTCAGTCAGCCAGCCACTACAGCCCCCCCCGGCCCACGTCGCTGTGCTCGAGGTTGAGCGAGTCTGGCCCGGTCTGGCCCCGGCCCGGCCAGGGCTCCGTCAAGGCGCGCAATCGAGACTGCGCGACGTGAAGCACAACAGTGTGGCGGATGTGCGCTCAGGTTTTGTGCGGCTTGCGGCATCGGATCTGCAGAGCATATCGATTTGGGCCTACGTGCTGGGGTTCAGACAGGTCGCTGTCATCTTCCCTCCGTCTCGAGGGGCGCGGACATCCCAGCTTGCGGATGATTTCCCTCAAGTTACTCATTTCTGAAAGCCAGCCCCTTAGCCGCGAGGGGAGCTGTGCTGTAGGGCACAGGACAGCTTCTTCCGACCAGGACTGGCCGCTCTTTTCAGCGTTTTGGCCAGGGCATCGTCCAATGTTCATCGTTCTTCCCTTGCAAACGTCAAGAATCCGCCTCTCATAGGCTTCGAGGTGTCGTATTGACACCTCTGCGAACCCCGGAGGAAAGCGCAGGCAATGTCCCACGAACATTATCAAGCATGGACCAGCGAGTCTCGCTCATGGTTCTACAGCGTCCTGCCGGGCTCGGTCTGTTTACGGCGGCCTGGGACGTTTTGTGTTCAACAGGTCCGTCAGTGTCGCTCCGCATATCAGGTTCTACGTCGCTGCGGCACCCCCGAATACCTGCATGAAGCATCAAGGCGCTTGAAGCGGTGCCAAACGACTTCATGGCTGTGGAAGATTCCTATTCTTAGGATTTTTCGGCCTCGACATGCTGTCCATGCCGGTATGCTCTAGAACATCCCGGCGGGTAAATGGCGGACCAGTCCCTCAGCGCTCGTCGAAGCGCTGTCAATGCCTCGCCAATTGTTTGCCTGGGACTACCGGTCGCTGGAATTAGTGACAGTCACCTTGGCCACCAAGAGCTTTCCCGCCGACGTTCGTTGCCGGCCACATCTGTGGTACTGCCCTCTATTACTGAGTCGCCCTCGGTGACTGAGGCTGCCGCAAGGCAGCTTGTCGTGGGTTGTTGTTCCAACATTCGTGTCATGGGCTTGAGTGCTCAGGTTCACTCGCAAGGGAGTGTTACTTACGACGGGCGAATGGGAATCACATCTGACAAGACGCTCCGTCCTGCGTCTTGGCCGCATGGCATGGAGCTCCACGCAGGAACGAGATGCCCCTTTCGGATATGCTGGTCAACGGGAGGAGCAGTCTCGGCAGAACGGGCTCGCTTGTGGCTGGTCGTGGGTGTCCGAACACACTCCTCCTCGATCTCGTCTCATGCGGAGGCTCTGCTGTGTCAGCTGAGGACGGCAACCCGTAACCCGTGCGCGGCATCCAACTTCAAGCATACATCGTCGGCGTTCTTTTGCGAGTCTAATCTTGCGGGTCCCTATCCGCGTCGTGGCTCCTCTGAGGCAATGCAAATCAGGTCACTGCCAGTTCTAACATGTCATAGAAGCATCCGTTCCATACGCTCCAGCTGGGCTGGCTCTATAGACGTACGATTTGTCACAACCGGCCAACTCGACTTCCTCGCCATCCCAACTTCAGTTCGCAAGGCCTCCCGCGTTTCTATTCGAGTTCTGCCCCCTCCTTCTCGGCGGTTCCCGAAGTGGTCACGTTCAGGCACCCGCGCGCACACACGCTGCAGGAAATTTCCGTGCCAATCACGGACGGCTGATCATGTTCTTGCAGATCCATCTAAGCTCCTGGATAATGAAAAATATATTGCCGGCTCGCACCCCCGCGTTGGGTCTGGACGGGGCCTTCTTGGCCACCACGAGGGGCCGGCTGCGGACGCGGCTCGCTCGCTCTGCGCAAACAATGGTCCCGTTTCGATCTCCCGTGCCATGGCTCGAGTTGGCTGCGTACACGAGTCCCCAGTATCAAGGAGCACCTTCGGGCCGGAATGGATGACCGGTTGCAGGAAAGGCAAGGTCCAAGTCCCTGTCAGGGGAGATCCTCACCGGTTCGCGAGGGAAACGTTCCGAGCAGGATCCAAGCCCACCGGTTCCAAGCGTCCGTCATCTTGCCTGGAATATGCCGCGGGACAGCCGGCGTCTCAACAGCCGTGAGCCGAGTAGGAAGGCGAGTGTGAACCACGACCTCTCGTCTGACACCCAGCCCCATCTTTTCTGCTCTCCCCCCTCTTGGTTCCCCCACCCTGTCTTGGTGTGCGGCAAGACAAACCAGGGGGAAAGCTTCTCTACCCCTCTCCCACCCGTTCTTGTCGATATGCGGCGCTGGGCGCGTGTGCGCGAGAGAGACGTCTCAGCGGTTGGCTGCCATGGCTCTGGACAGTCCGGTCCTGGTAAGGGGGTGGAAGGGAGCGGTGTCAGCGTCAGCGTCAGTGTCAGTGTTCTCTGGGTTCCTGATGCAGAACTTGACAGCACCTCCTTCGAATGACCATCACGGTATGATGGTAGCGGCCTCCGGGGGTACAGGTTGCGCAAGGGGGATGAGGGGAGCTCCTATTTGGAAGTCGACGTACGCGGAATACTCAAAATAGCTATAATAACAGACAGACACGCAGACGGCACGCACGCAAGCACGTACCCCCTCCTCGCCAACAGGCCAAGGCTGCGTGGCAATTTACAGTTGCGCAGACATGGTATCTGACTGCAGCGCCGTCCCGGTTCCTGCTGGTTGTTTCCATTCTCATCCAATCTCGAGACTACCGAAGCTTTGCGGGGAGAGATTGGCCGAGATTGCGGGGATGCAATCAACGGATATGGCTGATTTACTGCGTCGCGCAGCTAACCATGGCGGTGGAATGCTGGGCAATCAAGAGGCCACTACTACTGCACTCCGTGGCCCCCCTTTTCGCTAATGGCATGCGGCGGCTTGTTTATGTTTTGATCCCCCTTTTCCAGGCCACATCTTTCACTTTGTTTCACAGCCAAGGCTGGTCACTGACGACGGGGACGACGACGTGAAGTTGATGTACGTTACGACTCCCACGAAGACGCGGCTGCAACCGCGGCTGCGGCTGACGGCTGCACGAGACTTCCAATAATGCGACCTCTCTTGGGTTGTATTACGGCGCTTACAGGACAGATGCCGCCGGGCGGCTTGTACCCTACCTAAAATCAGAGATCTGTGATCGCCGGGTCCGAGTGCCCAGATGTTACATTGTTGTGCCGCCGTGGTCGTGTTGGTTGTGCGGCGGGGCTGTGAGGCATCCAGCTCAGTGACTGCCCTGGTACAAGTTGCAACACCACCAGCGAGTATCCAACATTCAGTAGTCGTAAAACCCCTTGCCGCTTTTCTTGCCTAGCCACCCGGCATCCACCATATTCCGCAGCAGCACGCTCGGCCGGTACTTCGAGTCGCCTGTCTCAGTGTGCAGCACCTTCATGATGGCCAGGCAGGTGTCCAGCCCGATGAAGTCGGCCAGCTGCAGCGGGCCCATGGGCACGTTCGTGCCGTTCTTCATGATGGCGTCGATCGAGTCGCGGTCGCCGACGCCGGTCTCGAGGCAGATGATGGCCTCGTTGATGTAGGGCATCAGAATGCGGTTGGCGAGGAAGCCCGGCGAGTCGGCCGAGATGGAGGTGACCTTCCCGAGGCGTTTGCAAAATGCGACGGCCGTCTCGAGGGTCTCGGCTGAGGTTTGCAGACCCGAGATAATCTCCACGCCCTTCTGCACCGGGACGGGGTTCATGAAGTGCGTGGAAACGACGCGGGAGCTGTTGGACGTGTCGTTGGAGTTACCGGCCGTGGTGGCGGCGGCGATGCGCGTGATGGAGATGGACGAGGTGTTGGTGGCCAGAACGGCGTGCTTGGGGCAGACTTGGGCGAGCTTGGCAAAGATGTCGAACTTGAGCTGGGGGATCTCTGGCACAGCCTCAATGACAAAGTCGGCTTCGGAGAGGTCCTCAATGGAGGTGGTGGGCTGGAGCAGGGCGCGGGCGGCCTCGGCTTCCTGCGAGGTGATGCGCTGCTTGGAGACGTCCTTGGCGAGGAGTTTCTCTGTCAAGACGGCAACGTTTTAGCTGACGGACAGAGTTCCTGGTATGTGATGAGCAAAGGCCCTCACCAACCTGCAAACGCAATGCCCTTGTCCAGCGAGGCTTGTGATGAGTCCACCAGCGTGACAGGCACCTTCGCCTTCTGAGCAGCCACCAGAGCAATGCCCAGACCCTGCGTTGCGGGATACATTAGCACTGCGACTGTGAGGACTGAGATGGAGGCGTCAACAATTACCATTTGTCCTGCGCCAACAACACCAAGTCGCTTCACCTCGGCAGCAGCAGCGGGACGGCCTGCCGTCGAGCTGAAATACCGCAGGCGGCTCGAAAGCCGGAGTGAGTGCCGTGCCGACGGCGTCACTAATGAAGCTGCCATCATCTGTGCGAGAGGAGTCTAAAACGATGGTGAGATGAGAAGGGAGAAGGAAGCAGCTCAACGAGCTCCCTGGATCTGGATCTGGATCAAGCAAGGACAGCAGCGGCTAACCTCGGCCCTCGCAGCCTATGCTGTCCCCAGGGGAGGGCACCCGCAGTGGGCCAATGGCTGTTGTCTCACATGCTGACAGTGAAGAGTACAGTGCGAAGCGCGCAGCATTTACAGTTCATACTGTTATCGGTACTAGTAGTCTGCGTTCGGGCTCTTTTAATGAGTGGAACGCGTCGCGCTGCTGGATTGATTGGCTTCGACGCGTCTGCTCGCGACCCGGCGGGCAACGCAATCACCAAAAGCCAGACTCCAAAACCGCAACGCAACATCAAGGCTTGGTTGCCGACTTCTGGGGATTGGCCCCTTCTCAAACTCAAAGTGGCTTATTTGCCGTCGCCTCCGTGACCGTTGCCCAGCATGGAGAACGCAGACGTCAACAACGACACGGTCGACCCGCAAGTCAGGGCGCACATCAACAGCTTGGTCTCTGCTGTAAGTTGACGGCCGGTGCTGCGGGTTTCGTCTTTTTTTCCTTTTGTCATATGTCTCTGACAAAGAGGGTCTAGCTCGGAGGATACGGCATCGACGACGACGATGGGTACAAGCTTGGCGACGACGCCCTCGAGGTGCTGCGCGATCTCAAGAAATGGATCCGTTTCTACGACGAGAGGACGAACCGCATGGACGTTGCGCGCTGCCTGGCCGAGGCGAACATTGTCGGCACCGACCTGCTACAGATCCTAGCGACCATGCGACTGACCGACGGCAACACGAGCAAATACAAAGCGAGGATTGCGCTGGCGTGCTTCGAGGTCATGGTGCCGCTCACCTGGCCCATTGAGAAGGACCGCGAGACCATGACTGTCAACCATCACCGCCACATGCCCGTGCTACAGCTCGCTCAGCTGGGATACAAACGCGCCATCATCAACTTCGATGCCGCGCCCATCCTCGGCACCGCCGTCAGGGTCGCGCTCCCGTCCATGGCCATGCAAAGCGGCGACCGCTCGGCCCGCGACCAGGGCATCATCAAGCTGATCCTGTATTTTCTGAGGAACATTGCCATGATTAGTCCTCCACCGGGCATCAAGTACGACGGCGACGAGACCCAGATTTCTCGCTCCTCTCTGTTGGACGCCTTTGCCTACCAGGAGATCTTCCTTGCCCTCTTGACCATGGCGTCCAATATGGGCGAAGATTTCCGCGCCGAGGATGTGATTGTGATGGAGATCATCTTTCACCTCGTCAAGCGGGTTGACTCGAGCAAGCTCTTTGTGAGCGAGAAGCAGCTGCACAGGATCAAGGCCGACGAGCTGAGAGCGGCGATGAACAAGGAGGCGGCCATGCTGCGGTCGTACAGCAAGAACGCACCCACCCGTCACAGCCGCTTCGGCACCATGATCTGGGTAAAGCGGGACAGCGGCAAGCTCTCTACCGTCTCGGGCCAGGACGCCCTGCTCGATGCCGCGACTCGCGAGAGGAAGATGGACAGCAGCAAGTCGTTCAAGCCGCCTAGACGAGCTAGGAAAGAAGATATGGAACCAAAAGGTCTGGGCCCGCCCGTAACCCTGGATGAACGGGCACGCCAGCAACTCCAATCCTTTGTTTCTGAATTCCTGGACTCCGGATTCAACCCGTTATTCGGCCACGTGAGGAAATCCTTGGACAGAGAGGCGCCACACGTGCTTCAAGATCACCAGGCCCAGTTCTTTTACCTCGTGGCCTGGTTTTTGGAGGCAGAGCGGATGCGACGGAAGGCAAGGACAGAATCGAAGCAGCCCTCCAGCGGGGAGGACGTCGGAAGCTTCAACCTGGTCGCCGAGGTACTCAGCCAGGAGATGTTCATCAGTCTGAACCGCGCTCTGGACAGGGCATACGGTGACAAGGACTGGCGGCTCCTGACGACCGTCATGCGGTGCCTGACGCAGATTCTCCTCACCGTGCAGGAGATGTCGGATTCGGGTAACGAGGAGAACGAGGAGATTGCCGACAACATTCTCAGCCGGCTTTTTTACGAAGAGACGACGCACGACGCGATAGCGAATATTGCGCGGACTTATAAGGACCAAGGCTTCGAATATCTTGATGCCTGTACCGAACTCACACATACCTTCCTCCGCATCCTTGAGGCATACTCGAAGCAAAACGTTGACCTGCAGGTCCGCTCTCGCAAACGGACGCGGCGTAAGAAGAAGGCGGCCAAGGCCGCTGGGGAGCAGGCAGAAGATGATGATGCAGGCGATGCGGAGGACGACTCAGCAGACGATGCGAGGCAGGCTGAGAAGACCAGCCAAGAGAGGAAGTTCGACTTCAAGCGCTTCGCACTCAGGTTCGCCCCGCAAGGCGTGGTTGACACGTTTGTCGCCTTCACCAAATACTACCGAGATCTCGGTGACTCGCAGCTGAAGCGAGCTCACCGGTATTTCCACCGGATTGCCTTCAAACAAGAAATGGGCGTAATGTTATTCCGCCTGGACATCATTCACCTCTTCTACAACATGATCAAAGGTCCCGAGCCTCTGGACAGGAATTCTGTCATGTTCAAGGAGTGGGAGGAGCTCGCCAAGCAGATCATCAAAAAGTGCGTGCGGAAACTTGACGAGCGGCCGGCGCTCTTCACCGAGCTGTTGTTCTCCAAGATCAACAGCACAGCGCACTACCTGGAGTATGGCTACGAGAAGCAGACCGTCTCCGCCAATCCCAGACCCGCTGCCGAGTTGGAGTTCAAGCGTCAGGTAGAACACGACCGGCAGATTGCCATCACGGTTGGAGTGCTGCTTGACCGAAACCAGACGGACCATCTGGAATGGATGAAAAAGCAGATTTCTGAAGCCGAGACCGAGCGCCGCGCCTGGGAGAACGCTGAAAAGGCTCTGGCTGCGGAGCGGCCAGAGGGCGAGGCAGCGGTCGAGCCGAGGACAGCCCCTCATTGCACGCTCCGGCCTGACAATGACGCCCGCCGCACCGCCATGTTCAAAAACCCCCATCTCCGCCTCCTCATGAAACTGGCCGGCGCGGAGCGCCTTGCTCCCACGCTCGACGAGTCCCCAGACTCGATCTGGATCATCCCCGGCACCGTCACCGCCGACGCCCTCAAGGAAACCCTTTCCCAAATCAACCAAGCCGAGTTCACCCCGCAGACGTTCGAAGACGGCGAGCTCGCGGAGGACCAACTCCGCCGGAAGCCCACCGCGCGCAAACGCGCCGCCTACGACGACGACGACGATATTGGCAGAGGCGCCATCGACGATCTCATCAACGACAACTCGGACGACAACGACGAAGACGGCATCCTCTTCCCCGCGGGCGGGCCCACAGCGCGCAAGCGCACGGCGGAGGACGGCCCGCCGCGCAAGAAGCGCGTGCGCCGGCGCCGCGAGGGCAGCGAGGGGGCCGTGTCGGACGAGCAGGCCGAGGAGCGGGCGCGCGCGCGGCGCAAGAAGGAGCTGGAGAAGGCGCGCAAGATCAAGAGCGAGATGTACGTCGACCCGCGCGACGACGACTCGGAGGTTGAGGCCGAGTGGGAGCGCGGCTTCTTTGACAGGGAGCTCGCGCGGCAGGAGGCCAAGAATGCGAGCTTTGGTCTGAGCAGCAAGCCGTCTGGGGTGGAGCAGTCGACGTGGGAGGAGTTGCTTGGGGGCGGTGATGAAGGGGCGGAGGCTGGCGGGTCGATGCGAACGGCGAAGCGGAAACAGGCAGGGCGGTCGCGGAAACGGAAATCGGATGCTGCCCTGGCCGAGGACAGTGAGGATGTAGAAGGGGATGGAGCATCGGCAGTTACTAGCGACAGCGCGTCGTCCTCAGGAGAGGCACCGATTAGCAGGGGCGCGAAGCGGAGGAAACCGGCGCAGAGGAGGACGGCGGTGGAGCTCAGCAGCGACGAGGAGGATGTGGACAGAGAGGACAATATGGACGTGGACATGCGATCTACCCAGTCCAGCAGAGACGATGTCGCTACTAACGACACGCCGCTGTCGTCCAGCCCGAGCCGGACGGCGAAGGCAGGTGCGGACAAGGCGACTGCGGATGGAGAGGGGGGACAGGAGGAGGAGGATGATATGCCTGTTGCCAAGGTGGCAGCGAGGGCACGGCCACGGGCGAGAGCGGGATTCATTGTGGAGAGCAGCGATGAAGAGTGAGGGAATTGATGGTGGGGTTTGGAAGCAGGGTGGGTGTCTGCGCATTTGTATCATCGGTGTCGTTCCATGCATAGCACGGCGTTCTAGGCACTAATGGGGATGACGGTCTGACTTGACTCCGGGCGGCAATGTGCTGCAATTATGAACGTGTAGCACCTCGAAATGGAGAGACTTCATGTTCTGGGGCATTGTGTCGTGCAGCTCACTTGCAGTAGGAACTTGTCCGAATTTTGCCTCGACAGAGAGGAAAAGGGGCGGTGTAAACAAACCTTGACTGGCCGGCGGTGGGAACCGCTGTTTGGAATGATGCACCTACAAATCAATCCACGTCACGTTGTTCGATCTGTTTTATTCGGATTCCCCTGTGGATATAGCCAGAGAGAGAACCGGAAAGAAGTAGAAAAGGCAGGAACGAAAGAGAGGCAAAACAAGGAGGGAGGGCTCGAATGCCGAGCCCGAGCTGGACGGCCGCATCCGCGCTGTTGAGTCTCATACCGCCCGGTGAATCCCAACCAATTCATATTGCAGGTGGCCGCTGATGTGCCGCCGCACGTGCATGCTCGTTCTAGCCAACAAAGCGTTTTCCGTGTGCTCAAATACTCGTTGGCCGAATCGTCAACAACGGCCTTGCATGTTATGTTCTCAGTTCGGTTTCAAGTATCGTGTGCTGTGGAGCGACATGTCAGTGCCCAGGGCAACAGAGAGGAGGGCCATGCCTTGGGCTCTTGCGTGGGCATCTCAAACTGCAACCTGGAAGTTGTGGCCAGATGCGCCTACCTGCTGGCTCTGCCGCTGTGTGAGGTGCCCGTGGTTTCTGTGGAGGTCCCTGCCAGCCTCGAAAGTCACTTGGCACACGTCCTGTAAGAGAGGGTAGTAGAGCGATCGATTTTGCCATACAAGCTTTTCTCTGTACTAACAGGCTGCCCAGAGGTGTACATATTCCAGTGCACTGTGTTGGGGTCGGTAAAGCTGGTCGTATCTTCCTTTTAGTGAGTCTGAGTGAGTCAGACAGGCAATCGTCCTCTTGCAACGACGTCCCTAGCGTTGCCGCACTGGCTCGGCCGAGATTACTGGTCCTTGCAACCCTGGAAGGAGTGAGTATTGCCTGATGTAGAGCCCTGAGATGGATAACCGCTCTGGTGGCCGCCATTGAATGACTGGCTCTGAATGAGACAAAAGGCATTCAATAATCCGCTATCAAGGTCTACTGGATCTAACCCTACCATACCTCTGTCGTTTATGCCGAGCCGTGTCTTGTCTTTAGTCCGTTTCTGCCCCTCATTCCTCTTGCCGAGCAAGGTTCGAATGCAACTTGTGTTGCCTCATAAGCGACACGCTGACCAAGCCAGCAGCAACCAGGCCTAGGGACATGACCCATACGCCCCTGAATGCCTCCATGAACGACAGAACAACGCCCTCGTACCAACCTTCGGGAAGCTTCGCAATTTCTTTCAGGTCATCGCAAATCTTCTCAATCTCCTCAGCTGCGCCGGGAAAATTGCCAAAGCGGTCCCACAGACGGGCTCTGAGGACGTTCTGATACACGGCCGACGCCACCGTGATGCCCAGGGTCGCACCCACGGAGCGGAAGGCATACGTGGCCGACGTGATGACGGCCTGGTGCGTGTGATCGACGGCAGCGATGCATGCAAGAAGCGTGACGGTCAACATGCCGCCGTAGCCCAAGCCGATGAGCGCCATGGCCACGAACGGAACCCAGTTGGGCGCGTTTCCGTCCAGTGTCGCAATGAGGCACATGCCAATCGTGTAGACGGTGAGCACAGTTACACCGAGACCCACGTACTTGCCCGTCTTCTTCATGATGGCGCCGCATGCGATCGAAGAGACGGCGACGCCGAACGAAGTGGCTAAGATGCGAAGACCAGCTTGAGTGGGCGTGTGTCCGAGCACCTGGAGGTACAGCGGTACATAAAAAATCGTAGTCATGGCAACCATAGTTCTGTTCATTTGTCAGTCATGCCAGGCGAGCTTTGGATTATCATTTGAGCGGTATATACCCCAAGAAGTTCGTAATGCAAGCCGTCAGCACCGTCCGGTGGAGAAGCAGACGGACCGGAATAATAGGCTGCTTCGCGCGACTCTCCCACCAGATCAGAGTGATGAGCATGACGACACCCAGCGGAATGCTAGTCAGAACCAGAGGGTCGGTCCAGGGGACGAGGTTGCCGCCGGCGTTGAGTCCAAGTAGTATCAGGACGAGGAAGCCCACTGTCAGAAATGAGCCACCAAAGTCGATGCGCGCCAACACCGACTTATTGGAGTTCTTGGGGGGCACATCGACGAGATACCACACCAGAAGTCCGGATGCCACAACTATGGGCACCTGGATGAGGAACGCCAGCCGCCATCCCCAGGAGGAAGAGTCATTGATGAAGCCGCCGAGGACGCCGCCCAGCATAGCTCCTGAGCTGCACCAGCAAGCCTCCTATCAGCACCAATTTTCGCAGAATGAGACAAGGGGGGAGCAACTTACCCATACGCAATGTTGCCCACGCCTTGAACGACTCCCCGCTGCTTCAAAGGCACCAAATCCGATGCCAAGAAGGTGCTGATGCTCATCAAGCCGCCTCCGCCAATGCCTGCCACGACCCGTCCCAGAATCATCGTCCCCTCATCTTTGGCCAAGCCGCCTGTTCATCATCAACCCGAAGTCAGCACACGCCACACATCACATCCGACAACGATACAATCCAGAAAACCGCACAGATCAGATTCCCCGCCGCGAACAAGGCATTGCACACGACCAGCCCCTTCCCGCGGCCAAACACGTCGGTCAGGCGGCCCGACAGCGGCTGGCAGGTGGCGTTGGCGATAAGGTAGGCGGTGGCGAGCCACGACAGCAGGCTCAGCGAGCGGAACTCGGAGGCGATGGGGGCCGCGAGCGTCGCGATGACGGACGAGTCGAGCGCGCCAAGGAAGACGCCGACGTAGCTCGACGAGAGCGTCAGCCAGAGGCGAGTCGGGGACAGCGGGGTTGTGGAGAGGACGGTCGTTTCTTCTTCTTCTTCGCCGGCGTCGGTGTTGTTGCCATCTGGCCTTCTACTGGAAAGGGGTGGGAGTGACTCTGTGGGATGAAGGAGGGGTGTTGCTTCGGTGACGGGTGACGGCTGCGCTTGTGGTGATGACGTGGGAGTGGTGAGTCCATTTTTGGGTGGGGAAGACATGCTCGTTGCGGGGCGCAAACGCCCTTGAAAGTCTACAGCTAGGGAATGGGGTAGAAGATACAATCACAGTACGTGAGTACCAATTAGAGGTAGCTGTGAGAATGGGTGGTGTGGTGAGCAACCCTGGTGGATGAACTTGGGAAGACCTTGGTTGCTTTGTCAGGGTATGGGCGGGCATTGCTGGGTCCATCGTAACCCGAACCCTACCTTACCCTCCCTCGAGTTACCTTCAAGGCAGGTACGCCCGAGAGCCAACTTTCAGCATGCCGTCAGTCTGCTAGCGCGATACACGTTCGCTTGTCGACGGAAGATGCTGCTTGCTAGCTACCTAAGATCTTTTACTATTATGCTTGCCTTTGCCTTACATCATTTGAGCCGACAGAGGTAGACCAGGCCATGGGCCCAATCTTCGACACTATCGCCGGCATTTCCTCCTCCCCTGGTTGGGGGGCCTCACGGGCCTTTGAAGCTACGTTTCGCTCCCCGCTGCCTTTGCTTCGCTCTGGTGGAACGCCAACCTCGCCGTCTCGTCGCTTGATGCGTCTGGTTCCCGCTGGTTCCCCCCAGTCTCAACGGGTGGCTGCGCCAGCATTACAAGCCCCTTACCTTCGTTGCGCTCTTCATCCGACGATGCGCTCACGTGTGGGTGGATGACGCCGTCGGTCCCCAGCGCCCGTTTGGTCCCGAGGCCAAAGACATCGGCGCCCCTGTCCAACAGCAGACGCACCACACCACCTTCCAACGACGCCTCCAACGGCGTGCGGTTTACATCGACGCGCCTGTCGAGCAACAACCGCACCACCTCCACGTGCCCCTCCGACGCAGCGACCTCCAGCAGATCTCCGAAACCTCTCGCTTTGTTCACATCGGCTCCTCGGTCAAGCAGCAGCGCCGTATTTGTCCTCGACCCGGCTCTGACAGCCGCCTCCAGAGGGGTACAGTACCTTCCCATGTTGATATCCGCGCCGAGCTCGTCCAGCAGCACCATAATATCGCTCTCTGAGCCCGTCCGCGCCGCCGTCTCCAGCGGCGTCTCCACCGAGGTCAGCATTGGGTCCGCGCCGCGGTTGACCAGCAACTGGTACATGGGCCAGAACCCGCGCGCCGCCACCTCCAGCGGTAGCTGATACCGGCCGTGGTTGGGATCGACGCCGGCGTCGAGGAGCAAGCGCACGACCTTGCCCCGCGCCGCTTCTAGGAGCGTCTCGTACGCGCCCTTGGGGTTGATGTTGGCGCCGCGCGCCAGCAGGAGCTGGGCGACCGTGGCTTTGCTGTAGGATGCGGCGTTGTACAGCGGCGTCTTGCCGCGGTAGTCCTGCGCCTCCATGTCGGCGCCGCGGTCGAGGAGTGCCTCCACCACCTGCACGTGGCCCTTTCCCGAGGCGAGATGCAGCGCAGTGCCTTGCGATCCCTGGTGGTTGATGTCCGCACCCAGATCCAACAGCAGTTGGACCGTGGAGGCATGCCCCTCGCTAGCTGCCGCAATCAGCGCGGCATTGATCTGAGCCTTGCGACGGGGGATGAGCGCGGGGTCCGTAGCAAGTACACGCACGACAGAATCAAGACCGAGAGTTGCCGCAAGATACAGGGGAGACAAAATGCGGTCACCCAGGCCGTCGCGCTTGTAACCACTCCACTTGAAGATGTTCGCCCAGCTCACAAGGGCGCCGTGTTCGTCGCGGAAGAGCCCGAGTGTGAGGCGTTCGAGGTGAGGATCGTTTCCGCAGCCTTCGTGGTAATGCGCCGGCCAGTTTCGTGCCGCGTATACGGCGAGGGGGTACTTGCTTTCAGCCCCTGCTTCCCACGCTTGGAACAGCCCCGGGTCCAGCAAGTATGCAAGACAGATGGAAGCGACTTCGGTATTGGCTGCCCGGCGCTCTACGCCAAACCGCGCAGTTCCGGATTGTCGTACTCGGTCTGATTCCAAATATTCTTGCACCGAGTAATGGGCGATGCGCACCGTGACCGTCTTCTCGTCTGGTTGTATGTCCACCTCGATGAAGCCCGGGCAGATGTGGCGGATGTCATCTTCGCTCAAGAGTCTGCTGTCCTCGTTGAACCTGGGGTCATCGCCCAGCTCAACGGCAATGCCATCAATAAGTTCCTCCACGGTTAGAGGCCTCTTGACGGTGCATAGCAGGGTCAGAATGCGCTTGGCGTCTGCCGCTGACTCCTCCTCTATATTGGCCAGCATCCGTTCGTAAGTCCTGTCAAGGTTGCGCGGGAGTGACCCCAACAGCGCGTCAAGTCGCGTCTTGCTTCCCGGACAAGCCTCCAGCGCAGCGAACTGGCATTCAACCCAGCGGAACCTGAGCCGAGTCAGTTCAGGCAATACGGGGAAAAAAAAAAGACAAGAAACGATGACTCAAACACAGGGGGAAAAGGATAGAAAGAACCATGTGCGGCGGAAGAATACGCGTGTGGACGTACACTCCTCTCGCCCCCTGGGTGAGTGCTTGCTCAATCTGGTCGTAATACTTCTCCCACTTGCGGAGTCGGCGGTTGTCCCTCAGGTAGCTCGACACAAAGGATGCGATGTCCGAATCGATTGACGCGTTCTTCATTGGGACGATTTGCTCGACCGGCGGGTTCAGCTGCTCACGGATGTCTTGCTCGTCACGGCTCGTGACGAGGAGATGGAGCCCCGGTTTTGACCAGCGTCGCACATCCTCCAGCGCGAGCAGCAGGTCTTCCCGGTGTTTATGCCGGGGACTCTCATCCAGGGCGTCTAATATGATGTAAACTTCATCAAACTTGCCGATGAGACTCTTAAGACAGTCTAAAAGAGCCCGGTCCTGAGGCGTCGCGCCCCGGTGGCTCTGATGTAGCTGCGAGACGATCGTGTCCTGCCCTCCGAGCTGGGACACCAGCTGCAGGATGAGCGCGCGGAGCATCGCGGACGTGTCCTGCTTCGATTCATCGTTGAATGTGAAGTAGAAGAATGCAATGCCGATGCGGGGATTCCCTTTGCGATGACGGAACGTGTGTTGGGTGGCGGTGGAGGCCAGGACCGACTTGCCGCAGCCGGCGAACCCGTTGAGCCACAAAAAGGAGTTGGGTGTGCCCAGCCATGCGGTGAACTGAGGGCTCTTGATGAACCAGGCGCCAGTGCCTGGGTGTTTCTTTTTGCAGGCGTCGTTGTAGTTGATCGAAGCGTCGGGCGCCTTGAGCCAGTCACGGATCTCGGACGAAACTTGAGTGGCTCTCATCATCTCCAGCAGTGCCTTGGTGTCTTTAAGCTCATCCTGCACGCTGCCAATGTCCTGGTGTTGCAGGACCTGCAGCGCGAGAGTGAGATGCGCGCATAGCTCGTCCACATCCTCGTCCAGCTTTTGCAAAGTGCTTTGGCGGAACGGGTACGCCAGTCGGCGACCTGCCGTGCGGGCGGCTGCCACAATCCCGGTCGCAGATGCTGGTGCGTTGGTGAACTTCTCCGTCTCACGTTGGAGCTCATGGATGAGGTCTTTGCAGTCGCGGATGGCACGCTCTATAGCGTCGAGCAAGGACTGCTCGTCCGACCGGAACGTGCGGCTTTCCAACTGAGTTCGGAGAAGCTCGAAGAGACTGAGCAGTTGGGTGAGTCTTTTGACTGTGTGCGCCGTGTCCGACTCGCGGTCCTTGTAAGCCGCGTAATACTTCACGAGCCCGTCTGCTACTTGGATTCCCAGCGAGATAACCCCGACAATGGTGCCTAGGGCATCGGCCATGGCCCAAGTCTCCTGACGATCTTGATGACTACCCGGGCACAACCGCGATCACTTCACCGCATAATGTGCGCTTTATTGTTTGGGGAGCCACAGGAGTCCCGGGATACAGGCCTCGAAAAATGCGGGACAATCTCCATTACACGCCGCGATGCTGCAATAGCGGGGTTTCCGCTGCAATGGTGTGTGGGACCGCGCGGGGCAGTGGCCAACACACAGGATCGGAGCAGGCGCTTATTGGCGAAAATACACAACAGAGCTTCCCCGGCCATCCTTCCCATCCACCAAAGGGATAGGCCGACAATCATATGTGTTGACAACACTCTCGACCGCCTCGTCGGGGAAGATCTTAGTGCTTGCCGAGGGACCTTCTCTCGGAGACTCTCAGACCAGCCTCCACACTCCGTCCTTGCACTCAATCTGAACGTCCCTATTCTCGTCAATGCTCCGTCGCCCTGCCTCGAGGATCGCCGTGGTCGCGATTGTGTTCCGCAGGGTTGGCAGTCCCTTCGCATCCAAGTCCGCCGGCTTCAGCTCGCCAGCGTTGACAGCCCGGCAACCGTCCACAAACTTCTCAAACGAGACGTAGCCATAGCCGCTCTGGCCATTGAAGTTCCCGTCCTCATCCGGCGCATACCGCATGTAGAAGGGATTGTACCACATCAGCTGCCCTGCTGAGTCCTCGGCGACCTCGTAGCCGCGCTTGGCCTGGTTGATGGTGATCTCGCCCTCCTTAGCGAGGTAGTGGAAGTACTGGTTAGAGTGCACGCCAGCCTTCTGCGGAGCCGTCCAGGATGCAGTGTACACCCCGGTCGCCTGCTTGGACGGGTCGTCCTGCTTCTGCCAGTGCACCAAGAGCGAGATGGTATCCTCGGTAGACTCATGGCACCCCAAGCTCGCCGCAACGCCTTTCGAGGCTGAGGCTGATACCTTGACGGGCACATAGCCCAGCTGTGAGACCATCGAGTCGCAGATGTCGACGTGGTGGCTGTTGAGATAGTACGAGATATCCGAGTCGATGCCTGCCCACGCCTTGAACGTCTCAAGTTGGGACTTTGGCTGCGACATGTAACTGTAAAAGTAGTTGAAGTCGCCCAGCTTGCGCGCGCGGGCCTTCGCATCCCAGTAGGCCGGGTCGAAGCGCTTGTGGTGCTCAATGTACACGTAGACGCCGCGTTTCTCGGCAGCTTCTAGAAGAGCAGTGTGGTGTTCGAGGAACTTCACGGCCGGTTTGGTGATCATGACGTGGATTCCCCGCTCGATGGCGTAGAGGGCGATGGGGTAGTGTGTGGTGTCAGGCGTAAAGATGGTAATGGCATCGCCGGGCGAGAGCGCGTCAATCGCCGTCTTGTACGCGTCAGGGTCCTTGGCGTCGTCGGCCGGGTATGAGGCGAACGAAGTATCCAAGTTGTTGTAGGCCAGCGTGATGTTCTGATGAAGATGCTCCCCTGGACACGCCGTCAGCGTCAAGTTCCCAGGGCTCCAAAACGATCGAATTGGTGATGCAGCTTACTGATTGCCGGATACTTGGTCCCGTTCACGCCGGCCATCGAAAGCTTGCCCACCTTACCCCTCCGCCGGAGGTCGAACAAGGTCAACCCCACGACTCCAACCTTCTTGTCCGACCCAGACGCACCGCCACCGACAAAGCCGGTGGTGTACTCGCCGGTACCGACCTGAGCCGCTGTCAGCCAGGCTAGCACACCTTCATTGCCGTGCATGACACACGGGTAGCTGAAGACTCACCATCAAAACATTGAGGGCCTGCATAGTGGGCTGTGGTTGACAGTTTACGTGCGCGCGTGCAATTGTTGTCCGGAGAGAGCCAGACTGAGACGAGAGCTCAGCGGAAAGGGAGAGATGTTCAATTATTCCCAATGGCAGAGCACCGGGCACCGCGTCGCCGCAGTTTCACCTCGGATGACCCAGCACGGCTGGGCGGTCCCTTGCAGCAGCACCGGAAGAATTCATGGTGAGGGGCACACTGCAGTCCAGCTTGCGGAACCGAAGGAGGGGCCCGTTGGAGCAGTGGAGAAGCCCATGTTTCCATCCATTGTGCCTGCGCGGGTGAGGGTAGCCCAGGTCCAGTGCTGTCATTTGTGGAACAGCTCATGGGAGTGACCGGAGGTATTCCCTTCTCCCGGCTTCTGCTCGTCAAACAAACAGTTGCTGTGGTGGAAATGTCGGCCGGTTCGAATTGGCCAAGTTAGAACAAGTTGCAATTCCAAACTTCCACCACTGCAGAGCACTGTGGAATTTGGAGACGCCAAGTCGGGTTGTTCCACTCTGCTGAAGGCCCGCCCCCACGTCGTTTCCCCGCATTTGAGGCCCCCATGGTTCCTCCAGGTTGGGACCAAACTGGGGTCGGGAAGCAACTTCCTCCGCGAGTTCCACGAGCCTTGCACAGCCTGAACAGTTGCTGCTTCCGTGTCCTCTGACAATCGAACCTGTTTTGATTCTCTTGGAATTCGGTCTGTGAGTAGCCGCAAAACTGTACCGATATGCACGGAGCCCAGCTGAGACAACTCCAACTGCTCGACAAGCCGAGCCTCGTGGTATTTGGAGACCAAAACGGCCTGTTGTCAGCCCCTCACGCCATCAACCCAGCAACTTTGCGATTGGAGGAAAATGATTCTCCGTCACACACCGAGTCCGCACGAGATCGATCCACGAGTGTCGTCCTCTTCCCGAATGCGATTTGCAACCTCAACCGGGCTGCTCGTCAAGTCCTTACCCGAGCAGACCTGCCGGGCACCGTCCATTCCGCGTGTGCCGTGTTCGCTTGCGCGCCAGCATAGCATCACACTGTTGATGTTTCCGACTCGCTGTCGACACGAACGCCGGCCTACTCCCGTCCGAGAGATCTTGGCCCACACGACAAGCAGCCCGCCTCGCCCGCCTGTAGGTCCTTGCCGGCGCCCAGGCGTGTGTCATGTGGGGGTGTGTGACCCAGTCCGCATCCATCGACTTGCTTTTTGTTCCCGCTGCCATGTCACCCAAACGCCCCACACCCTGCCTGCCCCGCGATTCTCCCGCATCCTGCACCGCTGTCGGCTCGCAACGTCACCTGTTTCCAGCTCGTCAGGCGACCGCCCTCTCCCCAAGCACGTCTACAGCCTTTGTTGATTGCGGGTATGCTACTGCGCTTGTGCGGTCCTTCTTGTTTTGAAACCCGATCTTTGTTGTTCTCACCAAGCAGCGGGTTGTGCCCTGAACCTGTTCGTTTCGATGACGAGCGTCAGGAACGGGCAGACATGGGAACCACTTACACCAGCCTTGGTAGCTCAAAATCCGGACCAATCACCATCCGGCGAAGACTTAAGCTACGCTAAACCGGCAACCGAGAACCCTGGCCACCCGAGCTGTTGGAATAAGGGCTGGCGATCCGGAAGTTTCAACTTCCTATATCGGGGCCCTGGTTCTTGTCGCCGAGTCCCCCTGCTTAACAGGACTCTGGGAGTGAACTCGGCTCGCTGGACCAGACGATTCCGCAGTCCGCTGCCATGTTCTGGCTCCGTGCTGTGCAGGCGCTCTGTCGGAACGGAACGTCCACTCTCTGTCACGATGGCGTAGTGGTGCGTTATTTCTCTTGCCAATTGACCTATAGGCTGCCTCGATATAGTGACCGCTACGGAGGATATGCCGAGCCTACCACAAAGCGTGGAGAAGAGTGGCTCCATCAGGCATCTGGCTTAGCTCTGCACACCCCATTCCCGCGCCGTCCTCGAAGTCCCAGGCGGGTCTGACTTCTGATGCCAGGACGCCCGCCCCATCTGGCTCACCCGGCAAGACCCCATGCAGACCGGCCGACTGAGTCCCTGGGGGCTCCAATGCCTACTTCGGGTGGCTCGCAGGGGACAGGAGAAACCTTGTCCAACAACCACCCGGAACCCCACCGGCCTTAGTTGGCCTACCAGGGCATGGGGCGTCCGCCATTTCTCTTCGAGAGCCCCATTCTCCTTCATAAGGAACCCTTTGTCCGCTCTAGGGGCCTGCTCCCCTCCCATCCTACGTTATTATTCACCCCACGTGCCCTTAACTACTGCTACATCTCTCGCTGGCCTCATCCACCTCCGGACTGTTCCTACCCATCATCGCGTCTCCCCGCTCCGATTGATCATGACTGTCGCCAACGGCACTGCCAATGGCAGCCGAGCCACTCGGCGGCCGCTCCCGTGCGGAATCTACGCCCCAACAATGACCTTCTTCGACCCGGACACCGAGCATTTGGACATCCCTACCATCAAGAAGCACGCCGAGCGTTTGGTCAGAGACGGCTTAGTAGGCCTTGTCACCATGGGCTCCAACGGGGAGGCCGTCCACTGCACTCGGGAAGAGAAACTGGCGGTTACCCGAGCAACACGAGAAGCACTCGACGCGGCCGGCTTTACCGACACCCCCATCATCATCGGAGCTACCGAGGGCAGCGTCCGGGGGACGATTGAGTTGTGCAAGCTGGCTGAGGCTGCTGGCGCCGACTACGCGTTGTTGCTCCCGCCCTCCTACTTCCGTTTCCTCATGGATGAGCAAGCCATTCACGACTATTTCACCGCCGTTGCCGACGAGAGCCCGCTCCCGCTGATTTTGTACAACTACCCGGGCGCGGTGGCCGGCATCGACATGGACTCGGACCTGCTGATCCGACTGGCGTCACACCCCAACATCGTCGGCACCAAGTTCACGTGCGGCAACACGGGCAAGCTGACGCGGGTGGCGCTTGCGACCGACGCCAAGACGCCCTGGTCCGAGGGGTCCGGCTACATGGCCTTCGGTGGCATGTGCGACTTCACCGTGCAGACGCTGGCCAGCGGCGGCAGCGGCATCATCGCCGGCGGCGCCAACGTCATGCCCAAGGTGTGCGTGCGCGTCTGGAACCTGTACGCCGAGGGCAAGAAGGAGGAGGCCGTCGCGCTGCAGAAGACGCTCTCCAAGGGCGACTGGGTGCTCACCAAGGCCGCCATTGCGGGCACCAAACAGGCGATCCAGAGCTACTTTGGTTACGGGGGCTACCCCCGGCGGCCGCTGAAGCGGCTCGACAAGGCGCGGGTGGCGGCAATCGAAGAGGGCGTGAAGGAGGTGATGGAGTTGGAGAAGTCGCTATGATGAATATGCTACGAGGTAGAAGATGGCTTGACTGCCAGGGGTTGAAGATGTCAGTCAGAGCAATATGAGGGTATGCAGGTACGCTCCCGGGAGTTTGCAATCCGTGGTCGTTATGGTGGCACATCGATGCCCAGAGTAGCACGAACACACATACGAACTTGGCCGGACAGAATAATGCATTGGGTATGGCGATACTGCATCTAGGGTCCGTACTCATGGCATGTTGGGATCATAATGGCTTAATAGCCGAGGTTGACATACGTTTATATCATATTCAAAATTACCAGTGAGATGTTCATACTTGCCGTACTGTTGATGCTGCCACGGATTGTCCGCGATCTACAGCTTCGGTGCCGTCATTTCCAAATGGTGAGCAAAGGCCTTGGTGGACAGATCATGCTGCAACAAGAGAGCTGATAGGAAGAGGCCGCGAGACATTGGCACTGACGGACCATCCCTTTTCATACAGGTCGACTCGAGGGTTCAAAATGTCTCGATAAACGCCAAACTCGCTGCTTCCTCTGCCTTGAAACTGCCAGGATGCTCTTCGAGATTTGTCCTCAGGACATGCCCCGTCTTACATGGCACATTTTCGTTCCGTTGTCTGTTGTACTCCTTATATCACCCTCCTCCGGAAGCAAATCCTTCCCCATCCCATCCTCAATCCGCCGCCGTCCACTCACCACCCTCCTAACCCACCCCCCTAAACCTTAAACCTCCTCGGATCCAACTTCTCCACCTCCTCCCCGACATCCTCCCCAAACAACATCCCCGCCATCAACCAGCCCGTGCCCGGCCCGTTCTGGATGCCCCAGCAGGTATGCCCGGCGGCGACCCACAGCCCGGGGACGGAGGTGGGGCCGACCAAGGGGTTGCGCTGCTCGCCGAAGCGCATGTGGCGCGGCAGGTAGCAGGCCTGCCGGGCACGCACGGGCGCGGCGGCGAGCTGCGGGGAGATGGTGCCGATGTAGGCGATCAGGTCGTCGCATTGGGATTGGTCGACGGCGACTTCGTCGGCAGTGGTGGGGAGGGGGGTGGTGGTGTCGGGTTCGCCTGTGGGTGTAAGATGGGTGGTAACGAAGAGCAAGTGAGGTTTGGGCTTTGTTGTTGATGATGTAAGGGAGACGGAAGAGAAAGGGGGTAGATGGAGAAACGTTCGGGTGGTGGGAGGTCAGGGTAGATGGGAAGTGAGTGGCTTACCACATGCGTATACCTCCCCAAAGGGGCGGGCGTAGATCTCCGGGTCGACGTTCCCCTTGTGCCGTCGTTTCTGGCCCTGGCTGGCGCGATGCCCGGGCGTGTAGTCGGCGGGCAGCTGGATGTCGGTGAAGACGGCGTAGGGGCTGACGTCGGCCTCGAAGACGACGCTGTGCGCGCGTAGACCCTCCACCCGCGTCCGGGGCAGCAGCTTCCCCGTCCACGGCCCCGCAGCCACCACCACGTCTGTCACACTATCGATGTGGTGCGTCTCCCCCGTGTCGCGGTCCTCGTACTCGACGCTGTGTAGGTTCGTTTTCCCGCTGCTGATCCTGGTCACCTTGGCGCGTAGCCTGATGTCGGCGCCCCTTTCCCTTGCTAGATCGGCCATGGCGTTGGTGAAATGGAACGGGTGGACTTGAGCTGTTTCAGTTGACCCCGGGTCGCCCATCTCCTCGTAGTGCTGAACCAGACTTCCGTCAAGCCAATCTAGATCTGGTGGTAATGGCGAGTCTCTCAGCAAGCCGGCTGCCTGGTCGTCTTGCTTGGGGAGCTTCTCCCAGGCTTTGGACTCCCCGTCGGTGACGGTGCTCTGTATGGGTAGCTCGCTGGTCGGTGTGTCGTCCGTGCTATCCGCTGGAGGAAGTGGTGGCGGCTTGTGGTCAGGCCTCGCCGCGAGATCGCTCGTCTGAACCGTGGCAGAGAGACTGCCGCAGCCCAGGCGGCGGTAGCCCCATCTTTGCGCGCCGTTGTGCTCGGCGGCCAGTTCTCGGTGCAGACGGTAGGAGAGCGGCACGAGACAGCTCGGATAGGCCCACAGCGCCAGCAAGCCGCCGGCCTTGCCCGACGCGCCGGAGGCAATGGAGGTAGCCTCAAGGAGGGTGACAGTGTAGAGAGCGGGGTTGAACTTGGGATGGCGCGTCAGGAAGTAGGCAGTCGTGCACCCGATTATCCCTCCGCCTGCCAGTTTGAAAGGGTGCGGACGGGGTAAGTTTTACATGCATTTGCGTCGGGCAGGGCTAAATGGACTGGGGGCGGAAGGGGGCGCATACCAACAATGACAATGTGCCTTTTGTGTGGTTCATCCATCTCGTCAGGCCGGCGAGGAGGCGCCAAATGCAACGATGAGTAGAACAGCGCAACGCCCAATGGAGCAGCCTATGACTTTAGACAAAGACGTGTCATCGGTGCCAGTATTCGGTTCTGTAACCTCGGCTGCCAGTGCTGCAGTAAATCGCCGATCACCCCGGGTTTCCCTCTTAACATTCCCAAATTCCAGATTGATGCTGGCGGAGTTGGCGGTTGCAACTCACCTAAAGCCCGCCCTGGCTGTTCAACACCCCGCTGCCGTCATAGCCTTGGCCCAAGCTTCCATCTCACACAGCAGCGGGGCATTTGATTCCCACGTGGCGGGGTAGGTTAACCGTCTGCGCTCGAGTCTGTCAAAGCCGAGGCTTGTCGCAACACACAAGCGATTACGTCGGAGGGATTGCAGCTTAATGAGTACTGTTGCAAGTTAGCGCCTGTAGAGCTCTAGTTCCAACACTTGATGGCAACTTTTCCCCGTCTTCTCTCCTGGAACCATACTGTGTAATCTCTGTTTCTGCTGGCTCCCG
Organism: Chaetomiaceae sp. R4402; assembly: GCA_023628555.1. NCBI lineage: Eukaryota > Fungi > Ascomycota > Sordariomycetes > Sordariales > Chaetomiaceae > Chaetomiaceae sp. R4402. The sequence goes on from JAMAKO010000003.1 coordinate 410,424, forward strand.
CCCTCGCAGACTTGGGATGATTTGGAATGCGGCGAGGGGCACGGTGGGGCTCGCCTGAATGTCCCTGCAGCGCATCCCGCCAGAGCACAATCTTTTCACATGCAATCCGCTGCATCCATTGCTCCATCGTCATGACTGACGACCCTGCAGGCAGAATTCGAGGGAGAAGAACCAGGGCCATGGCCTACACATGATGCAGCTGGGATTAATGCCTGTTGAGCTAGCTATATCTGGGATGCCAGCGTACCTGCTGCCGTGAGCGGAAGCAGCATCAAAGAGCGAATACGCAGGCTGGCAGGGCAAGCGTGTTGGTTGACTGAACCACAGCAGCTGGGCTAGCCAATGGGATGCCGCGGCCCGCGTTGAAACTCGAGCCGTCTGGAGCCGGAAGCTCGAGCCCACTCTTCTCTCGCTCTTAACTTCAACGATCCGTCCGTGTTCCCCCGCGAGTCTTTGCCTCTTCTCTCATTCTCGTAACTGCGACTTTCTGCCTTGCCCATGCTTGTTCGTTCTCAGATCAAACAGCGCGTTGCAAGTTTTGTCTCCTCATCAACAACACCGAGTTCCGCAGGGACTACGTCAATTGCGCTTCGCCGTATCCACCAATTGGCCGCAGCAGAATACCGTCGCAGACACAGACCCAGACCCGTCAGCTTACAGCCGCGGCGACCAGTGCAACTCCACAGACCAATCGCAGCCATGGCTTCCGCCACCACCTTCTACGACTTCAAGCCCCTCGATAGTACGTACCTCCATGGGCCGATACATCGCCTTCTCCATCCACCTTGAGACGTCCCGTGCTGACCCGCCCGCCTCCCAGAACGGGGCGCCGAGGTTCCCCTCGCCGACTTCAAGGGCAAGGTCGTCCTGGTGGTCAACACGGCCTCCAAGTGCGGCTTCACCCCGCAGTACGCTGGGCTCGAGAAGCTGTACAAGACAGTGCGTGAGAAGCACGGCGAGGACTTCACCATCCTCGGTTTCCCCTGCAACCAGTTCGGCGCGCAGGAGCCCGGCTCCAACGACGAGATCCAGGAGTTCTGCCAGCTCAACTACGGCGTCACCTTCCCCATTATGGCCAAGGTCGACGTCAACGGCGACGACGCCAGCCCCGTGTTCCAGTGGCTCAAGGCCGAGCAGCCGGGCCTCCTCGGCCTCAAGCGCGTCAAGTGGAACTTTGAGAAGTTCCTCGTCGGCAAGGACGGCGCCGTCAAGGGCCGCTGGGCCTCCACCACCAAGCCCGAGTCGCTTGAGAGCGCTATTCTCGAGGAGCTGGCAAAGTGAAAGCATCGCTCGTTGATGTTTGTTGCTCGAGGTTGTGAGGGGATTGCGTGCCTATTATACCCACGTCTTTCACGACGCGCTGCTCGGTTTCAAACAACGTGCCAGCTGTGTTCCAGAGTGCACTGTTGGCAGCTTGTTTCGGTGTTTAAAGCACGGTCCAGATTTAGAATTGGTGGGGAGCGGCAAGTGTAGCTCGTTGTTGTTCTGCGTTCAAGGGTGATATGTCATAGGATGGGGCTCATTTAGTGGTTAATATATCCTTCTGCTCTCTCTATGTTCCGCATCTGAAGAAGGTCCCGGCCACGGATGAATGGGTCAGCGGCAGCAACAGAGTTCCCTGCCGTGCCGCCTACGAAAATGGCCATGCTAGAGCTTGAACTTCTGGCGAGACGAGGCAACATGGATCACAGTTTGCTTCAACAACCTGATCATGTTACCTGAAACGGACTGCCACCACTTCGGCTCAGACACAGGATACTCAACAGTGCGAGAGAGGACATAATGCCAAATTGAACCTACTGATGTCAAAGGTCCTGTACTCAGAGGCAGCAAAAGGTGTTATGGCGCTCCTTCTCATTGACCGTTGCGTCCCATGCAACCAGAGCCCAGTCACGCAGCTACAGCTGCAAGCAGGTAGATGTGAGATGCTGTTCAGCAGATTTGACCTCTCAGTTTTCTCACATGTTACAGTCAGCTGCTCCTCTGGACGCAAACGGGAAGGTTCAAATCGTCGTGTTGCAGTCCATCTTGGATCCGGCACGATGCGATCTTCCATCACGAGTCTCATGATAGACTTCATCTTCAAAGCGGATTGAGGACGCCGACGCGAGCCCCTGGTGATCGGTATGATGTTCAGTCTTCGTCAATCGTCAAATCTAGTTCCTCAACCACAAGTGAGATTCACTTCTGCAGTTTTGGACGTGGTGATAGACGATGTGGCCTAATCGCTTGGGTGTTGTCCCGAGCGTCAAGATATGGCTGAGCACACCATTGCTTTGACGGAGCGTCCAAGAGGTGGCATGGCTAAGTGCGCGGTATTGCATAGGCCCTCGATTCTCTCACCTCAGAGCTGAAGCTGATGCTAGGGAGCTTGATGTATGCCGATTGACGCAAATAATCGAGACCAGGTATGCAGCGACAGCTTCAATGTGACTGAGTCGATCCGAGCAATTCTTAACGCTCGAGCAAACTCAGCATCAACGAGTTACTTGACACTGATATGACGATCCCAATTGCCATGAGTTGACCTGAACATAAGAGAGGACTGATGAAGAACGCATCTTCTATGCCTCACTCAGCACGTGCTCGATGCTGGAGCGTGTCGCTCACTGACTTCTGAGGTCTGTCTTCGTTCCCAGACGTATGTTAGCACCAATACTTTTAGCATATGACTGTCTATTTGATGAGCGCTTTGAGGCTACGCTCTCCGTTTTGCCGCCATGTATCAGCGCAAGCTCGACGAGACCCAGCGGGCTGACGGCGGCCAAGTCTCAAGAAGCCCTTTGCCCTGGCTCCAGATCCCATGGCTTTCGTTTCAGTGCACTTGTGCTGCACTGGGAACATTTAGCCACCATTTGTCGGGTATCCAAGCCTTGCAGCTTCTCCCATACAAGTCACCCTTCACTGGGATTCTCTTTCGGATCTCCTTCCGTCGACATGACTTGTCTTAAAGAGCAGCCTCAAGATGTTCACCTTTCTTCAGCGGTACTCAACGGTACCTCTCCTTGACTTTGCTCTCACCCGAGCTACAGCTGGGGATGGCCTGGCCGGCCGTTCCCAGAGCGAGTGGGCTGCAGACTATCCGATCCGTCCGTAATATAGCAGCCACGTTCCACTTCAAGCTCGTACAACAGGGGGCGTTCCGGAACTCGGCTCTTTAGGTGGCACCACAGATTCAGTAGAGCTTACTCCTATGGAAAGCGGCTGAAAACTACGAGTGGGCATGTTCGGAGTCCTAGTCTCAGCCTGACTGCGATGTTACTGCTGCTTGGTTTTAAGGCCCAGTGCGTTGACCGATGGGTATGCCTCATTTGCTGCTCGGCGCAGCCGTCGGCGACCTTGACAGGTGCGGCTTAGACGTGGAGACTTCGTGGCTTTCCTGTTGTCTATTTACACTGATTCAACTGTGCAAGGAGAAACCATGTGGTCCAGGATGCGAAAGAGCCTTGCGGCGGAACCCAACTGTCCGACACGGCGCGGCTGACTGCGCAGCGTAGCACAGCACGCACTACAGCAACCATCTACTCTTGTCCTACATATCCTCCCAGCTGGCATTGGCCATGAGACACGCGGGAAGGGATGGTGCGGAGTGACCAAAGGGTGACCGACGGTACATAGTAGGGCTCGCCGCTGAGGGGAGAGCCCAGATGCATCCAGACTCGTGCTACGAGCTACAACGCCTTGGCCCCCAGATTGGCGGAAAGTTCAAGTCGGCATAGGCATCATTGGTAAGCAAGTGAGGAAGGCAAAATGGGCGTCAGATTGATAAGAACATTGGTCGTCCAAGCCTTGGGGCATGACTCGGGCAGAAACCGCCTCGTGTGGATTCCCGGCTGGGCTGAGGCCGCGATGCCGTGCGCGTTCTTCTCAATCGTCACGACCGACAGGCCACAGTCCTGTGTGCAAGACGGAATGGATACGCAAATACGCAGAGTAGCAACAAAGAGAACAACAAGTCAAGATGCACGTATGAGACTACGCTTCGCCGTCTTCTCATACCCGACTTGACTTCAATTCGCGTACATCCGCCCAGAGCAAGGGGCAATTCAGGGCCCAGGGCAGACCAGCTCAGGTAAAGAAGGCACTTCACCAAGTACTATGGTAGCATGCGGTGGGTCGTCTCACAGCCGCAGCCAGCAACGCAATATCACTATCTAGCCGCTTCTCAGCCATTGGGGCAGGGCTGAGCAGGTTCGGAAGCCAGAGACCCAGTGCTCCTGTGATCGACGAGCACGAGTCGGCGTTGCTGGCTTCCACGTGAGGTTCAAGGGTCACACAAGGAGGAACTCTGGGTTGCGTCAGAGGACGTGGAGGCCAAATGCAGTAAGACACGGTTCGATATTGAAGACGCATCCGTCTGTATGTACGTAGGGCTGCTGCGTTCCTTCCGGAACGAGCGCCATCCGCGAGTATGAAGCCCTCTGGAGATTGCGCGGCCTTGGGAGAGGAAGGCGGGGGGGGCGAGGTGCGTACATGTAGAGCAACCTGTGGGCAGTGAACGGTTTGCGGCGTTCGGGTCAGGCAAAGACGCATATCCAGGTAACTACCTATGTCTCAGCGAGATCGATGCTGCTGTATGTACGGAGTACATCGACACGCGCACATGACGCAGCGTGTGTCTTTGAGCTGGGAGTGAGATCCGGGCCGAAACAAACACAAAGCGACCCCCTTTTGAGACATTGGACCCGGTTCGCATGCTAGTTCCGAGTAGCCGGAACCATTTCAGGGGGTTGTCACCCGTGTTGCCCCGCGTATATCCGCCCGTGTGCGCTCGCGGTGTTTCCGCGAGTTCCGTGCTCCCCAGCCGTTCGGGGATCGACATGCTCGTGGCGAGAGATCAGCGCCATCTAGCTTCTCGGCGCGCATGGGCAGTGCTGGCCTCGCTGGCTTAGTGTACAGGTCCGGGCGGGCCATGTCCGGAGGGGCCAACGGCCGGCGACGACCGGGCTCGCCGGGTATGCGGCACTGGCACGGATGAGGGGAGTGAGGGCCTTTCCTGCGCGGGAGTCCTGGTCATCGATCCATGGCATCAACGATGCGATGCAAGTCGGGGCGGGGTACACTGTAGAGCCGGCTGGAGGCGGGGGCCAGCATCGGCCAACGACGACAACGCCCATCGGCACTTTGGACGTCGCGGGCATGGATGTCACTACCTGCAGCAGAAGCCCCGGCTTTGGACCTGTCATCAGTGTCAGTCGGTGACAGAAGTGGGTTGGAAGGAAGCAGAGCAGGGGAAGCCAAGAACCCAAAATGCGGGGAGACCGTGCACGCCCAGGTCAGGAGGGATCAAAAAGGAATCGAGACCTTGCCAGGCTCGGTAAGGCGCAGCCAGCGACTGCAACGTTCCATCCGTCTGCTGCTGGGGGAAAAGCAAAGAGGCAAGCAGCAAACAGCGAACCGACACCGTTTTTCGTAGCAGCGTTCTCGTCGAAGTGCCTTTCCAGCACGGGCGGCACATTTTGAGAACGCACAGGTTCGAGGCATCCATCAATCAGCTGTTGGCTTTCTTGTCTGGCTTGCCGCAGCAGGAAGCAAAGGGGAGGGGGCCCCGTGAGCCTGGGGAGAGGGACAATTAATTTGCAAGGCGCTGGAGCTGACTGGGCGGCGAACGGGCTGATGACGGCTTCGGGTGCATCGTGGCGCCAACCCAGCGCTGTGCATGATGCAGTGTTCCGCGCGGTGCTGCACGGGCACGACGGGCTTGTTGACGACAGCGACAACGACTCCTCCAGCCAGCCCAGCCGCTGGCTGTGCTCAGCACAAATCTCGGCAGGGCCAGAAGCATTGTTGTTGATGAATCTCCTCCGGAACGAACTTGTACCACGGCGAGAGCCCCCCCTTGCTGGTTCTGACAAGTGGCTTGTCGGCATTGTCGCTTTCCCGTTCAGCTGAGCCGAGTTGAGACAACGCTTGGTGCCGAGGCTCAGGCATTCAAAGTTGGAAGCCTGGAGCCCCAAATAAACCCCCCGGTTGTGGGCGGGACGCCGTGATAAGGTAGCGAGCTAAAGCAGCGGTGCCGCCAGGCGGCGTTGGAAAAGGGCCGTTTCCTTCAGCCACATCTTTGGGCGTGCATCTGCCTCCGCGACCTGCGACTGGCCCATCGCGCTGCTGGCTGCTCGCGTGCGACCAATGGGCACGCGTGGCAACCCATCGGCCATTGCCTGGAGCAGTCTAGCGCTGAGCTGTGAGGGGGGAGGCATGCATGCTTGCTCTGGGCGGCGGCTGAGAATCGCAGTTTGGTGTTTGGGAGCCTGGCGAGCCTGGCTCTCTCCCACAATGACGATCATTCAGGTAGCGTTTGGAAGGGGAAACTTGCGCCAGCCCTGATTCGTCGCCTGTTGCCGGGGCATCAACATCTCATCTCGGTGCTGAAACGATCATTCTGCCGCGACTTCTGTCCTAACGGCCGCCGTCCCGCCTTTGCTGGAGTCGAGCATGTGAATGACACGGGAACATATGCAGACGCGTCTCGTCGGGCGGGAGAGGAGGCCCTGGGATCCTTCTTGTAAGATTTATGTTTGATGTAAGGTATTTCTTTGGCTGTCACGGCATCGTGTAAGATAGCGTTATTATAGGGGGCACGAGCTGGTGGAGACGTGACAGCTTCGATTCAGCTTCCATTACGCGACCCTGATGCACATTCGCTTTTCTCTTGATTGATACTTGGCTCGATGGCGTGTGTGCTGTTGAATATTTGTACCAAGCCACTGACATGCAACTTGGCACATCATGGACTCCGAGATGTGGTAACACAGGTTGCAAACCAGATGTTGTTCTCATATCAGCAATTGAGAACGGACGACGTTCGCAAGGATCAATCCCGGTGGGTGGGCTCAGGTGGGCACCTGCAGCGACCCCCACGTTTGCTGCTGCTCGAGAGCTTCCGGTATCAGGGACCGAGGGAGTGACATGCCCGCGGCGACTGAACTCTTAAGACTGAATGGCCGAGATTCGGGTGTGCAGGTATTCCGTACTACGTACGGAGTACTCAGTAGGTATTCTCGTACGATGCCCGCAACCACTGCGTCAGTTATGCCCCGCGTCGGATACCGTGCGCAAGTCGAGCTGGCTGCGTGTCGTCCAAAGAAGGCTTTGGCGATGATGGTATCCGCGTCAATCCGAGTGCGCCGATTTCACCCACAAGACTCGTCTCGTCCGAAACAAAGGAATTTGACTGGGGAACGGTCCAAGGCAACACTTGAAGCTAACACACCTGTACAAGCATCCGTACCTCCGTTCACCACTATACCAAGACTCCTGAAGTTGCGTAGTGGAGTGGGATTTTCCTTTGGTCGGCCTCAGGATGGGTGTTTCTCAGCTTCCATGCTACTGCACAGTAGGTACTGTGTACGGTATGTACCTCAACTCCCTGCCGTCAGCGGCGTCTTTGGCGGCCGCGCGGAATCAAGGAGGATCTCACCGGTGCACGCGGCTGCCGGTTGCTGTTCCGGAGGTGTGATTGCGGACGGGAACAGGTGCTCCCTTCCAGTCGACTGACCGCGATGCATCATTGACCAGGACGAATCGCGTCATGACGTGCGAGGTTGAGGGGGGATCTTGGTGTGTATAGTAAGGTATGGTACCTTATGAAAGGGGTACCAGCCATGTACGCAGTACAGCCCCACGATCCAGTGTCGCCCTCCCTGTTTCATACAAGTAACCGGGTTACAGCCAGGCCTTCCGATACGGTACAGTACAAGTGGTTCTGACCATGCATGGCTTCTACTAGTAGCGTCGTGAAGACTGACCCCGGAGCCCAACGCATCCTCGGAGCGGCCTCCAGATGCTTTTGTCTCTTATTCATGAAAGGAAAAAATCTTAGCCTCGTGGCGCCCTTTCCGAGGGCGGGGTATACACATGCCAGTCCCGACCGCGCCGTGCGTGCCCACCACATGTATTGTATGTATGGACTTACTTGTACACGGCATTGTCCTGGGTCGTGATCAGCGAAGGCCTGCGGAAAACTTGTGTCGAACCCCCTCGTGCTGGCTGATTGGCTTGCTCAGTCTCGGGGATCGGCGCTGTGCATCATCGGTCGATGACAACGGGCTGCCGCCGAACGAATCGAAGGCTTCTAGGCGTTGATGGACGCTGAGTTGTTACCGCATCTTGTCGAAGCTATTTTTGTTCACTTCGCACGAGCCTTTGCTGCCCATGGTCATGGTCATGTGTCGGCGAGCGACGGTTTCCTGAGCGGTTGGCTGTGACGACCGAGAAAACTGAGCAATCGCAAGCGGTGTTCTAGATGAAGCCCCCTTCATTGCAGTATTTGAAGGCACTGCTGACCAGACGCTGACCTGCTGGCTGACACTGTTGGTTGTGCAGCTGCGCTGGCAGGAACGCAGTAATCTGGCCCGGCAACCTGAATCTCTATGTACGGTACTGTCACAACTTACACACTGGTATAGTGTGTACTGTGTAAGAACGAAAATTCCGTGGTTACCTATTTGAAATACGCGATGGGAGCATCGCTTTTGCAGTTGCGGGAGCCGGGAGCAAGTCCCCACCGAACTCGGCTGGTGTGATTGACAACCTGGTTCGACATCAGAAGTGATACTGGCATCGACCTGTGTATACAGTACTCAGTACATAGTGGAATGCACGAGGGGGAGACCCTGGGCTTTGCTGTGATCGCGTCCCATCGCTTGCACGCGACCTCCCTCTCGAGCCGGCTGGAATCAGAATTACCGCTTCACCGACTCTGCACTGACCCGGTTCCTGATAACCGAATGGTAGCTTGCGCCATCGACAAGGGACGGAGACGGTTGTGGGCCGCCGTGAACCCACTCTCCTACCCTCATCTCGAAGTTGGCGCTAATAAGTCGTGCCGAACGGATGGAGTTGAAAAGCAGTATCCGTACAACGGGCTGTGTCCGCCGACTCAAAACTTGATGTGTCGATCCGTTCGGGGACTGGCAGAAAGGGGATGAAAAGGGGGAAGGAAAAAGGCGAGACCCATCACCTTAACTCTCTTGACGTTTGGACCCGAAGAGCAATCTGGAACCTTTTTTTTTGAACTTTTGGGTTCCTGGTTTTCAACCAGGCTCAGCGTATCAAGTAACGCCCCATAGCGGTATCGCTGTCCAATGGACGGCGTTGGTTTTGGTCTTCCCCAGGTTCCACAGTTGCAGGCAGGAGCCAGCCTCACCAGCGAACCGACGCTGCCTTTTCCACCCGTCCCGTCAGCCAGGGGGACAAGGGCCACTGCAATCGAAGCTCCGAGTCGTTCGAAAGATGAGGTGGAACTCGCTCTGCAATCGGAGACACGGCGCCGGCTGGGTCTCGTCTTTCTCCATTCAACAGGCAATCCATGTCATTTTGCGACCGTCTCCTCCTTGCCCGTCCGATTTCTGGCGAACCACCAAATCTCGGCGACCTCGGTCCCTGGGGACAGAAATGACCGCGAATTTTGGCCAGCGTTTGCACTTGGCGAGTGCAAACTGCAACCACAAGAAAGTACTAAGTACCTACCAACGCAGTACTCAACCAGCCCTGAGAGTGAAACAACAAGCGCTTCGGCTCTTCTTCAAGGGTGAGTATGCACAGTATTGCGAACTCATCCTCGTGCGCAGTAACCAAACCACCCTATTGTTATGCTCACGAGTTTTCCAGTTCGACAGCCCGTTGAAATACACCACATGGTACCTGTACACGTGTAGTGTATTGTGTAATCGCGCATATCGCTCACTGATTGCTCCGAATCGACCTCCACGACCCTGGTCGCATCCTTTCTCTGTCCCCGTCAGCCCTCCCTGATCGGGTGGCCAGGGCAGAGCAGGGTTGGCGTCGATGATTCAATGGCTCCGGGAGGAGCGTGTGGGACCCAACCCCCCTGCGCCTGCGCAACAACCCCCCCCCCCCGTCACCTTGTCGCCGCCACAAATCCCAGCCGTTGCACCCCAGAGCCACTTGCGCTGAGGGGGTGTACCTCAGTGTACCTTGCCGAGGATGGGAACAGGGCTTGCTGGCTAGGGCCAAAGGGGCCCGCATGCGAAGGCGCTGTGGCTGCTCGTCCATGGGAAACAGCCGTTCTCATTAAAACAAGCGTCCTCCTGGCCCTTGTTGCAGCCCATGCTTCCTCTTGCTCCCCCCTTCGCTCCCAGGTTCCCCCGTCAGCACCCCCCCACCAAGCGTCCGATGGGCCCCGACTCTGCCCATATTACCGCCTATTTACCCACACCAGTCAGCTGCTGTCCACTGGAGGCCAGACCGTCTCCTGTATTGCTCCCGTCCTGCCGCCCCGTTGCCTCGGATCTGCCCTTTCCACGACGTTGTTAGGAACCTGGGGGAAAAACCGGAAACCATCTCTGCAGGAGCGACGCTGCCCGCGACAGAACACTTAACCGCGGGCGCTCGCTGAGAGCCCGACCATCGTCGTCATGACCGCTCCGATCAACACGCCGCCAGCCTCGACGGCGAAGGATGCTGCCTCCGCCCGGAAGCGGAGGAGAAGAGCCCCCGCCGGTGGAGCCGCCGACGACTGCTTCACTTGCGCCAAGCGGAATGTCAAGTGTGACCGGAGGCGGCCTTACTGCTCGCAGTGCCTGGAGATTGGCAACGAGTGCTCGGGGTACAAGACGCAGCTGACATGGGGCGTCGGCGTCGCGAGCCGCGGGAAGCTGCGCGGGCTGTCGCTGCCCATCGCCAAGGCGCCCCCCGTGAGCTCGGCCAAGGGCGTCAAGTCGCCGACGACAGTACGGCCGCGGACCGGCTCCGTCGCCTCGACGGGCCACTGGGCGGAGCAGCAGCAGGACGACCGGGTTGTGAGGGAGGAGGTTGAAGCAGGCATCAAGACCGAGATGGATCACAGACGGAACCCATCCGTGTCGATGGCGCCACCTTTTCACCCGTACGACATGTCACATCTCTCGCCGGCTGAGCCGGCCCCCCCGGGCTGGACTCACATCCCCTTCTCGTCGAGCGTGCCCATGAACGATACAGCAAGGTTCCCGCCGAGGTCGCTGCACATTCCCGTTTCTTCACCGGGGGACATGATGCAGCGGGAAATCATTCACACGCCGATCGACTCAATGAGCGATGTCGACTACATGTCGCCCCTCGCTCATTCGTTCCCACGGGAGGATGTTCCTTCTTACATCCACAGTCCGATGGTCTACGAGAACTTTCCCCACCATGCCTCGCCAGTGCCTCACAGTCCAGTCGCCGCCATGATGATTGAGCAGTCCCGAGCGCCTGCGCCTTGTCCCAGCCTCGTTTACGCTCCGTCAGAACCCGCATCGAGTCTCCATTCTCATCTTTCCCATGTCGATAGCCTAGAGGCGCAGCTGAGTCGCAAGCTTCGACATGACTGCGACATGTTGGGTGAGTTACACGACTCTGAGCATTTGTGCGACGGACACTGACACTGAAGCCTAGGATCAGGCACGCCTGATCTGGACACATACGGCTCCAGCGTCCAGTCTCACGGCGCGTTCTGGGCGTCTTCGAGTGCCGACGACGAGTCAGTATCGCAGAGCGTTCCGGACCGGAACCCAGCGCCGTGGCCCGGCTCGTTCCCCTCGCAGCCGCCCTCGCCTGTGCTGCAAGTGAGCCCCGATCTCATTACTAAGATGCCGTTCTTCATGGACTACTACGAGAAGACCATGTGTCCGAGCATGGTGTTCATCGACGGAGCCAACAATCCGTTCAGAGCGCACATCCTGCGACTCGGCACCAGCAGCAGAAGCTTGCAACACGCCATCTGTGCGCTGGCCGCGTGTAATCTGAGGATGAAGAGGAGGCTAAGCCTTGGCCAACATGGCCGAGACGCTGGGGAGAGGCGGTTGGACATGAGCCCGATCGACAGCGGCTCCGACGCTCAGCCTAGCGACCAGTCACTTGCGGAGGAGTACCAGCACCGGAACCTTGCCGTGCGCTTGCTGAATGAGCAGTTGAACGATCCGGAAAAATCGACGCATGACTCTGTTCTGGCGACCATCCTGGTGTTGTGCCACTACCGGATGGCTGAGTCAGGCATCGCCAAATTTCACACGCAATTTGCGGGAGTGAAGAAGATTTTGGGCCTGCGACGGATGTCGCCGTACCCGGCCTCGAGGGATTCGGCCTGGATGGAAGCCCTGTTCACCTACTTTGACGCCATCTCCGCCAGCGTGAACGACAGAGAACCGCAGCTTACCACCTCGTTCTACGGCGTCCCGCCGGACGCGCAGCTGTTACCGCCAGGCGCCGAGAACCTGGTGGGTTGCGATCGGGAACTCTTCAGGACCATCAGCAAGCTAGGCCGATTGAATCTCCTTTCCCAGCACCGCCCCGTTCAACCACTCCTCGCCTCGTCGCCGCTGCCCCGCATCACGGCATCTTCACGATCAGGCTCGCCCCTTGATGGCCCGTTTAAATCTGCATCCCTCCTCAGCGGACCGGATCACCACCATCACAGCATATTCGGCGGCCCGCCTCATCCCATCAACAGCAGCGTTCGATTCGACGGCAACGGCTTCGGCTCAGCGACGCTCGAAGACGACGACATGTTCGGCTCGTCATCCCATCTCCACGCCGCAACAGCAACCTACGACGACCCGCGGAGCATGTTCTGGCGCGAGTGGAAGGAAGCCCGCCAAGCGCTACAAAGCTGGCAATTCGATTCAGCCCGCGTCCGCGCCTCGCTCAGCGCCCCATCACCGCCACCCTCGTCCTCCCCCGCCGGGCCGCTCGGATCGCTCGCATCGAACCCGCTCCCGACGAGCGGCCAGGTGCGCGACCTCAACTCGCTCAGCGAGGCCTTCCGCTACGCGGCGCTGCTCTACACGGAGCGCCTGGCCAGCCCCAACGTCCCGTCCAACCACAACAACTTCCGCAACCTGGTCAGCCAGGTGGTCTACTACGCCACCAGCCTCGAGGCCGGCAGCGCGGCCGAGAAGTTCTTGCTGTGGCCGCTGTTTGTGGCGGGCAGCGAGTGCGTCAACGAACTGCAGCAGAACATCGTCCGCTCCAAGTGCCGCGAGATCATGGCCCGCAGCGGCTACATGAATAATCTGTCGGCGCTTGACGTGCTGGAGCGGCTGTGGGCGGGTGAAGGGTGGAGGGAGGACCCCCTGCGGAATCATCACCACAGGATGTTTGGCAGTGGGAAAGGAGGGCCGTTTAATTGGGCGAGGTGTATCGGCGGGCCTGGCGTGGAGGTGGAGTGGATTATGTTTTGATGAGACGGTGATGACTCTCTGGGTGTCTTGGGGCTATGAGAGAAGGGCGTTCGGCAGGCGCGCGTGGCAGGCGCATGACGGAAGTTGATGAGTGGGCAAACATTCGTGGGCACATCTGGCTTGGGGGCTTCTGGGGACACGGGGGACGGGGGACGGGATCTTGCAACTGGGTTGGTCGTTATTGTTCATATCACGGCAGCGCTGGCTACGGGCTACGAAGCGTAGCTTGGTTTTGTTTTTTCCTCATGTACATGTACGCATACCCTGGATAGCGATTTTGGACGACGCATGGGCTGGCGCAGAGGAGGGTCAGGAACGTCCGTCCGTCTTAGTAGTTTATAGTCCTTAGTAGATAGATAGTTACGCAGGCAGGTTCCTCGGGGACACGAGAAAACCAGTTCTCGCTTACCGTTCAATTTCCTTTGCATTGTACCCGGTGTCTTTCGTTGACGATGGCTACGGAGTAGTGGTGGATGAGACAATTGGGGCTAGCGAGGCCGCAACACGACATTAAGGCTTTCGCAACCAAGCGGCCTGGACGCCATCGGCTATACTGTGTACGCTTAACTTCCGCTTTGAAACCACCCGCATTGTCTCGCGGAGGTACCAGCTGGTACCGCGACGCCGCATGTCAGGCACTGTGGCGCGAGCGGAGGATCTAGCCTGGCAGGGAAAGGCTCGTGGGTGAGCAAAGGTCGGCGGATATGCGCGCCCCTGTCCCACTTCCCGTCCAACCAGCCCGATGTCAGGGTTCAATTCACCAGCTTCCACAAAACGCAAGTTTACCGATATCTACGACAGTGCTATGTTAGCGTATCTGTGCCTCCCTGTCGGCGGAAGCACGACGAGACCCCTGCCGCAGACCGATTGCGATATCGAAATATCTGGTGGATATCTCATCATTTCACACGGGCGAAACATCGGGAACGGGAGGCTGCGTATGAACCACGCGACAGCTTGGAAAGACAAGCCAGCCACTGCCGTCATACGCATTGGCTGGAGGCAAGAACATGTGGTTGGACAACGCCCCCATGGGCGAACGGCCTTCTAGAAGACGGGCGGAATGGAGGGCGGTTGCCAAGGCAAAGCCCGTCGCGTGCTGCACACCCTCTTCGTCAACCAACATGCTCGCCCTTGCCTCTTGCCACAAGCTCTAACTTGGCAGGTATACGTTGATGTGTGCTGTTCTTGCATTTCAACTGGGTGGGGGGAACGGGAAGGGAGCGAGGAGGTGGGTTAGGTAACTGGTTTCTCAGCAACAAGCCGCTACTGTGACAAAGGCTGATGAAGGAAGGAGGGGAAGTATGCAGATGGGCCGGTGAGAAGATGGATGCGGGATTTGCGCTGGCCGGGCTGCTGTGAATGCAGATGGGTGCAGATGCGTCGGATCGCGTACGTGACCCGATCACACCTTTGCTAGGCTCGGGAAGGAAGGCCTTCCAGACGCGGGGTCGTCAACACAGTGCCCTGGCTCAGAATGGGTGTTGGTGAGGGGATGGTTTGCGTCGGCTCCGGCTGTCTGTCTCGCGTGCAATTCAAAAACAGAGCTTGGGTGCTCGGTTCGTGATGTGTGAGCGCGGCGGGGGAATTGTTGCGCGGCGGCCAGCCACGCCAGTTCTCGGATGCCAAGAACAAGCTCGGCTGCTGGATCGATGCGATGCATGTGACAGGGCAGACGACGGCAGAGGATCGAGTCGGGGGTATTTGGGAAAGGAAAGGGTCTGGTCTTACAATACACGTACTGTGTACGATTAGGTTCTCGATGCACCGTCAGTGATCATGATAGTGAGGCTGGTTCCGGCCTCATCGGCAGTCTGAAGAAGCGTTGGAGGAACTGTTGGAATGGACGGTCATCTCATCGCGAGGATGCTCGGGTAGAGAATTCGGAGCGCAACTGAATGAAGCCCCCCATCACGCCCAACAAACACTAGCAAATCCTCGCCGTACTCCGCTGTGCCATACAGCAAGTCAGGAACAATAAGCGTGCCAATTCTGAACGTCGACGTCTCAACAGGTTGCCAGAGAACTTGCTTTTGGGGGCAATGGGAAGACGCATCCTGAAGTAAGGCTGCTCGCCAGCTGCACAGCACCTGATAGGATGCGCCCGATAAGCTTGAACCCCACTAGAAATATCTTATCGGTCCTTGCTGGGAATTTTTGGGTACTGCAGCGTATGGCCGTCTCTTTCACTCGGGCACCTCGACGCCGACGTCGCCGTCAACAACAAGACCGTCCAGTCTCACCAGCCCCGGATCTCACAAACAATGGGCCGCGAACTTCAGAAGCGCAAGCGGCGCTCGTCGCGCGCCAAAATCACCATGCCCAGCCGGCGAAAGAAGGCGCTGAACCCGCTCGGCAACGGCATCATCGCCCAGAACTGGTTTGTCTCGCCTTCCCGCCCTCCTTTCCCTTTCCCTGCTAACCCGGTATGCGTCATAATCAGGAACAAAAAAGAGACCCTCTCGCAAAACTACACGCGCTTCGGCATCGTCGCCAAGCTCGGCAAGGCTTCGGGCGGCGCCGCGCCCGCCAACAAATCCACCCTCTCGACCGCCGCGCGCGACCCGCTCGCCGTGCAGTCCGCCGACCAGGGCCTGCTGCAGGTGCGCGAGGTGAAGGTCGAGCGCGACGCGGCCGGGCGCATCACGCGCGTACTGCGCGACAGCAACCCGCTGGACGACCCGCTGAACGAGATCGACTCGGACGCCGACGCCGAGACGACGGCCGAGCAGCGGGCGAAGGAGGCGCAGCAGCAGCGCAACTACGAGGGGTGGAGCGGGTTCCGCGAAGACAACGACAAACCTGAGGTGCTGCGGGCACTGGAGCGCGAGGCGAGCCGGCCGACGGAGAAGGCGGTGCGGCACCAGAGCGGGCGGGAGCTCGAGTGGCTGCAGCGGCTGGTGGATAGGCATGGGGAGGACACCGCGGCGATGGCGAGGGACATGAAGCTCAACCCAATGCAGCAGACTGCGGCGGATATCCGGAGGCGGTTGAAGAAGGCCGGCTTGTTGAGTGCTTGAGGCAGACGTTGCATGGATGGTGGGGGTCAAGCACGAGTGGCATTACGGGAGGCGCTCCGCTCCTAGAGCGAAAAAAGGTAGTGTGTCGGCGACTGGGCTCTGTGTTCTCAGACGGGTGGTCGAGCCGCTCGGGCATCAAACGACGGCGGCCACGGTCAGGGATTTGCTTCGGAAGATATGAAGGGCTTGTACATACGAACGGGCGTCTGGCGTTTTGTGGAAGGCGAAGGTAGAGAACGGACGATTTGCACCAGATCGCTCATGGGTCGATGGGTGGCTCCCTAGAAAACGACAATTCGAATGGAAAGACTCCATGTTCATAGTATCTCTTTGCAATGTACCCTCTATGACGCCTGCAACACCGGAGCTGAAGCAAATCCAAAGCTGCACCTATATACCCCTGACCAAGCAGGGGAAAGAATCACCGACCAATACACCACTCCAATCGTATACGCTCTTCGGCCGTGGATTTCGAGTGGAATTCTGACCTCTCGCCTCGTCACCATTCATCACCTCTCGATCCGATCATAGTTGGCCGCAGGAAACCTCGCCGGTCGCGCCTCATCATCGTACACGTCCGTCGCCGTCGGTGGCGCATACCGGCCCCCCGCAGACGACATGCTCGCGGAGTGGTATTCGGTACGATGATCATCAAACGGGTTCCCCTCGTGATGCTCCGGCTCCCGGAACGGGTTGTCCTGGTATGCGCTGCTGACGGTGCTGCCGCCGCCGCCAACGTGACTCGCCGAGCCGGCGTACGGGTCTGAGTAGTCCGAGTGCGCCGCGGCGCCGCCGTAGTGCGATGCTTCGTGCTCGTGGTGCTGTTCGTCGTGGTCAGCCATGTGGACGGGCGCGTAGGCCTCCTCGTCGTGCGGCGCCAGCGAGAAGGCGGCCTTGTCCGGGTCGATGTTCTGGCTGCCGGCCTGGGCGCGGTCGTAGCCGGGCAGGCGGTTGTTCCATTGGTAGAACTTGTAGGTCCAGATGCTGAAGAAGGTGGTCACGCAGAAGAAGAGGCTGGATAAAAAGAGTTTAGCTGGTTAATCTCGTCGGTGTCCAGCAAGCGGTAGGTACGGGGAACAGAAGGGTTGTAGCATACAAGACGAAGAAGGCAAACGCAACGACGGCTTTGCTGATGCCGCAGGCCGTACCGCACAGGTCAGCGGTGTTGTAGGCAGCCTGCGTAGCAAAGGCAGAAAGCCAGACGATGACGAAGAAAGCGTCGACTATAACCATGGCAAGTGGCTTCGCATAACTCCGAGTGCGTGGGAATCGTGGGGTGCCGATCAGGTAGATCCAGGCAGGAACGGAGAGGAAGAACTGGCAAGACAGCTTAGGTCAGCTTCGTGATTCGACTTCAAGACGGTGGCAGGAGACGCGCGTACCACAGCGAAGGTCCAGCCATTGTTGCCCACGACCTTGGAGTCGTCTGCCCGGAACACGGCGATCTCGAGACACCAAGACACGAATGCGCAAACGATCTGGGCCGAGTGAAATATCAACTTGAGGGTCGGAATGCTTTCCGGGTCGAGTTCGAGATCCTCCCACATCTTGATGGTCGGTCTGGCGGCGAGAGCCCCGCTGTTCTAGGTATAAAATGCCAATGTTGACTTGGGGAACTCGGCGGTGCCCGGGCAACAGCGTTGGGCGCTTGGAAGTCCGGAGGCGAGCGACGTGAAGCACAAAAGACAATGCACACGAAGCAAAGTGCAACAAGATGCCAGCAAAGCAAGCGATTTCGTCGTGTCGAGTCCAGAAAGAGAGACAAAACAGAGACGCGCGATGTGTGGTCAAAAACAGGTTCAGCTCCCTCCAGTCTCTGCCTTACGCAGTCCGCAGGAAAATAGATCCAACACAGCCGCCCTGCAGTTTGCCTGGGCGACGACAACAGCCCTGTCACGGTGGGGGCTGCACCAAGCGCAGAGCCACAGAGATGACGCTTCCAGAAGGCATCAGCCTCCGCGCCACGAGCGATAGCGCGGCGGATCCGACCAACCAACGCCAGACTTTCAGGTTATTGGTGGGTCTTTGAGGTTCAGATTGCGCTTCAAAACCAGAAAAGAGCATGCACTTCGAGCGATCATCTTGTCAACACTCCCAGCGTAAGCACTGGCAGGGGAAACAGCTTTCTTAATAACGTGTTGCCCAAGCTGCCAATCTCGTCAGCATGATAACAATTTACTGTGTACGTGTGCCTCGGCCGGCGAAGGGAGGCGTGCAGCATCCGCTGACCGTGCTGGGTCTGTTTTGAATTGCGACCTGCAATCTCGGTTTCGCAACTGCCGCCCCCATACTACCTCACTGCCGCCGGCAAGCCGCTGGACTGTGGAATGGTGAACGCGGTTCGGAGTTACCGCTGGGAAGGGGCAGCGAACCAGCCGTGCTTCTGCGTTGTCCCCATCAGTCAATGTCTCTTCCTCACAGTCCCTGCAGTCGCTCGCTGGCAGCAGATCGATTGCAACTGCCCCTGGGCCCCTGACTCGCAGTCGCAGCAAAAATAGCAACAGCTCCCGTCGGCGGCCGCCCTGGACCTAGGCCCGGCAT
Source organism: Chaetomiaceae sp. R4402 (assembly GCA_023628555.1). NCBI lineage: Eukaryota > Fungi > Ascomycota > Sordariomycetes > Sordariales > Chaetomiaceae > Chaetomiaceae sp. R4402. The sequence continues at coordinate 429,145 of JAMAKO010000003.1, forward strand.
CCACTCGGGGTTAAGAACAAGACATCGTCCAATCAGGGACCATACAATGATGACCCCACGCCGAGCCCGATCCGTGCAGCACCGCGAGCGCACAACAAGCGTTGGACCGTTGGATCTGGGATCCCGATCCCCATCCTTCTGACGGTCCTTTGAGCACCATTGTTGTGCGGGGGCGGGTTTGCGTCTGCAGGTCGCTTGAAGGTACGTACGAAGTGGGCGAGAAGGTTGATACACCAAGCCAGTAATTGCAATTGTTCAAGAAATAGAGGAACGGAGGAGTGAGACTGATGATAGGCGTTGGAGTGATGACCGAAGGATGCGAGCATTCCAGTGATTGAAAGACACATGTAAGAAGTAAGATATCACTAAGAGTGAGTTACTCATCTGTGCCCCTCAAGTTTGCCTTGCATCAAGTATTGAACTGTCAAACTGATCATGAGGATCGATGATCTCCTAATATTTAAGCATCAGATAGCAAGCGGAAGATGTTGCCGCACTTTGCTAGGTACTTCCCTTCATGACTCCTAACAGCCAGCAAATTTGCCTTGTACTCGCCTTCCTTGCAAGCACACCACTTCGGCTCACCGGCAATCTTGTCCGCCCGGTCCCATTCATATTCGACCCCGTCCCATATCATCTTGTGTACTACAAGCTCGTGTAGAAAATCCATGTAGCTGGCAGGATCGTGCAGGTTTTGCCCTGCCGTTGGACGGACCCGCCGCAGCGAAAAGGCGGGAAAGTCGCCCGCATCCCAAGCTTGCCCGACAGCCACCTTGATGGTCACATCATCGTTCATGGCCTGTAGAATGGGGGCCAGGTCTTCGTCCACCTCGCCAGCATGCACAGGGAACACTTGGCCGGCGATGTGCATGGCGCCGGCCCAGCGGTCCTCACCCCAATGCTGCCGGTTTTGGCACTCGGCCAGTACGGCCATGACGTCGCCCACGAGGAGGTAACCCGTCGTGGCTTCGATGCCATAGTACCTGAGTGAGCAGTTCGTAAGCCATATCCGCCCCTCTCCACTTCCACTCGCCAGGATACCTACTTACATGTCCGCATCTGACGTGTAGTCATCGTGACAGTCAATATGCATGCGCCGGCAGGGAGGCTGGGTGGCGACCATGGTGGTCCACGAGCCCGGCTTGTCGTAGATGCGCTTGGTCAGGTCGAATTTCCCACACTCCCGCAGGCCACTTGGCAGACACCGGGAGCCGCCACGCCCCACTGAGACACCGAGCGACTCAAAGACTGGATTGAGTCTGAACGGAGCTGGGTGTTGCTCTTCTTCAAGATCGATATCCCACTTGTCGGGCGGGCAATACCAGCGAGCTTCTCGAATTGCCAGGGAGTCCTGGACGATGTCCCTCCACCGGCGGCACACCAGCTGCGCGCGGGTCATGTCCCGGATGCTGTCTAGCTGCAAGATGATATGCTCGAGGAGCTCGTAGGTTCTGAGGGCTCGTTCCATGGACCACTGCATTCTGGCGAGCGTGGTACGTGCCAAGCTTGGCGGAATTGCTCGACGTGATTCTTGTGTGTGTGTATCCTTTCCACCTGTTTTCGTACTGTTTGTTATCAAAATGGAGTGGCACAGTGGCACCACAACCCATTCTAATGCTTAATATCTTTTCGCTGATGATTCCGTTGGGTCTGAGAATGAGATGCTTGAGTCACACGGTTTGCTGTGGCCGTCAGTAGCTCACGTTGGTTGGTACCTCTGCTGTCCAGGCAACCATCTTTACCTCGTCTTGGCACTGTGGGCCGTAAGCTAAGCTCTGAGGTGATTGTAAGCATTTCCATCTCCAAACAATTCATTATGCCTGTTGCTTGCTACGTTAGACAACACCCTGCTCAGCCCGGTTAGCAAGTTAGCTTACCCGAGACTGCTGGCCGAGAGCACGTTTCTGTCTGTTGGTCGGCATGAAATCACATGTTCATTCGCTTGTGAGACCCAAGCAGACATGAACACTCCGTGTTTTCAGGTTCTCAGCATATGACTCTTTACACTGACCAGCATAGGGATCAATCAATGGAACCACGCTAATGATCTGGGTCTACCAGGTATCCAAGAAGACAGTGCGGCTCAGAAACGCTCAGCACCACCAAGTCCAACAAGGTACCCATACGAGAGTCCTCGTGCGTATGGGGTACTGGAAAGCTTCGACCATGATATTTCAGCAATGACGGGCTTGGCTGGCAAGCCGTACCGAGACTTATGCCTCCCTGGGCAACTTTGCCAAGGGGTCGAGCACGTCGTGCTCGACGAGCTCGAAGGATGTTTGGCGACTCCAGATCAATGAGCTCGTCGTCCTCTGGGTTTTCATTTAGGAATGTCACGTCTGGAGGGGTTCCACGGAATTAGCCACTTGTCCGTGTTTGGCTGACTTGTACCAAGACATGGACATCCAACCACAATCCTGGCTGTTCAGAGCGGGTAGGAAAGGAGGGGCTCAGGGGGAAAACAAGGCTGTAAAGCGTAAAAGAGTGAAGCACTTACTCAGCACCTCCCAGTCACCCGTTGCGTCCCTCTTCGTCGATGATTGTGACGATGCCGGCGTCGCACCCGTGCTCAGATCAAGAATGCATTTCGCTGCATGCCAGACATCTTGCCAGCCGTTGCCGTCCGTAAATTTTGGGCCGCGCAGGCAATACCCATTGTACGGGATTCTGTACAGGTCGTCCTGTCCGAAGGTGTTCAGGGCGCAGAGGACGCGGGGGAACCCGGAGGGCCCCACGTTCTTGGGTTTATTATACTTGGGGTCCTTGAAGGATCTGGTCTCGGGTGAGTCCCCCCACGAACTTGCCTGGTCACCGTTGTCAACAATGGACCAGGTGTAGTTGCGTCGGAACAACCACGGGGTGTACTCATCCGGCCGGTTTTTCATTCCCTCTGGGGGTGGCATCCTCTTTAGGTACGTCACCGCACGCTGCTCATTGACCCCAAGCTTGTTGTTTGTGCTCCAAGCTGAACAACGCAGAGTGGTGATACTCGTTAGCCGGACTTGCCATGTCTGATTGTTTCCATGTCCCGGGTGAAGGTCCTGGGGCCGTACCTGTAGGATTGGTCCACAGCACCCACTGAGTGGTGCCCTTTTTGTTGGCTGCATTAGTGGTTGGGTCAAGCTGAGCCTAATTCGATTGCAGATCTCGAACCATCTCTGGTAATTCCGGGCGATGGGCCGCGCAGCAGGTAAGCATGTCTTGATCGGTCACGTAGGTAGCTGGAGGTAAGGATCACTTACTCTGGCAAATGCTGCCGCCAAACGCGCCGTTCTGATAGCTAGTAACGCACGTCTTCGATCGATCTTCGGCGTCCAACCAGTCGCCGCCTTCCTCGCTGGAAGCCCAGGGGGCCACGTCGTACTGCACCGCCCCAGATTCCTTGATGCCTTTGTTTTTGCAGATTGTTTTGGCTCCGGCATACGGACTTGATAGACAGAATCCGGACCTGGAAAGTTCACTGACGGCTAATCGAGCCACGATCCTGGACATGTTATTCCAAAAGTGGCACTCACGAGTCCTGAATGCAGCTTACACTGCATGCCTAGACTAAATTTTCGGCTAATGCTGTAGGTGACTGTGTTATAGCTGCTGTTCTTATATAGAGTATTGCACATATCAGGTCTTAAGATTATTTCGGCTTGTTTAACTCTCGCCAACCCTAGTCCCCCGTGCATGCACGTCAGGGAGGAGGGCTAGGACGGGATCAGGGGAGGGAAAGGGGGGGGCCGCCATTGTAGCGTAGGAATATGCAGGTCTATGCCGTTCTGTAATCAGTTGGGTCTCTCCAGTTTCGTTGAGGCGGCCGCTACACAGCTAGAATCGGATGTTGGGCCTTCGGATCGTCCAGTCGTCCGCTGCCCGGTGTAACACCAAATGAACCTCACGCCAGGAGTGGACGAAATCACAGCAAGTATAGATCATCAATTTCAGCACGAAACTAGCTCATGCCATTTCCAATCACCGTACCAATTCAAAATCAATATCTCAGTCTCCCAGCCATCGCTACCGGCCTGCAGCTCGCGAAATGGAAATGGTGTGCTGGGACCGACTCGGGAGCACCCCGAGCCGGCGCCAACAATTGTTGGTGAATCGGATGGCAATAGCAACCGCCCGTCTTTTTCAGGGCAAGTTTCCCGAGAAGGGATGGACGCGACCACCATTTGAACGGTACTTAGGCGTGTATCCGGATCAGATTCGCCTGCGTGAACCACACTTGATTCATTCAGGGCCACGCACTGCGCTCTGCATCTTGTTCACTTGCCCTTCCTGTCTGGTTTTGGCAGATCCACTTCCTGAGTCTCGTTCAAATGCTTGTCATCAATGTTGTCGCAGCCCTCCTTTTAGCGTCGGCGGCGTCTTGCCGCTTTACGGCCAAGCGAGCCTGCACCTACTCTGCCACTGCAGCTGCCGGCGACACATGCGCGTCGCTTGCTAATCTGTAGGGAATCAGCGAGGACTAGTTCATCAGCTACAATCCCTCGGTGGGGCCAACTTGTACGTCAGGTGTTGTGCCAGGAGACAGCTACTGCATTGAGTAGAACGGCGGCGTTGCCACGACCACGTCCACCTTTACCACAACCGCCGCCTCGACACATGCGACCACAACCACCGGAGCCCCGTCACCCACCCAGACTGGCCTGACCTCAAAGTGTAAGTTAGCAGTACAACGTACGTACATCTGTCGACGCTTGACTGACTGCTCCCCGTTTCAGGTACAAACTTCTACAAAGTAATTAGTCGCTAGGGACACCTGCCAGAAGATCGTCGACAAGTATGGCATATTCACACTCGATGACTTGTACATTGGCCTTGACTCTTATGTCCGTTTTCTACTCTATGCTAGGGCTCGTTAGAACTAACTTTTGTGCACCTCCCTAGTTATTCGTGGAACCCAGCAGTCGGAACAGGCAAGAAACGTCACCCTGTACCAGATGATCGATTGACCTTCGGCTAACAAGACAGCTGCAGACTGTCCTTCGCTCATGGGAGGATACTACGTGTGCATCGGCATCCCAGGCACGCCAACGGCCAAGCCTACAACAACGACGGGCACAGGCAATTCAGCCCCATCGCCAACACAGTCTGGGCTGACCTCGGACTGTAACGTTAAGCTAATCCGCTCCCCTGCCACGACCTCGGACGCTGACCATTCTTTAGGCACCGCCTTCGACAAGGTGGTCTCTAGCGATACCTGCCAAAAGATCGTTGACAAATACAGTACATTTACGCTTGACACTTTGTAGGTATACAGCCTATTCCATTTTTCAGAGTAACTACATAGTTCACCTTGATATTCTTCCTTGCAGCTATTCCTGGAACCCAGCGGTCGGAACGGACTGCTCAGCTCTCCAAAAGGGCGTCTACGTCTGCATCGGCGCCAAGAGCACTCCGACAGCTAAGAGCCAACCTCGACGGCTCCTGCTCCAACTCAGTCCAGCTTGATCTCCACGTATAAGCGGGCGATCAGGCTAGGTTTCACAATGTTGTTTCAATAAAGACTGATATTATGCTTAGGCAAGACCTTTCACAAGGTTAGCTCAGGGGATACCTGCCAAAAGATCGTTGACAAGTTTGGGGCCTTTCCCTTGAACGACTTGTAAGCCACCCTAACTATTTCAAGCCACACGTTGCTCTATTTCGATGCAAGCTGACAGTAGATGCGGTGGGCAGTTACACGTGGAACCCGGCCGTTGGCACCGACTGCTCTAACCTTTAGGGCGGTGTCTACGTCTGCGTCGGCGTGCCTGGCACGCCCACTGCACCAGTGTCGACGCCGATGAAAACATCTGCCCCTAGTGGCCCGACTCCAACCATGTCGGACATTATCTCGACCTGTACGTTGCTGCCTTGTTCCATCCTGGGGGTAGTGTAAATGTGAATAGCTGCGAGTGTACTAAGTGAGCCTGTTTCTGCGTTTTAGGCAACATCTACTCTAAGGTTTAGTCGGGCGACAATCGCGTCAAGATAGTCGCCGCCTATCACAATGCCTTTACGCTGCAGCAGTTCTACTCCTGGAACAGTGGTGTCGGGGTATGTTCATGTTGTCTCCGTTTTCTCCTGCTGACTGGCTACTGCACACACAATTACGATGCGGATTGCTGACTACGCTTCAGTCTGATTGCTCTTCGCTTTGGGGGGTTTACTACGTCTGCGTAGGTGTGCGCTCGTAACACCTTGAGCAAGTAGGCTAGGGGGCAGGTAACAAGTGTGAGTTGTGGCGGTGTGGAACATATTCTTGCAGCTTCACCATCAATTTAATCATCTTTTACCCTTCCACCCTAAGTTCTACACGGGGTCTACTTGTAGACTGTGACTTGAAACCCAAAACTTAGGTGGTTAGTTTGTCCCAGGCAAGGTTAACACCATCCGGTCATCATCCCACACTATCAGGGGCCTGCCTCTGGCTTCTGCTGCACCTACTTCCACTCAACCGGCCTATTCAGCTCAAACCACTTCTTCTCCGCTTCGCTTTTCCCTGTTTCGTCCCCTTCCGTCAGCATTTAACCAATCACCATGCACAACCCGGGCGATGTGTCGTCACTTACACGGCGGCGGATTGAGCCCATTGATTTTCCACAAGCCCCGCGGCGTCTCATCAACGTGGTATTCCCAGTCATACCCTTTATCCGCAATGTGCGGCTTCAGCGCCGCGTCGACGCGCGCTGTCAGTCTCTGCATCCGCGCCTCGTCCTCGCCTTGGTGCACCGCGACGTGGTCGACTACGAGGCGGATGAAGGGCTGGGGCGGGTTCTTTCCGCCGACGTACGTGTTGTGCGCCGGCTGCGCGATGAAGTTGACAACAACGTAGAAGGCGGGCAGGCCGAAGCTCGTGTACATGGAGGTGATGTCGCCTGCCAGGGCTTGCTTGGATTCAGGGTTGGTGAAGGTCCCCTCGGGGTGGAAGATCTGCCAGAGAGGCATTTCGGTAGGTCAGAGGAGAGCTGAATGGACTGAATTGAAGAAGAACGCTGTGACGGAGCGACGTGTGTTTACGGTGAAATCTGTTGAGGCTCGGGTGCTGAAGGTCGGGACGTGCTAGGTGACCGTCAACATGAAGGCTTGTAGGCAACTTAAAGTGTAGAGTAAGAGAACGACCTGGTATTGAATGCTATCACCTTTTACAGCAGCTCCGAGTCTTTTTATGATCATTAATCCGCAAATAGTTCTTGGTCAGCTGGGTCTCGTTGTGAACTGTATGTGCAGGGCCAGGAGGACCGAGCTTCGGGCGTGATTACTTATCATACTTGAACTACCGAAGACTTATATTGACAGTCACTGCTTCAGTCACTGAAAGAGCCGTGTCAGCTCGGCTGTAAACCCGTTCATGGGATCACTGCTGGAAGGGCAGTGTTGGTGCGTCCGTCAGAAGCCATGTACACACATAGCACACCGCACTACATGTAAGCAGACGGCGTCTGCGGACAGCTGCACTGAAACCCAAGCCGTTTCGCCACGTGTAGTGCCAGATCATACGATATTGTACTTACTGGCTTTGTAAGCACGCTGCATTTTGATTCAGCCTTGAAAGCACACCATGGAGAACTGTAGAAGTCTTCTGTCCGCAACGAAAGCTCCCCCAACAACTCAAACTCGATGCCCCATTCAGAGAATCCGTCGAGCGCCCTCTGCAGCTACCCGTCTGCATCCTCGTCCCACCCAGGCCAGTCCTCAACTGTACTCACATTTAAGGGAGTTGTCATGTCCAAGACCACCTTCTGCAACTTCCGCCCATGTTCCATCATCACTTCCAGGGCCTTGTTCGGACTGAATTGCTCCCACCCAACCCCGTCTGCTTCATAAAGAAATGCCTTCAGATTTGGGCAAGCCATCAGCCAAGCTCACAAAGCGTCTGCGTGAATTGAGGCGTCCTGGAGATCTAGCGTGGTCACATTGGGCAATGTAAAGCCCGGATCGCCGCAGCTATCATTGGACATTGTACGGCAGCGAACGGTCTTCAGATTCAGCGCCGCCTTGAAAAGCGGTACCATCTGCCCCATATTCATGCTATATCGGTCATCGTAATGAGCCACCTCGACGGTGTGTAGTGCCAGCATCGATAGGGGAGCGCAGAAGTAGAACATATCGAAGTAGCCGATCCGAGCTTCGAGGGTTTTCACCGCCGGACACAGGCTGGCGACCACCGAAATGGTCTGCTCGAACTCGTTGTCGGCGTTTAGCACGCCACCGCCAAACTTAGCGAGATACCGCTGCCGCGCGTCCCTCTTGGTGCGATAGTACGACAACACCTCCACCGAGACGAGGGCTTCGGACGCGGGCAACACCGTAGAGTCGGGAAAGCAGAGCTTATCGACGAGCTGCGCGAGGTCCGGGCGTGCGAGCAGCGTGCGGAACAGCAGCCACCACTTCTCAGTGGCGGGGCGGGAGTAGAGCGCGCGTGTGGCCGCGGCGTTGAGGCGGCGCGATGTGAGACAGAGTGCGGCGAGGGTCTGGCTCCGGACTTTGCGTTCGCCCGCCAACGTGGCTTTGGGATTCAGGCCTATGTTTGTAGGGCATTCGTCACAACCGCGCGGCTTGACAGCCATGCAACTGCAGCCGCGAAGACTCCGGTGGTCGATGCTTCCGGCGATGGACGTGACGAGCTCAAAGGGGATGTCTTTGAAGCATGTCATTTTGCTGTTTCCAGGTTTGTACTGCATTAATCGAGAGGCGATGAGTCCAAGACGGTGACTGCATCTGACTCGTGGTCAGTGAATATGCCAGGTCGAGTCTTGAGTATCATACAGCGTTCGTTTTGTTCCTGACCCTCCACATTTGTGTTGGTTGGATGTCTAGAGACTTAGGCAGTGAGTAAGGTTACACTGCAGCTACCGTGGGTTGTTTGGCCCGCAATGCAATCACAGTACAGCTATTCCGTAGTTGATGTTACGTTCGGATAATGTACGAACGGTGCCCGAGAGGCAGGGAAGCGCAGGTTAAGGGGCATGGTATTTAGTTATTAGCGAACGAATCGACTGAGCAAGATAATTGTGCCTCGCCGGGGCCAAGTCTCGCGGTCATCCCCGACTGGCTCCTTTGGCGCCAAGGCGAGAGATGATAGTGGGATATCGGGGTATGGAGTAGTTACTAGTATGGCAAGAATGCGACATAGGTGTGCGTGGGAAACAGAAAGTAAGAGCAAATGTTGCGAAGAAAATAAAGGACGTCGAAGTGATACAAAGATATCGATGGGCGAGAAATCCCAAAAAGAAAATATTTTCAGCCCCATGGGTGTGTGAGAGTTCCATCATCAACGCAAGTACGTTGCGGAGGAACATCGCCATATGCATGGGGTCGTCCGTTTCGTAAGGGCCGTAACTGGTCATCGTCAGAAAATGATTGGCTAGAGCTGCTTCCGGCAACCCCTACCTAGTTACTACAGGTGGTCAAATCGTAATATATTGCCTAAACGTAGTAGTTATATAAAGAAAGTAGCTGCTTAATACCTCTAGAAGGGCAAGTAGCAAGTTAAGGGTATAATAACGTTTGCGCTTCGAAGGACGTAGCTAACGGGATTTAAGGAAGGGGAGGACTTCTACCCCTTGCAAGAGAACTTACATTTCAGCATGCCCAGCTACAGCCCAGTGCCAACTCTGTGGTCAAAGACAAGACACATACTCCGTAGATGATGCCGATTTGGCGACCATGTGTCGTCTCCTCAACTTCTAGCCAATCGTATGTCAAGCAATCCAGGCAATTCATGATCCGGTCAGTGACCGGCCAGGGCAGCGGAAGTGGTCGGCTCACTTAGTGTCAGCGTCTCCCTGCTTTTCCAAAGGGTCTACCGACTACTTGATCGCGCCCTCATTGTAGCTGAAGACTCCTTCATCAAACGGGGGCTGCTCGAACACGAATACTTCCGCCCACCTAGCGGCCAAGTCCTCCATCCTTACTAGATGAGGGAGCGTATTCAGAACGAGGCCGACACAATCCGATTCATCGCCGCCAACACCACCATCCCTATCCCAGAATGTCGTCTCTCCGAAAAAAACGGCCTGCTTCACCTCGAGACCAAACCAGTTCCGGGCGTCGTGCTTGACGACGTTGAACGCCAACACGAGCCCGCCGCCACTTCATTGGCTGCGTCGACCCTTCTCTGCCAGTCATCCCGCCTTCGCGGATCTACCGCCGTGACCGGCGATCTTGGGGACGGATCACTTTGGCGCCTGAAGACCCAGCCTTCGTGGTTTGCCACAATGACCTCAGCAACCGGAACATCGCTGTCGATCCCAGCACATTTCAGATCACGGGAATCATTGACTGGGAGTCCGCCGGCTGAGTGGGAGTTGCCGCTCTGGCCGCTGGACTGGAGTGGGCAGATGGATGATCGAGACCTTGCGTTGTTTCGTCTGAGACCGGAAAACCTGAGGGATTGCCTTGAAGAGATACCAGGCCAAGTGCCGGAGGATGGAGTGTGAGTCACACAGTGAGGTCTATGTGGACTCGTGTTGCCATGTGAGTCTCGGCAGGCCTGGATTTGAGCTGCTTTGTTTTATCTCACGCCCGCAGGTACAATAATCCACATAGTAGCCAGGTAAATGTGGAATGGAGGAGATTCGTCAGGGGGGCTAGTTGCTACTGGTCAAGCTGGTAAGCCCTTGGGTTCCCAGGACACTGAGAGCAAGTGTCAGTGCTCAATTGCTCTCACACAGCTTGGAGCGGTGACGTGATAACACTCGAAGAAAAGCCAGCCAGGATCGGTCTGATCAGAGCACCTCTGTACACCGAGTCAAATCGAGTATTCATGTTTTCTGACACAATGGATACTCTCAGAAAGCGTCGGGCATCAGAATGAGTCAAGAGTGTGTGCTTGCTCTACCTGTGCCTTCTTTGTGGCCCCCCTCGGTGGCCGTCTTGCGCTACATGCTCACCTTGCTCTTGAGCCGAGCATGAACCGACATAAATACAATATGCACGCTGTGATGTAGACAACGGTTGCCAACTCAATGCGTGAAATCCTCAATCTTGAAACATTTTCCACTTGACCATTTTCTCCTTCAGGTCCAACACCTCCTCCCGCCCATCCACCGTAAACGTCCCATCGCCGCGGTGATGGAACATCCTTCCGCCCCCCTCCAGCTTCTGCCGATTCACACACGCCGCCACAACTTTCAGCACCCACAGATTATACTTCCCCACCATCGCATCATCCTCAACGACACACTCGATATTCGCCATGACGTGCTCCCCGCCCACCAGCGGCGCACCGACCTTGTGCGCGGGCAGCGCCTGCAGCCCAAACTTCTCAAACTTGTCCGTACCTCCATCGCCGTCGTCGGCGCTGCAGTTCCCAATATCCACCACCGTGGGTGCGAGCTCGGCGCTCGGCACCGCCAGTACGCACTCGCGCGTCGCCTGGAGCCGCGCGTAGGTCGCGTCCCAGGGCCCGATGCAGACCGCGATGAGCGGTGGCGAGGCGTGCTGCACCATCATGTGGAAGCCCATCGTCATGAGGTTGATGCTGGGAGCGTCGGGTGTGGATCCCTGGGATGTTGATGGTGACGAGGATTGAGAAGCGGAACCCTTTAAGGGGCCGGTCGAGACTAAGAGGACCGGGCCAGGTTCTATGAGGCGGTAGACCTTGGACGGTGGGTAGGGGGTGAAGGGGCTTGGGGCTTCTGTTGGAGTTGATGACATGCCAGTCCTGGATCCCTGGCGGCTCGAGACGTCTGCTTGGCGTGTAGTTGTTTGATTCGTCTTGGCACGCTTTGGCCTTGATGCCGGGGAGATGGAACGGGCCCGGGCGGAGCGGATTTTGCGTTTACCTTTGGCTGGGGGCATTGTAAGGTCAAATCGGGGTGTTGTGAGTTCACGGTGTTTGTCGCGACTTAGCGGCGAGAGCGGCAGTTGAAGGCGAAGAGGGGGCGTAATGATACGTTAAGAGGAGAAAAACCACTGTACTCATGTACTGGGAAACTGCACCATTGCGACTTACATAGTAGGCAAGGTACAGCATGGAATGTGAATGCGGCAGGAAGACAAATAACGTCATAGGGAGAAACGCGATCTATATCCGGAAACGCCGAACCAAACTGCATTCCGCATTGGACCAGTGACCCCCATAATCTATGACCTGCTCAGCTGTATGGGACGGGCGACAGCACACCGCAGCGAATGAACGTCAGTCAAGGTAAGTAAATGGTAGATAAGGTAGCGTAGCTCAGGGTAGGTAGGTGAGGAATCAAACACCCAGTGAGCAAGGATGAGAAGAAGTGTTCGTGACACATAACGTGCACGATAAGCGAGCGTGCCACGTCTCGACGCGACGCGACCCCGACTTCTTCAATACTCCAATCCTCAACTACGAACCATGTCGTCTGCCGCGAACGAAGCCAGCGTGATCTTGGCCCTACAAGCCCCTCAAAACGACCCGAAACTAAGTGTGCGAGCTGCTGCTAAGATCTAAAATGCCAATGCGTATGACTCTTTTGCGGCGACGCGCTGGCAAGCCTGCACGACGCGATGTTCCAGCCAATTCGCGTAAGCTTACAGATCTAGAAGATGAGGCTATTGTTCGATATACCGTTGAGCTGGATAAGCGAGGATTTCCGCCCAGGGTGTGTGGCGTTGAAGATATGGCCAACCAGCTGCTACGCGTACGCGACGCGCCCCCTGTCGGCAAACGTTGGGCACACAACTTCGTCCACCGCAAGGAAGAGATCCGAAAGCGCTGGTCGCGCAGATACGACTACCAAAGGGCCAAGTGCGAGGATCCAAAGGTCATTGGTGACTGGTTTACCCTCGTACGGAACGTCAAGGCTAAGTACGGTAAGTTATTGTCGATGACGATATCTACAACTTCGACGAGACGGGGTTTATGATGGGCATCATCTGCGCAGGGTATGGTGGTTGCGACCACGGATGGCCCGTGGCAAGGCAAGGCTGGCTCAGCCTGGTAACCGCGAATGGGCGACGGTAATCCTGGTCAACGCACTCGGCTGGGCCATCCCTCCATTCATCATCTTGGCCGCGAAATACCACCTCGCCAGTTGGTATACCGAGTGCAACCTCCCAGCAGACTGGCGTATCGCAACCACCGACATTGGCTGGAATACCGATGCTGTAGGCCTAGACTGGAGCCGTCGTGCGCATCTTGAGATCTGGAGCTCGTGGCTCCGTCCTCTGCTCTTCTGTTACGAGGACATGCGTACAATGCTCGACAAGCTCGCCGCTTTGCCTACGGACACCCTTGCCCAAATCCGTCACTTGAGGGTGGCTGGCGGCTCGCTGCGACTCGCTCATTATCAGCACTTCAGCCTCGCCTCCGTTCTCAAGCTGATTCCAGGCTTGCGTCTGGAACGACTCACTGTGCTCGGCTGGATCAGGAACCACGACAATGTGCACACGCTGAGTGCCCTCATCTCAGACGGCACCGGTTGGAAGACCCTGCGGTACATCAGCCGCACGTCATTGATTTTCGACTTACGCTCAAAAGTCGACCTTCCTCTTCCGCTGACGAAGCATCACTACTTCAAAAGGGTTAGGCCAGTGGAGTGGCAAACGATCCTGGAGCGTCGCGACGGTTCCAACTCAAATCCTTCAGTGGCCTTTTACCGAGCAAAGTTCCTTGCGTCTACGGGTCCATTCACAACCCAAATGAGCGGGTACATTACGAGCTCAAGTATCTCGGGACTAACTTATTTGAACGGGAGTTCCAGACAGAGGAAGAGCGAAACAAAGAAGCGATGGTCGTTGTCAGGCGCGGATCAGGTGTGGATTATGAGGAAAAAGACTCGCCGCTCGGGAAGAGCGATGTCCGGGGGAAGATGTTTGCCGGGATGACCTGGACCGAGATCCGGGCTTTCAAGGACGTCAATTGGTCGTACGATGATGAAATGAGCGGTATGGTGTTGCCGGGCAATCTGAACGGGACGTCCGATGTTGGACATGGCGATACGCAACCGGCCAACGGAGGCGGCGAGGGCGGGGACAGTCTGACACTGGTGGGTGTCTACAGAGATGTGGATGACTACGCCTGGACTCGGCTCCATTTTCCTGGCCTCTGATCAAGATACGACGAGTCAGAGCCATCACGTTTTGTACTACGGTGGAATACTGAGGACGGAGTGGAGTGGGAGGATGAAGTCGACGAAGACCATTGCAAACAACAAAGACGACGACGAGTCAGCAGAGGATTCCGCCAAAGATGATCTCAAGGGGTCTATGGCTACTTCAGTCCGAGGTGTTGCGTTTGTAAGCCGCAGCTGCGTGACAAGAGGTATCATTCTTCATGAGTCTCACGGGATTTGAGAATTGAGAGCTTGATTGATCATGAACAGCCTGCTGGTATCGGCATCTATTGAGTGGTGGGTATCACAGTTCTCCGTCCGTCGAATTGGAGTTCATCACATCGTACAACCCTGACATATCATACACACACGCTGCTGCTCCCATCACCCACAGCAGCCAACCTCCCGTCTCTTCCTTCACCCCTGCCAACTGAACCGGCTCTGCCGTAGCATCGCAATCAGCCCCGTGGGCAGCAACCCCTTGTCAACAACATCGACACCGCCAAACCGCGCGACCATGTCCTTGTGGTACAGCTGCACGACCCACTTGTCGTAGTCGTCCAGCTTCCTCCACATGGCGTCGGCGGTGCCCTCCTCGGGCGCCAGCGTCGCTTTCACCTCGCTGCTGGCGACCACGGCGGTCGTGCCGGGCGCGCCGATCAGACGCCGGTACTTGCCGCAGAGTGCCGCCTCGGTGCGCTCGCGGTACCGCGCGAACTCGGCCGCCGGCATGAACGGCTCCCCGCGCAGCTCCTCGAACTCGTACGCGCCGACCCAGCTGGGCGCGTGCCGCTGCTCTTTGGGCGGCTTGTCGGCGTCGTCGGGGAGAAGGGAGGAGGAGGCGACTGAGCTGTTGTCCGAGTCGGAATCGGGGTCGCACACGTCCGCCGCGCCGTAGATGTCGTGGCCGGCGTAGAAGCGCGCCCGCGCCCGTGTGTAGGCAAACTCCTCTTCCTCCAGGTACTTGTCGAAGAGTTTCTCCGGGTTCTCTTCCACGTGGCGGCGGGACAGAAGGAGAGAGATGAAAGGGTTCTGCAGGCCGAGCCCGCCCATCGACGTCGGCCAGTACAGGTAGCCGTCGGGGATGTCATCCGGAGCAATGCCAAAGCGGGATGCGATGGTCAGCTTCAGGTACTCGCCAACGCCGCCGGGGTGGTCGGGGAAGAGCCTGTCTTGGATGCGGCGGAAGGTTGCGAGCATGCTGTCGATGTGAGCGCGGCCATAGCAGTTGGCCGGTTTGCCAAAGTTGTTGGCAAAGAATCGGTTCCCGTAGATGTTCCAAGCCTGGATATAGTCCAGAACGCTCCGGCAAGCCGACAGCTGACGGCGTAGCTCCTCAATGTGCTTGTCCACCTCTTCCTGGTTAATGACAAAGCGGCCCGTAGCGGAGTCAAGCTTGAGGAAGCCCCATTTCACGTCGCCTTGGGGCAGCGACGCTGGGATGGCCGTCTCACCGTCCTTCGTGATTCGCACGCATCCAGTCTTGTCCGTGTTGAGATCGAGCCCCATGGTATCGGTGAACTCCGTGACAACCTTCCAGGCTTTGCCACACGTCTCGGAGGCCCCCCAGAGCCACATGTCGTCATGCAGCCGGTACAAGCGCATGCCGCTGGCCTTCTGGTTGACGGCGTAGTCCAGGCAGAAGAGGATCGACTCGCCAAAGAAATCGGCGATGGGGGTGCTGACGAGCGTGCCGCGCTTTCGCGCCTGCGCGGGCGTGTCCGGCGAGTCCTGCTTGAACCTCATCTCCGCCTCCAGCACGCGCTTGAAGAAGTCGATCCACTCGGCCTGCACGCCGAAGAAGTCCAGCACGGCAAAGATGGTCGAGTGAGGCAGCGACGGGCCGAACCACTTGAAGTCGGAGCGGATGACGGTGATCCCCTTCCCCAGTTTCGTCTGCAGCAGGATCTCGGTCTGCAGCCGCTGCAACAGTTCTTGCACTACGCGGACGTGACTGGACTTGGTGTCTCCCTTCTGGCATCCCAAGCTGCCGTACCCGCCCCTGACTTCGTGCAACGAGTCAGGGAGCTGGTCAAGAAGGATGGACTTGAAATGCTTGTCGCGAATTGCCTGCACCGAGTTCTGTCGAAGTGTATCCTGTGAGTTGAGGAAGAACTGACGGCGGCGGGCATCAGACTTGGAAATGGGCTTGGTGTCGGGTTTCCAGACGCCCTCCATTTCGACAAACCCGCCGAGGGTGCTGCGCAGCTGGACCGCCCATTGCAGACCGACGTAGTAGACAAACATGGCATGCAGCAGATCCTCGTCCGTGTAGAAGCGGTACCGCCCGTTGAGGTTGCGCCGCTGCTCGACGATGAGCGGCGTGCCCCAGGTCCACGACGAGATGGCCGACATGCGCATGTTCAACACGTCGGTAATCTCCGAAAGAACCACCTTGTTGGCCAGGAAGTCCCTCAATGTCGTGCGCTTCTCTTCGGTGAGGATGTCGCTCCTCAACATGCCCTTGATGACAGTCTCCAAAGTTGACTCGGTAAAGTGACGCTGTTGACTCCAGTTCTTTTGGAAGGTCTTGAAGCGGTCCCTGACAACCTCCAGACCTCGCTTGGCCTCTTTCGAAGCGAAGACGTCGTCCAGGTACACCTTAATGGCTGCGGTGTCGGTATCCTTAGCCTTGAAGACGTACTCTTCCCACATTGCGCGCTGCTGGTGCATCTCCTCGCGGCCAACCTCGACAAAGTCCGACCCAGCCGCAACGGGAGCAGCGTCTGGTGTACCCGCGGCGATCCACTCCTCGACCAGCTTGCCGTAGAGCGAGGCAAACTCGTACTTGTTGGTCTGGGCGCGCATACGGCTGTGGAGCTCGGCCTCGTACTCTTTCAGCAGGGGCTCGGTGACGGATGGGTCGTACTTGGCCTGGTCGAGGAAGTCCTCCAGGCTGGAGAAGCCGGTGGCTTTGAGGCCCACCGACCGGAGCTCCTCGGTGCCCTTGAGCAGCTTCTTGGCGCGGTTGACCGTGTCGACCTCGGAGACGACATCCTCGCACAGGCTGCGCTTCTTGCTCTCATACGCGTCTCTCTGCGTCTGCAGCTGGTCAAGCTTGATCGCCGTGATGGACGAGAGCGTCTGCGACAGGATATCCGTGGACGCCATGGCGCGGTCGTGTATCCGAGTGACTGAAGTGTTGTGCAAAAGGGCGCGACGAGTTTGACAGCCGGATTGTGTCGGCGCTCGATCAAGGCGTACTTGACGTGCTGACGATGCGGTCCGGATGGGCAGTGCTGAGTGGGGTACCACGCCCTTGGAAAGGCATCGCTGAAGAAGGGGGCGTTCCATTCTATTTATGCTCAGTCAACAGGTGATGATCGGCACAGCTACATGGTAAGGTCACTCACGGTGGCGACAATCCGAGCGGGCCCCATTCATGCGAGGTGGAGTAGGGCGGCCCTGAGGACGGCGTGCCACGATCGGTTGCAGGCACCGATCCTGGAGTTGAGGACGGAGGACGGATGGAATTGAGGACGGCAGCTCGAGGACGGGACGAGAGTGCCAAGGTGTGACTCAACCGGCAACACCCCCTCCCCTGGTCGACGACGTGCTCGATCTGAGGCAGCAAATCTTTTCTGCCTGGCTTGAACAGGCAAAAAAAAGAAGAAGGCCCAGAGCACTCGTCCGAGAGATGCAGAGACACTGTGCCCGCTCTTGTGGCCTGCAGCCACATGGAAGTTGGCGCATCACAACAGCAACCGCTGCGAAAATGCAACAGGCCTCCTGCTCTGCTGCCCCTGAGGCTCATCTGGTTCCAATTCCACCTATCTATCATCAATAAGCGTATACGCCTACCCACTGCTCCTCGGTTAATGTCTCCAAAGCCCCTATCATTCAGGCCACAATACATCTGTCACGACCGGAAGCTAGACTTGCGGCACACCGCGCCCAAGAACCATCCAACCCCAGTACCAGGAGTCGCCGCCGTCCAAGTCAAGAAGCGCCATACAATGGCACACGGAAGTAGCTGTCAGAATAAACAGACAAGAAACATAAGCAAGGCTACCCCTGGGCTTGAAATCGTACAAGTGTAACAAAGCACAGATACATTGGAAGAACCGAACTCGCTCGCGTCGCTATCGTCCGCCCAAGCATCGTGATATCGTCACACCTCGCCTCTCGCCCTTGATATCCCCCTTCCCAACAACAAAAACACCTTGCCCCGCATCCGTCACACCCCCATCCATCCTCAGCCCACCCTCGCCAAGGACCCATCACTAATAGTCCATCGGCGCATCAACGAGCGTAACACCATGCTGCACGTGCTGGCCCTGCTGCTGCAGCTCCTGCTGTCCACTGTTCGTATGCTGGTGGTGCGACGGCGGGGGCGTGTCCGTCCTCGCCGCCGCCGCCGCTGCCGAGGCGGAAGCGGGCGTGACGCGGCGCCCCGCCGAGAAGCGCGCGCCGCTGCGGCCGAGGCTGTTGCGCTTCTCCACCATGCCCTCCTGCTCAACCTTGGCCAGCTGCGGGTCTGTCGCTGCCGGTGCCGGGGAAGCAGCAGCGTTGGCCGCCGCCACGGCGGCGACGCCGTTCATGATGAAGTTGCCGTCGGCCGGGTGGCTGAGGCCCATCATGCCGGCGTCCGACTCGGCGGGGACCTCTAGGCTGGTGCGCTTGGGCAGCACCGGGCCGAGGCTGGTGCGCTTCCTGTGCTCGCTGGTCGGGCTCTGGAGGTTGGTTGAGATGGGGAAGCGCGTCTCGGGCCCGCCGATGCTCCGGTCGCGGCGGTGGGCGGCGCGGGGACTCGGCGCGGGGGATGTGGCCCTGCTGCGGCCGCCACTGGCCTTCTCCAGCAGTGCCCGGGTGCGCTCCTCCATGTGCGCCTTGCGGTTGCTCTCGTCCGTGGAGATTGCCCGTGGCCGGTTCTGGTTACCCTTAATAGAGCCAGAGGTGTTCATGGTCGACAGGCGCTTGAGCTCGTTGAAGATGGCGTCCTTGTGCGTGAAGAGATCGCGGACCAGCCGGTAGGCGTGCTTCTCCTCCATCGTGAGCGATGTCTCGGTGCGAGGCCGCAAGATGCATGGTGCCAGCACGGTCGCCAACTTTGAGACGTACTCCTCGTCGGCCGACGTGAGGTCAATCAGGCGGGTGAAATGGTTCATGCATGCATCCAGCGAGGCGATGTTTGTCAGCCGTAATTGAGAGAGCGTCTGCTGCAAGATCGGCACCCGAGCGGCGTCGCCGCCGTCGACTGTCGGGGTGGTGTAAATGGTCCTGATGATTTCGTAAACGTGTGAGGAGACGAGGGAATCTGGCCGGCGTTGTTAGTACGGTTCTTTCGCTACCAATCAGCAACCAGTGTAGCGCCAACATACCGGGAAGTTCAAGCAGATAAAGCTTCAGAAGACTCGCAACAGTGGGTATATCGAATTCAGCAAACGTTTCAAGAGCAGGCGGTTTCCCGTTGTTGACCCGGGCTCGCAGTTTGTGCGTCTGGGCTAGTGGCACCTCATGCAGCCACACTCCCCTCCGTGCTTCGTCGCCCTCGAGGTCCGGGTAGTGATGATCCAGATAAGTGAGCAGCGTGGTGATGATGATGGGCACCCGCTTTCGGTCCGCTCTGGCGCGAGCCTCAAGATCCACGCCGAACGTCTGCTCGTCCACCCTGTTGTAGTAGTTCTCGTACACGACCACTCTGGGAGCGAAGCTGCCGGTCCGGTAGCTCTCCAGCAGGTAGCGCAGGTCGCCGAGCGGCTGCACCGTCTCCTGATAGAGCATCATGTTGTCGACGGTGGATTGCAGGCTCGGGATCACGTTGCTGATGGTCCCCGAGAAGTCCAGAATCACTGTCTTGATGGCCTTGAGCCGGTCCAGCTCGCAACGCTCGAGGAACTTGAGATGCAAGAAGATGGCCTCCTCCAGCTCACATCGCATCTCGTCCAGCTTCTGGACTCCGGCCTTGTATCGCTCATCCGCCTCCCTCGCCTCCCGGCGCATGCGCTCGGCAGGCGTCTCGTTCGGGCGCGACGTGTTCAGGACATCCCACTTGGCCAGATACTCGGTCACGGTGCCCACCACGGGAGAGTCTGAGCCGTCCGAACCACCCACCGGGATGGAAAACGTCCGCCCGAGCGTCTTCTTCTCCGGCACGCCAGCCATCTCGAACGCCTTCGGCCGCCATTGGTAGAAAAGTTTGGAACTGTTGGCAAAGGTATTCCCCACGTTGCCGACCAGTCGCAGGATGCCGTGCGTAACCAGGTCTTGGCCAATCCGCTCGGCGTAGCTGACACTCGAACTCCCCATGTGCTGCTGGATGTAGTCGACGATATCTGCGCCGGCAGAGGTGTTTTGGTAGGTGCCGAGGATCGGGACCTTCGTCTCGCCCATCTTGACGGTGGCGAGCATGTGCGCGATGATCTTCTTGACCTGTTCCGGCGTGTACAGCTGATCGCCAATTTCGAGAGGCTCGTCCTCCTCCTCCACGGTATCCTGCTCCACTTTGATCTCGGGAATATTTTGCTTCTGTTGAGGGCTGGTTTCTGGATCTTGAAATGCGAGCTTGTTCTCCTCCTCGATGTCCTCGACGAGACGGCACTTGTTGAAGTAGTTGCTCCGGAGCTTCTTGACGGCCTCGGCCTGCTTGTCGTGCGCCTTGATGCGCGCCTGCAGCTCCTCCTGGGAGTCTTGCATCCGGGCTTCGTGTGCATCGCACCAGCGCGAAAAGGGGTTCACGACGAGGTCGCGGATGTTTTGCGCAATCTTCTTGTGGTTCCTGGAGGCATCCTCCATCTCGGACCGCACGCCGTCGTAGGCCTTGCGCACGCTAGCGCCATCGTCGCGACCGAACCCGTTTGGGAATTTGTCGACTGCCGGGGCGATTTCGGACAGGCGCTGACCGTAGGCCTCCTCGGCCTCAGCGCGCATGCGGGCGATGGTCAGGACCTGTCGGTTCTCGACGACGCCTTGCTGTAGCTTGCCGAACAGGACCCCAAGTCCTTCGTGGTCGGTCAGCGCCACCCAGAGGATGTCTCCGTAATGGGAACTCTAACCAGGAGCGGCTTACCTGCGGCGTAGTCATTTGACCAGAAAGATTCTGCGAAGCCCGGCATCTTGGTGACGAGTGCCGAACGCGCATTCGTGTGACCGTGTTCGACTGTTCGGCTGGGGCGACGGGAGGTTCAATTCTTGAGAGGCCGATTGTGTTGATCTGTCGGTTCCCAGGCAAGCCAGCCGTGGCACAGCTCCGAATCTGGCGGGCGCAGGGGATGCCCCAGTGGTTGCTCGGCCGCGATTGAGGCTGAGGCTGAGCTAAATCTTGGCCTCGTGGCCTTGAGTCGAGTGGGGGGGAGGAAGGATTGAGGAGCAGAAGGAAGTGTCGCCGAGGATGGAGTATTCGAGCAGAGGGGTTCCTTGTTTGAACGGCGAGTATGTCACCCTACAATAATGAGATCTGCTGTAGATTTCGAACAGGAGAAAAATGCTGCAAAGCGAGAAACTCGTGTTGGAGATGGCAAGGACACCCGACCGTTCCAAGCCGTCCATGTCGAGATGCAGGCGGGCTGCTAAAACCCCGTCTTATTGGGCAGCGCACAGCGCAACGTCAGTGACAACCACCTGTCTCCAGTCCGGAGGTAGCCTTGGTCCCAGCTCTCAACCCTTGCAAGGCGGGCAGGGTCCAGCTGGAAATGTCCAGGACCCGCCAGGCCTGTCTTAGCGCACACTCCTCACTTGAAACACCCAACTGCAGGGGAAAAGAGGCCGGATTTTCAGGGCGCGCAACCAACGACCTAGGGCGCCTGCTCGACAGCATCCCGCCAGTTCCGAGACCGGTCTTATTTACTTACTGTGTTTAGGTCAGGTTCTCGATGGTCTCTGGGGCACCGCCACGTTTGCAGGCACATGTACAACCTGAGATGAAGCCAGACATGACGTAGGTAGGGGGCTCCGGGGTAACGTGGGACGGCAGCACAAGGTCGCATTGAAACTCCCGGCCGTCTTGACATTGGCAAAAAAAAAAAACACATAATACCGAGGTGCTTGCGGTACATCTGAATGACTTGTTCAGCATCGCGCCGTGACGCGACTTGAAGACTGGTTGAGCAACGAGCCACCAAACACAGGGGCAGCACAATACCAATGGAACTTTGCGCCACAAAAAGCACGAAGTTTTGAGATGGAGCGCTGTGAGAGTACGGTGGTATATAGCTTCAGGTTTCATTCTCCGAACTGATAGGTAACGTGGCATGCTTCCAATGGTTGCTGTGACTTCTTGAGTTAGGGCTGTAAGGGCAGACCTTGTACGGACTATACCATAGCTTCTCGCATCCCGGAACACTACACGCTGGACCGTCTATACCGGTACTTCGCACACTGGACCCGGGATCTGTCCAATGTGGCCAACCTCGACGTTGACGCCATTACCTGGGAGACTGGAGAGGAGCGCCGCGCAAGGCAGAAGAAGTACTGCCAGGTGGTGTGCGACCGCTACGACTTCGTCACGCCCATGTATGAGCAAGGATGGTATGTTCTGCTTCGTCATCCACCCCCTTTGAACTCGAATGGCTGACCAGGAGAGGCAGGGGCCAGCAATTCCACTACACGCCCATGACGCCAGGCATGTCCATCGCAGAGAGCATGACCGCGTACGAAAAGATGTATGTCGGTCTGGCTCGGCTCGAGAAAGGCATGCGAATTCTCGATCTGGGATGCGGCATGGCCGGGCCCACGAGGACCATCGCCTCGACCGTCGGGTGCAATATCGTGGGCATCACGAACAATGCCTGGCGCGTCGAGCGTGGCACGGCCCTGACTAAAGCAGCCGGACTGCGCCATCTGGTCACGCTCGTGGAAGAAGACTTTATGCTATGTTGCTTCTCGAAATTAGCTGGAGCTGAAATGGTCGCTGAGGTACAAGCAGGAACTGCCCTTCCCCGACGAGACTTTGATGCGGCGTACTCAGTCGAGTCGCTGTGCCGCGCCCCTGACCCGGCCGGAGTCTACCGGGAGGTCATGCGTGTGCTGAAGCCCGGCGCACCGTTCACATTCCACGACTTTGCCATGACAGAGAAGTTTGACGAGACTATTCCGGAGCACCGCAAGGTTCGCAACTGGATCGAGTTTGGCAGCGGCATCACCAAAATGCCCTGGGTGCCCGAGATGCGGGACGGCGTGAAGAAGGCTGGTCAGTACACATGCAACTCAGAGTCTTTCCCGGAAAACAAGCACAACTAACGCAATGTGATAAGGCTTCGAGCTCCTAAACGAAGAGGACTTGGCGTTCCGCAACTCCCCCGCTCCCTGGTACTATGGCCCCGCGGGCGACATCTGGTGGGCCTGGCGGATGCCCGGTTGGCCTGACTTTTGGAAGGTGTTCGAGATGTGGCAGCCTTTCCTCAGCGTGGCCTATGTCGTCCACCGCTTGCTGATCCTCGTGGGTAAGACGCCCCCGGAGATCAAGACGGTCATGGGGACCATGTGGTACTGCACCAAGAGTGTGACCATCGGAGCGAAGATGGGCATCTTCACGCCCATGTACCTGTTTGTCTGTCGGAAGCCGGCAAGGGCAAAGAAGGAGTAGGCAGGTCTCGTCTTGCCTCTTGTCAGGTACTTCTTTCTTTACGTGTACTTTAGCTAATGAAATGACCTGACCTATGGACTCCCAATTCATTAACAGGTTGGGGCGCATCTAGAAGTACCTGGCTCGCCTTGTTGCTGATGTTATCTCATCCCACCTCTACTACCCCACTCAAGCGAGCCCAAAGCGGCGAGGTCCGCCGGCTTGCCCGGCTCACCGTGAGTCGGAGCCAAACACAGTACACAGTACGGAATCCCTTCAAGGCACACAAGAGCCAAGGCGCCTCCGTGCTCCCATTTCGTGTCTGGCGTGAGCAGAGGCACAATTGCGCTTTGTCCAATTGTATAGTGTATCAGCCTGTTCTCAATGAAGCTAGCCACAGAGCTCCCCGGGCCGATCAGTCAGCGTCCGCCCGGCCCTGTCCCGGGCCTACAGCGCAGATCTCGGGCCGCAAAGGCAGTTTTGTTTGTCGTCTTACCATTGTTGTTTCTGTCGGTCCTCCTTCGGCATTTCGGAGACGCCGCATGCTTGGTTCATAGGTCCCACCCGGGAAGACCCAAAAGCATCGAGCAGCGAGTGCAGCACATCTTGCGCCACACGCCATTGATCGGTAAGCGACCTCAGTGGATGTGAAGTCATTCGGAGTCTTGGTTGCTGACCACGTCCCCTGTAAGACGGACACAATGACCTGGCCATTCTCGTTCGGGCGGCATACAACAACCACATCTACAATGAAACGTTCAGCAAGCCGTTCGCAGAGGGCGGGCTCCCCGGGCACGTCGACCTGCCCCGCCTCAAAGCCGGCCTGAACGGCGGCGCCTTCTGGAGCATGTTCTGGCCGTGTCCCACCAACGGAACGGACTATTCTGACGCAAACTACCACTCGAGTAGGCTCACCCTCCTTCGTCCTCACCGTACTTGATCTAACAGACAGCCAGTCGTGCAACAAACCCTCCAGCAAATCGACCTCCTCTTCCGTCTCCACCAAGCCCACCCCTCCGTCTTCTCCCCACCCACCCTCTCCAGCAAAGCCGCCCTGCACCACTTCCGCCGCCACGGCCGCCTGATCTCACCCCTGGGCATCGAGGGCCTGCACCAGATTGGCAACTCAGCCGCCACCCTCCGCCAGTTCCACGCGCTGGGCGTGCGCTACGCGACGCTGACCCACAACTGCGGCAACCGCTTCGCCGACGCTGCGCTGTGGGAGCGCCCGCTGCGCCGCGCGCCGCCTGTCTGGCATGGTGTCAGCCCCGAGGGCCGGAGGCTGGTGCGCGAGATGAACCGGCTCGGCATGATTGTTGACCTCTCGCACACCAGCGTCGATACGATGCTGGACGTGTTGGGTGCGCGGAGCGGGGAGGGCGACGGTGAGCACGACGGGTGGGAGGGCAGCCGGGCACCGGTGATCTTCAGCCATTCGAGCGCGCACGCCATCTGTCCGCACCCGCGGAACGTGCCGGACGAGGTGCTGGATTGGGTGGGGCGGAAGGGGGGGCTGGTGATGGTCAACTTCAGCCCCGACTTTGTGTCGTGTGTCGAGGCGCCCGGAGGCAGGGACGGGTTGCCGGAGTTCTATCCGCCGAACTCGACGCTGCGGCAGGTGGTGAGGCATGTGCTGCACATTGGGGAGCGGATCGGGTTTGAGCATGTCGGGTTCGGCAGCGACTTTGATGGCATTGATGGCACGCCGGACGGCTTGGAGGACGTGTCAAAGTTCCCGGATTTGGTGGCGGAGCTGCTGCGACAGGGAGTCAGCGATGAGGACGCGGCAAAGGTGGTGGGCGGGAATCTGCTCCGCGTGTGGGGGGAGGTTGAGACCGTTGCTGAGGAGATGCAGAAGGCAGGCGAGGCGGTGCTGGAAGACGACCTGGCCCGTCTCTTTGAGGAGGACTTTCGTGACGTGGACAGAGAGTTGTGAGTGACCGAGCCCCAACACAGTCTTGACAGGTGGACATCGAGCTTCCTCGCCCGGTATATTCCGTAGTGTACATAGCAACACACACCGGTGCGCCGCCGCTTGACGAGAAACAACCTATTGTCGGCCGCTCCGACGCAATAGCAAGTCTAGACCCTTTAATGCAAGCCGACCACAGCCTGATCGGAGCGCCAAACCGATTGCCCAAAAAAATGAAATTCCCGGCGCCGAACCGCCCATGCCCTTTTAACCACGCCGCTCGATCTTGTTGAGCTTCCGTGACGTCTCGGTCTGATTCCTTGTCCGCTGGCCGCGTACCGGGAGATTCATGGCGTGTCTCCTGCCGCGATATGTACCCATATCACGTAGCCGCTTAATGTTGTCCTGGACTATCCTTCGCGCATCGCCTTCGATGGTCATTGTTGACAGCTCGGCCGTGAGGGCTGTGAGGGTCTTGGGCGGCAGGGTGCCCATCTTCGCGAGCGGGTGGATGCAGTACTTGGCAAGGATGCGCGTCGATGTTTGCGGACCGAGGGCGTAGAACGATTCGAGCGCTTTCTAATGGGAGGTGAGTGCGCCGCCAGGCGATGGGAAGCGGCAAACAGCCAACGCACCTTGACGAGCTTCTGCTCGTGGAAATTGACGCCGAAGATGAACACCTGAAGGAGAGCGATTAGCATCTGCGCGCAAAATCAATGATGGCTTCCGTACCATCTTGTCTGTTCGCAGCCAGCCACCCTCAGCCAAGACGTTTTGAAGCAATGGTAACTTGGTTGTTCAAGGAATGACGGGACCAAAAGTCGCGACAGCGGACCGAGATGCGTCCAATCCAGGCACAACCTAACGCGGATGTTGCCGGTGAAAGCCCGCCAGGCCGTGCCAGGTGCCACCAGCCCGGCCACATCGGCGATCGAGCGGCCGCCTTGATGAGCATTTCCCAGAGTGGAAAGAGAGATGAAATAATTCTTGAGCCAAACTTGCGTCGCAGAAGAAGACACAGAATGCCGCCAAAGCGTCACGAACCATGATCGACTTCAAGACGAAGCCGAGGAGGCCGCTTCCTCACTCGGAGGAGTTCTCCTCCACGGAAGAATACGTGGACAGTCTGCTGCGCTTCGCATCGAACTCGGATCGGTTTCGCTTTCTCTGCGGCGGCGTGCACATTCTCGACTTCTTCACCACGGAGCCGGGCCTGTTTGTCTCGGCAGTACCCAAGGAATGGCAGGACTACCTTTTGCGGACGGAGCCAATGGCTCTGCTGGATTTTTTGATGCGGGATGACCTGGCCTTAGTCACTCCCCAAACAGGCTCTGAGCGACCCCCAGAGTCACTGCTCCAGTATGTCAAGGACATCAGGAAGTTTTCCTTGCGGCGGTCGTTCCACCCCAGCAAGCCAAAGCTGCCCGTTCTCCCGAGGCAAGTGGCACTCGGAATGAAGGTCAAGAAGGTGCACGAAGTTACCCACTTTGCCGGGTACATCGACCGGCTGGCCATGGACGTCGCGCAAGCTACGGGCGAGGAGTTCACTCACTTTGTAGACTTTGGCAGCGGACAGAACTACTTGGGACGGACGCTTGCCAGTCCGCCGTACAACAAGCATATCGTTGCTGTCGAGAGCAAAGAGGCCAACATGGCAGGCGCCAAGGACCTCGACATCCTGTCAGGGCTTGCCGAGAGGGAGAAGCGCGTGCGCAACAAGAAGCTCTACCACCGCATTGTCGAGACCGTCGATCCATCGTTGCGTGGCGACGAGGATGCCCTGAAACGCGCGGCCAAGGAACTCGGCATCCCAGACGAGGACGTCGCCACCATCGACCTACGGTCCCGAAAGGAGTTGGAGGCCACCTACGCCGTTGAAGAAGGCAAGGGAACCATTGAGTACGTGGTTGGCCGGCTCGAGCACGCCGACCTCGCTGGCGTGCTCTCGCAACTGCGCGGTCAGGAGGATGGCCCACGACAGGAAGACCTACGGATGATGGCGGTCTCAATCCACTCCTGTGGGAATCTGTCACACTACGGCATTCGCTCGATGGTGCTGAACCCGTGCATTCGAGCAGTTGCCATTGTGGGCTGCTGCTATAACCTCCTCACCGAGAAGCTGGGCCCTCCGACGTACAAACCGCCCTTCAGTCGGCCAAGTCTGCAACCCATCAACGCACGGGTCGCTAGGGAGTCGGAGAGACGGGACCCCCAAGGGTACCCGATGAGTGAGCGCGTTTCTACGTACGGCGGCGACGGGATCCGGCTGAACATCACCGCGCGGATGATGGCATGCCAGGCACCACAAAATTGGACGAAGGAGGAAAGCGATGGCTTTTTCACCCGCCACTTTTATCGGGCTGTCTTGCAGAAGATCTTCTTGGACAAGGGCGTCATCTCCCGGGTTTTTCACGGAGCAGACACTGACAAGGAGAGCCCATTCAACTCGAGCACCAACCCGGTCGTCATCGGGTCACTGCGCAAGCAGTGTTATACCTCGTTCAAAGCGTATGTGCGCGGAGCCATTACCAAGTTGACCACCAACTCCGAATTCAGCCAATACAGCGAGGTCATCCGAGAAAAGATGGGTAGCATCACGGACGCGGAGATTGCCCAGTACGAGGAAGAGTTCCGATGCCGGAAGCGAGAGCTTAGCGCTGTCTGGAGCTTGATGGCTTTCAGCGCTTGTGTTGTGGAATCTCTCATTGTGACGGACCGATGGTTGTTCCTCTGTGAACACTCCGATATTGTCCGGGATTGCTGGGTAGAGACGGTCTTCGATTACCGTGAGAGCCCCCGCAACCTGGTCGTCGTGGGCGTCAAGAGATGAAAGGCAGCCAGGGAAGCTTGAGTGCCATCGGAAGCCGCACTAGCTCATTGGGTCCGGGGCGGATACGGGGCAGCGGGCCTTCCTGCGAGTGGTGCGAAGGAAAGACCTGCTTTCACCGCAGCGCGCGCCCAGCGCACCCGACCACCCACGGCGCCGGTCCCCGGGCCGAGCAAGTATGCCGCTTGCAGCATGCAACGTGCGCCATGCATATCTCGCCCAACCACAAGAAGTAACATTAAGGGCGAGGTAACCACCAATGCATTCGAAGTTGAGGCAATCATCAGCCGCCACGCGGTCCTGGCCAGCTACACGCTCACCTTCGCATTGCTGCCGCGCATTGCGGCACTCGATGTCCGGCTACACTGCACTGTGCGTAAGGTCAAACCGTCGTCAACATGTTCGCCCCCAGCTTACATTCACAATCCTTCCCTGTGACGCAACAGTACGATGCGGGACATGGTCTGGGATTCATGTATGCCGAACTCGTCCGAATGGCTTCATGAAGCTCCTCTGTCGGCATTCACGTTGCATATCCAGGGTGTGGTCCGGACGCAGCGGGTTGGAGGATCAGTCCATCTCGTTTTGCCGTCCGGATTGTAGCGGCTTTAGCAAACCGACATCACCGATATGCCCAGTTCAGCTCAGCATTGGTTCAGTGAGCGGGACAGAGGAGACACGAGGCATGCACCCACCGAAGCCGATACCCCTCCCCCTCCATTACGCTAAGAGAGCTGTGCCTGCAGCGGCAAGAGAAAGACGATCTCTGGATCCTGGAGTTACCCGCCGCAAACGACAAGCCGCGTCATATTTCCTCGCGTATGGCGGAAACAATCCGTGTGTTCCTGGTGCCAAGTCTGGGCTGCGTCTGTCAAACCGCGCTTTCTCACATTACCCTTTCCGATTTCTTCAGGATTCGCCTGCATGTGTGGTTCAGAAGCCCGCTTGCCCTTCCAATTACGGGACAAACACTCTGCAGCCGGAACTCAGCGATGGCGGCCGTTCAGATGCAGGGTGCATGCCAGAAGGGGAAAGGGGGTCGCTCGACAGCGGTTCCTTTTGGTACCACTGTAGGTCGCTCAGATTCGCAACTTGGGCTGTCCTGCCCTATCATTGCTGTTACCCCTAATGCCTTTTCTCGTTGAGGCACCCTGATATCTCTGTGTGAATTTTTACCCTCGAAAGCTCCTGAGGTTCTCAAACCCTCGGTTTACTTCCCCTTACTGTTACCGTTGCCGACGCAGCGCTCTGCCTCCGGGCCTAATCATGACAGCACCAACAATGGCCCCCCACGTCCATCGCCCCTAGCTGCAAGCAAGCTGCAGTTCATTCCCAAAAGTCTCTAGCCCATCAGCACCTCCGCATCATGGCTTACCTCCCGCGACAGGGTCACGCGAACAATGCCGCATCACCCCTGCACCGTGAACAGGCACACATCTCAGGAACCTGCGCCGAATGTGGAGTCAGCCGATTCGACGTCCAACTCTCTCTGCGAGAACAACCGCTATCTATGGAGCTGATGCGGGACCTGTTCGACTTTCTTATCTTTCCCCTTACCTACCCCTCTTACCATTCGCTGTGTTGTCTCTCGACACTGGCACCGAAACCACCTGCATCGTTCGGGGCACCACATCATATCGCAGAGGCATGCGGGCCTTGCCGGTTGCATGGCCACTCGGATCACACATACGAGCTTCCTCCTGCATCAATTGCCAACCTCCATAAGTGGATAGCCTTTGGGTATCCTATTAGACCCGCTGCATTGAACGCTGGGTTCTCGTTCTTTGGCTGAACCTTCAGAAAAGAGACAGCGGAACACCACCCGGGTTGCATTTACACACACACTACCACCATGTGGCGGCTACTCGAGGCTAACCCGTCAATTCCCATTGTTCTCTAGTTCATCTTTCTCATTCCAACTCCACTACCTCGGGCCCATCAGCTGCCGGTACATGGCCGCCCTGTGACCGAAGTCGCAGTGGTGGACTGGGGCGGGGCCGCCTTGCGCTTAGGTCACAACTCCGCGAACTGCTCGAAGCGCATTTGGACTTTGGCCCGATCTTTCGACAGTCTTCGTTCTCTTTTCATTTTGTCCCACTCGTGAGATCATGGTTTAGGCCGATACCCTTGTTCTCAGAAATTGACAAAGGAGCGGGTGCTGGTGGAGGCGAGTTGAGCTCCATCCAGCATTCTGCGAAGCACTGGACTTCAACGACTTCCCAATGCCCTTCCTTTAACCCTCGAGTTATTGCTTCTTCAATACGTCGAGAAAGGCTCCTGGTAGACTGTGCAGAGGTTTTCCCTCAAAAAACTTTCTCCCACCCGAAGTTTTCGGCGCGTTGGTCATGAGCGCGCAGGTGTCATTCTTGGTACGCTGCTTTCTTTGTCCCTGCACAGGGCGTCCAGCGGATATGACCGGCCTTGGACTGTGTAACTCGCAACTTGGCCGGAGACCGGATCTTGACCTCCTCTTTGCACTCCATCTGCTTTTTCCGCAACTGACATGTTATTATTGCAGGACGGGACACTGAGCCTGATCCACGTCCCCTTGAACCTCTACACAAATTTCCTCCAGCCGATTCTTCAGGTGCTGCTGCCACCAAGCCAGGACCCCAGCCAGAGCATCTCGGATGGTGTGGCCGTCGACTGCCCCAAGCATGGCTTTCTGAACATTAGCGTCACACCGATTGAGTGTTCTATCGCGTGCAACTCGGCCTGGGCAAAGTCAGTCTTCGAACCCGCCATCCAGCGGCTGCCCAAAGACCAGGCCAAGACCGTTGCCATCTCGCAGGACACGTACGCTGCCCTCAGTGTCTTCGGTTCGGGCGTGGATGCTGGCTCGCGCGTCGTTGATCTGACGTCGCCGTTGGCCCTGGCTAACATTCCAATCTTCTTCATCACGACGTATTGTGAGTTTGTCCTAGCGCGTGGTTGCCCCGTAGAGTTTTGGTCGACGGGCACCGTTTCGACGTTGAAACTCCCCAACGCAAACCCAGTGACTGACATTGCGAACAGACTCCGACTTCATCCTCGTGCCGAATAAGGATCGGCACACCGTAATCACGACGCTGCTCGCCAAGGGCTTCGTCTTCTCCGAGGATGACCACTCGCAGCTGGTGTCCGCCAACCCCTCCCCCACCAGCAGCCATCCCCAGGGCTTCAACTTCCACGTGAGCCACAGCCACAGCCGGGCGCCGAGCCAGGACAGTAACCCGCCCACGCCACCACCCTCCTCCGTCGACGAGCTCCAAGAACGCACCTTCGCCCTCCTCAAGAAGCGCAACGTCACGCCGCACATCGAACCCGACCTCGTGCTGATCCAATGCACCGGCATCCGCGGCGCCGCCGGCAACACCAACACCACACCCCATCGCCCCTCCACCTCCACCATCACCCGCGCCCGCGGGCCCAACGGCGTCAACAGCACGGGCCCTACCCGGCGCGGCTCGGCGCCCACCGCACCGCCGCCGCCGGCCTGGGTCGACACGGTCGACAC
This sequence comes from Chaetomiaceae sp. R4402, assembly GCA_023628555.1. Taxonomy (NCBI): domain Eukaryota; kingdom Fungi; phylum Ascomycota; class Sordariomycetes; order Sordariales; family Chaetomiaceae; species Chaetomiaceae sp. R4402. Next base: position 460,891 of record JAMAKO010000003.1, read on the forward strand.
GAGGCTCTACACAAGCCTAGTGGCGGCGCTAGCGGCGCGGCCGCGCTTCCTGAGCGTCACGCTCGCGCCCGACAACGACGACCCGCCGTCGCTGCTGCTCGACCGCGCGCTGCTGGGTCTGTTTGGCGGCGCGCTGGTGGGACCCACCGAGGGCGCGCTCGTGCCTATCTTTTTGGATCTGGCGGACCTGCCGTTTGAGGCTACGGGGATTGTGTCGGGCGTTGCGGGGAGGTTGGTGAGGGGGTTGAAGGGGATGGTCGGGGTGGGAGAGGGGGGAGCGGGGAGGGTTGGGGCTGAGGCTGGGTCTGAGCTGTCGTACTTGTCGACGGCGAGGTCGGGCGCGGTGATTCTGTCGAGCGAGCAGGCGCCGGTTGCGCTGGGGGTTTTGGCGCCGCTTCTGGGGCGGGTGTGAGGGAAGTGTGGGTTTTGCTTTGCATGAGGTGCATGGTCGGAGGTGGGTGGCTGAAAGCACGAGAAAAGATGGCCGACGGCAGTAGAAAATGGGGATACGCCGGCGGGGCGGTGTTTGGAGGACTGAAGAGGAGTTGAGGGGTAACGAAGGAGGTGCCGGTCCCTTGCCTTGTCATGCGAGCATTGTGTGTATCCGGGAGGTTTTCCAAGACGGAGCATGTCGTAGGAACAGGAAAGCATCGCGGAGACGACTCTGGTAATGGCACACCAAAAAGTCACATATCCAACTTCAAATAGTACCCAAAACACATGTCCCTGCTATGCAGAAGTCACCTACCCCCCTTCTTCTTCCCGCCCGCCGCCGCCGCCCGGTCCTCCCTCACCAACCCAGCCCTCACGAACGCGTCCCTCGCGGCCTGGTTGATCAGGGCAAACCGCCGGGGCCCCAGCTTCTGGCCGCCGTACCAGCGCGTCACCACCACCATGACGTCCCACAGGTCCATCAGCTGCATGAGGTGCAGCAGGCGGCTGCCGGCGGCGGTCTCGCCGTCGTCGTCGCAGTCCTGGAAGCTGGTGCCGTTGGCGCCGCGGATGCGCCAAGCCGTGATGTTGTGCGTGGCGGCGCGTACCCGCTTGTCCGAGGCCAGCAGGTGCGCGAGGTAGGATGCTGCCTGCTGCGGCGAGGTGACGGGGGCGTTGCGCGCGACGAAGGTGGACTTGGCTTCGATGAAGGGTTCGGAGAGCGTCCATGGGGGTGGGGGTCCCATCGCGAGATCTGCTGGGTCGTGCAATGCGGGCTGGGCGGCGGTGCTGCTAAGGGTGGTAGAGCCTGACGGGAAGGAGGCTGTGTCGTCTGTGGCTGCCTCGTGTTCGCCGTCGTGCTCGACTTCATTTGTGACCCCGCCGTCTTTAACAGCGGCTAAGAGCTCTTGCAGCTTTTCTATGGCGTCGAACAGGCAGACCTGGCCGGGCTCGTACACCTCGCTGACGGCATCGCGGAAAAGGGCGAGGTCGCGGGCTGCAGTGCCGCGCTTGCCGGCTGAGCCCGAGCTTTGCGTGCCGAGAACAGTGGGCGGGACGTCTGGGTAGCTGGGCGGAAACTGCAAGCGAATGGAGGCTGTATCGCCGGGAACTGTCAGGATGAAATCGCTGGAGTCGGAGTCCTGTGCGGCGGGGACGAGCGTGTCGTCGCCGTATATGGAGTTGATGGCTTCAACCTCGTCGAGAAGAGCTTCTGACATCTCCTTATTGGCCCTGACTGGCAATTATCCCTGAACGGAAGCGACGGCCGAGAATGCGGGGGGTTGCCTTGCGTGCTTGAAGTTCAGTTTACTTAGCTGATGCGTGTTGAATGAGCGTTTGCACAGTGCGGGTGAAGCTGCATTGTGTTTGAGTGGGGTCCTCTGCATGACTTCACGGATTTCGTTCACCAAACCTGCAAGCTGTAAGACCGCACGCAAACTGTAGTGAGATGTTGAGAAGCAGGTGCAATTAGCTGAATCTGCTATCCCATTTTACAGGATGGGGCAAATGGTGAAAAAATGGAGGATGAGGCAAGAACAAGATGTGGATTAACACAGAAGGAAGTACGAAGCTTAAGTGAAAAAGGGGCGAAAACGAGATTGGGCTCGAGAGACTCCAAGTACCTGTGGATTGCAACGTCCATGCCAGGTTCTTTGATATTTTACCTGACGTAGCCTAATGTACGCAGTTATGTAGGTGTAAGCCCATGATTGCGAACGAGTAAGACCAGAAGAAGCCAACCCATCTCAGAGACATCACGCCAAGCCATATATCAGGCCTTTCAATGTTCTGTCTTTTGGCAAGGAACTCGTAAATAGCTCGTGATAGATGCCCACTAACTGAATTGAATCTTCTTTGACCCACTGCACATGAGATGGCTACATCCCCGGGTGTCTCGCCCGCTTGTCCCAGTACCCAACGGCAACTTTGTGCACTCCGAATCTCGTACCATCACACCAGATATCCCCTCTACTAACATGGCTGCCAATTTCATAAGGAGACATGGAGTCGTCCGCAACGATGGGAAAGAGAGATTCAAGTAAATGTTTCAACTGCCACGTTGAAACTGCCGCTCCAGTAGGCGCATTCGACATCTTCTCCATCACTATGCCGTATTTCTCTATCCTCGGCTGGGTGGGCAGCAGCCTGTGCGGAGACAGCGACGACAAAAGGAATGTGCTGTCTGTACCTGCGGTGCGAGGTAGAGGGGGGTCGTGACTCAAGGATCGAATGCATAGACGACGGAGTGACGTACAAACACAGGCTGTGCCTGAGCCCTGGCGGAAAGTCCATAGTAGCGTACAATCTATCTTGCAGATAATGCACGGTTATTACTGAGACAAGGACACTAATCACTGGGCGAATGGTAAGAAATATGAAAACTCACCGCGCAATGGCTGCCTCGCCGGCACCCGCATCATCCACGTTTTCAACCCATCGAAACCTCATTCTCGACAAACACTCGTCCAGTCCGCAATATCCGGCATAAGCACTCGCATAATCACGTAGAATCTGGTCAAACTGCTGTCGGCATTTGCGCCACCGTTCCTGGTCCTGAATCTCTGGGCATTTGAAGACCACGAAGCCCTATGAGTCCCAGCGTGCCGCAGGGCCGAGCCTTTCTTCGCGCAAACGCATGGCCTGCATGAAGGGCGGTTCTGCCACTACATCATGAGACGAAGAGCCTACCGCTTCTGGGTCAGTGGCTCGGTCAAGTTGGGGTCCCGGTTAGACGCCTGAACTGGAGTGAACTCCGAGACAGGGCATTGGATGGTTCAATTCGCACCTCGAGCACTCATCTCCCGTCTGAACATTTCCTGGAAGAACCGCTCGAAGCCCTCCTCTCCCAAGTCCGCCCGCAGACCCTCACGGAATGCGGCCAGTTCTGCCTCGGACAGGTTGTCGAGATCCCCAGCAGCGGCCGCATTGAGCATCCGTTTCCGGTTCCAGCCTGCGGGGTAATAATCAGGCGTTTCTGACATTTTCGAAAATGGAAGGGAGGTGGTGTCTGATATCAAACCTCAAGAGCAAACCGATGACCCCACCATGCTCAGAGAGAGACGCTAGCAAATGCGAATGACTGCTCGTGAGATCGCTTGATAGCTGACTCAGCAAAACCTAAAGGCCCTCGCGTGCGTCAGGCGGCACTCGCAAGTCACATCTCAATCACAATTCTGGGTGTTGGGGAAAGGCGCTGAGCTGCTGGTACATAGAGCCGTGCTTCTCCGATCCTGATACTTGGTGTTTCAGCGCACCTTCATCTCTTGCCCTCGATACACTACACGGCAAGCGCGATTTCGATCCCACCACATCCCCGCTCGTACGAGTCGTCTGCCCTGCTGTGGGTTCCCGGTTGCTAGCAGGTTAAAAGTAGTACAATACTTGTGTACGGCTTCATCAGGACACGACCCGCCCGGTTTTTCAGTGCAGAACAAGGTCATTGTGGAAGACGAAAGTATGGCCACCGAGGCCAGCGTGAGCAGTGATGATGGCACTCACTGTGCTTTCTTTTACGGTTGGTTGTGGCTAATCAATTTGCCCTTGTACTCAGTTTATTGCTGACTTTTCTCGTTTTCGATGTCCTCTGTGCGTAGGCACACTGGTGAGACATACACACTTAATCAATGCTGGTACTCGCTGACCGCCCTCGGTACACCAGATGGTGCCTGACGTCTTCTACTCGGTCTGCTACGGCACCAAGGACGTTCCCGAAGCCTATGCCAAGCTGCACAGCTTCCACCCGGCCATTCTGCACGGCTACTGCCGGCGCCGCGTTCGGTACGCCGACTACCCCGGCATCATCGAGGACAAGGACCACCAGGTTTTCGGGACGTACGCCACGGGACTCACCTGGGCCAACATGGTTAAGCTGGACTACTTCGAAGGCGGTCAGTACGAGCGCCGCACCGTCACCGTCAAACTGCTCGACAAAGTCGGCAATGCAAAGGGCGAGGGTAATGTTGAGGGTGAGGAGAGGACGGCCGAGGTGTACGTGTACCGGGTGAAGCGTGACCTCGAGGAAAGGGAATGGTAAGTGCCCTCTTGTTTTCAAGTTCAATCTGTGAATAGCACGGACCACGGGTAATGACGTCGCGCTCAGGGACTTGGAAGAGTTCCGCCGCGAGAAACTGAAGTTATGGACGCGGGCTGGTTATGTCTTCGAGGGTGAGTTCATCCGAAGCCATCATGATGCTAAGTGCTACTCATGTTGACCTGCCCATAGATTGTGACCCGAACGACACAGCAGTGGTCGCGGGCAGTCAAAGTCAAGCGGCGGAATGATGACATGCGATGAGTGATTTTCCATTGGTGCGATTGAAATAGAAACGGGTTTTCGTGCATAGCATCAAGCATTGTCTGCTACAGCGTCTCTCCTACGCAGATAGTCCAGCAGCAGCCAGAATATCGTGCTCGAGGCACTCAAACAGACCCGGGGCGCTTGGCTGATACCCCAGCACCTTCCTTGCCCTCTCGCTTTTGGTCCGTGTATTGCAGGCAAACGAGTAGACGCCCTCGTAGGGCCAGCTTGACCCGTGCGTCAACTTCGTGATGTCTTCCACCGACAGCTGCAAGGGCTCTTCGTTCTCTATCAGGTGGTGCTTCTTCAAAATGCTGCCCACAGCTGTGGCAAAGGCGAGCCAGCTGTGCTCCTGTGTCGCCGTGAAGTAGTATCCCTTCGTACAACGCAAGTGAGCAACAAAATCAGCGACAGGAGGAATCATAGCGGTATTGCCTGAGAATGGCTTACCTCTCTTCCCCAGTCCGCCTCTCCTCCCCCCGCGGCCGCCGCCTCAACCAGGCGCACATACAGCGACGCCAGGTCGTCAATGTGCACCCAGCTGCGCGTGTTGCCCCCAGACTTGATGTAAAAGGCCCGCTTGTGGTCACTCTGCATAATGTCTTGGTAGAACTCGGGCACCATCAAGCTCTGTGTGTTCCCGGGCCCTCTGCCGGGGCCGTAGACGCCACAAGAGCAGACGATGGCGCACTTGAGGCGGTCGCCGTGCTGCGCCGCAGCCTCTTGCACGATCTTCTCAGTGCTGCGGTGCAGCGCGGTGTCCGGCAGCGTCGTGATGGTGTCGAGGTCCGACACGTCGCTCCAGATCTTGGGGTTCGTCTCGCCGTAGTAGGTCGGGTCCGCCCAGTCGGCGATGATGCCTGTGCCGCCGAGCCGGATGAAGAAGCGTGGGGAGGACGGGGTGGCCACGCGCAGCAGGCCGGCGATATGCGCCCGGATGCCGGGATTGTGTTTGCTCTTGCCGTTGTCTACCGTCCAGTTAATCATACTTTCTTTTCTCATTGATAGGACAACCAAGGACTTGAAAAAGAAATTGTGGTGGACTGACGAATGACAATGTCATTTTGCGCGGCCGTGTCCGACACTAGTTCAGTGTCGTCAAACGTGCCCTTGACGATCCTGACCTGGGGATACAGTTTGCTGAACTTCTCAGGAACATTGCGGAGCAAAACCGTCACCTCATACTCGGGATGCTGGCGGACAATGGCATCGAGGATCGAGCCGCCGATGTATCCCGTCCCTCCCGTTCTGCCCCCATGTTAGATTAGGTTTCAACACCATTTCTGGTATCAGATGAGGGTAAGTATTCTTGATAAGCAGACGCACAGAAATATCGTCGGAGCCATGGCCGCACTGTTTTTCTGAAGGTGGAAACGGAGACCTGCTAGTAGTATGTAAGGCTTAGGGTAGCAGGACAGCAAGTACTTGTAAATGAGTAGATGGATGCAGCCTAATGCCAGGTGAGGGTTGAGTGATGGCTATGACAGGCACTCAAATCTCACTGAAACCCATTGCTGTATAAGTGCGGGCCTGGACCATGAGGCTCTGCTCCCGCGTGACCCATGGTAGGTGGCTAGCGGTCTGGATGAGGCTCTGGCGAAGCATGGCTAGCGCAAGCACGGCTTGTAACAGCCATTTCACACCGTGACCACCAATGAACTCATGGATAAACGCACTTGAGATGTTCAATTCAGTGATGAAAACCCACAAAGTGGACCCTTTGCTAAAAGAGAGGTTACACAGCATGGACACATCACGCAATTCGCAACCTGACTAGAGGGCGTGACCCCCGCGCTAGTTCATCTGGAGCCGGAGCCTTGTCGTCGGGTTCCGCTCAGGCTCTCGCAAAATGCTGCATGCTGGTTGTACGTCATGGCCAGTGGTCAGACATCCCTCATTTCACGACGGGGGAACAACCCTTCGTGAGCTAACCCGCCGTTATCTCGATCCCAGGCCCAAGACTGGGCCAGCTCGGGATCCAGGTTGCCTTCAAGCATCTGAATCACGTATCTGCCGATGATGGGAAGGAATTTCCAGCAGTGAAAGGAGCCCCCCGTGGCCAGGTACAGGTGCCTAGAATGAGGGTGCTCGCAGATGATCGGGTCCTGAGTGGGCGTGATCGAATCCCTGGGCTGCGGGTTAGAAATTCATCGCCATTTCGTGCGGCCGTTAACTTACCAGCATATACGATAGCTGTGAAATTCCCATTCGGCAGCTTCCTTGCCGAAGACTCCCTTAAAAACCGCTCGGACTTCCTCCTTCATGCCCGGCGACAGCTCCCACTGGCCAAAGTCGGCTTTGTTGGGAGGCACCGATATATCTTGGCCGGACGCTTCGTGATGGATAGTGTTGGTGAAACTCTCATCACGATAGACCTTGATTTGGTTATCCGAGTTTGGTGGCATGCTTCCTCCTGTTTGCTTTGTTAGCGGCCGATGGTCCCGGCTCCAAACATGTCTGACCGGGTGTGCGAAGACCTCACCTGGTGCTGCGTCCAGCTCACTGACGAAGCAAGGTCCTTGACGGAATCGCTTGGCGTCCTTATCGTCCAGCGTAGTCATACCCTCACAGACGGCAGCTGCCACGAGGCGGTCGCCGACTTGGAGTTCCATGCGAAGCGGAGCACTGTCTGCTAGCAGTTTGGCAGTCATTGCCCCAGTGGCTAAAATGACGTGCGAGGCAATGAGCACATCGCCCAGTTGAGTCCGCACTCCGGTTGCGGATCCAAGGTCGTTGAACAAAACCTTCTCGACGTTGGCAACGACGTATCTGACGCCCTCGGCAACGGCCGTTTCGATGGCCTTCGTGAGGGCTTTGGTAGCCTCCGCCCAGCCACTGCTCTGATTGACGAATACTTCGTCGACGTCAGGATAATCTGCGTCAGCATGAATGGCCCCCCAAAGTTTCCGCGCCTCGTCAGGTGTGATTAGCCGAGCGTCCTCGGTCGCATTCAGTCTGCGATAATTTTCGATAATCGTTCGGGGGAGATCAGACTGGTCGACCCACGCAAGGCCACTTTCGTGGTAAAAGGGTCGATAGAGTGAGTCAGACCTCCAATGTTGCTTGGCCTCCAACGCAAGCTTCATGTAAAGAAGGCTGGTGTAGTCGGCGCGGATGACCTTGTTCCAGTCCCAGGACGCGCCGACCTCGGACGGGAACGGGGTTCGGTCGATGAGGACCACATCTGCCGAAGGGTATTTTCGAATGAGATGGAGTGCAGTCGAGGTTCCAAACACGCCGGCACCGACGATAACATACGTGGCATCCATGTTGTCGTGATCGGCCGCCATGAGAAGCAGAGTGTGAGAGGAGCAGGAATGGTCGGGGATAGATGGGGGTGTGCGACTTGTCTGCGGAGCTTGGAGGGGGTGGATGCAGCAAAGGGCGTCGGAAAGGCAGAAAAGGAGAAAACAGGCAACAACGCGCAGAGCTGGCACTCGGCGAAGCTGAAAAGAGAAGGCGCGCACATCGCACCGCGACCAAGTGTGGACGCCTTATATGTGTCCACCGGTTCCGGTCTTTTCGAATCATCAGATTTGTTCCCCTCTCCCCCTTCTGTTTGTTCTCTCCTTCCTCTTTTCCCTTTCCTCTTCTCTCGGCATTCCTTGCCAGGCAGTATGTTCCACCGGTAAGCGATTAACGCAGTCTCCATTGGTGGGAGCCAAAAATGGACTCGGATCTTATTTATTAGCACGTTCTTCCCGACTGCACGCGTGCCCAGCCTGTATGAGGAACAGTCGGTAACAGATCCGCTCAATCTGCCACCCGCTCGATCTCGGTTGGTCTTGGAAAGCATCGCAGTTCACCAGCACCGGTTTCAGAGACCGCAGTGCAGGAGGCAAAAAAAGAGAGAACTTCCCCAGCTGACTCATCGCTTGATCGAAGACGCCCCGTCATGGCTTGCATGTCACACGTGCAGAGGCAACCATCGCGGCGAGTCTCCCAGCCACGGAATATCAGTTGACCAAAACAGAATTCACACCGAAGCGATGTTGGAGTGAGGACGGGCAACGAGCTGTGCTGGAAATTGTAAAGCAGCATAGGGCGGCCAGTGCAAAAGGGGGCCTGAATGCACCGCCCGAGATTCCGTGGACACTCAAGTATATAATATAGTCGAAAGGTTCTCTCCTCTTTTGCGAGTGCCAGCAAGATTACCGGCTTATTGTTTACAAGGCACTGCTGGTGCCTTACCTTTCTCATCACATTTCTCCCTCAGCCCTTCAAAATGGCCCGCGTCCTCTCTTTCGCTGCTGCCCCTGTGCCTGTGGAGCCTTCCCAAGCCTCTCGTCCACCACGCCTGCATGTCATCTCATTCAATGGTGAGTGTCCTATGGCATACGGGCTGCAGCAGTATGATGCTATTCGGTGTGTACTTCGAGTCTAATGCATATGGCTTGGTATAGGCACTTGGGCAGGTGGCGTGCTGAGCTCCCGCAGGACGATCGTGTCAGAATTCGTGAAGCTTATTTCGGACCACGAAAATGTATTTGAGACACCACTTGACGGCGTCGGATCCGGCATCAGCTTGGTCGACAAAACTATAGGAGGTATCTGCGGCTGGAGCACTCTGCGGAATGTGATTACCGCTCATCGTACGTCGTCCAGTGCCTTCTTTCTCTTGTCCGTTTATACTGTCGGACAGACGACACTAACGCACCGAATAATAGGAAATCTCTCTAACGTATTTGATATGCGAGCGGGACAGACAAGCGAGCGGGACACTTAAGTACTTTTTTTGCAGGTGATAAGCGAAGATAGTACCTGAAAATTGTTAGTGTACTCTAACAATTTTGAGGTGCTTTTTCCTTTGCCTCCCTGCAAAAAAATACCTAAGTGTCCCGCTCGCTTGTCTGTCCCGCTCGCATATCAAATACGTTAAACACTACAAGACTGGTGACCGGATCATTCTGACCGGCTACTCACGTGGTATGTCTGCCTCTATTCATGCTCCAGCTCCAATTCCAAGCTGTAATGCATTTGTGGTGGGGTTTCATGAGAAACCTCTCTCCGCTCATACTTACTTACTGCTGCAGGTGCCTGGGCAGCACGGTATCTGGCCAAGATCATCGAGATTGTCGGCTTGCTGAAGGAGGGCGATGAGCGGTTCTACCACAGCCTCTACAAAGCATGCGACGACGGCTCCATTTTCAATGGGGCCAACAGCTTAGAAAAGCTGGTTCAGCGCTATGAGCGTCAGTCGACCCTTCACCGTTTCGGCTGTGGTACGCATGCTGATTGAAAGCAGGTTGGCAAGACGTTCGGATCAGTGCCCTCTGTTGTTTCGATACGGTGGGCTCCCTGGGCTTGCCGTTCACAGGATTGGCTAAACCATTGGCCGCCCTTCGAATGGGAAAGAGGGAGAAACCGGACATGGTTTCGGATGTCGCACTCAGTAAGTCCAACCCCGACCACTTTCCCACATGTCAGCCTTGCCCTGGCTCTTACCTACCCTTGGGCTACCTTACCTATCGCGGTTGTATCCGACCATCATCTAACCTACCGACAGACGTCGACTTCTCCTTCCACTGCGTCTCCCTCCACGAGACGCGAGCACCCTACACGGCCACCCTGATGCGCGGCGCCAGAGTCCACCAAGTCTATTTCCCCGGCACACACAGCAACCTCGGCTGGATCGACGACGTCGATGACCTTGTCCACGGGCCCTTTGCTTGGATGATCCAGCAGCTGCACACGCACCTGCATATCAGCTTCAACGAAGCCAAGCTCGCCGCGCGCTTCCCCAGCTACCGCCCTGCCGGCGCCACCGCCCTGAACCCAACAATTCCCAACCCAGCGGAACCGATACCAGACCGCAGCGGGCGCTGGTTCCAGGGCCCCATCTCGCTCGCCGGCCCAGGCATTCTAGCCGTCATGGGTAAGAAAACGCGACGACCAGGTCAGCCAAGCAATACAGCCACCGCCGCGGGGACCGACGTCCAGATGCACATTGTCGCGCGCCTCCGCGCCCACCTGGACGACGACGTCGAGGCCGTGCCAGGCTACGTGCTCGTCGTGCCGGCGACGGGAAGGCTGTACTAGACGCGACGAAGGCGGCGGCGGCGAGGGGGCGGTCAGTGGCCGTGCCGCTGGGAGGCGCGTCGCAGTCTCAGCGGTGGAAGCGGCAGTGAGAGCGATACCGCAGGGGCGGGGTTTGCCGCGTTGCCGACGACGAACTCGTGGGAGACCGAGGGGGTGTCGCAAATGGGGGATGGGATGGTGACGGAGCGGATCGAGGAGGCAGAGGTTGGGTCGCTGGAGGCGAGGCTCTTAGGCTTGCCTGAGGAGGTTGCGCGTAGGGGTGGGTGTGGTGTTGCATGCTGTGTGGCCGGTGCGAACTGACTGGCCTCTGTCGATTATTGAATTCTGTAATGTTTTGTTCTCTTCATTTCCGTGATCTGGTTGTGAGTTTTGGTTAGGCAAGGTACACGTTTCCTCGTTTAAAGAAGTACCTAAGTTCTGCGGGTCATCGCTAAGGTAGGTAGTGGATCTTGATGTCAAACGTTGAATCTCGGGTCGCATTATCTGGTAACTTTAAGCATCACGGGCTCGGCTTCCAGTCAGCATTAATGAAGGTAGACAAAGAACTTATCATTGATTACAGTATTATGGATATAGAGTCGAGATGACTCTTCCCTTCTATCTCGGCTCATGCTTCACCGTGAGTTGATGCCTCCTTAGCTGGTCTGGCCGAGCAAACCCCTTTCCACGGTTGTTGCAGTACGGTAAGTTGCACTTGTAGATTTTCTCGTGCTTCAACATGTGAGTCCTGCATAGTTCCAGTGAGCTCCCGTTTCCCTCGGATCAGTTGAATGTCTCACAACCAGGAAGAACCTACTTGAAGTCGGAGTTGCGTGTGAAGACTTTGATGCTGCCACCAGGTAGCCTTCCACCCTTCGTACAGCCGGTACCATGTGGACATTGATAGGACCCGGTGCCGCGGGAGCTGAGCAGCTCCAGTAGTGACCCGTATCCGGTCTGCTGTTCGTCGTCGTCGTCGTTTTCCAAGCTTCCGTGGCTGTCTCCCGTGCTGCTAGACTCGCTCCGCCCGGCCACATAGTCGGGCGCCGGTGCTGCTCCGACTGCGTGATAGCGAAACATGCCTTGTTGAACTCGGGGGCCGCTAGAGATTTCGCTGAGACTCTCTATCCCTCCTGTGGCGTTGACGGGAAGTTGGAGTGAGGCCACTGGGGACTCCCGTATGGCCAGCGACGTTGCGTGAGATGAACTTGAGGAAGACGGCCAACGGTGTGTGGACAGGGTCGGAGGAACTGGTGGCGTGCTCTGCCAGAGCTTCTCGACTTTCTCTCGAACGTCGCAGATGTTAGAAGCTATCTGCCTGACACCACGAGGCGATGAGTGAAGCACTCTTTTATGGAGTCAAGGGCAAGAGATGAGTACCCACTTCAGTGCCTCGTGCTTGTCGTCCAAGTAGTCGGTAGTGCGAAGATCGGGCTCGCCGGCCAAGACCGACATCAGCCGAGTCGTATGATCCCGAATGCGGTTGACGTTAACTAACACCTGGGCGAGCTCTGAGGTTACGACCAGCACGTCAACGAGGAAGTCACCGATATCTGCCAGGAGGCAGCCATTGGACAGGAGCGGCGCAAGCGGTGCCGGCATAAGCCGTGGCAGTTCTTCGCGCAGCAGCGCGCACACCAACGACTGTGGGTTTCGGGCCTGGATGTGTCCCAGCAGGTCTGACGTGTCGGAGGCCATTGCAACATTGAGTTGCAAGTTGTTGTGGTCTCTTTTCTCATTTCCTGTTGGTGTGCGGAAACTGCCCGTGTACTCGCACACCGAGTGGAGGGGCTTGTGGTGCGCGGCCCAGGTCCATGTTGCCCCTCTTCTCTCCTTCCGTCTCTCAGCTGCTTCGCGTTACACAACGTCTGCACCCATCCCCAATTCAGTCCCAGCCCGCCCTGACCGAGAATGTCAGCCAATCATGTCAACGATTTGACAATATCACAGCTGAGGTGTCCACGACTCAGCCCGCTGTGAGGTGGCAGGAAATGGCTGCCGTGGATGTGATGCATTCATCGACTCTCGTTCGCTCACAAGTCAGGCCACCGCGCGTCGTCCCAATGCATCCCAAGTTGAGGTGACATCAAGCGTTCATTTGCAGCTAAAGCGATGGAACGGCCCGCCAAAGTTGCCCGCCAAAGCGGAGCCGGGACCCCACAGCATCCCGCTGCGGTGGGGCTGTCAGGTGTTGGACCCCTGGACCCCGAACCTCGGTTCCCTTCTGGCGACATTCAAGCACACGACACCAGCGCAGACGAGCACAATTCCACGGCCGACGGCGAGTTATTTAGCAACGATGCCGCCGCCGATGGAGTGTACGACGAGTTGTCTACTCATGGCAGCGACCTGGAGCCTTCGCTCGAGGATTGGTGGACTGCGTTTGACCGAGCGACTGCTCCCTTGAGCCAGGCCCGCAAGCGAAGTAGGTCGCTTCATCCATCCCCACGCCCCTCTGACCATGTTTTGTCCCGCGCAAACACATCACAGCTGACATCCGATGCTTGTTGGCTGCTAAGGCCATCAGGTGTTTCTCGGCCACGATGCTCCCGACGACGTTGTGCCTTTCACGCGGCAGCACTTCCCCGATTTTCTCCCAAGGATTCCCTCGCCCAAGCCAGTTGGTCGGGCAGAACTGGAGGTGGAGAACCCCTACGCCTCCAAGGATGACATCTATATACATCCAAGTCTTCAGCGCGCCAGCGTTGCCGTCGACATTTGGGGCACCATCACCATCAATGGTTTCATCAAAGCCCAGATTCATCGTCCCACAACCCGAAACGTTAGCCAGGCGCTGCCCAAAGTGCCCTTGAGATACCTCCAGCGCGCACAGCCCGCCCGGCAACCTTACGTTGAGCAGTTCGGATCACAGACGTTTCCCCCACTGGGCAATCCTAGAGAAATTGTCCATCCGCTTCCTCCTCATTTCGGAGACGTGCGTGTCGACGGGACACTGGACCGCATGCTCCTCGACTTGTTTTCTTTGGCCCGCCCCCCCCCCCCCCCCCCCCCCCCCCAAAGCTTACTTTTCCGCTTAAGCTCCGTCCAGTGGCGAAAATTGCGAGCTGACAGACTGCGTCGCTCAGTCACTGTTGCTGTCTGTGATGGCAGGACCGTCATCCCGAATGACAACGCGTATCTGAAGCAGATTACGCCGATGGGAGAAACAAGCCCAGCTGTTAAGCACGGCATGCTCACGGTGGCTGCCTCCTATGTTCTTGACTACGTCCCCAGAGAAGAAATTAAACAACGGGCGAACCATCATTTTAAGCGGACCATAATTCTCCTCGGAGAGGAGCTCAGGAAGCCCGAGAATCGGGAAGCCGGGAAGGGAGATGCCTTGATTGCAACATTGGTTTTACTCGGTCACACTGAGGTCCGTTTTTCCACTTTACCAGCGCACCGGCCATTTCATTCCTACTTGAACCTCTCACCCTCGGGTTTTGCTGATATGGCCGTTGCCACAGGTCATCAATTGGGAAGGAAACCAGGGAAAGGACCTGCACCCAAAATGGTACCACGCCCTTAAACAAGCAGAGCAAATCCTCGACGAGTCCAATCCAGCAATGCGCTTTCAGTATCCAAGGAACGTCCAGTTTACTAGGGCTCGATCGCAGATTGGCATCATGGTGTGTTTGGACACAGTCCTGAGCGACTGCGTTTACCCCATCAATCCGAGCACCAGCAAGTGTGGATACACGTGGCTCCTCCAGGGCACTGTCCGCGAGCAGCGCAGGATTGACGGCTTCGCAGGCCTTTCTTGGGGTCTGATGCATTGCCTTGTCAAGATCACCCATCTCTGCGCGCGCCTCCTAAAGCACCCATCCTCCGCCGTGGTGCCGCTTGTCGGCCACGAGATCGAGCAAGAACTGCACAACTTCTGGCAATGGTCGGAGCTCTCCGAGGGCTACGCGACCTCACAGCAGCTCTTGGACTCATGCCAGCTGGACCAGAACGGCAAGGTCACCACCACTGCTAAGGTGACCGAGCTGATTGGCGAGAGCTACGTGGCCGCCACCCAAATCTACCTCCAGTGCCGCTTCTTTCGGTCTGTACCCTTGCCCTGCTCGTGTGCCATCTCACAATTCCTCGGAATCCCCACCCATACACCTCGTTCTTCGTCCCATCAGGAACATCGCATGACTAGTAGTCATTGCTAACGAGTGTTTGACCCGCAGCCGAAAACGACGAGACCCTGTCGTGCAAGCCCTACTTTACAGGCTGCTGCGCACGGTCGAGTACCAACCCACGTCGGGCAAGCTCTTCACGGCGCAGACCCCGCTCTTCTCTGTATTTATTGGCGGCATTGTGGCCTACAAGCCCGAGGATCGAGCCGTGATTTGCGCCTGGTTTGATCCAGTCTGCAAAGGCTCGCGCGGCAACGTGCCTCCGGCTTATGCGGCTCTAAAGCAGGTGTGGGATTGGCTGGACAAGGAGGAGGCTGCTGAGTTCGGAGAGGGGTATTTGTGGGGACGAGAGGCTCCAGAGGCTGCAGATGGCGGAGGAGGCTCTGCTGGACCCCGGTCTGTGGTGGAGGGGAGCGAGGACGTGGGCTTGGGTCAGAGTGAGGCCTGGTGGGAGCAGCTCATGACCAAGCTGGTCACGGAGTTTGGCCGCATCAATCTCTCTTGAGCGGGCAAGGGGTTTGCAACTGCCGCCGTCTGGCCTGTCGGTGAGTCTTCTTCGTACTGCATGGCAGGTTGTCGTTCTGTCAAGGTGTTAATGATATCATTAGTCAGATTACAATGCAAACCACCTATTTCGCCCCGCTCCGCGCATGCTGCGTGGGAGGAGAAAGTACCACCGTCTCCCTACTTTTTGTGACATGATGGAATCAATGCTAGCATTGGCCGGTAAGGAGCGGTGAGCCGTGGGGGCGGGCTGGAAATGACAATCTGAGGTATGAGTGCGACGGGAGGTGATACGCGCAACAAGGGCGGTCATGGTCGGAGCCTTGCGTGTCCCCTGCGCTGTGAGATCGCCCGCCTTCAGCTACCTTACTCGAAGCCACTATGCACTGACAAGGAAAAGAGGGGCGTCACATCCATAATGGGCGGGCGATCCTGCAGGCGACCGAGATGGGTAATTTGAGCCTCATCTTCTGAAGATTTAGGGTGATGAAGAGATATCAGGACGTCCTAGGTACGCGGTGAGACGCTTCGATACACCGCATGCAAGCTGTACGCCCACTGTTCTCACGGGTTGTCACATCGAATCACCGCAAGCCAAGCCGTAATCTAGGCAGTCAGAAGGACTTTCAGAGATTGCATAGTGCCGGCAATGGGGAGTCTTGACACAGAAACGATGAGTCCCGGTGGCCTCACCAATGTTGGCGGCTACAGGCTTCAAGATGCCCCCTTGGGGAACCGGCGTCGATTCAGAGTGGTGTGTATCGGCGCTGGGTACTCAGGGTTACTTCTATCCATCATCATCTCCCAGAAGATGCAAGGACGAAACATTGATTTGCAAGTCTACGAGATGAATGATGACCTCGGCGGGACATGGTTGAAGAACAGGTAAGTCTCTCTCCCAATCTCAACCCTTGAGTGGGTGGTCTGACACGCATCTCTATTATTCAGGTACCCGGGGTGCCAGTGCGACACCCCGGCACACATTTACACCTACAGCTTCTGCCCGAACCCGGAGTGGCCCAGTTACTACGCCACAGCTCCTGATGTTCATCGCTATCTGAAGCACACCGCGTCCAAGTACAACTGTGAGCGCTTCTTCAAGTACCGCCACAAAGTGACCAGTGGCGACTGGAACGCCGAGGACGGGGTCTGGAACCTCAAGGTCACGAACCTGTCCTCCGGTGTCCAGTTCGACGACAGGTGTGACGTGCTGGTGAATGCCGGGGGAGTGCTAAGGTGAGTTCTGGACCGGTCGCCCTGGGAAGTTCATGTATGAAATTCTCATGTCAAATGACGGCGAGATGCAGCAACTGGAAATGGCCTGACATTAAGGGCCTGGGTCGCTTCCAAGGCAAGATGATGCATTCGGCGTCTTGGGACGAGTCCTACGATCTGACGGCGAAAACGGTGGCCGTCATCGGTATCGGCTCATCAGCCGTTCAGATCCTGCCGCGGATAGCGAAAGGTGAGTAACTACGCAAATTTGTCTCCATACCGAGTATCATGTCATAGGCCTCTGTTTTTCGTTCTTCGACTCCCGGTCTAAAGTGGCATGTTCTGACAACATTTCAGTTGCCAGCAAGACCACGCTGTTCGCTCGATCTCCCACATGGATAATACCACAAGGGGGTCACAGCTACACCACCGAGCCAATAATCGACGCAGACTTCAACTACCTCCCTGAAGTCCAGCGCCGCTTTGCCCAGGACACGGAGTGTTTGCTTCGCCACCGTCAAGATCTCGCCGACCGACGTGCTGCAGGCTTCAGGGCCTCGCGTGGCGGCCGATCGCCGCAGCAGCGGACACATGACTCGTACCGCACCAGCATGCTGAATTGTCTCCAAGCTGACACTTCAGAGAAGGGCCGGGCAATAGCTGACTGCATCATCCCCGACTTCCCTGTTGGCTGTCGGCGCGTCACGCCAGGGCTCGGCTTCCTTGACGCCCTGATGCTGGAGAACGTTGAGACCATTTGGGGAGAAATCGACAAGTTCACATCACAGGGCATTCGCACGCCTGACGGCAGGGACCTGGAGTTTGATGTCGTCATCTGCGCGACTGGCTTTGACGGGTCGTACAGGCCTAACTTCAAGCTCACAGGTTGCGATGGCGTCTGTCTGTCAGAGCAGTGGCACAAGCAGGATCCTGAGTGCTATTTCGGGACCACTGTTTCTGGATTCCCGAACTACTTCATGTTTCTCGGCCCAAATTCGCCCATCTCCAACGGGGGCTTGGTGCAGGGCATCCAAGCCCAGGGCGTGTATATCGCCAAAGCGATCGACAAGATGCAGACGCAGGGGATCAAGAGCATGGAGGTCAGCGAGGAGGCGATGCGCGAATACAACGAGCACACCCAGGCGTATCTGAGGACAAGCATGTGGGCAGGGAGTTGCAGCAGTTGGTACAAGCGCGGCGCAAAGGACGGCAGGGTGGTTGCCCTCTACGCCGGAAGCGTGTTCCACTTCGTGGAGATGTTGAGACGGCCAAGGTGGGAGGACTACAGGTTTGAATACCTTGGCTCGGGAAAGAAACCGAACCGCTTTGCGTTCTTGGGGAATGGGTTCACCATGCGAGAGGCCGGGAATGGAAGCATTGGTGACACGCAGACGGTGGATTTTGATTCTTACTGGGCACTGATGGAATTGCCGCCGATATATGATGCAGAATCAGCGGCGGGTGGATCTTGGTCGAGTCAGGCTTGATCAGTATGTAATGCTTCTCTTCAATGATGTTTTCCTGGGCGACCAACCCTATCCACTTAACTTAGGTACTCGCCCGTGTTTGTTGCTTCAGATAACGTTAGGGAATGGCCAGATGCATCCGCATATCCACCTCAGTTTGGGTGACCACTAAGGGGATACAGCACGGCTGCATGTCTCAACTCGGAAGTCCGTATGCACTCCGAGTCGTATGCCTGCCTGACTGTACCCCTCATCATAACAGCTACGACAACTGCGACCTTGACTTCCAACGTTGGGAGCTGATTCAACGCGCCTTCCTGCTTTCTCCCTTACTCCTTCCCACTTGTCTGAGTACCTGCATACGCTCTTTCAGCCCTCCGTCCCGTCCTCTTCCTCTCAGTTCCGTCACTTGCGCGATTCAAGTTTTCAGATACTCCTCCCAAGCCGGTTTCGCAAACTCATCCAAGAAAAAGAAAAAGTAACAGAAACATCTCGCAGGACCGTCTAAATCAAATCCTCCATTTGCTTTACCATGGCAACCTCCACCCGCCTCGCCAATAAGGTCTGCCTCGTCACGGGCACCTCATCGGGCATTGGCCGAGCAATCGCTCTGGCGCTGGCCCGCGAGGGCGCCGCCTACGTGCTCTGTGCCGATCTGAGCGCTGAGCCGACAATCGTCAGCGTTGACACGGGCGTGCATACAACGCAGCAGAGCGGCACCGCAGACAGCCTGCTAGCGACGCATGAGCTGATCACCCAGCGGCATGGCGACGGCAAGGCCGGGTTTTGGCAGGTCGATGTCACTGTCGAACAAAAGGTACAGGACATGATCGAGGCTGTGGTGCAGAGGGCCGGACGGTTGGATGTGTGAGTGCTCTGGGCTTACCCGGTTGCTGGTTCGTCGGGTGAAGGAGCTCTGGCTTTCCGTATCTTCGATGGGACAAATGCTAATGCTTCTCACTAACAGGCTAGTGAGCAATGCGGGGATTGGGCCAATCTGGACGCCGTTGCATGAAACATCCGATGAGGCTTGGAGTGCCATGTTGTAAGTCGGCACCCTCTACCACGGGGTGCTGTGTCTGATGCGGACTTCACAAGCAATGTCAACTTGCGTGGCTCCTTCCTGTGCTCCAAGCACGCGATCCGGCAGTTCCTCAAACAAGAGACAAACAGCGAACAAAAGAAACGCGGCTGCATCATTAACCTCGCCAGCAATGCCGCTTTGAGGGAGATCAAAGGGTGTGGTAAGTCTGTGAGCGATCTACAAGCAGTCTATCCCCCGCGTTTCGATTCAGGCATTCACCCCGAATCCAGGACCGTACTCCGCATCGAAAGCAGGCGTCGTCAGCCTCACAAAGACAACGGCCATCGAGTATGGCAACGTCAAGATCCAGTGCAACGCCATTTGTCCAGGTGGTGAGTGTCTCCGTCTCCAGGCCGGCAAAAGCGAGCAAAGTTGTACTGAGCACCCCCCATCCACCAGCCGTTCTCACGAGCATGACTGCGCCTTTGGTAGAAGGGGGCCAGATACTGGACTTCTTGAAAGGTTCCATACCGTGGGGAGAAGGCGGTCTGATGGGACCTGATGAGATTGCCCATGCCGCAGTCTGGTTGGCAAGCGATGAGTCGTGCTGGGTGACGGGAATAGCCTTGCCTGTGGATGGGGGAAACGTGATCCACAACTGAAACTTGATTGAAGGCATGTTTCATTCCCGTGCTTCTTCTGACAGTTGGTATGTTGATAAAATGTTATCGTCATGCTGAGCGGAATGATAGTCACGCTCTATTACTTCATTTTTGCTCAACCATATTGTGCCGTTGGTGACAGCTTGGGTACCCTGATTATGGACAAAGAACAGGATGGATCGAAACGAACCAACCCAATCATGACACCAATAAACGCTGAGGAATTCAGCCTGCACAAGCTCGCGACATTCCCGACTCAAATTCGAAATCTTCAACACATGAATGGACATCGTTGTTGGCCATAAATAACCTTTAGGGGTGTGAGTTGATTCGGAGTGCCCGCTATCCCACCAAGGATACCGTTGGTAAACCAAGACCATGGCACGCCGCGGTCCCGGTCTTAATGGAGCTTAATCAGGTTTGAAACGACAGTGAGCCGTCACCCACAGTTCTTATTTAACTTACTTAGACCAAACAAGCACTAGATGCTCTCTGATGCCGGGATGCCGCTGTTCCATCCTGTGATTCCGTCGTCAGGGTCCAACACGATGCCGTCTGGTTGTTTCCGTGGCCTTCGGGTCCTTTCACTCCTTTTGATGCTGCTCGGTGATGTCACGGCCAACCCAATTGCAACGACTCGAAGGCAATCCAGCAGCTACACTGCTCTTGGATGCCAGACAGACTTGAGCGGCGGTGTGCGGGCAATCTCGGCAGCCGCACTGGCGAGAAACGACATGACGGTCGAGAAATGTGCCGCGTTCTGCAGCCAATTCGCATATTTTGGAGTCGAGTATGAGGACGAATGCTACTGCGGAAATGCCATTAACCCAAGCAGCACCCAGGTCAACGAGACGGAGTGCTCGTTTGCTTGCGCCGGCAATTCGAGCGAGCAGTGCGGCGCAGGCGCGAGGATCAACCTCTATCGCAACAATGGCTACCAGGCGGCAACACCGGCCCACGTCAGCGCTTACCCGTACCTCGGCTGCTTCGTCGACACCGGGACTCGAGTGCTGCCGGACCTGGCAACCGGGGCAGACGACATGACCGCGGCCAAGTGTGCCGTTCACTGTGAGGGCTATGCTTTCTTCGGAACCGAGTGGTCGCGAGAGTGCTACTGCGGCAACCAAGCTCCTCCTCAGGCGGCCCCTGACGCCGAGTGCAACATGCCATGTGCGGGTGACAACCTAGAGTTCCGTGGCGCCGACATGCGTCTCACCATGTACAAGTTCGCCAGCGACAGCGGCCCCCCAGACGCGCAGTCCACGCACCCTGATGTTGATGGCTTTGCGTACGACGGTTGCTACACCGACGCTGCGCCCCGTGTTCTCCAGGGCAAGGCCGGCTTCGACAACGCCATGACGCCGGCCGTCTACGCAGCGCTCTGCGCCGACTACACGTTCTTCGGCGTCGAGTACAGCGCTGAGTGCTACTGCGGCACCACTCTCGATTCCGTGTCCGAGAAGCGTCCAGAAGACGAGTGCACCATGCCTTGCGGTGGCAACTCATCGCTCAGCTGCGGTGGGCCCCTGCGGCTCAACGTCTATAAGAAGGCCGAGTCCAGTGCACCTGGCAACCTCGCAAAGGTCGGGGCATTCCGCTACCAGTCATGCTGGGAGGACAGCGTCTACGCCCGTGTACTGACAGGGCCGAGCGACGCGACCGATGACATGACGATCGAGAAGTGCGCCGCTTTCTGCGCGGACTACGGCTTTTTCGGCCTCGTGTACTCGCGTGAGTGCTACTGCGGTGACCAAGTCGCTGACCAGGCGGCATCCGAAGGCGACTGTGCCATGATATGCTCGGGCGACAAGGGCAAGTTGTGCGGCGGGCCCAACCGGCTGAATCTGTATGTCAAAGGCGGGTTGCCGTCGGCCAGCACGATGACCACGACGTCGGAAACAGAAACGACGGTTTCGTCAACCTGGACCGTCTCGCCAACCACAGCCATGCCAGCAACAACCTCCACAACTTCGGCTGCACCCGTAATCACCACGGTAACGGTCTGCCAACCGTCGGCAACCTACAACGGAGTGCCGCAGTCCTGCCTGGCCAGCATCCCCGATCCGTGCAGCAGTCTCCCTGATACAAACGTCAACGGCGGCGCCCTTTACACGAGCTACTCGGCCGGCTACAGCGACTACTTCCTGGGCACGCCCGGTTTCTTGGCGGCGACGGCGTGCATACCCTTCGGTCTCTCCGCCAGCACCAACATGCCCAACGTCCGCACCATGTGTCCGTGTTTGCAGTCCTTGTCCGGCTTGCACTGCAGCTACAGGCGCCTCTGCGCGACGGCCGCGTATACAGTCGGCGTCGACACCATCCCCACGGCGCTACCCGAGGACCCGCCGCAGCTCAACGTCAATCTTCTGACAAACCCCAGCTTTGAGCAGGTCGCGAGCGGCACCGTGCTGCCAGCAGGCTGGACCCACAGCAGCTCCCAAATCACGGGCGGCACGACGGCTGGGCTGAGCAGCGACCGCGCGCAGAGCGGCAGCCTCGCGTTCCGGCTGGTCTGGGACAACCCGACGCCGCCCAAGCACGCCAAGGTCGAGTTCGACCAGACGGTGGCCGTGTACCCGGGCGCGCGCTACGAGGCGGCCGTGTGGTGGCAGCACGCCAACGCGGGCGCGCAGTGCACCGTCGTCTTCGACGCGGGCACCGTCCAGGGGGCGAGCGCCGGGGGCGCCATGGCGCAGACCCTGCAGGGCCAGCCGGCGAACGTGTGGACGCGGTTTGCGCGGACGTTCACGGCGCCGGCGCCGGCGCTGACGGTCAAGGTGTCGGTGAGCTGTGGGTATGTGGCGGGGGACGGGCAGGATACCGTCTGGATTGACAGCCTCTCGCTCGTGAGGATTGCCTAGGTACGGTGAAAAAGTCATCGAGCTAAAATCAAGGGGGTTTGAGGGAGGAGAAAGAGCGGAAGGGTCAACAACATGGAGCCTTTGCTCACCTGGCGTTGATCCGGCAGGTTTGCGATACTCGCCTCAAAACTCCACGTCGCGAATCTCACTACCCACACAGTAGCGACTTCATGAGAGAGTAATGCTTGCAGCGGGTATGTTTCTGGCATTGGTCCCAGTCGAGGGCAAGATAACAGTTTATAACACACTGGTTCCACCGCATGATTTGAGGAACGGCCCGGGCAGTGAGGCGCACCGATGATTGCGGGTGAGGGCCTTTCGTAGCTGACTCGGCAAAGACCCCAACACAGCTACAAGCTTAGTCGCTGGGCCACGGTCTTCCAGCCCGTACAAATGTCTGGCCGACGCCGGGGATTCGGCTCTGTTGGCGGGACGGAGGGGGGCCAGTTTCGGAGACTCGTTCGTCTGCGACGCAGCCGACAGGGCACGGCGCGTGAGATTCTTTGTAGGATGGGAAGAAAAAACAGATTGGACAATTCTGCCTAAAAAAGCAGAGTTGAAGAGCGATGAAGACAGAGGATTGGAAGACATCACTTGGTATGATGCTGTGGTGAGACCTGCTCTGGGTCCCATCGTTCAGGTTGATGGATTCGTACAAAATTGATGCAATGCACTTCTGCTGTTTGACTTGGGTGCCCCCAAACTTGGCGGCCGTTCCTGGAGGACCATGGCCAAAAATCGTCCGGCTCGCGGCAGCTCCCCGCCAGGTGGGGTCAAGACCCCAATTCTGGGCACGCTTTCCCGAAAGGAGAACAGCCAGAAGTCTGGTACCGAGCGGGACTGCCTTGGTCTCCGCATTGAAACCCCACATTTGTTTCGATTCAAACCCCCACCAGGCCGCGCGCACTGGCGAGCACGGCCAGAGCGCCACCTCTACCAGCACAATCGTGCTAGTGCATGAGCTCCAAGACCCTTCTGTCCGACCCTTGTCGCAGGCCATGGCTCACCCTTGTATGGCAACTCTGGGCTGCCGCCCGCCACGCCTGACGCAGCGGGAGAGTAACAACCTTAGCGCCCCGTCAAAGTCAGCAAACGACAGCCAATCACTGGCATTCTTCGGGCTGTCCTTGACGCCTGCGACTTCCTACGGCTAGTTGGCTACTCAAGAGCGACCAACAACTGAAATGAACTCACGGTCTGGCAACTGGGTACCTCAACAATTTCGGCATGTAGGCGGCCCGGCGGCCAAGGTCGTTCGCGTTGTGGCGGGCCAAAAGCTTTCTTTGGATTGTCCATGCATTGCGTCGACAGCTCTCTGATTTGCATGTCTGACCATGTCACACACTGACATGTCGAATGCGGTCTTCTGGCAAACCGCCCCAGGCTGGGTTGTCCATTCTGCCTCCAGCCGCAACATCAGGGCAGTCTCCGCTCATGTTTGGCGCGCGCGAGAGGCTTCACGCCGTTTCCTCGGCCGGTGACAAGTGGAGAACGGCCCGGGAGGGCGGCCGGGGAGGGAGGCCGGTGCCCGGCTAGCCTACCGGCCGTCATCCCTCCCTTCAACGATATAAGGAAGGTGTTAATCCCCTTCGTTCTCGTCTCTCGATCTTTTCCACCAGACTCGTTCATCAACAGCGACCCTCAGCCCTTGCTTTCGGCCTTCACTTCTTTAGTTGCCTGGCGCAGCCTTTTGTTTATACATTCCTTCAGTCATCCCATTTTCCTGGTAGTCAGCCTGTCATTCCTTTCTTACCCAAAGAGGTAGCATTCTCGCAACTCACGTCGTCATCGTTCACTTCACTGCCCCTACATATCAGTCAAGATGTTCTTCGCCAAGTCTGTCATCGCTGCTAGCGGCCTCATCGCCCTCGGCCAAGGCCACATGCTCCTGCGCGTGCCTGCCCCCTACACTAGCCCTGCGCTCCAGCTCGGCCCGCTGGATCCTAGCGGCAGCAACTACCCCTGCCAGGCGCTGGCCGGTACCCGATTTGCCGGCACGCCGACGGTGATGGCCAAGGGCTCCACGCAGAAGATGGGCTTCACCGGTTCCGCAGTCCACGGTGGCGGCTCGTGCCAAATCTCGCTCACCTACGACAACCCGCCCACGCGCCAGAGCGCCTTCAAGGTGATCCACTCGATCCAGGGCGGCTGCCCGGCGCGCGGCGTCGCCGGCAACGCGCCCGCCGACCCCAACGCCGTGGCAAAGGACACGTACGACTTCACCATCCCGGAGGACATCCCCGCCGGCAACGCCACCCTCGCCTGGTCGTGGGTCAACAAGGTCGGCAACCGCGAGTTCTACATGAACTGCGCCCCCGTCGCCATCACGGGGCCCGGCGGCAGCCGGGCCGCCCTCGCCGCCCTGCCGGACATGTTCATCGCGAACATCGCCCCGCACGCCGGCTGCAAAACCCCCGAGGGCGTCGACATTCAGTACCCCAACCCGGGCAAGTCGGTCGAGACGAACCCCGGCTCGAAGTTGGGCCCTCCCGTGGGCAGCTGCGGTGCGAGCGCTGCGCGGGCTGTGCGGTTCCGCGCTTGAAAGATGTGCGTTGGCACACAGGTTCGCGGCGGTAGATGCTGGCTGGTCAGGGGTCTTTGGAGAACAGCAAGGGTTGGCGCTTTTGTTTCGGTCGCTGCCAGTGTGGTTATGAGTACATTGAACCGAGTGGGGACATACTTTCTTTCTGAGCTCGATGGAATGGGCGATAAGGACTCTGCTTTAGATATGAAGGGTTGTAAGAGGTTTGATGAACAGAGGGCCGATCCTCTAGTACATTCGTTTAGACATTCAAGAGGCTGCCTTGACCTGATGGGCGGAAGGTGCAGGACAGCTACGCCTGAGGAGTGTTTTTACCCTAGTGTTTAGCTTGAGTCTTGTTGATTTGAACTACCAGCTTTCAGCATTCAATTGATCATGGTGTGACATACTAGAATCACGTATCGGGACACTAGGTGGCGCTCACCTGGATAATACTGCTAAACATGTGAGAGCTGGGATTTATGCCTAGGTACGTAAGTAGCTATCTTGCGAGAACTCAAGAGGGTTCACAGAGCCTCCTCAAGGCAGTTGACGAAGCTCCGCAGAATGGGGGTCAGACAGGTGGGGCGCCAGCTGCCTTAGCACCACAAAGGGTGTGCCTTCTTCTGGACGAGGCAGCCAATCATATGCGCGAGCTCAGCAACTTACACCGGAACAATGATGTTGCGTGACCTAGCGCATTTGGATTTGGCGGCGGCACCCCCCCCAGCTTCGCGATTCTGGGAATTCTCGAGAGGCACGCGCAGCGTGGATCGCAGCCTCGTCACCAAAGCTTAAGCACTGATACCCATCCCCCACCTCCATCCCTCCACGCACACCACCCAACGAAGGACACGAATTCTCTCTCTTTGCACCGCTGTCATACTGCAATGGCGAGGCCCTATTAAGCTTCTTTCCCCCCCCGTTTGTACGAGCAACGACCCAATTCCATGCAGTCTCCATTCGGCGTGCGTATTCGCGACCTGAGCTCTTCTTCCCTTCCCCTTCCACTCGTCAACACGCCCGCCCGACTGCTCGATACAGTTCAACGTTCTGGTCGCTAACAGTTATCAAGGCAACCTAGTCAACCATTTCCACTGAAAGCTTTCTCGACCCCAAGATAAAGCGGTTGAGGCAGCTGGGCTGTCGCCCTGACGTCCCGCGTGGACGGATGCCGCAGCCATGGCGAGCAGTCTCATTGAGGATGTGGTGAGGAAGCTTAGCATCCCCGAGACAGGTATGCCACCGATCCAACCTCTCTTGCTCTGCACAATTTGAACTCTGAGTCTGCGTTGAGGCTAACCACGGTGTTCTCCTCAGAGCTTCGGCTCAAGGTCGAGGCCGCCTCCGCGCTGCGCGACAGTCTCGACCACTACACGACCGGTGCCGGCTATCATGTCTTCCTCAAGAGAGTGATGCCCATCTTTGTCAACATTCTCCGCCAGCCATGCGTTCTTCAGACCGTCCCCGCCGAGCAAATGAACATGCAGAAGCTGCGGAACTGCGTGCTCGAGATCCTCCACCGATTACCCACATCGCAGGTCTCCCCCGATCCGTTCGAGCCGTACGCCGAAGAGGTCGTCGACCTCTTGATGCACCTCGTCCGCAACGATAACGAAGACAACGCGGTCCTTTGCATCAAGATCATCTCGGACATCATGCGTCACCAGCACAAGATCATGGGGAACAAGGTCCAGCCGTTCCTGTCGTTGATCCAGGAGCTATTCGAGCAGTTGGAGAGGGTGGTGCGAGAGCAGTTGGATGCCACCTCGCTGGCTGGGCCACCAGGCGCGCCGTCCACTCCGGGCAGCACACAGACGAGCTTCTTGCCGCACCAGCAATCCCCCAAACCGGGCTCCCCGATTGCCACCGGAGCTCCCGACTTCAGCGTCAACGCCGACGGCGCCCAGCAGGCCAATCGCACGTTGCTGAGGGGCATGCAGTCATTCAAGGTTCTGGCCGAGTGCCCCATCATCGTCGTGTCGATATTCCAAGTCTATAGGGCGACCGTTGCACAGAATGTCAAGGCCTTCGTGCCCCTCATCAAATCGGCGCTGATCTGCCAGGCCAAGGCCCAGGACCAGGCACACAAGGACGCCGCTGCCCGGCAGAGCATCCACACCGGCGTCAGCCCCAATATCAAGAATCGAGCTGCATTTGGGGACTTCATCACCGCGCAGGTCAAGACTATGAGTTTCCTCGCGTACTTGCTCAGGCAGTACTCCGGCCAGCTCACCGACTTCCTGCCATCCCTGCCCGAGATCACCGTTCGCCTCCTTCGTGACTGCCCGCGGGAGAAGTCGGGAGCCCGTAAGGAGTTGCTCGTGGCCATCAGGCACATCATCAACTTCAACTTCAGGAAAATCTTTCTGCCCAAGATCGACGACCTGTTGGACGAGAGGACGCTGATCGGGGATGGCCTGACGGTGCATGAGACGATGCGGCCGCTTGCGTACAGTATGCTGGCGGACTTGATTCATCACGTTCGCGAAAATCTTTCGCCGGAACAGATCCGCAAGACGGTCGAGGTCTACACTCGGAACCTCCAGGATACCTTCCCGGGCACCAGTTTTCAGACCATGAGCGCCAAGCTTCTCTTGAACATGGCCGAATTCATCGCGCGCATGCCGAACAAGGTCGATGCCCGCCACTACCTCATTATGATTCTCAACGCCATTGGCGACAAATTTGCCGCCATGAACAGGCAGTACCTGAACGCCGTCAAGCTCTCCAAGTTGTACGCCAGCCAGGCGGCCGAGAGCGCACCGGAGACGTACCTCCCAGAGAAGGATCACCCCCCGGAGTGGGACGAGTTCGACATCTTCAATGCGATGCCCATCAAGGCATCCAACCCGCGGGACCGCGCGGCCGATCCGGTCGTCGACAACAAATTCCTCTTTAGGAATCTCATGAACGGGCTCAAGAACACCTTCTACCAGCTGAAGAGCTGCAACCAGCCCGGGACGGTGGACCTGACCAACGCCCCTGCCCATTGGACCGACGTCGCCTACGGCTTTACGGCCGAGGAGGTCAAGGTCATTGTCAAGCTTTTCCGCGAGGGCGCTTACGTGTTCCGCTACTACGAGATGGAGAAGCCGGCATCTGAGTCGCCGTACAGCTCTCCGGTCGAGTACATGGCCAACTTTTACATGGTTTCCAGCAGCAAGGAGGAGAAGGAGCTATTGGAGACCTTCGCGACCGTCTTCCACTGTATCGACCCGGCCACCTTCCACGAAGTGTTCCTCCAGGAGATTCCCCGGCTATACGAGATGATCCATGAGCACACAGCCCTCCTTCACATCCCTCAGTTCTTCCTCGCCAGCGAGGCCACGTCCCCCAGCTTCTGCGGTATGCTGCTACGCTTCTTGATGGAGCGCATTGAGGACGTTGGCTCCGCCGACATCAAGAAGTCGTCGATCCTTCTCCGACTGTTCAAGCTGGCTTTCATGGCCGTCACTCTCTTCGCCTCCCAGAATGAGCAGGTGCTTCTGCCGCACGTCGTCGACATCGTGACCAAGTCCATCGAGCTTTCGACGAAGGCAGAGGAGCCGATGAACTACTTCTTGCTCCTGAGGTCTCTTTTCAGAAGCATCGGTGGCGGCAAGTTTGAGCACCTCTACAAGCAGATCCTGCCTCTCCTGGAGATGCTGCTTGATGTCCTCAACAACCTGCTGCTGGCGGCCCGCAAGCCTGCCGAGCGGGATCTCTACGTGGAGCTCTGTCTCACAGTTCCAGCTCGTCTGAGTAATCTCCTACCGCACCTCAGCTTCCTCATGCGGCCGCTGGTCGTCGCCCTGCGCGCAAACACGGATCTCGTCGGTCAAGGGCTCCGGACCCTTGAATTGTGCGTCGACAACCTCACTGCTGATTACTTGGACCCCATCATGGCCCCCGTCATCGACGAGCTCATGACGGCTCTCTTCGACCATCTGAAGCCGCATCCGTACAGTCATTTCCATGCCCACACCACGCTTAGGATTCTCGGGAAGCTGGGCGGCCGTAACCGAAAGTTCATGACGGATGCGCTGCCCGTTACCTTTCAGCAATACGTGGATGATCGATCGAGCTTTGATATCCGCCTCATTGGGTCCAAGAGGGACAGGGCCTTCCCGGCACATCTCGGTGTTGACCTTGCTATCCAAAAGCTCATGGAAGTGCCGAGACCAGTGAAGGGGCCGTCGCCACCGCCCTCAAAACAGTACGAGGCACACTACAAGAGACAGGCGCTGAACCTCATCATTTCCCAAGTCAAGCTGCGGGTTGGGCTTGACAACCTGCCGGACGACCTACCCCGACTCGTCAGGCTTCAAGTCCAGGACCTCATTGCAGGCAACACCGAGGTCGATATCGCCGCCTTCGAGACGTCTGACAGAGAGCGGTCCATTGCGAAGAAGACTGATGAGGAGGATTTGTTGAAGCGCTTGATCAAAGCTCTCATGTTCGCTCAGTCGATGCCAGACTTCAAGGCAGAAGTGGACGCGCTGCTGGTGAACCTCGCTCGGCACTTCACCATCATCGAAGTTGGGCGCGCACTCGTCGACATGAAGAAGCTTACGAATGCTTTTGATACCAAGGCTGGCGAAGGCTCCCTTTTCGTGGATAACCGGGTCCTGTCTGACGCAATCTTGGAGTCGCTGGCTTCCGAGAACCCTGACATTCGGGACGCTGCCGAGCGGTTGATCAAGGAGATGTACAATTCAGCCGTCACGATCTTTGGCTCGCCCGCCGAAGTCGCCCGCCTGGCGCTATTCGACAATCTGGCCTCCGCCTTCTGTCATGGCTGTTACGAGGAGGAGTGGTTCACCAAAGCCGGCGGAACCCTGGGAATCAAGGCGCTTCTTACTCATTTCGAGCTCGGGGACCGTTGGCTGGCGGGGCAGCATATCGAGTTTGTCCGCTCGTTGACCTATGTCATCAAGGACATGCCCCAGGATCTTCCCGAGAAAACGAGGAGGTCGGCACAGGTTACTCTGGAGTTGCTCCTCACACGACTCACGAAGAATACCGAGAAGTCGGATTGGCTCCCACCTCCGCCCGCCCCGCAGCCGCAAGCGCAACAACCGGGGCAACAACTGGGGCAGCAATCGGGACAGGCACCTGGGCAGTCACAAGGTCAGACCCCGGCTGAGAAGGAGTTCCGGCGCCCCCAGATCGTCGTGATGCTCAATGGGGAGCTGTCGCACATGAACCGGCACGTCCGAGACACGGCGAGGAGATCCCTCGAGCTGATTGCCAAGGCCGCCGGGGCAGAGGTATGGGAGCTGCTCGAACCCCTCCGCAAGCACCTGCTTCACCCAATCTACGCCAAACCGCTGCGGGCATTGCCCTTTGCCATTCAGATTGGCTTCATCGACGCCGTGACATACTACATGTCACTGAAGCGTGACTTTGTCGCTTTCGATGAGAATCTCAACCGGCTTCTCATGGAGTCTCTGGCCTTGGCCGATGCCAGCGACGAATCTCTCGCGGGCAAAACTTTGGAGTTCAGAACACACGATTTTATAGTGAATCTCCGTGTGTCTTGCATCAAGATCCTCAGCAGCGCCATGAGCTTCGACGAGTTTGGGAGTGGCACCAATAACCCGACGAGGATTAAGGTTGTCTCTGTCTTCTTCAAGTGCCTCTACTCCGACTCGCAGCCGACGATCGAGGCGGCCAACGACGCTTTGAAAGCGGTCCTTCAGCACACTAGTAAGCTGCCTAAGGATCTTTTACAATCTGGCCTTCGGCCCGTCTTAGCCAGTCTCCAGGACCCGAAGCGCCTGACCGTCCAAAGCCTGGATAACCTCGGCCGGCTGTTACGGCTGCTGACAACCTACTTCAAGGTGGAGATTGGAACACGCCTGCTGGACCATGTCAAGTCAATCGCCGAGCCAAATTTCCTTCAACAAGTCTCGTTCACCTTCTTCGAGCAGCACAACTCATTGAAGGTGATCGCTGCCGTTTTCAACATTTTCCACCTGCTGCCTGAAGCGGCCAAGCAGTTTAAGGAACGCGTCATTGACAACGTTCTGGACCTTGAGAAGCACCTGCGGAGGACACACCACAGCCCGTTCCGCGTACCCCTTTACAAGTACCTCAACAAGTTTCCCTCTGACGTCTGGGCCTTCACCCTGGGCAAGCTGGAGGACTTGAGGTACGGCCGGTTTCTGGCCCAGGTGCTGCGGCATCCTGACAGCCAGGTGCTCCGAGATTACGGTGCGTCGAACGTCGAGTTTATCATCAAGACGTGCAACAACATCGTTAGCCAAGGGAAGGAGACCAAGCACGTTGCCGTCATCAACACCATCAACATGCTGGACGCTCTCTGCCAGTTCCCCAACACGTTGTCCTGGTTGGACAACAAGGAGCACATTGACTGGTTGAAGCAAGTCGGAAAAGAACTCGAACGCAATCTGAGGATGAACACCCTGGCGCCGACTCTCCGGCTCTCAGCTTACCAGGCTTCCGATCAGTTGCTGAACATTTTGACCAAAGCACTGGCACGGAACCCTCATGATCTCGAATCCCTCTTCAACCTCGTCGAGTCGATCACGGCCGATGACTTCCGGGAGACCCAGGCTTTGCTTTCGCACATCTACAAGCACATCATCTGTAGCGACTCGATTGAGTTTTGGAGGACCGTCGTCCTCCGCTGTCTTGAGATCTACGCCGGCAGGAGCGCATCGCAGCGGACCAAGTGGTATCTGCTCCATAACATCGTTAACCCGATTGTTGCGATGGACGTTATGCGGCACTGGAATCGCCCTGAGCAGAACAAGGGTCAGCGGTTCCTCGACAAGATGGTCATCGACTCAATCAACACCAAGATCTGGAAGGTCAACTTGCCCGATCCCCAGGAGGACCTCTTGCAGCCGCGGATCGACCACACCCGCATGGAGGTTCTGCAGCTGTCGGCCATGCTCGTCAAATACCACCACGCCATTCTGCAGGATGCTCGGAAGGACTTCATCAAGTTTGGCTGGACATACATTCGACTGGACGATGTCATCAACAAGCATGCCGCCTACGTCGTGATCGGTTATTTCATCGCGCACTACGAGACTCCGGCGAAGATTGTCACGCAGATCTACTTCTCCCTTCTTAAAACCAACCAGAACGAGGGCAGATCCCTCGTTACTCAGGCCCTGGAGCTCATGGCCCCCGTCATGCCAAAGAGGTGTAACACACCACTCACTGACCGTAACCCGGTTTGGGCGGTTGCGCCTCGCCGAATCCTAGCAGAGGAGAGCCAGAACGTGCAGCAAATGACATGCATCTTCAACTTCCTTGTGCGGCATCCGGACCTCTTCTATCACACGCGGGACAAGTTCGCCATGTTGATCATCCAGTGCCTCCGCAAGGTGGCGTCGCCACCCAACCCGTCCAGCGAGAGCAGGAAGCTCGCGCTGAACATGATGTGGCTGATCTGGCACTGGGAGAGGCGTCGGGTGGAGGGGACGACGAGCGAGGTCGTGCGTTCCCCCTCCGGGTCCCCCAACACCAAGAAGCGGAAGCTGGAGGAAGGACTGCCGGGCTCGTCACCGTCAGCGACACGGCAGCCGGAGAAGCCCGAGTTTCAGATTCCTCCGATGGGCCGCCATAAGATGGTGAAGTACCTGGTTGAGTTCATTGCCCAGCTGAACGAACGGTATCAGCTTCCCTCCGCGAAGGCCCGAGATCCAGCGACGGCACCGCTACCGACGGGTTCGACGGAGCTTTGCCAGAAGGCGATGGCTCTGCTCTACAACCTGCTCCAGCCGCAGTACTGGGGCGACTTGGAGGTGGACCTGTTTCCCAATGTTACCGACGTGGTTCTTGCCAGTGATAAGTCCGCAGCACTGCTCACGGCCGACCCGTCCGACACGGACAAATATGACGACAAGTTCATCACCAACATCATCAACACTTTGCAGGTTGTCCGCATCATCCTGAACTTCAAGTCTGATGAGTGGATTCTGAAGAACATAGGCCAGGTTCAGAAGATTCTGGAGAAGTGTCTGCGATCGGAGAACCCAGAGATTCAGGACTGCCTCCACATGGCCGACAGGAAGTTTGACGGTGATCGCGACATCAAGCCCATCGTCAAACGCATCCTGGATGCAGTGCCGGAAGACGTGCCAATGGAAGATGCGGATGCTGACGGGGAAGCCGAGGCTCAAACTTCGGAAGTCATTGTTTTCCTGTCAGGCATCGCCACAGAGAACATGGCCAATTCCAACTACGTATCAGGCATCAACATCTTGTGGTCGCTGGGCAATCGCAAACCATCCACCATTGACCCCCATATTCCCGCCATCATGAAGTCGCTGCAGTCAAAACTCGCCCGGGATCACGTCTCCCACTACGCGGCATTGGCACACCAGGCCAGTGGCATTCGGCCGCAGCAGCAAGACCCTAATGCGCCTACCGAGATGAATGCCTACGACCTTGAGATTCAGACCGGCCTGATTCTCAAGGCGATCGAGGTCACGGTGATGCGCATGGAAATTCTTGGGGACAATCGTCGGCCATTCCTCAGCGTCCTCGCAACCATCGTCGAGAAGTCTTTGCATGTGGCGCTCTGTGAGAAGATCTTGGAGATTGTGGAGGGTTGGGTCTTCCGCTCTGAAGGCACCTGGCCGACGCTGAAGGAGAAGACCGCTGTGCTGCACAAGATGATCTCTTTTGAGCACCGTCCAGATCCGACCATGCTCATGAAGTTCCTCGACCTTGTCCTCCGCATATACGAGGATCCCAAGATCATGCGAACGGAGTTGACCGTCCGAATGGAGCACGCCTTCCTCATTGGCACGAGGGCGCAAGACGTGGAGATGCGCAATAAGTTCATGACAATCTTTGACAAGAGCCTTTCCAAGACGGCCAGCGCACGGCTGGCCTATGTCATTCTGTCTCAGAACTGGGACACCCTGGCCGATTCATATTGGCTGGCGCAAGCATCCCAGCTGCTCTTGGGCGGCGTGGACATGAACCCCATCATCCAGCTTCACCATGAAGACTTCCGGGCCCCGCAAGTCTCCCAGCTCTTTGGCATGTACTCCAAGGACTCTCGCGAGCCGGCCAACATGAGCGATGACAAGTACGAGTCGTTCATGGCGGGTCATCGGCGCTTTGTTGCCGAACTTGGCGACATCCGAGTTCGCGATATCCTCGAGCCTGTGATTCAATTGCAGCATATCGACTCGACGTTTGCGAATGAGCTCTGGGTTTCGCTCTTCCCCATGTTCTGGTCGGCGACTGTTAAGGAGGATCTTCCTGAACTGGAGCGCGGGCTGGTGAGTCTGCTTACCAAGGATTATCATTCTCGGCAGATGGACAAACGGCCCAACGTGGTTCAATCTCTCGTGACTGGGGCTGTGAAGACTTGGCCTCAGTGCAAGATCCCGCCTCACGTCCTCAAGTTCGAGGCCAAAATCTATGACGTTTGGTACCCGGCGCTTTATCAGCTGGAGAACGCGGCTCTCAAGCCCGAGATTGACTCGGCGGCTGTGCGGGAAAGCAACCTTGACGCACTGGTCGACTTGTACTCCTCTCTAGGGGAAGACGATCTGTTCTACGGCACATGGCGTCGCCGATGTCAATTCGTGGAGACGAATGCTGCGTTGTCGTATGAACAACACGGGATGTGGGAGAAGGCCCAGCGGATGTACGAAACGGCGCAAATCAAGGCTAGAACCGGCGTGATCCCCTTCTCGGAATCGGAATA
Source organism: Chaetomiaceae sp. R4402 (assembly GCA_023628555.1). Lineage (NCBI taxonomy): Eukaryota > Fungi > Ascomycota > Sordariomycetes > Sordariales > Chaetomiaceae > Chaetomiaceae sp. R4402. The sequence goes on from JAMAKO010000003.1 coordinate 495,706, forward strand.
CATGCTCTGGGAGGACCATTGGGTGCTCTGCGCGCAGAAGCTCCAGCAATGGGAGGTATTGCAAGACTTTGCGAAGCACGAGAATTTCCAGGATCTTCTCTTGGAGTGCGCGTGGCGTAATCCTGAATACTGGCAGAACCAGGACAACCGGGAGCAGCTGGATACGCTCATCAAGGGCGTCATGGACGCGCCGACGCCGAGGAGGTCGTTCTTCCAGGCCTTCATGTCCCTTCTCAAGCTACACAACAAGCAGGAGAGCATGCAGGACTTCAACCGGGTGGTCGACGAGGCCATCCAACTGTCGATCAGGAAGTGGCACCAGCTGCCCAAGCGACTCACCTCCGCCCACATTCCGGTCTTGCAGAACTTCCAGCAACTCGTCGAGCTCCATGATGCCAGCGTCATCTGCCAGAGCTTGGCCGGTACCAACGCGGGCAACCTTGACGTTAAATCCGGGGAGCTCAAGCTGCTGCTTGGTTCGTGGCGAGACAGACTTCCAAACACGTGGGACGACATCGTCGCATGGCAGGATCTGGTTACGTGGAGGCAACACATTTTCGGGCTGATCAACGGAACGTATCTGCAGCTCCTGCCTCAGCAGCCGCAGAACGCTGGAGGCGCCTCCTTCGCGTACCGGGGTTATCACGAGACGGCATGGATCATCAATCGTTTCGCCCATGTCGCGAGGAAGCACGCCCTGCCGGATGTCTGCATCAGCCAGCTGAGCCGCATCTACACGCTTCCCAACATCGAGATTCAGGAGGCCTTCCTCAAGCTTAGGGAGCAGGCTCGGTGCCACTACCAGAACCCGGATGAACTGTCGAGCGGGCTGGATGTGATCAACAACACGAACCTCAACTACTTCAGCGCGCCACAGAAGGCCGAGTTCTACACGCTCAAGGGCATGTTCTTGGAGAAGCTGGGGCAGAAGGATGAAGCAGATGGCGCCTACGGCACGGCTCTCTACTTTGACATCACGGCCGCAAAGGCGTGGGCGGAGTGGGGCTACTTCAACGACCGGAAGTTCAAGGAGAATCCGGCGGACCTTGGGGCGGCCAAGCAGGCGCTTACGAGTTACCTGCAGGCCGCATCAAGCTACAAGAACCACAAGTCGCGGAAGCTCATTGCGCGCATTCTGTGGCTGCTGAGCCTCGACGATGCAAACGGCACGATCGCGGCCGGGTTCGACGACTTCAAGGGCGAGATCTCGGTCTGGTGGTGGATCACGTACATCCCGCAACTCCTGGTCGGCCTCGGCTACAAGGAGGCGCCCAGGGTTCAAAACATCCTGCTGAAGATCGCCAAGACATATCCTCAGGCGCTGTACTTCCAGCTCAGGACCAACCGCGAGGACATGCTGACAATTAAGAGGAGTCAGGAGAAGGAGCGTGGAAGGCGCGGCCAAAGCGCTGCGGCTAACAAGCCCAATGGCTCTCCGCAGCTGACCAAGAAGGAGGCACCGGCCGGAGGCGCCGATTCCCGACCGGCGACGGCCAACGAGGAGGCGAGCGGACAAGTGAAGCCGGAGATGAAGCCCGAAAGCGAAAACGCGAGCGCGGCAACCGCCAACGCCGGCGCGCAGGGCGACCAGTCGGGTGGCAGTGCGCAAAAGAAGCCACCTTGGGAGCTCACCGAGGAAGTCATGAGCGTCCTCAAGACGGCTTTCCCTCTGCTCGCGCTGTCGATGGAGACCATGGTGGATCAGATTCAGAAGCACTTCAAGTGCCCGCCCGATGAGGACGCATACCGGCTGATTGTCGCGCTCCTCAACGACGGCCTTGCCTACGTCAGCCGGATGCCCACGTCGTACGCCAAAGATGTGAAGCTGCCCGCTGCGACGGAGAATAACATAACGCGTTTCGCCGAGACCATCCTACCCAGCCACATCCGAGGCACGTTTGAGGCCGACTTCGTCCAGGTCAAGCCGACAATGTACGAGTACATCCACAAGCTGCGCAAGTGGCGCGACAAGTTTGAGGAGAAGCTGGATCGGCGGCCTACGCCTGTGCCACTCGAGAGCTTCGCGCACTTCTCACCGCACCTCAGCGAGTTCCGGTACCAGAAGTTTGACGACGTCGAAATCCCCGGGCAGTACCTGCAGCACAAGGACAAGAACCAGGACTTTGTGCGCATCGACCGGTTCCTGCCCAACGTCGACCTCGTGCGGACGATCGGGGCGTCGCACCGGCGCCTCAAGATCCGTGGACACGACGGCAGCGTGCACGCGTTTGCGGTGCAGCACCCCGCGGCGCGCCACTGCCGGCGTGAAGAGCGGATCCTGCAGCTGTTCCGACAGCTCAACCAGTCGCTGGCCAACAAGAAGGAGAGCCGGCGGCGCGACCTCCAGTTCACGCTGCCGCTGATGGTACCCCTCGCCCCGCACATCAGGATCGTGCAGGACGACGCGTCGTACATCACGCTGCAGGGCGTCTACGAAGACCACTGCCGGCGGCACGGCGTGTCCAAAGACGAGCCGGTGCTCTACACGATGGAGAAGCTGCGGGGGCTGGTGGACGTTAAGGCGGCGGTAAGTTTGCGCAGCAGCAGCACCAGCACCAGCGGAAGACACGAGCTAACGTTGAACGACTCGCAGAAACCACCGGAGCACGCGGTCACGACGAGGCTGGAGGTGCTGCGGGCGATTCAGGAGAAGTACGTGGACAACACGGTGGCGCTCGAGTACTTCCAGCTGGCGTTCCCAGACTTTGCCGAGTTCTGGCTCTTCCGGCGGCGCTTCTCGTACCAGCTGGCGGCGCTGACGTTCATGACGTACATCCTGCACATCGACAAGCGGTACCCGCACAAGATGAACATCGCGCGCGGGTCGGGCAACATCTGGGGGTCGGAGCTCATCTCGTTCATGGCGCCGAACCGGCCGTACTTCCACAACCAGGAACCCGTCCCCTTCCGGCTCACGCCGAACCTGCAGACGCTCATGGGCCCGCTGGCGACGGAGGGCATCTTTGCGTGCTCGGTCATGGCGATCGCGCGGTGCCTGACGGAGCCGGAGCTGCAGCTTGAGCACGCGCTGACGCTGTTTGTGCGCGACGAGATGATGTACTGGTTCACGAGCTCGCCGCGGGCCGTCACGCTGACAGAGAACCAGCTGCGCGAGACCGTCCAGGCCAACAGCGATATGATCGTGAAGAAGGCCGTCTCGCTCGCCCAGGCGCCCGCCGGCAACCTGCCGGCGCACCAGACCATTATCGATTTGATCGCCAAGGCGGTCAACCCGACAAATCTGGCGCTGTGCGACGCGTTGTGGATGCCTTATCTGTAGGCCTTTGTGGAGGGAGCGGGTCGTATGGCTTTGGAGGATACTGCGGATTTGGTCTCTTTCCGCGATGATATTTCGTCATTATTTCTGGTTTTTTTTCTACTACTCTGACATTGGAGTTGTCGGGTGCATCATGTCAAACTTGGGTTTGGGAGGCGGTTATTGCTCGGCGGGGAGGGACAGGATAGGGAAAAGCGGCCGGCAGGGAGCACTGGGAGGCTTGCGTCTTGCGTCATTTGGCTTTCATGGGAGTGATGCCTTTTCTTTACCACAGCGCAGCGTTGTACTGTATTGCGCGCATAGAATCTAATTACGGCACAACTGAGAAGTGAGGAAGTAACTTATTAGATGTTACGAGCACTCATCCCCCCCCCCCCCTCCGGCGTGACTCTTGACCCCCTGTTTTTGACCCCCTGGGTAAGGGCTCCCGACGTGCAGCCCAGCCGAGGCCGAGGACGATCAACGCCCCGTTCGGGGTAGGCGCTCTGAGGCGCTTTCCATCTCCCATCAACCCCGCATTGTGGGTGCGCGGGGGGGGGGGTGCTTGGGCTGGCTTGTGTGACTTGGTTGTCAATGAGGAGGTCGGTCGGAATTGCTGTCTTCGGACTCCGGCGGTTTCGAACCTTGGTTGCGTTTTCTGCTTCCTCAACGTTGCTCATCATATCTCAGTAGGTAGGTGCTCTGGTTTCATTGCACGTTGCAGCATTTCCAAGTGGTTTTTCTGGAATGAGACCCCGGCTTCTACACGACCGACGATAAATACTAGGGCATACAAACCGAGTCGTTTGTTTACTTTCGGCACTCTGTTGGGGGGCCAGTGAGTTGAGATGGCGGGAAGCGACCAACAGGCGACGGCGGTGCCCCGGAAGTTGTGGTGCGTTGCAGCCTTCTCCCGTGTCGCACACAATCTTGCGACACTCCATATCCACCATGTTATGAGAACTGGCAGAATCCAATAACTCACTACGACACAGGGAGCACCCGGATCCGGAGAGCACCCTCATGTACCGTTTCATGCAGGACATCAACCGCAAGCACAACCAACAGCTCAAGGTGCATGTCCCACCCGCGCTTGCACAATCCACACACTAACATACATCGAACAGACATTCGCCGACCTGCACGCCTTCTCCCTCGCCCACCGCACCGCCTTCTGGTCGCACCTCTTCGACGCCGCCCAGCTCATCCACGAAGGTTCCTACACCACCGTGGTCGACGAGTCAGCCCCCATCGACGCCGTCCCGCGCTGGTTCGACGGCGTGCGGCTCAACTTTTCCGAGAACGTGCTCTTCTCGCGCCCCCTCTCAAACGCCTCTAACGATGCAGCGACAGCAGCACGCTGTGTGCGGGACAAGGAGGACGGTCGGGTGGCTATGACCGAGGTGCGCGAGGGCGCGGGCGAGCCGGAGCGTAGCGCCACGTACGGCGAGCTGAGGAGGATGGTGGGCGAGTTGGCGAGGGCGATGAGAGTGAGGGGGGTTGGGAAGGGGGATCGCGTGGTGATTGTGGGCGCGAATAGTATCGAGACGGCGGTGGTGTGGCTGGCGACCGCGTGGCTGGGTGCCGTCTTCAGCAGCAGCTCGACGGATATGGGGGTGAAGGGGATCTTACAACGGGCGGTGCAGGTTAATCCGAAGGTGAGTGCAGCTGGCGACGTTGCAAGCACGTTTGTTTGGTGAAGTTTGGAGGTTGATGCTGACGCTGAGAGGGGGATAGCTGCTGTTCATGGATGACGCCACGCTGTATAACGGCAAAGTGGTGGATCTGAGGGAGAAAATGACCGAGGTGGTTGAGGGGCTGAGAGAATGCTCCGAGTTCACCGGCGTGGTGTCCATTCCCAGGTTCGCCGAGGCCAGGGATGTTACGCGCGTGCCCCGAGCCCAGACGTGGGAGTCGTTCCTCGCGGCCGCCGGCAAGGATGCGCCGCTACCCGAGTGCGTCCGCGTCGGCTTCCACGAGCCCTTCCTCGTTTGCTACTCGTCCGGCACGACGGGCGTGCCCAAGGCAATCGTCCATTCAGTCGGCGGCATAGTGATAAACTACTACAAGGAGGGTCGACTGCACGAGGGTCTCGGTCCCCACAGCGTTACGCTGCAGTACACGACAACGGGCTGGATCATGTATCTCGCGGCCGTCGGCTGTCTGCTCTACGGCGGCCATGCCATTCTCTACGACGGCTCGCCGTTCCAGCCCGACGCCGGCATCCTGGTTCGCGTGGCCGCAAAACACCGCGTGACCAAGATGGGCATCAGCCCGCGGTGGATGTTTGAGGTCTCCAAGTCTGGCCTGCGCCCGCGCGACATGGCCGATCTCTCGAGCCTGCAGACCGTCACCTGCACCGGCATGGTGCTGTCAGACCAGCTGTTTGAGTGGTTCTACGACGTCGGCTTCCCATCGCATGTGCAGCTAGCCAACATCTCGGGCGGCACCGACATCGCGGGCTGCTTCGGCATCATGAACCCGCTGACACCGGTTCATGTGGGCGGCACACAAGGCCCATCGCTCGGCGTCGCCGTTGCCATCTACGACTCAATGCTACCGGACGACGTTGAGGGAAAGGAAGTGCCGCACGGCACGCCGGGCGAGCTGGTTGCCACCAAGTCCTTCCCCAACGTCCCCTGCTTCCTCTGGGGCGACAAGGCCACGACAACCACCTCAACAGGAGCCAGCCCTGCGGCACCAGGAACAAAGTACCACTCTGCCTACTTCGCGCGTTTCAAGCACGTCTGGGCGCACGGCGACTTTTGCGTCGTGCACCCGGTGACGGGGAACATCTCGTTCCTGGGCCGGGCCGACGGCGTGCTGAACCCGTCCGGGGTGCGGTTCGGCTCCGCTGAGATCTACTCCGTCGTAGAGCGGTACTTTACCGACCGCGTGCAGGACTCGCTGTGCGTCGGGCAGCGGCGGCCGCAGGACACCGACGAGTCGGTCTTGTTGTTCCTCCTGATGAAACCCGGGGCCCGATTCGACCGGGCGCTGGTCAACGAAGTGCGGCAGGCTATCGCGCGGGACCTCAGCAAGCGGCATGTGCCAAAGTATATCTTCGAGACGCCCGAAATTCCGGTGAGTTGAATCTGTGTTGTTCATGAGTGGCCCTAATAATGGTGGAGAAACTGACATGGATGCGATCTCCAGACCACCATCAACCTCAAGAAGGTCGAGCTGCCTGTCAAGCAGATCGTGTCGGGGCACACCGTCAAGCCGAGCGGCACGCTGGCCAACCCGGACAGCCTAAAGTATTACTACCAGTTTGCCAAGGTGGAGGAGCTGGTTGGGCCGAGGGAGAAGCTATAAACAACGACAACGACAAAGACAAGATTTCCCACAACATCACGAGTAGCTGAAGACTAAAACCCAGCTAGTTATGGCAAGGGGCGATGTGCGTAGCCGGCATTATGAGTTCTTCGTTACTAATACCTCGATTGCCGCCGAATAGCTCTTATGGGTACCAGCTCCTTTTGATCATTTCCATAAATACTCCTGGCGCCATCGCTATGCTATACCATACCATATATCATCCCAACGATAGTATCCATATTCATCCACACTCGAGCGGTACAAAATGCGGGTGCTCCTTCCGGTCAACGCTCAACTGTCGTCGCTCATTTCCATCACACCATCGCCTTTATCATCCGCCCCGTTGCCCCCTCCCCCGCGCCGCCCACCACCACCACGCGCGTTGCCCCTCATCACCCCCTTCCCCTTATCCCCGGACGACGACGAAGCCGCCGTCCTCCCTCTCGTCCGCCTCTCCAACCGCGCGCGCGCGGCAGCCTTCTTGCTTTCCAGCTCAAACTCGAACCGGTCCATATCGTCCGCAAGCCCCACGCCCTCATCCTCATCGGCGTCCCCAGCCGCCGCCGCCGCCGCCGCCGCCGCCGAGTTCTGCCCCGTGACCAGCTCCTCCATCCCCACGGTCAGCCCGGCCAGCGCCGACTCCTCCAGCGCCTTGTTGAGCAGCTCCGTGGCGATGGGGTCCTGCGGGTTGACGGCGAGCGCCTCGTGCAGCACGCGCGCCGCCTCGTCCGGCTCGCCCTGGTCCAGCAGGATGAGCGCCTTGGCGCAGAACACGGCCGCGTCCTTGCCGCCGTCGCGCAGCACGGCGTCGAACTCGGCCAGCGCCTCGTCGAGGAGACGCAGCCGGCGGTAGGCGTGGCCGAGGTTGGTGCGAGCGCCGAGCCAGGCGTGCGGGTCGGCGCCCGTGTGGTCGGCGACGCGCAGCGCCTCGCGAAAGAACTTGGCGGCCTCCTTGAGGCGGTCCTGGTGGTACAGCACGATGCCCATCTCGTTGAGCAGCAAGGGGTCGGCGCGGCAGAGGGCGTAGGCCGACTTGAGGAACTCCTCGGCCGCCGTCATGTTGTTCATGGCGTGGTTCTGCATGCCGAGGAACAGGTGCGGCAGGTGCGTGCCCGTGAACAGCCGCGCCGCCGTCGAGTACGCCGTGATGGCCTGGTCGTGCTCGCCCTCCGCCGCGAACGTGTGCGCGAACCCGATCCAGGCGGGGCCGAACGTCGCGTCCATCATGGACGACTTGGAGAAGTAGCGCCGCGCGTCGGCGATCTTGCCCGTCGCCAGGTAGTAGGTGCCCACAGCCAGCCAGGTGCACGCTTTGTCCGGGTGGTTGTCGGCCAGGTCGTGCGCGGCCAGGAAGAGCTCGTTGGTCTCCTTGAGCTCGTACAGACAGGCCAGGTGCACGGGGTAGGCGGGGAAGTTGGACCGGTCGTCCTTGAGGATCGACGTCGTGATGGCGAGCGCATCTTTGAAGCGGCATTGCGTGTAGAGCTGCTCGGCGCGCGCCAGGAGGATGTCCGGGTTGTCTGCCAGCCCGTAGTGCGTGGAGAGTGACTCGATGGCCGTGTTGAAGGCACGCGGGTTGCGGTACTTGGAGAGCTGCGTCTGGTACAGCATATGCACGTAGTCGCCCGGCTCCGTCTTCAGCTCCGGGTCGTCCCCGCCCTTGGGCGCGCGTACCGTGCCGAAGTCGAGTGATTGCATAAATTCGTCTTCTTCGTCGGGCGACATCAAAGAGTTTCGCACCAGCTGGGTGAAGGCCTCGTAGCACTGCACGTCGATTCGCAACGCGTTCTTGTAGGCCTCTTTGGCCCGGTCAAACGCGTTCTCTTTGGCGTAGCAGAGCCCTCGCAGATAGCACATTCCGGCCTCGTACCGTCGGGTCGACCATTCTTCCTCGCCGACCTCATCCAGCTGCCGGTCAGGGGCCTTGGATCCGGCGCGGGCACTGCGGCCAGTGGTGCGCGTCGTCTTGCGTTTGGCATTACCATCGGTGGTGAACAGGTGGGTCGGAGTGATCTCGCCCAGCAGGGCCAGAGCTTCGGCGAAGGAGTTCTGGCGGATCAAGCAGTGGGCGGCGAGGTAGCGACACGAGGGGTTCGAGCCGATCAGATTGTGCGACGTCAGCAGGTCGTGAGAGCGCGTGTAGTTGCCGGCGCTGAAGTGGACTTGGGCCAGCCAGAAGGCGTCGTGATCATCCTCTGCGACAAAGAAGTCAGTATAAGATATCTGTCCATCATCCCTAGAAAAAGGTTGCAGAGGCGATGCCTACTCGTCAGTGCCAGCAGCTTGTCGCCGACGAAGATGGCCGCGTCGTACTGCGCCTTGTTGAGGGCGTCCTGGCGCCAGTCACGGAGAAAGCGCTCCATGTTTGGTTGTGGCGAAGCCATACCTGCTAAGAGGCCTCGTCATCGGCTTCGTCTGCCCAAAGGTTTTGACGGATTGGTCGGGCTTGTAGGGCAGTCCTACCGGGAGCGTCAACTCCGAAGGAACGCGGTTGCCAAGGGTCGCCGTACAAGTAAACTTTAGGCGGGACGCGTTGTAAGGCGGGGCAGCCAGGCGCTTCGCACCTTCCGGCCGGCAGGCGGCTTGGCATGCTGCAAGAGCCCCACTTCCCTGCCGGGGGACCTTAACGGCGCTGAATTGATGAAAGGATGAGAATCACCGTCCCTCATCAACTTGCGGCAGCTGTGGGTATGAGCCATGACAACAACTCGTTCGACTACACTCTCATACCATGTCTACATGTCTAGATGTTTGCCACAGGTTTGGCCATCTTGAAGTTTGCAATGCTATTTTGCTCGCATGGGGTATACATATGACTTAGAGAGGAGCAATCCAAACCTGAGAATGGACAATCGCGAAGCTCAACAGCAACTTGGTCTCGACCCGCACGCTCCCTTGATGAGTGCCTCCATATCCAAACCAGATCTATTTCACTTTTATCACTTTGTAGCGCTCTTCTTCATGAATCGCGTCGGCGTAATATCCGCCCTGTTCCCGGTGCTGAGCCGTCTCAGGCGCCGTTCTTCCTCCTGTTCCCTGATCCAGGCACTGGTTTCTTCTGCTCGCCTCTTTCCTTTGTGCTCCAGCAACAGGCTGGGCTTTGGCCGATACGAGAAGCGGAAGCGCAGCAGCAGGGAGTCCTCGCTTGCTATCTCGACAGAGCCCTCGCAGGAGTGTGAGGGCGGCTTGTCGGCTCCTTCGTCGGCCGTGAACAGCTTCTCCGGGTCGTGGACCACCTGCGAGTCGAGGTACGTCTTGGCTTCGAAGTGGCCTTCGAGGAATGTTCGAAGCGGGGTGTAGGTCGGCGGCGCATGCGAGACGAGAACTTGGTGGCTTGTGCGGCTGACGGGAAACATCCGGGACACGGAATTGGGAAGCAGCAGGTACCAGTTCTGGTACGTGTACTCTTCCAGAGATACGTCAACAGGCTCGGTAACGTACTCGTCTTCAACGCGGTGTCCCAGGCGCTCTGCGATGACGTCCAGGTGCGAGATTGAGACGTATACCCCCCGAACCTCGGGCAAGCCGCGGACCTCATAGCAACGAGGGAGGAGCGACTTCAAGGCGTCGGGATTGAATCCCGTCGAGGCTAGCCTGCGGAGATACTCAAAGTTGATGAGTCCGTAACGAGACAAGTAAGGAACGGGGAAGCTGAGAGTGAATCGGATCGGCTGCTTGATGTAGTACTTGTGGGGCAAAGACATGAACAACCTCAGCCCAAGATCGTAGTCGGAGTGCCGCTCCTTAATATGCTCTCTAAACTGAGAGCAGTCCTCGACGGTGACTTGGCCGTCGCGGATACAGGGCTGAAGAGCTACTAACGCTTTTTGGAGCAGACTCTGGACTTGGTATGAGGTGGCTGCCTTGCCAGCGCAGCGAACTGCATCCTTGGACAGATACTTTTTCACGTCGTCCGCGGCCAAGTACGACACATCCTGCTGGGAGGAGTACTTGAAATTGAAGCCTCTGAAAACTGTAATGGTCCTGGGTTCGCCCTTGTTGGACAAATGGCTGATGCTCGAGAGATCGCAGGCTTCTTGGACGCTACACGGCCATGAGTCGGTACCTGATCCTGGAAGTTGGCGCCAGAGCCGATCCAGGTGCTCATCTCCCGTCCAGAACTTCGGAAGGCTCGCGCATGCATCTTCCCCGAGAAATGCTCGAACCGTCTGAAAGACTTGGTAACAGTCGTTTTTGACCCTGTTCATATCTGCAGTGGCCTCGGAGAAGCCGGCCAGAAGAATATTGTCCAACCTGGACTCTGGGTCGAGGGTACCTGCGACAAAGACTGTTGATAAGCAGATGTCGTTGTGCACGACATTGTGATTGTGCAAAAGCGCAACAATTCGCAGAAGCTCGCGCAGAAGATGGCGGGCGGAGCGCAGTGTTGCAAGGTCTCGACAATCCAGCAGGGGAAAAATGTCTTCTATGAACCGGCTGCGCAGATATGATACGTTCCCGCGGTCCAGCAACGTTTCATCTCTGAGAAACGGCCCATCAAGCTGGGCGGACTGCATTAGCATCGTACAGGAGTGAAGTTGGGGAGGAAAGCGCAATGCAAAGAGAAAGTGAAAGGGAAGACAGGAAGGAAACCAAGACCAGACGGAGTGAAACTCACCGGCAGACGACCAAGGAGTGCCAGGCGCCCTTCGAGGATCTCCTTCTGCGCTTTAGAAATCTCATATTCTTTGGCTACAGAGAAATGACAGGACCAGGCATCCATGGCAAGAAAGTGCTTAACCGGCGTCCGAATTTGGGATCTTTTGATCCTGGAACACGTAGGGTCTGTCGGGTAACGGCGAAAGGACGCCGGCGGGCTGGTCATGGGCCGTTGTGGTCAGTGAAGCACCGCTGGACTCGCTGCGGCTGCTCGGCGTGGTCAACGGGAGATATCGGTCGTCGGTGAGATAGGTAACCGCATCTCGGCTCTCGCGACCGTAGAACTCCTGCTCCATGTCGGCGACGCGAACCACGTTCGGGCGGCCAGCCCAGAAGGCATAGCTGGGAGCGCCAGGGGCAGGCAGTGTCTCTCGATGCACCCGTACGTCGGAGTTGCCCAAGTTCCGCACCGCCCAGTTGTCGTGCTTGAGCCCGAGAGCAAAGGCGACGCGGCTGATCTTGGTTTTGCCTGGTCGGCCGAGGCAGACATCGACCTTGCGTCTGGGAGAGCAACGCCCGAAAAGGAAGCAGACGGGCAAACCGGCCTTGGACTTCTCGTAGGAAAACTGCGACGTCCGCAGGCAGATGGCGCCAGCATCGGCGGTGGCGGCGTCTGTGTAGACGGTCGAGGTGGACGCTGCGTCGTCGTTGTCGTCGTCGTCGTCCTCCTCCTCCTCCTCCTCGTCGTCGTCCTTGTTGTCGTTTTCAGTTGGCCCCCACGCAGACAACCAGCAGCACATGGAGGCGCCATCCTCTCCAGTTCCCGGTAGATCTCAGAACTTTTGATCACGGCGAAGACCGAGGCATCGCCGTCCCACGCTTTCATCAGCCGCCGCCCAACCTCGGTTTCGGTCTCCCACAGCGCTGGTATCTCGACCGGTCCGGGCTGGATGGCAGGGCAGAGAAGGTGCCGCAAACCTTGGATACACCTCCTTCCATGGCTTGATCTATATCCCAAAGCCTGACTCGATACCGCTTGGAAGAGCAGCACCACGCAACCCCCACCACCCAAGGCGGCTCCGCGAAGGCAGCCATGCAGGTTTCCAACAGCTCGCAGACCAAACGCGTTGCCCCGCGGCAACAGCACAGTACAGATACAGACCGACACGCACTGTATCCGTTACTGTTCGTCGCTGCGCAGAGTTGCTGGATTGACTGCTCCTCCCATTTTCTCCCTCCTCAGCCACCAAATAAAGTTTCGTGAGCGAATTGACAGCGCGGACAAATATAGCGACAGCATACGGCCCGCCACCATGTCGGACGATGATGATGTCTCACTTGACACTGAACCACACCACTTCACCGAGGAAGAGGTGGCCCAGATGCAAGCGCTGTACGAAGCGCGGGTGGGCGGCATCATTTGGCCGCCGCCCCCCGAAGCTGGTCAAGCGAAGGACCAGGCACATGCTCGACGGCCTGGAGACACCATTGCCGGAGACGGGCCTGAAGCGCAACCCAGACGGACGAGTCCGCTCTTCGCGCTTGCTCGCCCAACGAAAGAAAGAGGCGGCCGCCAATCCGCCCTCCAAAACAGGGCGCAAAGGGAGACGGAAGTCGCGAGGTTCCACGGCGCGCAACTCAGGACTATGTTGCGCATGCGCAGTCTTGGGATGTCGACGTTCAGCCCGGAAAGACACGCGCGACTTGGGCGCAAGCGGCTCCTGTGTCGTGTCAGTCGTACTAGTAGTATCAATCGGCTTCTTTAAGCCAACCAAGCTGCGGAAGTTACGTCTGGAGCCCCTGATCTTTTCATCGGCGCAGTTCATACTGTATTTGCTCATGGTGTCGCACAGTGCTGCCCACATGTTGGGTCGCTGCTGCGGCACTGCATTGCAGTTTTCAACCTGGCCGAGAGGAGACAGAAACGACATGAATTTGCGAGACGCACGAATACACAACCACAACGTCGGTCTTATGACGCGTCTGTGAGGTTAAGCCTTGCCATCGTTGGACGACGACAGCGCCTCAGTTAAGACCAACCATTTTCTTCCTGACTCGGAGGCGCTCTTGGGCGAGAGCACAACCGTTACCTGGACTTCTATCCACCACCCCCCATCTTCAAGGAGCTATCATCTCGCAGAGCCGCGTTTCGACCGGGGACCGGCACTAACCATGGGACCACTAGCACGTGGAATCTAAGAGCTTTAAACTCTAGAACGAACTCTCCTCCATAATGCATGAAGGCCTGAAGCCTGCTTCCTGATCACGCTGGGATAGTCACCTCGGAGCTCGCCGCGTGGGGGGAGCATGGTGGCTTGCGCCATGAGCCCGAGGTGGAATGCCGACTTTGATGCCCCTTTCGCTTCCTTTTCTCCCTCCCGGCCATGCAGAAGACTGCAAGCAAAGCGACGCAATCAGACAAAGACCTGTCCAAATAGTCCCTGAAATGGCTCAAGGAAGCACAGTAGACGGCAGAAACCACGGTGGTTTTACGGAATACAACGACCCACTCGGGCACCTGCCCGCCACGTTCCCCGGGTTCAGGAGATCAAAATCCGCAAGGTGGATAAATCAACCGTCAGTCTGACCCCACTCGAAGCGTGGTGGTCCGCGCCCAGAACTCCAGAACATCAGCGACCACCTGTTGACCGGACCCACCAAGTGCGACGTACACTAAGCCAGTTTGGTTCTAGGCCGTCTCCCTCGTGGCAAGATGGGGTTCAGTTTCCAATATTAACCGCGCTGCTTCCCCGCGCAAATCTGTGTCTGTTGGTGTTGGCGATCCTGCTGTCGCGATAGCACTGTGTACTGTGTAGCGAATACCTTTCTTTTGCTTTTTGGTACACGCACGCAGCCCACCATGGCGGAACAAGCCGAGTCCCATATTGAGGTCGACACGGTTGGTGCCGTCTTTTCAGCTTCGCCCCGGTCGCGCCGTGGAGCCGAGGGCTCGGAAAATGTTGCCGGACTGACATTGTTCCCAGGCCGACGATCACGATTCTGTCATCGCGGACGACATGTATGGGCACACTTAATGTTAGCTGGCCGGCACAGTCGATCTTTCACTGATACTGCGTCCAGTTCTGCCTTCACTGCCTCTATCACATCCAGCATCCTCGACTACCCTGTCGAGCACGGCCGTCGCTATCATGCCTTCCGGTCCGGTGGTGCGCGTGCTCACAGTCACTCTCATCACGGTCCCGAAGTCAACTCGCTAACTCGTTTTCGCAGTCTACTGTCTGCCCAACGACGAGCTCGAGCAGGATCGCCTCGACTTGTCGCATGCCCTCATGACCAAGGGCATCGGCGACAAGCTTTTCCTTGCCCCTGTTGACATGGACAAGGTGCACCGTGTGCTCGACATCGGCACTGGCACGGGGATATGTAAGGTACTATGACCTCAAAATTCACTGCGCTTGCTAACTCGGTGTGCAGGGAGCATGGCCATGGGTGATGAGTATCCGAACGCGGAGGTATGTCGACCTTGCGGGCAGACCGGGTGGCAGTGCTTTGAGTTCGCACTCACTAGGAGAGTAGATTCTGGGCAACGACCTCAGTGCTATCCAGCCGCCCTGGGTGCCACCAAATGTCAAGTTCGAGATTGACGATGTGGAATGCCCGTGGGTGTACGAGGCGCCATTCGACTTCGTCTTTTGCCGATACATGGCCGCTTGCATCAAGGACTGGCCCAGCCTCGTCCGATCTGTTCACGAGTACGTCAACCGTCACCGGCTGTCGATCAGAGAGCAGACGTTTTTAACAGTGATACAGCAACCTCAAGCCTGGCGGCTGGGCCGAGTTCCAGGACTTCGACCTGCAATACTACTCTGAGGACGACTCGCTCAAGCCCGACTCGCACACGCTGACATGGATCAACACGCTGCTCGAGGCCGCGCGCAAGATCGGGCGGGAGCCGTCGCCCGGGCCGAAGCTCGAGGGCTGGGTGCGCGACGCCGGATTCACTAACGTCACGCATCAGAGGTTCCGCTTCCCCATTGGGCCCTGGCCTAGGGACCGGCACCTGAAGGAGGTCGGCATGTACAACATCCAACAGGTGCTGAGCGGGCTCGAGGCGTTCTCGTTGCGTCTTTTCTGCCAGGTGCTGGGGTGGGAGGAGAACGAGGTGCTGGTGCTGCTTGCCAAGGTGCGGAGCGAGCTCAAGAGCTCGACCTTGCACGCACAGTTCGACTTGTGAGTGCCCACTTGATGAACGCTGCGATGGGGCTTTGAGCCAGAGCTGACGGGGTTGCAGCCATGTCGTGTACGCCCAGAAGAAGGAAGATTGAGCTGGTGTAGGCGATGGGGCATGGACGGTTTTCGAAGGAGCAGCAGACGGCACGGGGTGTGGCGGGTTTCACTGGATATCCCTTTCCGTACCCAAGTCGTTCGTTCCTCTTCCGCTATCTTGGATACCGAAGCGATACACACCAGTTATCGTTCCTCGTCATTTCGCAATCCCAAGGCGTTCAACTGTTCGGCCATTCCCCTAGCTTCTGCCACGTCAAACCTCTCCCCGTCCGCTTCCACATCCAAACAAGAAGAATGGAACCACACCGCCTCATCTCCCTTCCCACCCAAACCCTCCTTTAAAGCCTTCAGATTCCCCTTCCTCACTCCACCACCAACTATCACCTCCAGCCCTCTCCCTTCCACACCAGCTGCAGCCTCTCCCCCAACAACCGCCTTCAACCGCTCCACATTCTCCACCGCCCTCCCCCTCCCACCAGACGTCAACACCCCGTCAAACCCACAACGCCGCACCCCTTCCATCACCCCCTCCACGTCAACTTCCCCATCGCCACCCGTAAGTAGCTCATCGACAGCCCGGTGCACTACACACGTTAATCCCCCCTCCCTCACAGCGCCAGCACCTTTCCGCGCGAGCTCGATCAGCTCCTCATTCCGCGGCATGTCCAACTCCAGCTTCCCCGTGGAAGCGACGCACAGGATGCCAAAGACGAAGCCGTCGCCGAGGGACGGGTCCAGCAGGCCGGAGGAGGTGAGGTGGGTGATGGAGGATGCCATGGAGGCGAATTCGTCGGGGGTGTAGATGAAGTCTTGTTGTGGGTGGGGAGGTTGGGTGGCTGCGGGCTCTGGGTCGGTGGTGGGAGAGGAAGGTCCAGGGGGCCCGCGGGGCCGGATCATGATGCGAATTGATGGGCGCGGCGGCAAGGAATTGTTGGGGTTGGCTGTAGCGAGGGAGGCGAGCAGGACGGAGAGTTCCTCGAGGGTGGGTGTTGTGCCGCCGAGAGCTGGATAGGGGGTAGCAAGGAGGGTGGTTAGATAATGTCAACAATGAGTGGATGAAGGGCTGGGGGAGAAAGGAGGAGAAGGGAAGGGGTTGGTGTGTAGATGTCTGTCAGGAAACCACCAAGATGGTGGTTAACGAGGAGCCGACCCACGAGGGAAAAAGATTAGATATGAGTTTTTACTCAAGAATGAACTTGGGGGAATAAGTGTACTTATGAAGGTGAAAGAAGTGGAAGCAAGCCATTCATGTACCATATGACCCGGCGGCATTCAGTTCAAGACGCCCCGCACCGAGTGAGGCAGCCAGTGCCCCAACATCAGGACCAAATATGGGCACCTCAAGCCGCGCGCGAGTGTTGGCCATTTTCTTTGTGTGAAGGTTGAGTACTTTCAGGGCCGTTGGTGTCTCCCACGATGTTCAGGTCACTACCCTGCCAGATGATGTCGTTGGCCCCGCTATACGTATACGTGCAGTCATTCCGCTGCCAGGGGGGAACCGCGATCCGATCTGTGAGTGACCCCAGGTCCGTGACCCAGATCCGCAGGATCGCAATCCGATAGTTAAAGGGGACCCACTGCCCTTCGGCACATTGTAATTTACGCAGTACACTACATGTACTATACGCCATTGAACCGGGAGGCCTTGCACCTACCGGTGACGACAAGGGTATGTCATTGAGTTCAGAGATGGCCATGCCGAACGAGCTAACGTACTTCACCTACCATGTAATGTAGTATGAAAAGGCCACATCAGACTCACTTCCCTATGTACATACAAACAGCAGCTCTTGCATCGGTCTTCCGAGTGGCCAGCCTGTAAAATTCATCGATACTACTTCTCTTCTAAGTCCACATCTCGCAGTCAAAAAATGCCTAGCAGCAAAGGTATCCCTACCGATCCGGAGCTTCGTGAACACATCAAAGAGGGTAAGACTACCTACCGTTCAGAAGGGAACAAATCAGAGTGGTAATATCTCAAGCTGATCAGGTCCCTGCTTTTACAACAGAGATCCAGCAAGAGCCCAACAAATCCGGAGGTGGCCAGGGGCAGTGGGCCGCTTGGAAGGGGATGAAGCTGGCCAAGGAGTACGAGGCACAGGGCGGCGGCTACAAGAACCAACCTGGCTCCAAGAACGAGCCAAAGAAGGGTGCACCAAATGCCAAGGGAGAGAGCAAGAAGCAGCAGGAGACGGATGACTGAGGGTGTGAGATGTTGCTGAGAGTTGTACCCAGCAAACGACTCGAGAAATAACCGGATGTCGGGAGGTGCTGTAACTTTTCCGCGATTGCCTTGAGCCTCTTGCCCCGGGCTTCACTTGAGAGCCCCGTGATCCTTCCCATGCCGGCAGCTTCAATGAACACACGGCACATAGTCCACCACGCCTTTGAACTCAGCGACTTGTATTCCCCTCTCCCAGGACTAGATCGGGAACCCCTATGAACACTCTCCGCCACGTACCCGGACGACAGGGCCTGCCAACCTGCACAGTGGCTGGTGCTCACTCGTCAGCATCCCCCTTCCTATCCGTCTGCCCAAAAAAGCGGTCGCTGAGCAAAGCCCGTAACCAGCAACGCTCACTGGTAGTAGTTGCAGTTCTGCGGAACCACAGGGTCCATCCAGGGAACGACAGGCTGGGCCACGAACAGACCATCCTCCACTGCCTCTGCACTCTCGGGACAGTCCCGGTTAGCCATGATTGTATAGCGATCGGGATAGCGCTGGGGCGGCATCGAGTCGCGTGGGACGAAATGGGGCGCGGTCAACGGGATCGTGAAGTGGGTGCTCGGGGGCTGTGCGTAGCACGGCCGGAGGGTGGAATACGAATACTGACAGTCGATATCGATCGGGGCGTCCTCGCAGCCCGTGTCATCCTCGGCCTTGGGGACCTGGGCGTTCTCGCAGACCGTCTCATTCTCGACCGTAGGAACTTCGTTGCCGTCCGACGCAGCAGCCCGCGCCTCGGCTCTGGCGGCTATCAGTGCCTGCTCTGTGCGATGGTGTTAGCCGCTTTCTCGCCTCATTATCGCAACAGCAGGGCAACAAGTGTACATACCGTGCTTCCAGTACTTCTTGTGCAGCTTGCCGACATTGGGCGAGAAGTTCGATAGGTTGCAATTCTGGAAGTAGTGCTCGACTAGCCGACTGTTAGTCACTGCCTGTCTCTGTCTCGTAGCGTACAAGGTGAACAAGGCAAACCTACAGACGCACAGATGGGTGTAGCCACGGCGTGCATCCTCACCCGCCCTCAGCTTCATCTGCTTAGCAACCCAGGTCCATTCACGCTCCTTGTTCAGCCCGATGTCCTTGCCGAGACGCTTGGGGGAATGCGGGATCAGCTCCTTCCAGTAGATGAGCTCCTCCTCGCGGGACCAGGTCTTGCCACCCATGTTGTCGTTGGAAATGAGTAGTCGGAAGGCTGTGCTGGTACGGTTTGGCTGTATCAAGCGAAGAGAGTGCGACTGCTGCCGGGTGCTGCTGCGATGACCTGTTCATTGGAGAGGAAAGTGGAGGTGTGATGGAGAGGGAGAGCGCAGGTTTATATCTCGGGCCCTGGGTGAAGCCTGGAGCAACGGCTGACTGGCCATCCGAACTCTTCTCTTTGATCACAACGGGAACCCCCACTCGGAGTGAATGGCGCGCGTCACCTGCGGCCGTCATTGTGGGAGCCTGCTCAATGAAGGCAAGTCCTCGCCCAATAGCCACGCGAGGCCACGCCATCCGAAGTCGAGAAAACCGGTCTTCCCCGTCAATGGCCCGAGTTTTTCCTCCCCTGTGTGCGAATGGGCTCCCACGTGGCGGTCCCGTAGCTGCTGATGGCTCGAAAGTAGGGGACTAGAAGCAGAGGGGAGCGGAAGATACCGCTTGAAGCACTCCACAGGATCCAACGCTCATCAAGCCATCCGACCTCCATTGCGCTGCAGCCATACCATCGTTGACACGCTATTCAACCAGTGGGTCGAAGGATCAAGGCCTGAAACTGCTTCAGGCTCTTCAGCACACGTAGTCAGTTCGGAGATGAAGCGCAAGCCACTTTGATGACGCCGTCATTCGAAAGGGCTTGTGGGCTCGGGCGCGCAGTATCCTCGCGAGTGGAGGTAAGACGCCAGCTTCCTCTCCGCCCTGGAAAACTAAAGCTGAAGGTCAGTCATGGCGCTTGCTCAAATGTGATGTTGATTTCACCACTCACAATGCTCTTCTGTCGCAGGGGCACGACCCCGTCCCTCACCCAGATTCCCCAGCTGCCCATCATGTTGGCCAGCATCATGTCGGTTGCTAGGCGGTCTCCCACAATGGCAATCTGATGAGGCGCCGTCACACCGGTCTCAGGGTGGTTGCGGAAATAAGACATTATCTCCTCGCCGCATCCAGGTTTCTTGACGGCATGTGGGAGGACTTCGACCCCAGTCGACTTTTGAACTTCGAAAGCAAGCCTGCCGCCCACATCGTAACTTGTCGCACCAGCCGTGTTGGACACAATCAGAAGACGATGCCCGGGGTAGGCTGCGCGCAGAGCCTCGAACCGAAGCTTCTCAGTTTAGCACATTGTCCGAGTGACTCGACGAGAGTGGGAGAATGCGGGCTTTGATAGGGCAGACTGTACGAGAAACAAAGTGACAGATGCATCAACAGGGAATAAACATGCCGGCAAAACCAGAGCACACAATCAAAATGTAGGCAACAAGACCGCAGACAAGGCCCAAAGCAACGGAACAGACTGAATGGTGTGAGAGTTACCTTGTACGGTTCGTGCACCTCGCTGTGATCTGGAACGGCAAAGCAGTCGTCCTTGTCCAGTACCACGGCCCTAATGTCTACCGAGCGGCCTTCCTTGGCAAAAGCTTTATCAAGAGGAGTTGGCAAGTCATCGAAGGTGCTGACAGTGGCGTGAGGCAGGCACAGCGAGGGCTTCGCCAGCAGCTTGAAAATGTTGAGAGATGCCGAGAGATTGAGGTTCATGGTGGCGGGCCAGTGACTGAGCTGGTTCGTAAAGAGCGACAGCAATTTCAGTGAGCTGTTCAGCGCAGCAGTCGCGAAAAATGAAAAGGCGATAAAGCGAGTGTAAAGGGGAAGGAGCGAGGTCTTGTGGGATTTTGATGCACTCCTCGAAGTGGAAAGCGATCAATGGCGCTTGGACCATTAGTTACCCGAGACCAAAATTTGGGGGACGTCGCGTTCTGGCGACCTGAGCGCGTCGTACGTTACGAATTGAAGGGTGGAGCACAGTGAAGGTACGCACCGCAGTACAGGACATGGACTGGATCGGCAACAAGCTGGGATTGACAACCAGGTGACGAGAATGGCTCGCAGGAAAACCGCAACAGACGCGCCGGTGCCGCGTGCATCACGAAAACGCGAGCTGCCCGTCGACCCGTACGAGGTGCCCGACGAACCAGACACTCCCAAGCGGCGACGGCGCTCAGGACCGGCTGCGACAGCGGAGGTAGATGCTGGTTCGAGACTCAATGGCGGCGAAAATGGCGATGACGAAGAGGCAGAAGCCGCGGCTGAGCCGACCCCGAGCAAGCGGCGAGGACGACCCCCAAAATCCGCACTAGCAGGTACGTCGAATGGGCAGGCGGCCACGCCCTCGAGCAGGCGTCGGAAGCTCTTCGCCGAGACCCCGACGAAGCCCAATGGCATCGAAACCCCCAGCAGACGGAATATCGCCGACAGATCCGCCCGGAAGAAGAGCGCCCGGGCCCTCATCGACCGCGTGATAGGAGGCGCTGTCAGCGACGACGAGGTGGAAGAGGGCGACATTGCGCGGGAGATCTACGAGTCGAGCGGAGAGGAAGGCGAAGACGTAGGAGACGACCAGCACCCCGCCACACCGTCGAAGACACCGGGGAGGAAACGCAGAGTGTCCGCCCGGAAGCGGTCACCAACACCCCCTCGCGATCTCCCTCCTCACGAGCAGTACTTTTACCAGAACAAACCCGGCCTAGCCAAAACCTCCAACAACACATTGTCGTCCCTGAATCTCCTCACACACGACGAATACTTCTCGGTTCTCCGCCAGCTCAAGGACCCGCACGCCGCAGACGTCGACTTCCTCCTGTCCCTCCACGCCGAGTCCTTCCCGCAATGGGCGTTCGAGCTATCACAAGGCTTCAGCACCTGCCTGTACGGGTACGGCTCTAAGCGCAGGTTGCTACACGACTTCGCCACCTTCCTCTCCTCCCGGCATCCCACCCACAGGATTGTCATCATCAACGGCTATGTCCGCACCCTGACAACCCGCGACATCCTCACCACTCTAGCCGCCGCCCTCCCCTCTTCTTCCTCATCCAGCAGCGGCACCACCAGCGGCGGAGGCGGCACCGCCAACTCCTCCAGCACCCTCCCCAACCTCCTCGCACACCTCGCCTCCACCCCTCAAACCACCCTAATCGTGTTCATCAACTCCGTCGACGCGCCCACGCTCCGCAAACCAAGCACACAATCCCTCCTCGCCCAGCTCGCCACCCACCCGCAAGTGCGCCTCGCTTGCACGGCAGACACGCCCGACTTCGCGCTGCTCTGGGACGCGGGCCAGCGCGCCGCACTCAACCTGGTCTTCCACGACTGCACCACCTTCGCGCCCTTCGCGCCCTGCGAACTCGAGGTCGTCGACGAGGTGCACGAGCTGCTCGGCCGGCGGGCGCGCCGCGCCGGCGGCAAGGAGGGCGTCGTGTTCGTGCTGCGCAGCCTGCCCGAGAACGCGCGGGCGTTGTTTCGGCTGCTGGTTGGCGAGGTGCTGGTTGCGCTGGACGAGCAGGGAGGGGGGGAGGAGGTGGCGGTGGAGTACCGGATGGTGTATAACCGGGCCGTGGAGGAGTTCATCTGCAGCTCGGAAATGGCGTTTAGGACGCTGCTAAAGGAGTAAGCACTCTTTTACTCTGTGTTAAGACTGGCTGACATCACGATGAAGACCATCAATCGCTGACTCAAGTGACACACAGATTCCACGACCATCAGATCATTACCAGTTACAAGGACTCGATTGGCACAGAGCTGCTGAGTCTTCCCTTCAGGAAAGAGGAGCTTGAATCGATCCTAGAGGAACTGACCTCCTGATAATACTTTCTGTCCCACTGGGCATTCTGCAGCATAACGAAGGTCACGGTATATGGAGGCATGCATGGGGCGGGACGCGTCGCATTGAATACCTGTTTTACTCTGCGAGAGGGTCTGTAGACAAAATAATGTACAAAATTGACAACCATGAACTGCTGCAAATCCTCCAGTCGGTACCACATTGTTACTTCTCACGTGAATTGACGGCTGCGGTACACAGCATGTGCTGGAGTCTGCTGTATGTCGTCACATGGAATGCTGGACGGGAAATTTGAAAAGATTACTTTGTATGGTACGCCAACAGGTTTACAATCAATGGCATTCATGTCACAGGCAAGAGCAGAAACTGCACCTTGATCATGCCTGTGAATGGTGAACAAGCAGAAATTGCAGGTCCGCCATTCAACCCAGTGCCAGAATAACAAGTCGTCCGATGGTCGGGGCGGGGGCGAGAGCATCGATGACCAGGCAACACGGCGCGAAGCACGCTTCAACTTATCGTCACAACTTCACGCGTCATATGTGGCAGTGAAATCACCGGACGGAAGGCACACACAGATGCAGAAAAAAAAAGCAAGGACAGTGCCCAACCAAGGGCTCTCCCCAGAGCAAGGCAGAATATTTGGTGTTTTGTTCGGACTCCTCAGTATAGACTGTGGTCTCGAGCCACGGAGTATGAACCTGAAGCCACTGCTCGAGTACTTGCTCGGTCGTCATAAAGACCCGAGGCCCTGCAAAGGCCCGACCCATTGCGCAAACCCATTTTTGTTGCGCGCTTTGCCCTGTCCTTCGCAGATCGCCGGTGCTGTTCAAGTGCCAGCGATGAGAGCCCAGCAAAAAAGCACTTCTCCCCTCTTCCGGCCGAGATCATCAAAGGGGTATCATGCTCCATCAACCTGCTCCCAGTCCTCAACTGTCCCGACCGTCGGGATATTACCAGTCCGTCTCTCTCATCTCTCGAGCTCGTCAGGAGGTGGCCTCCTGAAAAATCCTCCTTGGGCCTGGGACCACCAGGTCGAATGCGAATCGCCGAGCTTGCCCGAGATAAGAACCGAGAAATCCACTTTTGTCTATGAGATGTGCCGTCAAAAGGGAAAAACTGGAAATGGAAAAAAAGCGTGTGAAAAAGACCTGCGGCGTGCCATGACCCCCATTTCTATGTGAACGCATCGAGCCCTCTCCGAAAAGGAGACCAAGGGCAGAAACATGACGATCGTGAGGGTTGATTGGACGTGCGATGCGCAAATCGTATCAACCGGGCCTGCAGACCATGCCAAATCCGTAGCATGAGCGCGCAGGGCGTTGTCGTCGTCCCAAGTTCTCTGGTCTAAGGGTATCAAATCGTCGCGTTAGGGCCCATCCTGTCGCAATCAACAGAAGAGCCCCAGTCTATCGTCAAAGCCAGAGAGTGTGAGCCTTGGCATCGAATCTCGCCGGGCCACCGTCGGAAATGATAAGCCAGGTTTGCCGCGTGAGAGAGAAATACCGAATGAGCCAGACGCAAAACCAGATGCGATGCATGGCGAGCGCATTGGAAAAGAAAATGCAGAGTCGAAATGGAAAGGAAATCGATGGGCTGGCGGAATGTGACCGAAATTGAATGAGCCCGGGTGTTTACCACCAGGACTGGCCGCCGCCGCCGGGGTTGCCGTAGCTGCCGCCGCCGTAGCCACCACCGCCACCGCCATAACCACCGCCGCCACCGTAGCCGCCGCTGGGAGCGCCACCGTAGCTGCCTCCGAGGCCGCCGCCACCGCCCGAGCTGTGCTGAGATCCGCCGAAGCCGCCGCCGCCGCCTCCGAAGCCTCCACCGCCACCACTACCGCCATACTTGCGGAAATCGGTGTTACCACCACGGCCACGGCCACGACCACCACCACCGCGACCGCCACGGCCGCCGCCGCCGCCGCCGAAGGACGACTCGCGGGCGATGGTCTCAAGGAAGGAAGGAACCTCCTGGTTGGCCTCCTTGAGCAGGTCAAGCAGCTCGCGGACAATACCGCGGTTGCCACGGTTGAAGAAGGCAGTGGCGGTACCTGTGTTGCCGGCACGACCGGTACGACCGATACGGTGGACATAATCGTCAACGTCGGTGGGAAGGTCGTAGTTGATAACGTGGGTGACGTTCGGAATATCGAGACCACGGGCGGCAACGGCAGTGGCGACGAGGATCGGGCACTTGCCGTTACGGAACAGCTCCAGAGCACGCTCACGCTCACGTTGGGTGCGGTCGCCGTGAATCGAGGTGGCCGGGAAGTTCTGGTTGATCAGGAAGTCCGAGAGCGAATCGGCCATGCGCTTGGTCTCGACGAAAATGAGGGTGAGACCGCCCGCGTGGGTGTGGAGGATGTCAAGCAGGACGGAGCGCTTGTCGACGTCCTCGACATATTCAACCTTCTGTGTGATGTTCTCCGAGGTCGAACCAACACGGCCGACGGAAAGGAAGACGTAGTCGCTGAGGAAGTCCTGAGCGAGCATTTGGATGTCGCGCGGGAAGGTGGCCGAGAACATGAGGGTCTGGCGCTGCCCAGCAGGCGGCATATCCTCGCCCTGCACGATGCGGCGGATCTGGGGCTCGAAACCCATGTCAAGCATGCGATCGGCCTCATCCAGCACGAGGTACTTGATGTTGCAGAGCGAGATGCGACCACGCTCTATGAGGTCGACAAGTCTACCCGGGGTAGCAACAAGAAGATCGCAGCCACGCTCGATCTGGCGCAGCTGGGAGCCAATGTCGGCACCGCCGTAGACGACGCACGGGCGAACCCAAGAGCGGTAGGCAAACTTGCGGGATTCGTCGTAGATCTGGGAGACCAGCTCACGGGTCGGAGCCAGAATCAAGGCAGTGGGGTAAGCCTTGCGCTGACGGCCGTAGCCACCGCCGCCCTGGACAGGAGCGGGGGAAGGACCATTGGTGAACGACTGGTGCAGGATTGGGAACAGGAAACCACCGGTTTTGCCGGAGCCCGTCTGGGCGCATGCCATGAGATCGCGGCCGTTGACGACAATGGGAATGGAATACTTCTGAACCGGGGTGGGAATCTTGTAGCGGGCAAGCTCAATGTTGGAGAGCAGGTGGAGATCGAGAGGGGGGTTGCTGAAGGTCAAGACGGGCTCGGGCACATCGCGACCGGAAGGCGTCACCGGAATGTCGTCGTACTTCTCGAAGTTGATACCGGTGTGCTGCTTGCTCGGGTCATCTGCGGTTCCAAAGAGCTCGCGCTCGATGCGGGGGTCGGGGTTGCCGATAACGTGCTTGCCGTCCATCCAACGGCCTTCGCCGCGGCCGGCAGCGGCGCCGCCGCCACCACCACCACCACCCATGGCGCCGCCGCCGCCGCCGCCAGCAGGGCCACGGTACGCGTTGCGGTTAAAACCACCACCGCCCTGCCGACCGGCCCAAGACTGCGGGGACTGGTCATAGGCTCCCCAGTTGCCGCCACCTCCACGAACGTCGAAGTTGTTGTTACTAAAGTCCAGTCAGTGAAGTTGTCACAAATACTGCAAACGCCGAGTTGCTCGACTTACCCAGCCCAAGCACTGTTGTTGAGACCGTTCATGGGAGCCGGACCCGAACCCGGAGCTGGACCCGGAGCCGGAGCCGGTCCCGGTCCGTTCATCGGCGGACCGCCCATGGGAGGGCCGTTGGCGGGGGGGCCATTGGTAGCCATCTTGCCGCGCATGTGCGGGGGAATGTAGGAGCGAGCGCCCGGCTGCTGGCCCGGGTGCTGGCCGGGCGGGGGGCCGCCATCGAGGGACAAGTTGCCCATGCTGCCGTTGAGTTGATCCGCCATGATTGCGATGGGAGGAATCGGGGATTGTCAATGCGAACTGCTTGGTTTTCGTAACGATTATTCAGATTCCGATGGCCTCTCGAGAGTAAGGCGTCGTCCAAATGGAAGTTGTAGGAGAACCGAAGTCAAGTACTTGAAAAGAACGAGGTATTGTGTGGGCGAAGAACGAAACCGAGAAAGGTGTTTCCTCGCGTGGAACGATTTCGGTTGACGGGGTTCGCTTGGTCGCTGGCCTCTAAACAAAATTATCAAGAGGGAGCGTGTCTCCTGCGATCCTTTCGAAGAATCTGTAAACGCAGATTCTCACAAAAGGAAAAAGGAAAGACTGGGTCTCAAGAAAAATCGTGGATCGGATGTGGGTTGGATTCAAGAATCCTGGGGTTTGGGAGAGAGGGAAGAGATTTTCAGAAGCGCCAGGAGGATGGGGGGGAGGTGCAGAAAAAGAGTTTTGGACTGGGCTTGGGGTCCCACTTTTCTGCGGGCTTGGTAAGGCGAACTTCAGGAGCCGTGTGCCACCACAGATCCCTGCACCAGTTTTTTTATCTGTCTGGGGCTGTGGCCACCCACGCTCGAGCCACTGCACTACACTCCCCGCCTGTTTCTTTCCTGACGAGATGGAATGACTGCCACCTGCTTTTTGGAACGCCGCGTCCGGTGGGGAAAGGACGATCTGATGGCGAAGGAACCCCGTTTCAGTCTGTCCGCTCGCATATTCCTCTGCTCTCGTGGCGACGCGGGTCAGGTGAGGATACCCCGGGGCACACGAGGTTGACATGCCGCCCATTGTTGCCGTTGCGGCTGGCAGTTTATCACCTGAGTCTCACAACTGGTCATGTCAATAGGTCCGTGGCATTCTGGCAGAGCAGGAGAGCAATAGAAGGCGAATATGAATATTGCACGTGGTGCTTTCGGATATTTTTATTTATAGTTGCTACCTATGCTGAACCGATGGTTGGGTTACCTACCTCGAGCCTACCTACGTCGCCCGCTCTCCTTCTCGTGGGACTCGATCAAGGCATGTAAATGAAACCAGCAACGCTCAAGCCATCGAGGCACACACGCAGAGAGCAGTGAAGTTCCAATCCTGACAATCTGGGTTCTCTTTGCCCGAGTGCTCCGATGCAATGCACAAGCAGCTTACCGCATTGCTGAGAATGGGCTGTTCAGCTCACCGCCTCGCTGCGCATGTGGTGTTAAGAGGGCGCCAGTCCACCTTAACCAAGCAGCGTCATTGGAGTATCTCATGAACTGCTAATGGGACAGTGCTGGCAAGACGCTGCGGTTGGACTGACTTGCGTAGCTCCAGGTCGGTACTATCGGCCCCACCCTCCTCCAATCAAGGGTTGCCTGACCCGACGATGTCATTGAAGCGCCCACTGCTAACCATACGACGTGTGTGTACCTGAATAAGAATGTTTACGGGCGTTGCGCTGGCGAAGGGTAGTTAGCAGCAAAGGAGAGTGGTGAAGGACCAGTTGCTCCGTGAGATGCGCTGAAAACCTGGGCTCAGAACTTGGCAGCCTCGCGTTGAGCTACTTCACTACACTGGCAATCTGATCTGGGGTGTTTCGTCCCCAATACAATTGAATTGAGAGATTTGTGAGATATGAAGGAGCCGACGCTTCAAGAAGGGAAACACTGCAACACCAGACGATGTCAAGGGTAGAAGCTACATTTTGAACTGCGTGAACATCAGACAATAGCGTTACGGTTTGCACAACCAGGTATGATCGACTTAGGGCGCCGGCTGGTGTAACCGTCCGAGAGCTGAAACTAAGACAACAAAATCTGGTTGGGGAGTATCACTTGGCTTATACGAGCAGTTGATACCGGAAAGAAACTCGATCGTCGTTAGACGCGCATTGGCCCCTTGGCAACATCTTGCACATCTCCTACACCCTCGCTTCGCATCCGAGCCCGCCCCCCATCCGAGCCCGCCCCCCAATCAAGCAGCCTTCACCACCTTGTCGTCGTCGAACCCCATGTCTATGATTCCATCCTTCGTAACCGCTTTCACAACCATACCCTTAAAGTCTATCGGTAACCTCCTCTTCAGCTCATCTGTGCAGAGCGTGAGGATCTTCATACCCTGTACAAGGGTGATGTCAGGATGGTGGTGTTTGTCGAGGATGGAGAGGCAGTAGTATCTGGAGGAAAGGCAGCAATCAGTATCTGCAGACTATTGCAACTAGCGACGGAGAAAGACATACTGAGCATAGCCATGCGCCGCATATGGCACTGGAGCCAGGGCTGCAAGATAGTCCAGCCAATACAAGCTGGGCTTGTGGGTGATGGGATCGACGCCGCCCAGGAGGAGGTTGACGTTGTAAGGCTTCCGCGACCGCAGGCTCGATGCGAGCTCACCGCGGACAAAGTGTGCCAGGGCCGAGGGCGACAGATCGGTCTCGTTGCGCATCGAGTAGAGCTGGGCGTTGGCTTGGATGTATTCGGCAAACTGCACTGTCGTAGGAAGGCACCGTCAGCCAGGGCCAATCCGCCAACCGCGCCCACTCAATGGCCGCTTACCAGTGTCGCCAGCTTCACCAGAGAAGGCCATAAGCGTGTGCTTGTTCAGCTGCCTCGTCTTGTCGTCGGAGGCCTTCAAAATGGTAGCGCCGCGCATGGCGGCCTTCGACGCCGCGATCAACGTGAAGTCCTTCCCCGTGATTCCGAGCAGAACCTCCCTGGTGTCATGGTCAGCGGAGCGCCTCAACAATGCTCAGCCGGCATAACCTACATTTTGGCGTTGTCTGGGTAGGATTTTGCAGTTGTTTGTGGTGGTTTTGGCTGGCAAGCTTCTCGTAACCTCAGCTTGCTTGCGTTCCGTGCCCAGTTGGAGCTGCCGCAGGCAGGAGCGAACGCGCACTTGGAGCTTCAGCCTGGGGCGCACGGACGCCACGACCCGCCAACCGGCAGCCCCAGGCTCGTTGTGCCAAGCGAGCCAGGGTCGCAGCGGTTCCACAGTGCCAAACGGGCTGAACTGTGGCGGCAGGGCGGGACGGCGTCGGCGGTTTGCTCCACCGATGAGAGCCGACATTTTTTCAGGACCCGCTCAAAATTTTGTAAGGTTCGCACTGCTCCAGGCAACGGCCGCCAAAGGCTCAGCAGACGACAGTGCCGACACTCGACATTCACAGGCTGCAAGCGCCACGATGTCGTCCTTCTTCACGGCCCCCGGGTCTGAAAAAAAAAGGAAACGCCCTTCCGCCTCTGAGATACCCAAAAAGCGAGTTGCAACCACGAAGACAGCGTCCAAAGCCGTGAGCAGACACCCCATCACCAAACCGGCCACCGCACCCAAGAAAAAAGCAGTGGCGCGAGATGAGTCGATATCGGGCAGCGACTTCGAAAGCGACGAGAGCGGCGATGACACACGAGACAGGAGTGGCTCTGAGGAGGGTTCGGACGAGTCAGACAACGAGGGCGAAACGGCGGCTGAGAAACGACTGAGGCTTGCTCAGAGATATCTCGAAAAGACAAGGAAGGAGGTTGAGGAGCTCGACGAGTATGCATTCGACGCCGAGGAGATTGACCGCGACTTGCTCGCCGAGCGGTTGCAAGAGGATGTTGCCGAGGCGAAGGGCAAGGTCTACCGTCGATTGGCTTCCGATCTAGGCTTTGAGCAAGCGTCGCATACCCAATTCCGCTGGAACTCGGGCTCAGTAACGTCTGTCGCCGTCTGCGCCCCTTACGCTTACACGACCACTAAGGACGGCTATCTTACCAAGTGGAGGCTGCAAGACCTGCCCAAGGACCAATGGCCGCAAACAACACGGAGGAAACCAAAGAAGCCCCCTGCGCCGCCCAAGCGGAGACCGGAGAGGATATGCTTTGCCAAAGCCAACCCCAATAAAGTCAAGGACAAGAGCTATCAAGGTCACACTGGCACCCCAATAACCGTCAAAGCCTCTCAAGATGGGAAATACGTCGTGACGGGCGGCGTCGACCGCCGCCTTGTCGTCTACAACGCCGCCGACCTTAAACCAATTCGCGCCTTCACGCAACACCGAGATGCCGTGACAGGCCTCGCCTTCCGCCGCGGCACCAACCAGTTATTCTCTTGCTCCAAAGACCGCACAGTAAAACTTTGGTCCCTCGACGAACTCGCCTACGTCGAGACCCTGTATGGCCACCAAGACGAGGTCTTGGACGTTGACGTGCTCTCGCAGGAACGCTGCGTCAGCGTTGGCGCGCGCGACCGCACCGCGCGGTACTGGAAAGTTGCCGACCAGACCCATCTCATTTTCCGCGGCGGCGGCGAAGGAGGGAGCCTTAGCGGCAGCAAGAAGCACAAGCTGCCTCCCGGTGTCGACTCGGCCTCGGCCGCACACCAGGGCAGCATGGATCGCGTGTCCATGATCGACGATGACATCTTCGTCACCGGCAGCGACAACGGCGATCTCGCGCTGTGGAGCCTCCAGCGCAAGAAGCCGCTTCACACTGTCCCCCGTGCTCACGGCATCGAGCCGGCCTTGAAACCGTCCGAGGCGTCAGCCGACGACGCCCCGGATCCGTCGATTATCCCCGCGCCGCAGCCGCGAGGAATCACTGCGCTGCGGACTATCCCATATTCGGATGTGATCCTGAGCGGCAGCTGGGACGGATGCATTCGCGTGTGGAGGTTGAGCGAAGATAAGAAGAAGATCGAAGCCGTCGGTGTCTTGGGTGACTCGGCGTCAGCGCCGGCAGTACCAACCGGGGTACACGCGGACGGGGAGGAGGAAGCAGACCAGGGGCAGAACAAGAACCTCGTCCGCGGCATCGTCAACGACATTGCCATGTTTGAGCGCGGCGAGCGGGGCCGCGACGGGCTGTGCGTCGTAGCCGTTACGGGCAAGGAGATGCGGCAGGGCCGGTGGAAAGTCATGAAGGAAGGGCGGTGCGGTGCCGTTGTATTTGAGGTACCGCGGGTGGACTCCAGGAAGAAACAGCAGCAAGATGGGATTGAGTCAAACGGGAACTCGCCAGACATGAATGGCGATGATTAGCTTTGTGGAGCGGGACCGATTCTTGTATGATCTATACCCCTAGGCGGACAGGCATTGTCGCCCTCCTCAGTCCAGATGTACAATTTTGCAACTCTAGATTTTCTAAGCAAAGCATGTTACCGTTCTGTCGTCCGAAGTAGCTTGTCTTGGTCATTGTGTCAACTGGTAGTGATCTTATCACAGAACTGCTTGATCGTTCCGTCACGGCGATTCCGCTAACACACTAATAGGAATATTGATCAGGTTCAAAGAGCACCGAAACAGAAACCACCGACACCGAATGCCGCGCCGTGCTACGCCCAGGCTATGCTAAGTCCTACCTACCGGGCCACAACTGGTCCCGCCCCTTTACGCCAGAATCAAACCAAGGGCAAAGCAATGCACTGAGATCAGCAATTCTCCTCACAAGGTCGACCCAGTTTCCCCAAGCCACAGCCGAACATGGCTACTCTCTCAGCCATGTCACAATAAAGGCCGGGGTGTCTGTCACTGAATCTCAACCAGACGCATCAAGCCCGCCAGCACAGGCTCCACCATCTCCTTCCTGGTCCTTCTCCTGATCCTTCTCCTGCTTCTTCTCCTCCCGAGTTCCACAACTCAATCCCAACGCACAACCTCCGCCTCCATCAACTCACGTAAGATCGATATGCTCCGCTCGCCGAACCAACTCAGCTCTCTCCACCACCGGGCTACTGCTTTTACTGCCGCCGCGGCGCCGGACCGGCTCGGGACTTCCACCGTCCACGACAAATTGGTCTTGAGTATGTGCCGCCGCCGTGGCCGGAGGCCGTCCCCGCCGCTGTCCCTGCCTCCCGCCGACGGCCGGCGATGAGGACATGGCGGCGGCAGTTGTCCGCTTCAGCACCCGGTTGGAGGTGGTGTGCCGTGCCGGTGAGGACTTGTAGAAGGCGTGGGCGTCCACTTCGGCGATGTGGTCTTCGTCGTTGTCGTTGTCGTCACCTAGTTGGGGTGATGTGGACGAGGGGAGTTGCGCAAGGAAGGGTGGGTTTTCGTTTCCGTGGTTGTTGTTGGTCCGTTGCCCGTTGCCCAGGGTTTCTTGGGGCAGCTCTTCCACTTCGGGAGACTCAATCGACGGGAGGACGGCGGCGCCCGCCTCTTGTGAAGAGGCAACCTTCATCACGGTCGTGGGGTTTGGCTGTTGAGGGGACCGTCGTGACGATGACTTGTTGCGCGCGGAAGCTGAGGGTGGCGAGCGTTCGCTCACAGTTGCTGCTTGGCCGCGGCACATTGGCTCGGTCTTGCTCTCACAAGCGGCCGCAGTCTTCGCCGCTGAGGCCGATCCGTCAGGGGACGGGTTCCGAGTTCCCGGGTTGCTCTTTGATGCGTGGGCAATTTCGCTGGTCGCTCGGGAAGGGTTGCGACTTGGCTCCGCACTGCCCTTGGGCGTGAAATTGGCCGCGGAGCCGTCACGATTCTGCTGTTTTGCCTTCAGCTGCTCTCTCTGATACCTTTCGTGCTCAAGCTGTATGGTGTCCCGCCAGAGCCTCCGAAGCTGAGACGGATCGAACTTCCAATCCGGAGAGTCCTTTTGCAGCAAGGTCCGAATGAACCGGTCGGGGTCTATGACAAACTCCTGAATGTAACCCAGAAGGTAGACGCCACAGTCACAGAGGTTGTTCTGTTCCGGAATGTTGTTTGCCTTCATCCCGAATGGGTGAGGTGTATCGGTGATGACTTTGTTGCGCTTGTGTTCGAATTCTGCGAAGAGGTACTTCTTGAGCTGTGTAACGGTCGAAGGGTGGCCGGAGCCCAGGGAGTCGAGGGTAATGATTCTCGGGTCCTCCAATCTGTAAGTTTTCACGCTGGCCTTCGGCTTTCTGTTCGCTTTCGCACTCGCACTTGCGGTTAGGTCTATGCTGGCGTTCTTAGAGCCCGAAACCAGGTCCACAATGTCCGATGTAACCAACTCCGGCTCTTCTGGCAACGCTTTGTTCGACAGATGCGCTGCCGCTGTCTCTCTTGCATCCGTCATCTCCACATCAGACGACTCTCCGTCAACTTTGTCCACGGCCATGCGCGCAACGCGATCTGAGTTGTCCGAGGTGCATCCAACGTCGGGGTCTAGCTTTCCCGGATTGCAGATAATCGCTACCCACCAGTGGAAGTGCTCATTAACAGGCACGACGATGTAGTCGTAGGAGAGCAAATCCACCTTGGCGGTCCAGCCCTTGACACCATCGTAGTTGATATACGTTCTCCCAGCGTTGAGCTTCTCGTAGAAAAAGGAATTGTGTAGGTAGACCCGCTGGTGCAGTTTTGGATGTTTCGAGTGAAATTTGTCGAAGAGGTACCGCAGACCAAATCCGATGAGATTGTCGTTCAAGCATTGGCCCTCGTCGAGTCTAGGTATGTCTTCTTTGTCTACCGTGGTGCGGTTAAACACCAATGGCATTTTCCAGTCCTTCGACCACTGTGGATTCTCCTCAGACCAACGGTGAATGGCAGGTGCTGGATGTGAGTCCACATCCTGGAACATGCCAGCATCTGGCCTTGACCTCAAGGAACGAGACCCGGAGGGGAGACGTGCACGCGATGGCTCAGAATCGAGATGCAAGGAGTCTTGCATTTGCGCTGAGCTTTGCATCTGTCGGCGGATAGGGGTCCGAGAACTAGGCGGCGCAACGTTCTGCGTGCCAGGTTCGTTGAATCGTCGAGGTGGAAGGGCCGGTCCGTCAATGACGGACGGGCGCCTTGCTGGTGGCGGCATGCGAGCATGGACAATTTGATGGTGCATTTGGTCAAACACGGCGCAAAGCTTCTGACTGAAAATTCCGTGATGTCAGCTTGGGTTAGACCAGTCAGTAGTGGTAGGGGCAAAGATACCTGTCTTGCTCTTGAACAATCTTTGTTCCAAGGCCGTTACGAGCTTGGTCAGCAACCCATGACGCTTCATGTTTGCTGGACATCTCGAGCACCATCGAAGCGCCAATCGTCGTTGATGCGGCCTCATCCATCGGCTGGGTGATCTTGACGTAGTTGCTCTCCGGGTGATAGAACAACGCCTTCGTTTGCCTGGTGATCTTGAGCCAGTAGTGCGGCTCCGCCGGCGCGCCTTCTTCAGTAAATGCTCGCAACTCGGCACCCTCGGTCGGTCGCAGTAAGCAGGGAGCATGTCCATCGCCCGCCACGTATCGCAAGTTCGGTTGGCACACGGCTGCTTGCACCCAAGCGCCATTGACAGAGGTGTGAGTTCCTTGCCGGTTTGCCCACCTCGTTGGATTCAGATCCCCTTTTCGCGACAGACTAGGGGTTCCATGGCGTGTCATGTCCTCATCCTGTGATTTGGTCCCATTTTGAAGGGCATTCCTTCTGCCGCGCTCCTCGCCCAGCTCGTCGTGGTCATCAGCGGTGTCGTGTCTGGCTCGCTTCCTGTACTGATTAAAGCCGTTCGTATCTCTGCCCGTCACGGAGGGTTTGCCGAGAATAAACTCATCAGCAGAATCGCCGACAACAGCATGGGCAGCCTTGGTTCCAGCAGTGGATATCAGACGGGCCGTCCGTTGGTGACCAGGTGCAGGCTTCAGCGCTGGCCCCAGTTCGTCAAAGTTCTCGATGGAATCCAGCGCACTAAGTGACCTCTCCCTTCTGAAGTGGCTGGACCCGTCAACGGAGCGGGCCGGCTGAGTTCGACGGCGACGTCTGTGCGACCTGCCCTGCCCACGCTGGGTGGAGGATTCGACGGTCTGGTACTCTGAAACTCCGGGGGACACAGAGTATGCTAGGCTCGACTGGCTTCCATGGTGCTCCGTCCTCGACCTTGTATCCAGTTCGAAGTCGGCTATTTCACGAGCATCGCTGTAAAGCTTCTGCCGTTTTGGCGGAGAGGGGTGGACTGGCGCACGACTGATGCTTGACTTATGGCTCTGATGTGAACGTTCGAGCCTTAAGTTGAGTGTGTCGAGGTGCGTTTTTGGCGCATAGACTCTCTACGTTGCATGTCAGTCGAAAGGTGCCCATAGTAGGAGCTCGGCTAGAGGATGATAGACGTACTTTTGGCGGAGGCATCCTGATAGCGCCCTTCAAAGATCTGTAACAAAGAATCGTGGCTGGTCAGTCCTCGGTCGGTGGGTCGGTCAGTTCGGCAGGCCGCAACATGGCATGGCAACTCATACCCATACTCCGGAAACGAGTGTGCGGTCCTGTGGAATTCGAGACTCCTCCTGCTGCTGCGCGCGTCAGACCTCGGCCTAGGTTTGTTCGATGGTGAATACGCACGTTTTCGGCCTTTGCGCATTCTGAACATCTGGCACACCGCTGGGCGCTCGTTCGCTCGGGACGGTGGTCGAGGGCGTGCGCCGGGGCTCTTGCGAGTTTCTTCGATCTGGGCGTCGGACCGAGGAGTCGGGTGGGTCTCTGCGCGAGTCGCGGGCCATTTTTTAGCAGGCAGTTGCGACTGTGGGGCAATCATTGATTCAACCTGAAATCGGTCCCATGAATGGCAACGTACAGTGTGCGATCCAGCTTGAGTGCAAGGCGCCCATGCAGTTAGACTTCTTGGGGGTGCGCAATGACTGGTGGTTTAAGCAACGCGGAAAGGCCATGAAGCGCCGTTTCTTGGGGGAACGAGGCTGGATTTCCAAACGGAGGATTGATTGATGTCACGCGGCTGCAATCAGACGACCGACCCGACGCGGCGGCGCTCTGCCTGCCGGGGTGTCAAGGCACGTCGGCTTAAATGCAGCTCTAATAAGCCAGGCCCATGTCGAGCTGAACAGGTGCAACTTGTGCTCCGTGACGTGAGTCTCAGTGCCTGAAGGCAAATGAAACCCGCTTCAACCTCAACATTCTTAATTGCACCTATCAGCAGTACTAACTAATACTGGAAAGGAGCCTGACAGGGGATGAACAAAAGCATATTGCAATGCCGCGAGTTGCGGGATCATGACCTATCTTCGCACGTCCCGGTACACTACTACTTAGTACATTGGAACGCCAAGAGACGAAGGGATCAGAATACAAATACCGAGTAATCATGTTACTATATCTGTAAGTTCTGCAACTCTGTCATCTGTCACACTATGTCTGGTTTTGTGTACCCTTCAAGAGGATCTTCAGCTCTGGGATCTAGCTCTTACTATGAGTAATCTTGCAATAACAAACAACTGGATGGATGCATCTCGTGTCGGTCTTGGGGTCCTGATCATTTCGATGTGGGGCGATCGCCGAGCGGACTGCCGCAGGCGGCTCGGGGCGCGTACCCCACCAGCCCACCACCGAACGAGAGAAGGGTTCATGCTCAGTCGATTTACATGTACGTTGTGTGTCAGAAGGGATCAGTTTGCGAACACACAATTCCCACCATTTGTTCTGCTAGTTTCCTTGCGGTAGCGCCCTTCACCAAAATGAGCGAGAGCAGGGGGAAGCTCAGCCATATCGAGCGAACGGCAAAGGAACCTCGCGATGAAGTAAGCATGTCCGCTACGGGTTCACTGGTCTGATTCCGCCCAGCCACCTACACAGGGACTCTAACTTCAATTTGTATTGTAGGCTCTCCACACCCTCACCCTCTCTGACATTGTTCACGTGTCTCCAACTGTCCGTCTCTTCCGCTTCGATATCCCGCCAAACGAGAGCATAAAGGTGAGCCTGTTCATTCATGGCAAGCGACCCCTTGCAACTCACTCACGCTGCACCTGTGTGTATTAATGCACTCTCATCCGATTCTCCAGTTCCTCCCGGGGCAATGGGTCGACCTCTACCCATCACCGCACGCCAACATCCCCAAACCAGGCGGTTTCACCATCACCTCCTCCCCCACTCTCGCCCTCCCCCACC
Organism: Chaetomiaceae sp. R4402; assembly: GCA_023628555.1. Classification (NCBI taxonomy): domain Eukaryota; kingdom Fungi; phylum Ascomycota; class Sordariomycetes; order Sordariales; family Chaetomiaceae; species Chaetomiaceae sp. R4402. The sequence continues at coordinate 532,765 of JAMAKO010000003.1, forward strand.
AGTCATCACAACCCCCCTCTGCAGCCAACAACCAACCACACCCCCATCAACCACCGCCACACCCCAACCCCTACATAGAACTCGCAATCCAGTCCTCCCCCACCAACCCGCCCGCTGCCTACCTCTTCCAACCACCCGCCCAACTCCTACACACCACCGTCCAAGTCCGCATCGGCGGCAGCTTTGTCTTCCCCCCGCCCACCGTGGGCCTCAACGCCACCACCGCCACCACTGCTCTGCGCAAGGTCGTCTTTGTAGCCGGCGGCATGGGCATCAACCCGCTGATGAGCATGCTCAGCTTCCTCGGCGAGCAGCAGGTGCAACAGCAGCGGGAGGAGAGGCCCGGCGGGGTGGTGGAGGTGCGGGTGCTGTATAGCGTGCGGGATCCCTTGGCCACTTCCAGTCTGGCAGGGGATAGTAACTGGGATGGTGGTGAGGACGTGGAGCGGAAGGCGAGCCAGATTCTCTTCCTCGAGCGGATTGTGCAGCTGTTTGAGAGCGGGAGGTTGAATGGGACGTTGCGGTTGTTTCTCACTGGCGGGGGCCGGTTGACTAGAGACAACAACGGCGACGGAGAAAAAGAGAGAGACGTGGTGGCGTGTAGCAACGTGGTTAAGGTACCATTCTTGCGAAGGAGAGTGACAGTTGAGGATGTGGAGGAGGCGGTGGGACGGGATAAGGAGGCCGCGGTGGTGTACGTGTGCGGAGTGCCGGCCATGACGGACGATTTTGTGGAGGCACTAACGTCTCCTAATGGATATGGAATGAAAAGAGAGAGGGTACTGTTTGAGAAGTGGTGGTGAAATAGTGCAATTGTCCATGCCACGGTCCAGAACTAGCCTCGCATATTATGATGTTGTACCACCTACATCAACCCTCTGCCTATACCCTCACGTATACCGTAGTCGACCTCAGCTCATAAACTTATTGCGGCCATGATCGAAAGGTGCCGCAACACTGGTTCTTCCTGACGGCAAATCAAGCGCAGCCTCGTCGGCCCCCTACAGCCTAGCTACACATCAACAGCCTTCAACCGGTGGCAGAGAAGACGCTGCCAGTTGGCACTCCGAAACCTTCAGATCCAAACTCCAAAACTCCACTGATCAGCAGTCTCACGGTCACTTGGCCTGGACACATTGTGATCACCGATGAGATTTGTTGGTTCCCTCGGGGGCGTACTGAATCTCTTCCTGCGAAGCCCCGCGAACAGTGACCCACCGCCGTCTTGCTCTGTCCGAGAGCCATGGCCGCGACGAGCAGCCAGATCGGCCGCCCGTGCCTGAGTGGGCGAGGGGTTGTGATTGTTCCATTCCGACTCGCTCATGTTCTCCAACCGCAAAAGATCTTGATCTGATGCGGAGTCGGAGCGAGAGGACTGTCTGGGACTAGACGATTTCAGACGCTTCAGCAACGTCGTCGGTTTGGGTGAAGTTAAGAAGGCAATGCCACGCTCCAGTACGCTGCCGGTCATGGGTAGATAACGTCCGGGAGAGAGTTTTCCTGACGGGACAGAATCGCCTGGTGACTTTGGTGACCTCTCGTAGTCAGAAACCGAATGATCTGCCACTGTTGTCAGGCTTGGTTCCTCATCTGCACCGATACTGAGCGTCGAGAATTCAGACGATGGGAGTCGAACGAGCCGCGCAATACCGAGTTCCACCTCGTCGGTCTGCAAGGACCCTTCGTCCGCGTACTGTAGAAGGGACGGCGTTATCGACAACGCTGTTGATCTCATAGATACCACAGATGATCGTCTCGAAAGTCGGCTAGGCTCCTCTATCGGCAGCTCTGGCAGGGGCCGTTGCAGATACGATTGAAGATATGCGTCTCGCTGCGCCTTGCTTGGCTGAGGCACCGTGCCGTTGACCGGTGCGGGTGGAAAAAGCTCAGGGGGGCTTCTGAGAAAATACCTTGCGGAATCATCATCTTCGTCCCCGGCGTCGACGCCAGCATCGTCGCAATCGTGAAACACAGCCCCGTCAAGATTGCCCGATTGGCACGACCGTCGTGGGGATTCAACGCTGGGCCCCTTCGTAGCCTGGTCCGCTTTTGCGGTGTTCCGGATTGACCTCGGCGAAATGGAGCAAAGGAGTTCAAGCTCGTTAGCCGGAATGAGATTGAGCTGCCTGAGATTCTTGAGTGAGCGATAATGGATTCTAAAAGTCGCGAACGGCGAGTCCTTAGCATCCAGGAGACGCCAGTCGTAGAAGCACGCGTCTTGCGGCTGGTCTAGGAGCCCAATACTAGGGGCGCTAGAAGGCTCTGGTCAACAAACAGAACGAGACCCGCAAAGCAGGGTGAGAGCGCTTACGCGATGCCGTAATTCTCTTGAAAACGAAACTCCTCTACGCGCGGTGCTCGAGCCCGCCGCTCCTTGGCGCGAAAGACCTGTATCTCAATAAGGCCGCCGTCCTCGGCCACAGACTTGTATTCCTGGCCGGGCAGAAACACGAAGTTGCGTCCTTCAAAGCCAATATGGTCATGGTAGAGCGCACCCGGCGCCCAGAGCGACTTGACAACTCTACCATCTGAGCGGACGGCTGGGTCTATGCCCCAGGCTGCGATGGGTCGGGCGTTCATGTAGAGTCGGAAGAAGACGTACTTGCAAGGCGCCGACGGGGCATTGCTGATGCTGTAGTTGACTGCGAACGGTGTTGCTGGGAAGGTCAGTTATGAACCATGCACGGATCGCACACGTGTTGTATCTTTGCCTCGGTCGGAGGCACCTACCAGGCACCGAGGGTATGTAAACCGAAACCTTGGGGCCGGCTTTGCGGCTGGGGCTGCCCGCGGTGCTCGCATTGCCGAGAATTCTGGCTGAGGTGCCCTCTGGATGCGGATATTCCGGGATGCGCTCGTCGTCGGGCTTCGTGGTCAGAAAGACTTCGATGCCGCGCAAGCAAGGCATTTTGGGCAAATTCCGGGGGGTGCATGCCAGAATCAACCGGAGAACGTAGCAAGAGTGTGGATGATGAAACCACGGTCGCGTCAATGAAGGGATTGATCAGTGTTTGTGCTTTAGAATTTGGGATGATACTGAGACATCAGGCAACGGGCGACGGGCGATGGTGCAAGAGTGGGAAGGCACGCGTCGTTTTGAAGCCACCTGCACCTTCCATCTGTTGAGGCTCCGGGTGGAAGTCACAACCGACTGCTGACGGCGAGCTAGACCCCAAGAGCCAGCTTAAGGTCAACAAGTTTGCAGCCAAGTCGCAGCTTGAAAGCCCTGGCATTATTGGGCTGGCGAGATGAAATTGTCGGAGTAGGTAGCACGCCGACCTGCGCGCAATGCTTAGCCAAGGTAATCGTCACTCAATTCCATCGCCCTCGCCGTAGCTTCAGCGCAGCGATCGAACAATCGTTGTATATACACAACAAACGGGTCGCAATATTGGGAGGTTACGATCTTCAGCTCGTCCCCAACACCTTCCTCGTGTCGTCCTCCTTGTCTAACAAGCCGAGATTCCGTATTTGGCCGGCGCTTGGTGGGTTCTCTTGCAGCTTCTTGGCCTCGGCCTGTCTGTACGCAGCCTGCAACACCTTGACTCTCGCAGCCTATGAACCAATCCTTGGAGGTCAGTCGGCTCGTCCTCGTCGTTCGCGAGGGGGCCTGTAAGGGTGGACGCACCTCTTTTCGGTGGTGCAAGCATTCGTAGTAATCCTCCATGGCGGGCACACACTTCTTCTTGCCCGAGTCGTCATCGTCGGAGGTGTTGACCACGTAGCATGCGAGCAGCTCCTGCCAGAAGGGAAAGCACCGAGACGGGCCTGCGGATGGTCAGCGTGGTGACGCAGTACGGTGATGGCTTGTCGGCTCAACGGGGCAATTGGATCGCGCCGCCAGACTGACCTCCGTTCAAGCCGTATCCGGATGCCATGTTGGGCAGTGCAGAAGCTCGGGCGCGATGTGGCAGGCAATGCGCTCCTGGTGGGTGTGATGTCGTCGGCAACGAAGTTGCGAGCACGGGCCGCGTTGGAGCTCTCAACGCCAAGCAGTGCTCTGAGCAATTGAAAGCGCCACAAACCCAGCCACAGCAACCGCCATGGCCCACTCATTGCCACAACGCCGCCACGCAGCAGAAACAGCAACGTTCACCATTGATTGCATCGATGCGCCAAGCATCCATTCATCGCACCGAAGGGCGACGCGACACAAAGCTGGCTATTTTCGCAGATATCTTTGTCAATGGAACAGCGAGGCTTAACTCCGCCTGGAACCGCTACTCTACAATGGCAACTCGGGGTTTCCTCTTCCTCCACCCAACACCTAACGAGCAACGCTGAAACCAGATGCGGAATCGTGGACATATGCACAATGAGTTACCCCAAATTGTTGCAGCGTTGTCGTCGCCTTTTCCCGGACACACGCAGCGTGTGAGCAATGGCCAGACCTTGATCCTCCCAAGTGTGCATGAACCTGAATCAGGCTACGTTCTGCTCAAAAACGCGAGCCAGTCGCTTTGTTGTTGTCCATGGCTTTGGTATCGTGCACAGCCCCTTGGCCCTGGCCATTGTTGATCGCGGCCAGCTAAGACAAACAGTCAGCCACACATATTTCTCAGACGAGCCCTTCTTTGAAGAACTTGTGCGACTGACCAGTTGTTGAGGGTCGCATTCCCTGCACGCCTCGGTCACGACGTGCTCCGGCAGTGTGATCTTAGGCGGGTTCTTGATGCAGAAAATGGGGGCTCCCGTGATAGACGATCGGGTCAACCCGCACTTGATGGGGGTGCGGAAGGCAGCATGAGGGCATGAGGCCCATTGGAAGCCGTACCGACCGCAATTGCACACTGACAGAGAGGGGCGGCGATCCTGTGCGACCCTCTCGATTTGAGGGTTCGCTCTGTTGCCGAGGATCTCTGTCGGTGGCATGGTGAGCTGGCTGCTGAGCGCGGAATGGTTAACCCAAGTTGTGCTGGGACTGCGTGACTGGACCACTGTATGCTTGCAGATGACTGCTGCGCGGTTGGAAGAGATATGGTGCATAGCCGGGGCCGGAGTTCCTCATATACAGATTGGTCGCTCCACGCGGACATGGACTCCTCTGGCGTTGCTCAGCTTGGCTCAATGGCTCTTCTGATTGCTTCTGTCACACCTCACATTTCCACTCCTTGCTCATGACGCTGAAGTACCAGGCCACGTAACGTCGTCTCTGTATCAGTCCCCTGGTGTCCCTGCTGCAGAGAACCACCCATGCGACTTGCGCAGCAGACCGGACGCAAGGCAGACTTTCCGCCGCTGTCTGACGGACGCTTAACTTTGGGTTAACGTCCAAGCCACATGTCTTTCTTTGTGAGCTGTGTCAGGGGTGGTCCTGGCCAGACAGTGACATCCCCCCCGAAACCAAGATGAAGGAGAACAAAGCAGACGTCGACTCTGGTTTTGTGCAATGTTCCCACTGAAGCGGAGAGGAGGACAAAGAGCAGAAACAAAATACATTTTGTGACTGGCGCGTCAGCAAGCCTTCATTTCAATTTCTGGTCATGTTCAATTACCATTGTTCTTCAACCCCTTCCTTGCACACGAGCACTAGGTGAACGCAACACACCCCATCTCGGATACCGTGACACTTAAGCCATACAGCAGCAGTTTCGAAACGACTCACTCTCCTGAAACAAAACAGGAATCACAATGATTCCGAAGAAGATTCGGTTTTGCGTTGGCGATGGGTGTATGTTCAAGGTACACACTGCTTATGTGTACGATGCAGACCAAAGGCGGTGACTCAATGTTTCGACGCCTGTGCCCGAATACGATCTCGATGACGATGACGCTTTCAATGAAACATGGAACAAACTATTTGACACGGCCAGGCAGTTGGTGGAGAAGCACATTGACGAAGTGGAGGACAATGTCCTGACCTTCAATGTTCATGAGGCGAATCAGCTGACCTTCGACACCGCCATGGACTGGGACTTGAACATGTCGGTCCACTATCCCCTGCTGGACGAGTACGAGCTGGCCAGAGACAAGGTCGAGACCATTCTGCGGTCTGAACTCACAGAGCTTGATCGCTTGTCCTACCATGTTGACCTGGTTTCGTTCCCCGACGGCGACCGAGGCGTCTTCAAGTACTTCCAGCACTACCAAGGATGTGGCGGGATCTAGCAGGAGATAAACATTCACGCCCGCCTACCAGAGCACCCTAACATCCTACCACTGAAGCACCTTGTGCTCGACGAGATCAGCAAGTACTGGGTTGTCGGTTTTACAATCCCGTTCATCCCGGGCGGCGATCTGGACAGCAACAAGGACCGGCCGTTCAAGCTGAAGCACCTCAAGCAACTGATGCAGGTCAGCACGCGCTATCCCCTCCCGTCCCCATGTTGTCTGTGACGAGGCTGACGAGAGACACAAACCAGGTCGTCGACGATTTGAACTATAAGTATGGTATTTTGCACCAAGACATTGCTCCGCGCAATATCTTCATCGACCCTGCCACCGACGACCTCGTGTTGTTCAACTTCAGCATCGCCGCCAGAATTGGCTACAAAGTTCCGCGGTACCATGTCGGCGAGTCCACGCAGGAGCTCAAGCAACGCAACGACGTCAGGGGCGTCGTGCTGACGGTGCACGAGATCCTCACGCATGACGAGAGCTACCAGGGCGCGCAACTGCACTCCCTGGACGAGACCGACCTGCTTGCCGGGCCGGAGAAGTGGGTGAAGCACCCGGACGTTCAGCTGGACGACGGCCTGGACATCGCCGACTACTACGACGAGCTGATGCGCTGGGTGGCCACGCGCCGGGCGCGCCCCATCACCAGCTATACCGAGGAGTCCGAGTACATCGACTGGCCGACCGAGATGGCCACCCCGCCGGAGAAAGAACGCGCCTACGACCGCAAACATGCCGAGAGGTACGGCCTGCCGTTCATCGAGTGGGTGCGTCCGCGCTTGGCCCACATCGACCGTTCGCGCCGGCTGCTCGCCACGGGCAAGTACGAGGTCGAAGATGGGGGTGATACGAGCTGGACCAAGTTGTTTCCGTCATGGTTCCCCGAAGCGCCTGAACAGAAGCTGCTGCTGCCGCTGCCACCCATTGACCCTGGTGTTCCAGTCGCCACGGGCAGGTACGAGGACGAGAACGGAGGTGTTACAAACTGGGCCAAATCCTCGGGCAAGCGCGAGGATGAGGACGGGACTGTAACGATATGGTCCAAGTCATATACCTCGTATTTCCTCGAGGCGCCTAAAGAGCGGAATTCGCTGCCACCCACTGAAGCTGCCGGTCCCAATGACCCAGCGGCCAATGGAGATAACGGCAGAAGGCCATGAGGTGGTGCCTGGTTAGTGACCCATGATGGGAGACCATACAAGGTTAGAGGGGCGCAAAGGCGGAGGGAGTTGGAGTGCGAAGCATGAAGAAGGCGATGGGAATTGGGTTGTGTATAGTTTAGACTGGTCTGTACATACTTTGGTTAGAATGAATCGCGCAACTGCAATGCTTTGGTGTTCACTTGGGTCGCTCAATGCAGAAACGTTTTGCTGGGAGCCTTCTCATGTTTTCTCACTGGAGACCCTGTGGTTGATGCTCGAGCCTTGGCAGAGTGTGTAAGTGCGGGTGTTCTAAATCGGGAATTGAGGTGGGTTTTCTGAGTCTGTGGGGTACCTTGACTGATCCTTGCAACCTGGCATGTGCCAAGCCCAGCAGCGATGCGTTCCGCTGCGTCAGTTCGAAGCTGTCTTCCCATCCCGACACCAGCAACCCGGCACGCCATGAAACCAACCGCCAGCCTCCCGATCTGCCTCCCGATAAACAGCGCCCCCTTTCAGTGACAGAGGCCCGTGTTGAGGATGTCAGTGTTAGTTTCCCCGGCCAAGCTCGTGCTGTTGGCCGTGCACCTGGCCGTCAATGGCGACGTCGGCAGCTTGACCACCCTCGCGGCCCACCACAGCGCCGTCCTCCGCAAGGACCTGCTGCTGCGCATCCTTCTGACCTACCTACCCGAAACGCTACCGTCCGCCCATTATGTCGACTTCCTTCAGCAGCTCGAACACGGCAACTTCCCGGATACGGCTGGCCAGGAGGTGGATTGCTCGGCTGTCGAGGGTTTCGGCGAGGACGAAGCGGCCAGGAAGCTCAAGAAGCTCCGCTTGGTCCCACTGACGCCCGTCGAAACGGCTGGGGAGACTGCCGAAGATTCGCTCTCGTTGTTTCTGCTGCGCCGGTCATACAAGGTGGACGAAGAGGCCGGGTTGCTCGACGAACTGCCCGCCTTGCTGCTGCCGTTCCTCGACCACTCGCCCTGCATCCGGACGCTACTGGTGTCGTCGATACTTCCGCTCCTCCGGCGAAACTGCGAATATTACCCCCAGGAACCAATACCGTACACCCTTCAGGCGTTCCAGCAGCTGCCGGACCGCGTGGCCGTGAACCTGCTGCTGTCGCAAACCGGCGTGCGAGAGGCCGATCTCCCCTTTGTAGGGCGAGACTTGCGGGGCTTAATTGGCCCGTGGTTATTGGACGAGAGGAGGTGGAAACGACATAAACATACGGCGGATTCTCTGGGGGACTCTTCGTCAAATGTTGGAGACGAGCCTCTGTGCCCCGGATGGGACGAGGTTCTCCGTTGGCTCACAACACAAGCGTCGAAGAATTGGAAGGTGGCTGTCGGCGCGGTTGAGCAATGGGATGGTCCTGCAAACGCTGATTTGGGCGGCTGGGCTTCCGCAGAGCTGAATGATCAGCCACGGGAGCACCTGGCGCAGGGTTATGCGCGGGCCGCATTAGCTTCTGCCTACATCCTCCCAGACACGTCTCTCGAGGCCTTGGAAGGAGCGTATAGCATCATTGCCAGAGCCGCGAAGCTTAGTCACCTGGAGCCAGTGGCCCCGCTTGCCTCGGCATTGTCGACGCTACCGCCCCTTACTGAGCAGATTCCGGATGAGATCATATCTGCGAGGAACGCGACTTGCATGCGCAACGATTTGCTCGCTCACTCGAACATACTAACTGCGCCCACAGACGCGTCGTCAGCGTTCTTGCAGGCGCTTATTCTCAGCTCACATATACTCACGCAAGCTGGCTCTGCCTGCACAATACGGAGGGCGGGGGAGCTCGCGTTGCTTCGGGACGAGCGAGAGCAAAGGGCCGAGGCGATCAAACTCATTCACTCCCTAAACAGTAACGGGCCGAAGACAGACGACAAGTTCTGGGTCAAGGCGAGGGACGACATTCTATGGCTCAGGGATTGGGGAGCGGAAGCGAGCTGGTCGTCTGATGGCGCCCTTCGGGGCCCTTTCAGCGGGGTCAAACGCGACTTCTTGGAAGTCGAGATCCTGAAGGCCTTGCTGTCCAACACCCGTAAGTCCGTTACTGATTGTTCTCTAGGCGTGGCTGACCACCGCAGGCTACTCTTTGGCGCGATCTATCTACGAAGACGCGCCGGACCAACCACTGAATACTCCCCTGTTGCAGGACACTGTCTATGCGACGGCAATGACTGCTTACGACAACGCAACTAATCCTAATCGCACCCGTGGCGGGCTCAAGAAGTGTGATGACATGTAGGTTGTCCTTGGCACGTTCGCTGTACTCCTGCTCATAGATACCAGAATCAAAGCGTTCCCGAAGACTATGCCGAGGTCAGACCCACGAGCCAAGCGAGTCGAGGCTCTTCTCCAAGCCACACATTCGCTGGGCGACTACCGGTTGGTCCTCAAGCAGGGCGAGCCGTTTACACCGGTCGTGCTGCGTGTTCACTCCGATCCAATTTCTATCATTGCGAAGATTCTCGAGCAAAACCCAAAGAGCTACACTCAACTACACGACTTTGTCCATCTGGGCGGCCTCGTGGTTGACGCCGGGCTCACAAGCCACTCCAAGCACCATAGCCCCACCGAACAGCAGACAACCCAGCGCGCCGTTGCCCAGCACCGCATCACAGCCATGTGCATCAACGCTGCTCTCACAGAAGACGACTTTGAAACCGCATACTCCTACGTCGTCAACCGCCTCGCCCCGTCCCCTGCCCCCGCTACCACCCAGAACACCCCACCACCCGCCGACGACTACTCCTGGCGCGCCGCCCTGCAAGCAGGCAAGTACCGGCGCACCGCACACACCCTGCCACCCACGCACCTCGGCACCGCCTCAGCCAACGCCGACGTGCGCCACCTGGAGCAGCGCATCGAGTGCCTCGCCACGGCGCTGCGCATCGCCCCACCCGCCACGCTGCACGAAATTGTCAACGCGTTCCGCCGCGCCGAGGAGGAGCTCGAGGCGGCGCTGCGCGAGGAGGCCCAGCGCGAGGACGAGTGGGACGCCCGCGGCGACGCAATACGCGGGAGCACCACCACCTCCATTACTGGCGGCGCCGGCACGCACATGCCGGGCGCATTCACCACCACAGGTGGCCCCACGAGCAAAACCCCGTCCCACCACCACCACCACCACCACCACCATAGCCGCCAGAGAGAAACGGACGAAGACGCCGCGCCGATGTCGCTCTTCGACCTCAGCCGCGCGAGCGTGCTCTCCGCGCAACGCAATCTGTCCGCGCTGTCGAGCCTGCAGCGGTCGGCCTCGGCCGGGCTCGGGCGGTTAGGCGGAATAGGAGGAGGAGGGAGAGGCGCCATGTCGCACGACGAAGGCGGCAGGAGCAGCCTGGACCAGCCGCCTCTTTCCATCGCCGGGTCGACGATCTCGGCTGGCAGCGGCGGGGACGGAGAGGATACCAAGCGGGTGCGGAAGCGGGACCAGCTGCGGGAAGCGGCCATGGGCACGCTGGTATCGGGAGTTGGGTGGCTGGTTGGTGCGCCGGCGCCGACGACGCAGCCCAGGGAGTGAGCGTGTGGATGAGTCGTGGAGCCTTTCCTGCTGTGGCAGTTTATCGTGTATACCCCGTTGAGCCTGTGTAAACTATACAGCGACAATGTCTTGATTTCGCTGTTGAGGCAAACAAAACAACAACATACAAACAAGCACGCGAAGCCCCGTCGCTGCAACACTCATGCACTGAGTAAGCTGTAACCCCTAGCTAGCTAATGTGAGTGCCTGTGAAGAATCCGATGCCATCCCAAACCCTCCATGGCATGCCGTACTCCGCGCCATTTGCCAATGACCCCTATGCCTTTTCAAAACAGTACAATACATCCGTAACAAGCCACTCGGTCTAGCGTAGTCTACTCGCGGGAGAAACGAAAACGGAACGCGCACCACTCTCTTGCCAGCCGCGCCCCTCCCCGATGCCGCTACAGACGCCCATCACCACACAGAGTTCCGCGATAGATCAGACTCACTCCGAATCGGAATCGCCGTCAATCCCAAGCAGCGTCTTATCCACCTCGTCCAGCTCATCCTCTCCCTCACCTTCATTCTCCCCTTCACCTTCACCTTCACCTTCACCGTCATCACCATCGCCGTCCCCCAACCCCAGCAGCTCCTTATCCACATCATCCAAATCATCCGCATCATCCATGGGCGTATCCCCATTCGTATCCACCCGACGCACCCCATTCGTCCGCCGGCGCGCAGGCTGGCCGCTCTGGCGCCGGCGCGCGGGCAGCACAATCTCCGTCTCGTCCTCCGTCTCGGCCGGGTCAATCGCGTCCTTGGACTGCAGCCAGCCGTCCTCGTCCACCTCGCCATCACCCTCGCCCTCCCCGTCGTCGTCCTCGCCGTGGCCGCTCGCGCCGTTGCTGCCCACTTTGAGCCGCTTAACAGGCGCGACGACGCCCAGCGGCGACGGGCCGTCGTGCGCCTCCCAGCGGCGCAGGCGGCGCTCGGCACGGCGGAAGGCGGCGGCGTACGAGGCGGCCTGCTCGCCGAAGTAATCCGGCTCGTCGCGGAGCTGGGCGAGGCCGCCGTAGCCGCGCTCGCGCAGGAGGCGCTTGGCGTCGCCGTTGCTGAGCAGCGCGGAGGAGGACGACGACGCGTGCTTGCCGCCGTGGGTGTTGGTGGCGAGCGGGCCGAGCTCGTCCTCGCTGTCGTCGAATGGGTTCTGCATCTGGGCGAGGCGGGGCATGGCGCGGAGGAGGGCGCCGTCGGCGCGGCGCAGCTTGCGCGCGCGGTGGTGGCCGCGGCGCATCCCGCGGTCGAGGATGTACTCGACGCGCTGGGAGCGGTTGCGCTCGACGGCGAGCTGGTGGGCTGTGGGCGGGCGAGGTTTGCGCGGCACGACGCCCTCGATCGCGCGTTCGCCGCCGGGGGAGGAGCCGTCGAAGACCTGGTATTTGAGAGAGTGCGGCCCCCGGCGACCGGTGCTCCCAAACACGCCGCTTGGCCGGCCGAAGGCGCGCGGTGGCGGTGTGGAACGGACACTATCCAGGTCACTCTCGTTCTTGGAGGGTCGTATCCGTGGGAGGATGCCCGTCGTTGGGCCGACCTCGTCGCCCGCGGGGAAGCCGCGGCCCCGGCCGCCCCTCTTCGTCTGGCTCTCGGCCATGAATTGCTGATCGGCCTCGATGATTTTGGCACGCATCTTCTGTTTGGCGAATCCAAAATCAATCTCCTCCTGGGTATCAACGTTCTCCTCTGCTTGTTCTGCTGCTGTCATGGACTCTAACCGGGGGATGCCCTGGTTAGCCACATCGACGCCGTAGTCCACCCCGGCACCAAAAGGGTTCTCCTCGCAGCCCTCCTCTGTGAAGTCAGACTCAAGGTAGAACCACATGAGCCAGAGAAACGCGCGAGCGCGGCTCTTGCTGCTGTAGTTGGTCAACATGAGCAGGTCGTGGAACTCGTAGCTCGGAGGGAAATGCAGCTCAGCGACCTTGGAGGCCGCATGGCATATGAGGAAGAGCAAGTTGACGGGGTTTGTACGTGGGACGTCGAGCCCCTTGATCTCATCCAAACTACTCGGCTCAGGTCGGTCGTCAGAGCCTCCCTTTAGGATGGACTTCAGTCTGGGCGCGTCTTGCAGCTGTTTGTATGCGTGTGGATCCTGACGAGCTTGAAGGGACGGGATGGCATGGTAGGTACGCAGTTGAGCTCGCATCTCGGGGAAGACTGGTGGTTTGTGATGGTTAGCATTGTGGTCCACAAATAATGACAGTGGCCTAGACGTACAATTGAGCGTCGTGTTCATACGACCGATGTTGACCAGGAGGCAGACCATGGCCATTCCTTTCGCAGCATCGCGATCACTGAGCAGCTTGTCGCGAAGGACCTTGCTTGTCTTGCTGCTCCTGGACATGGTGTCGATGTACAGGTCGGCAAAACACTGCTTGCCCAGCCGGTCTTTCTCGTAGCTGTTGGTGAAGACTTTTTGGTCATTGTCGAAGACGGCTTTGAGAAAGTCGTACTGGATGTCTTTTCGCCAGAGCGGCTCGCCATCGTCTTTCTTGAGATGCCTAATCTTGCCGATTGGGTTGCCTTTCGCTCCGTTGGCGTCATCGCGACCGCGCTTCTTCCCACGAGGCTGTCTCCCTGATGGCTCGGGCGTGGCCATGTCAGCCCTGCTGTGGTCGTCCTCGGTAAACGCGGTCATGAAGGATTTTTCGGCGTGGACGGGCGAACTAGGCGCTTCAGCGTCGGACATCATCGCCGCCGAGCTCGGTGTTGCAGCCATGGTGAAGAAAGTGGGACACGCCGGGCTGGCCCGGTACGAATGGGAAATTGGAGAAGGTCAGAAGCGAGCGGCGGTTCGGGGACGGCGATGCTCGTTTGCAGGTCTGGCGTCGTTGCGTTGTGCTTGGGCAACGTGGTGCGCGGGCATGCGCGCGACCAAAAAGGAACGACTTAACGATCAAGCGATGCAGCCTTGTTGTTCGCGAGGGATGGAGAAGACGATGGAGAAGGAAAAGGAAAGCGAAAAAGGGAAGGTGATCGCCGCGGATTGATGCAGCGATTGCGTGGCAGGTTCACGGTTTGCATGTGCGCGGGTGAGTAATTTTGGGATGAGTGGGAGAGGCGCGGATGCCTGCCGCAGCTTGGCTCCTGCTCGAAGGCATCGCGTTTCCAGGCGCTGTCGCCGGGCCTCATTTACCATTTACTTAATCCTCGTTTGGCGATCGGGACGTGCAGTGACGTGGGAGCGGGCCCAACACGGCTGATTCAGTTGGCGGGGCGCCGCGCTATTGCGATACCGGGCCTCCAGGTCTGACTTTCACTCTCCTCCCTCCCTCCCTCCCTCCCTCTCTCCGTCTTATGTGCCTGCCTCCGCTCCTCCTCCTTCTTTTATTTTTCATTTCTGTGTCATACCGTTTTTCTCTCGTGTGTCTTGTTGTAGCATTGTTTCACGTGTTGCACTCCCAGGTCGTTTGTAGCTCTTGGAGATAACCAAACCCTCAGATAAGACAATGAATGGGATTCGTATTTGTTCGCAATCTTCCTCTTCGAAGCCGCATCCATACGGGAATTCGATTACCTGATATCACACGGCTCCTTCCAACATGGCTCAGGTTGCTAAGATCCCCGTCATCGACATTTCTGGCGACAATCAAACTCAAGTGGCCAGAGAATTGGTTGAGGCGGCAATTGAGCATGGCTTCGTCTACATCAAGAACACAGGCAGGGACATTCCAGTCGGAGCGATCGATGCGGCGTTTGAGATGGTAACGGCATCCAGCCATCCTCCTTTACATGTCTCAGGCATCCTCTCGCTCCTGACACTGGCTACAGTCTAAACGGCTGTTCGACGCACCCCTGACCGAGAAGCAAGCATGCACCATACAGCAAAACAACCGAGGAGTGAGTGAGCCGACATGCCATTGCGCTGGCTGACCCAGAGTCACTGACATCTACTCTGCGTACTCAGTGGTCAGCCATGAACTACGAGACGCTTGACCCGGCAAACCAGCGTGTAAGCCTTGCCCCTTCTCCTGGGTCTGCTGGTAATCCATCTAACGCTTCCACAGATCGGTGACTTCAAAGAGTGGGCAACATCTCTTCACAACGACTTCAAGCTTGTCACTCACATGAACACGACTTCGACAGAGCCTTCAACTTCGGCGAGTTCCTCGACGGCAAAGCCCAGCAGCCCATCCCACCCACAATCGCCGCCGACGAGCCCCAAATCAACGCTTTCCGCGACCGCTGCTACAATTTCTCGCTCAAACTCAACACCCTGCTTGGCATCGGTCTTGAGGCAAGCCCCCCCTTCTCTTTTCCCTCTTCTCCTTTCTTCCCAGCCAGAATAACCGCCCCTCCAACCAAGACAGGTAACCCCACCCTCCTTCTTCACCAGCGCCCACCTCCGCGTCCGCGGGCCCTCCGGCACGATCCTGCGCTTCCTGCGCTACCCACCGCGCAGCGACCTCCTCTCCTCCTCCTCCTCTTCTACACCATCAGCAGCCGGCGCCCCAACCGGCAGCGACGTCCGCGCCGGCGCGCACTCCGATTACGGCTCGCTGACGCTGCTCTTCCGCCTGCGCGGCCAGCCGGGGCTCGAGGTGCTCACGCGCGACGGCACCACCTGGTCGCCCGTGCCTGTCGTCCCGCCGGGCACGGAACACGACCCAGCGCCGCCGATCCTGGTGAATATCGGCGATCTGCTGTCGTACTGGACGAATGGCTTGCTGCGGAGTACCGTGCACCGGGTCGTGTTTCCGGAGCCTGCGGCTTCTGCAAGTGGTGGTGGTGAGGGTGGTGAGGGGGTGCGTGTGCAGGGGGAGGTGGATGACGGGCCGCGGTACTCGATCGCGTACTTTTGTCATCCGTTTGGCGGCGCCGAGTTGGGCGTTGTGCCGAGTGAGAGGGTCAAGGGGTACAAGGGGGGCTTGGCGGAGGGGAATCCCTACGCCGAGCGGAGGGTGTTGACGGCGGATGAGCATCTGCATATGAGGTGCGTGCCTGGATCCCGTGGCCTGTCCTCAGGTTTTGTGCGTACTGACTGGTACACAGGTTGAAAGCGAGCTACGCACAGCTGTATGAAGGCGAGGAATGAGACGGTGCGCTGCAGCATATATTTATTGACAGCGGCAGTAATGCGTCAAAGTACGTACGATTCGATAGGATATCGGCCATGCTCCACGTCGGATTGAACCCTGGGTATACCAGCTTAGCGCTACCGTGATGCTTTCTCCTAAACCAGGCCGAGCACGCCCCCTGATGCCTAACAAGCCACTGTATGAAGGCCACATGAAACCGCCAAGTGCCCGTTAAGCCGACGCCTGCCCCATCTTCTCGTCCCTCTCCTTCCTCCGAGTCTTCCGATTACTGCCCTGCTGCTGCTTCTGAAGCTGTTCCCGGCGCTCTTGCTTCCTGGCGGCCTTGTCGATGGCGCCAATCACTCTCTGTTCCTTGCCCACTGGGTACTTCGCTGCCGCCGCGGCCTCGTCCTCCTCGGTCCACTCCATGGGGAGGACAGCAAAGACCAGGTATGAGGTGTGAGTCTTGATCTCTGGCTCGCCCCGCGTAATTAGCCGGCCCTCCATCCACGGGGCTGTCCCCGACGATGCATCCTCGTGATTCGCAGATGCGCCGACGTAAGTGGCGGTCGCTGTGTCTTCGTCGGCCAGGTCCATGTCCTCGTCTCCATCGCCATCCCTTGGTTTCGCTGCGTGCTCGCGGAAACGTGATTCTATGTCGGCCAGCCTCGCGAGGGCTTCCTCAACATCGCGTGCCGAGTTGTTGACGCCTCGGTCAAAGTTGAGGTTCAGGCCGACGCGCTCGCGCGAGGTGTGCAGTTTCCTGTTGGAGATCTCGACCATGTCGATGTCGATCCAGCCAAGCCGGCGCATGGCTGATACTGTCCGTGTGACTTGTTCGATGCAGGGCGAGAAGGTGCATATGTGGACGCTCCGTTTTGGGTGCAGCGGTGACATCCACTGTGTCTGACCGTTCTCCGTGTCGTTCGTAGAGTTCTGACGCTTCCGCCGGGACAGATGTGGAAGCGCTTCCCATGGCGCCGGCAGGTCAAGGAAGACCGCGTCTGCCTCGGGGCTCTTGCCGTCGACCAAGAAGCCGCCATTGTAGACATCGCGGTGCGTCAGCTTAACCAGCCCTTCCAAGCCGTGGTCCGACAGCTCCTTCTTCATTTTATGGTAGCGCTGCTCGTGGAACTCGAAGCTGAACACCTTGCCCTTGCGCTGCCCGTCAACCGGATAGCCATTGTACACTGCCCTGACTGACGCGTGGGTGAAGCTCCCACTACCGGCGCCCGCTTCAATTAAAGTTGACCCCGGCCTCGCTCGAATTCGGTGCAGGATGTAGCTGTAATCGGGGGTGTAAACGACCTGAGTCCGGTGTGGCAAGCTGGTCGTCCAGAGCTCTGGGGTTGGTGGTAGGATGTGGACAAAGCCGCTCGAGTCGGCCACAGCTTGTTTGACGGCGATGACGCTGTCTCCGGGGGCGGCGGGGGTTGAATCGTCGTTATCTCGCTCGCTCGGACCGGTAGCGTCCCGGCAGGCGTCATCGCCTGATTCGCGCTTCCTCTTGCGACCCCGCGATCCTGTGTCTACCTTCGAGGCTCTGATCTGAGAACCCCAGGGAACACCCAACATGGTCGAATGAGGAAATGACCCATAACGCGTGTTCACCACCGCACCTTCCGCATAACCATCGTGTTCTCCAGTGGACGATTGTAGGTGCACGGGCAGGAGGTTGTCGCGCGAGAGCTGGACGATTGCGAGCGAGTTGGCCTTGGTTCGCGAGCCCGGATCGAGGAAGGGCGAGATTCTGTTTCTTGTCGTTGAGGCCATGGTCGGTATAACGAGCGAAGTGTGAGGGCTGCTAACGCGCAATCTCGTGCGGCCACGCGACGGTGTGAAGGTAGGGGTTGCTACACAATTCAACTCGGGAAGCCAGCAGTAAAAGTTGTTTAGCAGAGCAGTGAAAATAAAGTGGGACGCTGTGGGGTGCGGGGGAGGAGCAACAACCTCAACTTCTCCAAATGCCCCCGTCAATTTTGAGAACATACACGTACACTGCAGTGCGTTAAGCCTTACTAAGGATGTACGATACAAGTACGGAAACCTCCGTTGCTCAAACCCGTGGGACTTGTTGGAGGCGGACTGCAACCGGGACTTGAAAGCAGCCCCTTGGTAAAGGACTCGCAAGATACAGGCGCCACTCCCAACCATTATGTCCTCTCCACATACGAATGGACAGGTCACATAGGACCACACACCACTCGATATCGTCATCCTCCGTCGCGCAGATCTCGGGCCCTTTGTTGCTTAACCACTGTACTTGGTACTAGGTTGTAGGGCTTCCTTTTGCAGCAGCCAAATCCGCTGCCTTCTCCTATTGGCATCTGCCGCTAGTTACACCTACTAAATCAACCGACCTTCTTCACCGTTGAAACCACAACGACTGGTCTCGTACCTATCTGCCTAATTCACATGCTCCGCCGTCACAAATCTTGTCAAAGACATCGCCAAAGCACAAAGAGAAAACTTCCAGGTGTCAGCTTGGTGAATCTATATGCGCGACGGCAACAAGTTGAACAATAGCCTCATCGAATGTGGACAACCAACGTACGGTATGATTGAAGTCCCCGCTTTTGACCACACGGTTAGGAACACACTACATACCGAAGCTTTTCTGGTTTGTTAAAGGTCTGTATCCAGGATAACCTTATATCCTCGGGCAGCACCTCTAGAATGGTGTCACGGTTTTGAAACCTTCGGCAAACTTGATCGTCAGCATCATGTCAGGATTCGCCAGAGGAATGCACAATAAATCACTTCCTCCCAGACCCATCAAAGCTAATAAGCTAGATACCGTATGTATATTGTCTCCGGTCCTCGGAGTTCAACTGCACTGACTAGGCCGAGTACACCCTAGCACTCTTGGTACCGGAATCCGAGCGCTCTCCGCTCTGGCAAGCAGCCGAGCTGCCATGAATGTACAGGCAAAATCACGTTTAACCGACTCCAGCCGTCTCACGGGTGCCTGGTCGTCCTACACTACATGTACACATTGAGGTTGTGTAACACCCCAGCGAGGAAGGTGGTGATGTTGATCAACGGGCCGGACATGCGCCAAGCGGGAGCCAAGAGTCTCGGTGAATTGATAGCTCCCGCCGGAACCAGATTCAGATGGCATGCTGCACACCCAGAAGTTTTGGTAAGCATGGGCTAGTTCAACACGACGTGCATATAAGGCTGGGCGCGTCGTCGGGTGTCACGAACTCATTGGTTGAATGGTCCCCGGCACGAGCTGACAGCTTTCCGGTGCATGTTGCGGGCTGATATTAATTGAGCCGCCACTGACGGTGTTGCTGACGCGGGAGCTGTTGTCGGGAGCAAGCGGTCGTGGCCCGGGCTTAGATCCATGGACAACTGCACGAGGATATATAACTAAGCTTAAAGAAAGAACCGGGTTCCTAGTATCTGCTTGTCTGGGTTCAGCTTATTGCTACGACGTGTTCGTCAGTTGGAAAGCCTCCAGTGCTACATTGCTCACTCACGATGGTTGGCGTTCTGGCTTCGTCCTTCTTGTTGATCCTTCTTGCTGCCAATGCAGTACTCGCAGTGCCGGGAGGCAAAGCGTCGCAACCCACTGGCGACTGTGTCTTCCTGAGAACTCGGCGGGCATGGTAATATCTTGCCTCTACCCCTTTCACTTCTCCTCTTTGAACCGGTATTAACACATCTCGTGTTGCAGGCACAAGCTTGATCGCACCGAGAAGAAGGCGTACCTCGACGCAGAACTATGCCTCATGAGCAAGCCTTCTTCGCTCCGCCTTCGCGGCAGCCGGACCAAGTTCGACGATTTTCAGGCTATTCATAGTTTAAAAACCGAGATTGCCCATTTCGCAGTATGTTCTCTCTCTCTCTCTCTCTCTCTGTCCGGCTTCTAAGTCGTTCGAGTCTTACCGGAACCCGGCGGCCACAGGGCCAGTTTCTCCCGTTCCATCGCCTCTTCGTGTGGGCGCACGAGCACGCTCTGCGGACCGAGTGTCACTATTCCGGCGCCCAACCGTATTGGGAGGAAAACCTTGACGCGGGCGCCTTTTCCACGTCGATCATCTTGGACCCCGTTTTGGGCTTCGGCGGTGACGGCGCCGGACCAGGCCAGTGCATACAAGACGGGCCCTTCGCAAACTACACCAATCCCTTGGGACCAGGCTACGCCATCCAGGACCACTGCATTCAGCGACAAGTGAACAACAACGCGAGCCTGGCAGCGGCGCCAGACCTCGTCGCCCAATGCTTGAACATGACCCAATGGTTGGACTTCTGGCCGTGTATTGAGTATGGTCCCCACAGTGCCGGGCATGGGGGGATCGGGGCACAGGTGAGGTCCAACCTTCTCTTTGTCTCTTTCGCTTCCTAGCGTGTCTTGATATTTACTTTCCATCTTGTTCCCCATGGTCTGAGCTCGATGGGTGCTGACCTGGATCCATCCTCCTTCCCAACAACAGATGCTGAATCTTGTCTCGAGCCCCGGAGACCCCATCTTCTTCCTGCACCATACCTGGCTAGACAGGCTGTGGGCAAAGTGGCAAGGGCAAAACCCAGCTACTCGACTTAAAGAGATCAGCGGTACCAACAAAGCGAACTGGACCGCGATCTTGGAGGGGATACCAGCCCAACCTCCCGGCTCCCCTTCCCTGAATCTTGAACGACCGGCCGACGTCCCGTAAGTGAACGCCCCGATCAATTGCCCACTCGTGAGATACAGAGCAAAACGGCTGACACATGAGATCACTAGGGAGCCTCAGGTGGTTGGCGACCCGGGCAACGTGACAACGCTTCACCATTTGCTCTATCTGTATGGGCTTGTTGAGAACAGAACCGTTGGCGAGGTCATGGATACGCGAGGTGTCCTGTGCTATGAGTATGATTGAGGAATCACCGACTGGGCCCGAATGCGCGGATTGCGTTTCGGGATGTGAAGCTCAGAATACCTAACGTACTTTATAAGCGAGTGAAACACTTAAGCGAGTGAAATACTCCCAGCTGCGTCGCGCATCTTCTAACTATAACTACGAATTCCTCTACAACGAACTATGGTCTCGCCCTCTAACGAAGCCAGGATCATTCTGGCACTCCAAGCTCTGAAAAATGACCAGAATCTTGGTCTTCGGGCTGCAGCGAAGATCTACAACGTCAGCCCCGCGATACTAATGCGGCGACGCGCCGGCAAGCCTGCACGACGCGATACTACGTCTAAGTCGCGCCGGCTTACTAATTCCAAAGAGAATGCTATTGTTCAATACGTTATTGATCTATATACGCGAGTATTCCTACTGAGGTTACGTAGTGTGGAAGATATGGCTAACCAACTACTATGCGTACGCGACGCGCCCCCTGTCGGCAAGCTCTGGGCCTACAACTTCGTTAAACGCTAGCTAGCCCTCTATACGCGTTGGTTGCGTTGGTACGACTACTAGAGGGCTAAGTGCGAGGATCCGAAGGTCATTGGCGAGTGGTTTGCCCTCGTATAGAATGTTAAGGCTAAGTATTGTGACGACCGAGCAATACACAGGCGAGGCACAGAGGCACTGCAAGTACTACTTCATTGTCTAAAATCACAAGATGGGGAGAAAAGGAAGAGAAGCTGGAAGAGCCCTCGCGAAGAAGAGGTTAAATGCCAGAGCAGGTGGGGCACGTGCACTCCGACGGCAGGCGCCATGCACTCCGGCGGCAGGCGCCGTCACAAGTATAGTATTGTAGATAACGATATCTATAACTTCGACGAGACGGGGTTTATAATGGGCATTATCTTTGTGGGTATAGTGGTTACTGTAACGGTCCCAACGAGTGTATTGCAACTGGCTGGTGACGACTCTACGAGCATACTAAACTTGAAGAAGAAAAGGAAAAGAAAGAGAAAGACAGCTTCCCGTAGTGTCCTCCATATGGTCAGAGCAACAACCTTCGTTCAGAGTCAGAATGCGTTCAGCATGACGTCGGCTTGCCAAGATCGGACGGCTGTGTCTGCGTCTGTGTGTCCGGCTTGGCCGAGTGTCTCCGAGGCCGTCAACGGGGCTCAGCCCGTTACAATAGTAGAAGAGCTATTTTTCTCTTTCGTTAACTATAGAGTTGTAAAAGCGTAGCCTTTTAGCTTAGCCTACGTATTGATTAACTCGAATAAGGCCTATTGAGATTCGAAATAGCGTTCGGAGGAAGGCAGTTGTCTAGGAAGGTGGCTATAGTGATGGCGCTAGCGATGGTGTTGCGGGCGCAGTGGAGGCGGCCACGTTAGATGCATTTTTGTAGTGACTAATCAGTTTTGCAATGACTAAGCGACACAGACCCGTGAGTCTAGTGGGTGCCCTGATCATTGTAAGGAGCGACAATGGATAACGCCCTAAAATGGGCAGACTCCGATCTCCTAAACGGGGAGGGCATTAGGTCAGCGATGCATGGCATGCCAGCATGCGCAGCTGTAATTACGAAAACAGGGCGGAAGGCGATTCGCTAGCGACTTGTATCCTTCAGAATTCAGCCTCGTGTTCTACAGGTGCAGGATTCTAACTTTCTAACGCAAGTGTCGTTCCTCAAGGTTCTCTTGGGCAAGACGCTTGCGGCTTGCGTCTCCTGTGCCCTTGAGGAACGAAAAGGGTTCTTCCTTCCGCCTTCTCAACCCCCCCCCCCCCCCCCCCCCCCCCGCGCGGGCCAGCTACCGATCCAAGCTCGTCTGCGCCACTGATGAAACAAATTGTGGCTCAACCCAAACAAAAGAGACAATGCCTCGAGGAACGAAAGGTTTCCTTGTCCGCGCCCCTCCCTCCTCACCGACGCCACAACTCCAGGCCACACTTCTGCGCCACCATTAGTCAGCTCCCAGGCCACAGTCCGATTTCACAGGCCACACTTCATAAGCCACAAACCCAACAAGGCTCGTTCCGACAGGCATTGGCGGGGCCCACAGGGACCGGTCTCCTGTTGGACGCCAGTGTTGCCGCGGAGGTTCGGCCTTCAAAAAAGTCCATGTGTCCGCGCAAGTCCTCCGCAAGAATTGCTTGACTCCGCCAGTCTTGAAAGTCGTGAAAGCCGCTCAATTGAGCAGGTAGAGGTTGTGGGACAAGTCCCCTGCTTATGCTAATTTAATGCCCCAATACCCCGAAGACAGGCGTCATTTACCCTAAGTTGTGAGTCACAGGGTGGCGCAGCCTAGTGGAGCCTTAAATCCTTCAACAGCCAGGCAACTACGTTCAGTTTTTGCCGGCCTCCCTGGACAGGTATAAGGGTCCCTCGTGCACCTCTCTTTGCTTCACTACACGTTTGAACTTACACTTACAACGTTCGAAAGCTTGTCTGCTCCAGAAATATCGACAAGCATCATGGCAGGCCTCGACATCGCGTGCACTATTATTGGACTTGCTCTGGTCGGTTCGGGCTCCTATGGGATTATTAACCCTTTGCATAGTAAGTCAGATACCACAATCAAGTGTCGTACAACAATAAGCTCCACACTAGTCATTACAACCTCAAAACACACCCACATATGCTGACTTGTTTATTTCCTATCCTTCAGTGTCTCATATATTTGGCATCATCAATGCGGGAAAAGAAGAGATAGTTTTCTACCCTGGCATCGGAGGACGCAATCTCTCGGCGGGACTCGCGGTACTTGCACTCATACGGCTGAACCAGCGAAAAGCACTTGGAGTGTTGTTAATGTGCTGGATGTGCACCGGATTTGCCGACACATATATTTGCCTGACTGAGCCCAACGTTGTCAATACTTGGATCCACGTCATGAACACTGGAATCCTAGCGGTCGTCTCGTCGAAACTGCTCAGATGGTGGTAGTCACTTCAGGCAGAGCTATCGTCATGAGGTTTGAATTCAATAATGATTCAGATGAAACTTATTTTAAGAACTGCAGAAGAAGTTTCAAGAGACTTAGGACTAGAGCTAAAGAAGTAAATATGTAAGGGCTTGGACCTGTGAGGCGTATCTTGCTAGTTTCTCTGATGAGTCCGGAAATCTGCGCCCAACGCACTACCACTTCGGCTTTACTCAGGCATTCTCAGGGTCTCAAGCCTAATTAGAGTCCAGCCACCAATTGCTTCGCCACCACCTGCTCGAGCAGCGCTACCGCCTTCTTGATCTGCCCGTCGGCCCCGTATGCTCCTGCGAGCGCGTGCTGCGACGCCAGTCGATCAGGGTATTCCTCCGCGAGCGTCCTCTCTCGGACTACCACCACCTGCTCGAGCAATACCACCGCCTTCTTGATCTGTCCGTCGGCCCCGTATGCTCCTGCGAGCGCGTGCTGCGACGCCAGTCTATCAGGGTGTTCCAGGCGAGCTTCTCGTCAGCATGTCCCGGGATGTCTATTTTCCCGACGGAAGGGGAAAAAGTAACGAGGCAGACTTACAAAGCGTTGAGCCTTCCAGAAGTTCCAGCCCGAGCCCGCCCTCATCCAGAAGCATGACCATGGAGTTGGCCCCGTACCGAGCCTCGAGAAACGGTGCAATCGTACCCGCGTCACGCAGTCCCGTGCCGCCTTCGTCAAATCCCAAAGCGACGATGAAGGTCCGCTGGAATCCCCGGAAACGACGCCTAATGCAAACAACGCCGCCAAGACGGTAGCAGTGATTCGTGACCCAAGCGTCATGACATCTGCGAGGACGGGGCTGCGAACTGTCGATGGTGCACGGTCTGTGGCCCTGTTGGAGAGGTTAAGCCCTGGACCCGACGAAGGGAAGAAATGGCGGGGTGGCTTTAAGGGGCGGTTGCCAGGCGCGCGTATTATGTCAGTCAATGTCGTAAGTAACATAGAATATGTCACAAAATACAAAATAGGTGCCGCAGGTCCTTCCATAACCTGCAAAAGGAGCAGCATCACGGTTTTGGCAAGAACGCATCAAGGTAACCAAAGTGAAGAGTTCTGTATTAGAGGGGGTAACATTGGCAAGGTCAAGCCAGAGGCTACTAGGACATTGACCAAGAGCAATCCCACATTGAGATGGCCGAGATCGAAGGGTATGCCTTCCAGCGCCCGCATTGTTTTCAAAGCAATGCGTGCCCGTCTCAACAAACCTTGACCAGCAGATGGAACAAAGGGCGCAAAGAACCACGACCGCAGCTCTTATTGTTGATACGACAGGCACAAAGACATTGTTCTGGACTTGAGGAATGAAGCCCTTAGCAGCACCCCTATAACAACGCAGCCTTCCCTGATGACTCCATCTACCGCCCTGCGGCAATAGCCTCCGCAGATATCTGAGTCTCATTGGATCCCACGGGCTGAAACTTGAACCGACAAACACGATACACGTCGCGACGGAACGACTTCGACAATGGCCTCCACGCCAGATATCTCAAACACCGCATCAAGCATCCCGCAAGTCACCGTGACCGACGAGTACGGCACAACGATCAAGCATGACCCCAGCCTGCCAGTCATCAAGGTCAGTCCAGTAATGGACGGTGCGTCGGCCAGCAGCAGCAGCAGCAGCTCATCACACGCTCCTACGTTCCGCACACGTGCTGGTCTCTCAGAGACGCTTGGCGTCACGGCGAAGATGGGTGAGAAGGGCGAATGGTAGGTGAGTAAGTGAGTAAAAGTTGGATAACTTAAACATGCTGCGGACGAATTATAGTAGACAGGAAGGTAAGACTATCTCGTTGAGCTACGTTATCCAAGTGCAGTTTTTCTCTCATTTGAGATCACCCAGCTGTCCAGGTACCCATTGCTCACCAGAGTGTACACCAGTAATGGCTGGGTGTCTTGAACGACCAGTGGGTGCTCAAAGCCTGAACGCACGGACGAGCGTTGCGCGCAGCTACTTAAGAAAAGACCGGTACAATCTGGTGGGAAGCAAAGCGTAACGTTAAGTGTTAACGTATACGTTACACCCGAGGCGCCTCCTGCAATTGTGCACTTGTGATCTTCGGTATTGATTGAGTAGGTAGGGCGTGATCAGGCCGCCGTCTCAATGATCGGCTTATACCCCGCTATGGCCTGCTCGGCAGAGGCGAGCCTGGTCGAAAATGTGCGTGTTGTTTGGTCGTTGGCACCGTACTATTAGCTATCAGAAGCGACAGACAGCAAGGTTTGGAAACATTGCGCCAACCCTCAAGGCAGCACCGCAGCCATGTCATGCAATGTAGGCAGGCAGTCGGACGAGAGTCAAATATAATTCAGAAATCGAGACGACTCCAGAATTTGCCCGTTCACCACTCTACATCTGGAGCTCTGCCAGATCGCCCCGTCATCACGGAGCAATCCCACAATACCCACACTGCAACTGAACAGGCGGCTCAACAACATGTAACGTATTTGATATGCGAGCGGGACAGACAAGCGAGCGGGACAGACAAGCGAGCGGGACAGACAAGCGAGCGGGACAGACAAGCGAGCGGGACAGTTAGGTATTTTTTTGCAGGTGATAAGCGAAGAAAGTACCTGAGAATTGTTATTGTACTCCAACAATTTTGAGGTGCTATTTTCCTTTGCCCCCTGGAGAAAAATACCTGACTGTCCCGCTCGCTTGTCTGTCCCGCTCGCATATCAAATACGTTACCATAATTATACGAGTCAAAAATGACATTCGATGAGTGCGAAGCGGACTTGAAGCATGCCATTTCGAGGCGGAATTACGACAAGTGCAAAGAGGCGGAGGAGACTGGCTACATGTGCGACGATGCCACGCCGGCCAAGGGCAAACAAAGCATTTGGCACATGTCAGAGGTTGGATCGCAGACCAAACAAGGGACGGACAACATCCTAGTTAATTCTCTCCGACAACATCAGTCTCATCAATGAAATGAATTGATGAATCCACGCCAAGTGGATTTCGCCCCTGTGCAGCTTCGAGCTACGGGCTGCCCTGGCGAGCCTTGGTTGGGTGCCTGGGATACGTGCAACCTGTGGTCGAGCTGGAGCTCTGCTCGAATGCTTCGTCCTTGAGTCGGTCGATAATGAACGAGCCGCCAGCTATTTCTCGCAAAGATGCCCCGCCGACCAAGGCATCGCTGCTCTGACCGCGTTTCTCTCAGACTGGGTCGAGCTGATATCGGCTTGCAAGTTTCACCGAAACTCTCGTGCTTTTGCCCCGGCTAATCCGAGTTGCGGTCCGCGCCGATACGCTTGACCGGGTGCACGACAGACGGATCGTCAATGAAATCAAGAAAAGAGATGGTGCGAGGTGTGCCATCTCCAAAGCTCTAACTCATATAAAAATAAAAATTCAAGATAGATGCCTGTCCGGCTCTCTCTTGGACCCGCTCATCGTTGTCCGCATTCTCTCGGGGGGTAAAAGGGAGTTGGACTCGGTACGGTCTCTGCTTCTCGCCGCTCATTAGCGCTGCTAACAATGGCGGCGGATGCCTAGTCAATGCCTGAAATGCTCTCTGCATTTCTTAGTCCAACCTTGCTGGACTGGGCTTTGGTTGCGGATAAGGCGGATGGCTACCACAACCTCTGGCTGGTCCGCAAATCCACAGCCAAGGCCTTTGTGCGGGGGTATTTCCATCATGGACTTACGTCGCTCGAGAAATCGCCCTGAGAAGCCCGCCTCCGGCACGCACCTTGACATCTGACCCTCTCCGTCGTGTGCTAGGATATTGCGCCGCCATCGTGAATTTCTTCTGGCTCTGGATGCCATCCGCGCTTGGGATAGCTGCATATCGCTTTCTCGCTCGGATAGGAAGATACCTCTATGGTCAATCCTGCAGTCCAAGTGTCCAACGACTTCCGCTCGGCTTGTTTTTGAAGATGAGGAGCATAACCGAGCACGGCGCGCTGAGCAACGAACATCAAGCTTTGAAGCTTGTCGGACACCTTACTGATGCCCCCGTTCCCCGGCCACTAGACTTGGTCAGTGACGCCGAGAGGTCGCACCTCTTGACTTCCGCGGTCCCCGGGTTCCACCTGGGATTGTCTATCGAGAACATGAGCGACCAGGAAATTTCCGCGCTGGCTGCGGACCTGAAGAGCTGTCTAGAGCTTATACGTTCCGTGCCAAAACGAGTCGCACCAGAATACAAGATCACCAATGCCGCCGGGGAGGGGTGTTACGACTGCAGGATCAGTGCGGGTGCGCCCTACGATGAATCTCGCGGCGACTTCTCCTGGCCCTTCACAAACGAGGATGATTTCATAACAACACCCTGCGGTGCGGGGCCCTTCTAGACGTTGTACATCGTAGTGGACACAAGATCCTCTTTACTCACGGGGATTTGAACATGCGGAACGTCATGGTTCAGGATGGCAAGTTCTCTGGCTTCGTGGATTGGGAGAACGCTGGATGGTATCCGGAATACTGGGACTACACCAAGGCACACTACGTCACGAAATTCTACAAGCGGTGGTTGAGGATGATCGATCTGGTCTTCAAGGGCTTTGGGGATTATCAAGAGGACTTGGCGATCGAGAGGAGGCTCTGGGAATATCGCTTCTGAGCCCATATCACTGGCAAACAGGCACGACTTTAGCAACCTCAATCTGAAAGAAGTGATTATCTTGAACCCGCACAACATTGACCCGACCTGACCGTCTGGGCAGTCCCTTG
Organism: Chaetomiaceae sp. R4402; assembly: GCA_023628555.1. Classification (NCBI taxonomy): domain Eukaryota; kingdom Fungi; phylum Ascomycota; class Sordariomycetes; order Sordariales; family Chaetomiaceae; species Chaetomiaceae sp. R4402. Next base: position 561,068 of record JAMAKO010000003.1, read on the forward strand.
TTGGATGACGATCTGAGCGAAAATTCCGTGCAGTCATAGATAGCTCCAAGCGGTCATTATGAAGGTACCAGGTATGCTCGAGACCGGATCTGACACCGAAAAAAAAAACTAATAAGGAACATCACAAAACCCTCGACTGATTCCTCATATCAACTGATTATTCATATCATACTAGGCCTAGCACGCCAAGGTAATCGAACTATCCAACAACTAAGGGGGTATCTGAGACTTCAAAAGCTCGCCTTTATGGTCTATAATCCTAGCAACCAACCCATTGCAAACCCTCCCGAAACAATCCGCGTCAAGATACAAGCATCAGATGATGCTGGTATGTGCTCCGCCTTACAATATGACCCGTACGAGCCATGGCTGTACGTAACCCAACCCGCTCTCAGCCCATTTCCGTGACATCCTGCTCAAAACGCTCAAAACGACCATAAAGTCCACCTGTCATACGGTCTAACTCAATCATCAAAGTCATCTCCCCATCCCGAGCCGTCATACCCAGATGTACTAGCCGGCCCCCAGCGGGCAGCACCCGCAATCCCAGCCAAAGCAGGCGCACCAGCAGACGTCTGACCACCAGCACCACCACCACCGCTATTACCCCGAGTCCCCACGTGTTTCGCCGCAACATCCCCTCCGCCCTGCCCTTCCCAAACAACACCGCCCCCTAACCCTTCATCACCACCAGCGGCAGACACACCTCCCAATCCCTGCCCCAGCCCCTGGCCCTGACTCTGCACCGCCCCGGGCGCCGCCTGCCCCAACCCAGGCCCCGTTCCTAAACTGCCACCACCAGCACGGGACCCTCTCGCCGCCTGGAGCCGCAACGCCTGCTGCTGAATGACCTGGCGCACATGCGGCGGCGGCAGAACAGGCTGGTTCGGGTGGTCGCCCTGGCTTGGGGCGCGGAACTGGAGATGCTGTGGGTTAATAGGCTGACCCATCAGCGGCGATGACGGCGCAGGGGGGTTCGAGTTTGCGCTCCCGGCGCTGGTGGCATAGCTTGTGTTGGTGGTTTGCCATGCTAGCGGTTGTTGCTGCTGCTGCTGTCCTTGAGGCTGCGGCGTTTCCTGTTGCTGCTGCGATGGCGGTTGCGGTATACCCGGCTGCTGGTGCTGCGACGGCGACGGCGACGGCTGGGGATTCATGCCGGGACCTTGTTGTTGAGGCTGGAGCTGCTGAGTCGGGTGCATCACCATCATGTGTGGCTGTATGGGAGCGGTGGGGATGAACTGCGGCGGGGATGCCATCTGCTGCTGATGGGGGTGAGTCGGCGAAGGATAGACCGCGTGCATCTGCTGGGGACGCGTGTTCTTCTGAAGCTTGCTCGGCTGGTTCGCGGCGTTGACGGCCGTGGGCTTTCTCACGCTGTCGCCTCTCCATAGCCTGCCGAACCAGCCCTTTTCCTCCTTGGGCGGCTGCGGAAATTGAGGAGGAGGCTGCACGGGGTGTGCCCCGATGGACATCTGGCCCGGCTGCATGAAGTGTGGCGGTAGTTGCTGATGCTGCACGGCCTGCATGCCTGGCTGTGGAAACGGCCCGGGTTGGTAATAAGCATACTGCTGTTGCGGGAGCATGCTGGTAAGGCTGCCCTGCATCTGCATGCTAGGATGCGTCCTTGGCGGGGCAACCGTCAAGGGAAACTGAGGGGGCGCTGAACCCGGCGGTGCTTGTGGTGGTAACTGGCCTGGCCGTGTGGATGTTGGCGGCGGAAATGTTGCGTGTACGCTCTGCGTTGCGCTGCCTGGGGCCTCTGGGGCCACAGCTGGTGGCCCCTGAATAATCTGCATGGATGGCATTCTCCCATCCTGTTGCATGGGAAGCTGCGCCTGCCCCGCGGCTTGCAGCGGAAGGGGCAGGGGGGGCGGGCCATTCATCTGTATCTGGTGATCGACTGGAGGAGGAGACGAGCCGGGCCCCTGCTGAGCCAAAGATGGCAATGAGGCTGGGACAAAGGTGCCGTGGCTGGCATTAGACAGGGGGTGTTGCGGGACAGCAGGTGGTGGTGTCGCTTGAGGGGCTTGTTCGTACGATGCCCCCACGGACGCCGTGTGTTCGGCATTCTTGTGAATAACTGAAAGAGGCTGGACCTGGGCACTGCTCGCGAGCTGCGCAAAATCCAGGCCAGAATCTTCTTGTTGATTGTCAAGCCCGCCAGTGTGCGCTTGATCTGGCTTGTTTGGACTTCCAGACCCAGGGAGTTGAGAAACGTCGGTGGGATGGGAGGCGAGCGGGTAACCTCCGGTTGAGAACAGATTGCCTGGGGCCGATGAGGTCGTCTCCGGTGTCGCATCTGGCAACGGAGACTGGAAAGAAGCCATGGGAGATGGTCCAAGGCCAACGGCCGGGGCAGGTATGCTGACCTGGCCTAGTGGCGCTTGACCTGCGGGTGGGACCTCCGGCACAAAGCTGACCATCGCCACAGCAGGCGGCGAGATCGCGGGGAAGCCTTGCGAGACATTGCTTTGCTGCGTTGGCGGCGAGGAGGCACGCGAGAGAGGGCTAGGCGTTCTGGGGCTCGGACTTGGTACTCGAGGGATGACAGCAGAGCGGGGCGGGGTCATCTGCTGTTGTTCGACATGGGCAACTCTGGAATCGCTGGGGATCTGGTCTGTGGCCGCATTTGCTGAGATCACATATGAAGCTTGAATCCGAATGGCCTCATCCGTGGGCGGGACCATGTTCGGCTGCGTCAAGGGTCCGTCGCCGACTTGGGCCGTGGCGTCCGTGGCGTTGGATTGGGATACGATTTGAACAGAGACGGGAGCTTCGGCAGGGCCATCCACGGTATTTCGAGAAGCGATAAATTCGTCAGCTCCTCGCAATGCTGGTTCCGAGCCTGTGGGCTCCTGTTCGTGATTGCCGGGAACCATGCTCACTTCGTGCGCTGGGACTATTGAGGGTTCTCGAATGCCAGAGGCAGGGGTCGCCTCTGTCTGTACTGCTGCAGCTGCTGTGCTGGTCGACGCAGGTGAAACATCCGCAACCCTGACTGGAGATGACGTTGACAAGACTGGCTGGTCGCTGAATTCCGGTGTGACAGCAGATGTATGGTTGGACGCTGCCACCCGAGGAGTGGACCGGGCCGAAGGTTCCGGCGTGATACTGGAGCCGCTCGGAATGCTTTGCTCAAGCGGCGTGTGCCTCACAGACTGCAACTTCTCACTAGACGCAGTCGAGGTGTTGGACAGCGCCGTTCCCTCAACCCTGGTTGGCGCCGGAGGAAGCAGATCTGCGACGACTGTAGCATCGAGTTGACTCGCGACCTCAGTTTGCCCGGAAGAAGCGACCGTCTCGGTTGCGGCCTGCAAGATCTCAGGTTTGGGGTTCGATTCAAGCTCTGAGCTCGATAACGCTGGGGTAAAACCGCCAACAAGATTGAGCGGCGCCGGAGCACCCGCCGAGGTAATCATGCCCAGCTCGATTGTGGTCGGTGGCCTAAAGGAAGACACGGCAGTTGGCACACCGCTCGGCAGCGGAGAGGACTTGCGGGAGAGGTTCAGGGGCGGCGGCAGGTCAGGGCTGGAGGACGGGAGAGGGGCGGAATATTGCTGGGGCATCGCCGTACCTGCCTCTTCTTCGAGTGTAACATGGCCGCTGATGCCAAGCGAAGAAGGCGCCTGATGAGAACCTAGATCCTGCATTGCAAAGGGCACGCTCGCCGACGAGTGTGGGAGGTGTGGACGGACGCCCATATACGGGAGCGAGGGGAGGTGAGCAGGCAGTGTGCTTGTTCTCGATGTCTGTGGTCTCCCACGTATCGACGTCTCGGAAGGCGTGCTTGTCGCATGGCCGTGCCCGTATCCGGTCTTGGACAAATCTTGCATGGTGTCGTCTATGTCACGCTGCAGATCGCGATATGGTTTGTACGCTTGATAGGTTCGGGTAGGGCTCACCCGCTGACTCTGAGGCGGGGACTGCGCACGTACGACGGGGCGGCCACGGGCAGGCTGAAGGACCGATGGAAAGTGTGCAAGGCCGCCGGATGGGGTTTGGTTGGCGGGCAGGGAGATGCTCTCATGGCGCGCCCCGGAACCGGGGATGGTGATTTGTCCAGCGTCGGCAGCGGAATTCAGGGGCAGTTTGGGAGGAACATGCGGTGGCAGCAGGGCAGCCGGGACATCGGATGGCGGAGCACGAGGCATGGCGAGCTCGGCTTGCGAGTGTCTCCTGTCATCATTGGCTTGCGCCGAGCTCCGGAGCTCGAAGGTAGAATGTCTCTTCGCGGCAGCGGTCACGAGCACACCGTGTCTTATCGGATTGTATGGCAGGTATTTGCTTGGTGTCGGTTGTGCAGCGCCAACGGACGTTTGCGGCACGGTGTTGGCAGGCTGAGGGGTGGAGTTCTGCCGAACCGGTTCGTATGGCCTTCTTAGCAGCTCTTGGACGGCTTTTTGGGCTTGTTGATGTTGCTCTTGTTGCATCCTTGTCGACTGCGAGGCGAGTGATTTCTGCTCCGCTGCGTTACGGGTAGGTTTCCGTGCAGCAGTGGCCTCGTCAGAGGGCAGTTCGACTGGAGCCAAGTGGAAGGCGTTGGCGTAAGGTGCGGGCTCCGACGTATAAATCATGATCTCGTTGCCTGGTAATTCCACGGGTGCAGGATTGATCTCATCGTCGCATCGAGCAGTCAACTCGCTGGCGAGCTCGGCAACAAATCCGAGCGGGTTGTATGGAACCTCGCGGCTGTCGAGAAGTGGGATCTCCGTCTCGGGAGAAGTCGCGACCTCAACGTCGGCAGGGACAATATCGCTGCTCTGAACAACAACCGCTTGGTCCATTTCTGGGGTTACGGTTGCTGGCTGAATGCTGGGAACCTGTGGAGTGGTCTCCGCACTTGCTAAGGGCGATACGTGCGAGCGTAGGGTCGCGACCGTTCCTTTGCCCGGCGACGCTGCAGCAGTGGTCGCTGGTGATGGATCATCGCCACGCGGCCTGCTGGCGATGTCCCTCTTGCCATCGTCGGCGGCCACCGCGGTGCTAGACCCTTCGCCGCGCTCTTCCTCCTCGTCCTCCTCGTGTAAGGGACTGATATCGTTGTACGCCCCGGGCCCCATGTACATGAGGCCATCGGGCTGGAGCCAGAATTGGCTGGCGTCGTCATCCTGCTCCGAGCTGACATTCGAAGCAGCCCGTTCTCGCCATTTGGCACCGGCTGCCTGTTTCCGCGCTGACTCGCCCAGAGTACTCCGTCGCTTGATCTGTTGCTGGCTTACCAACCTCTCTTCGGGGGCCAAGTCAAGCGGTGTCGCGTTGTCGTCGACATATTCGGGGAACTCGTCGCCCGGCTTCGGAAAGGTGTACTGGATGATACCGGTGGGCTTGTAGCGGTAGAACCAGCGCGAGCCGTCGTAGTCCCATTCCCAGTTCTCTGGGAGGGCAGCCATCGTGGAAGTCGCCTCTGGTCGCCGTTGCGGTGTGGAAAGGGTCGGGAAGAGGGGCTGGGCAGCGATTGCGCTCTCTGCCCGATCTCGGCCTGAGCGACGCGGGCTGTCGCAATCAGGAACTGGCGACAGCGACAGCCGTGAGACGCAGCCGGCGCGTCGACGCCCGTAGGGCAGGAGGAAACAGAAAAAGGCACAGTTCAGCAACTCAAACTGTTGGGTTGCCAACACATGTTTGCACCGCACCGCAACCCTCGGCGGAAGGACCAGAAAGGATCGGCAGGGTCCAAGACGGAGGGGTGGAATGCGGGATGGAGAGTAAGGAACGGGACAACTCGAGACCGCTCGACATGGCGCGCTGCTCCTCTGTTCTGTTCAGCCAAGCAAGCACGCCTTTCTCGAAGCAGCAAAGTGCGGCTGAAGGTGGATAGCGGGGCTATTGGCAAACGCCTCCGTCCTATTGAATCTGATTCTGAACCCTGAGTCGATCGTCAGGTCGCGCTATGGTGTAGCCGTGCTCAACCCATCTGAAGCCGTGAGTGCAGCTGACTGGGTTCGGGATGTCGCCCTGTGCAAACCTCCATCGACGGAGCGCCCTGCGCAATTCCATTCCCCTTGCCCTTCGTCGGGCGGAGCCAAGTAAAAACCAAGTCCGCCTGGTAGCTGGAGGCGGCCACCTTGATAATATGGATGGCTAAGCGAGCATTGGACTGGAGGTATATCTGATACCTATCTGATAAAGAGTCAGTTTCAAGAAATCCACGTTGCCAGTGTTAGAGTGAGACTCCGCCCCCCAGACGCCAGATGTGAGCGATGCAACTTTATTTAAAAACCTTCCAGGGTGCTGTTGCGAGATGCCTGCCCGGAACAAACGCACCCCGTGGCCCACTAAACTAAGCCCCACAAAGAGCACACCAATTGGGTGTTTGGTTACTACCACTGTGTCATCCTCGTAAAGTCATCGATGGACATAACAGCCACACACATGGTGAATCAGCATTGCTCCTTCTGAGGAACTCTCGCTCGCTCCCGCACACAGAGTCGAGGTCAAACCTAAGACATCGCAGATCCCTTTAACGTTATCCGGAATTATCACACGAACCCCAGTGGCAGGCAGCGTGCACAACAGGCTTGGCACGTTGCGCGCCTGCGGTCCTTTCCGTGCTGAATCAGACAATCTGTGATGCTGATCATGGATGTTCACGTAAGCGACGAAGCTCACTGGTGCAACTTCGCGTTGACTGGTCTTGCAATGAAAGCGGTAGCTCACTGCACCCGTCAACACAGCACCGCCACCGCCACCGCTTTCTCTTGATGATTGACAGCAGCCAAACAAGCCTCACTACCTACCTACCTACCTACCTACCTACCTACCTACCTACCTACCTACCTACCTACCTACCTACCTACCGTGCTACCTAGATATTTACTTAACCTAAGGTAGTACGTAGGTGTGCACTTCCAGCCCCACACCGATACCCGCACGGAGTGCAGCCGTCGATCTCATTGTCACTGTTGTAGCTTTTTTTTTTTTTCGCGAAAAGAACCTCTCTTGAAACTATACTAAGCTAAAGAGGAAGAAATACTAGCAGGCAGAGTTCCGAGTAGTGTGCGTGATTTGGAAATTTCTCTACCTTACAGGGGCAGCACAAGGGGACCTGGGGCTGGGGGAAGGGTCTACCGATGATCCATCTTGACGAGCAGTTCAAACGCCTCATCGCTCTCGCCGTCGAGGTTCCCCGGCCCTCCGGGGATCAGCAGACGCAGTCGGCGGACCTCTTGGCGCTGGTGCTCCGACTCCTCATGCCGTTCCGGATCCATGGCCAAAGCCCTGGAGTAGGTATGGGTGCATCGAGCAAGAATACCCCGGGGTACTTTAACCAACTTGCCAATGGCTACAGATATCTCTGTCTCTTCTCTGTGATTAACTATATTAGCACACTGTTCCGACCTTCCGCCGTGTGTACTAGCCGTTCCAGTGTGCGGGTGATGTCTGCTGTTGGGCGACACGGGGTTAAGGTATGTATCATTGCACATCCCATCGTACGAGACGTTGCGTAGGTGCCCAAGGATTCGATAAGGGTTTCTTACATGGCATCCGTGACTCGGCCTTGTTTCATGGCTACGTCTCCTGCCCGGTACGCACAATACGAGCTGAGCCAGCTGAAGTGGCTTAGATGTCCCGAGTTCCCCAAGATGTGCTTGGCCTTATCAACATGTGCCTTGGCGTCTTTGAGGCGCTCCATTCTCTCGTTCGAAGAGAGGCGAATGCCAGGTGGCCGCTGGCTTTCGTGTCAGCATGAAAAGGGTGGGGTGAGGCTGCTGTCCAAGAAGGGGAAACATACTAAACTTGCAGATACCAGCTCTTCATGCTCTCTGCGTCTGCAAGAGATTTGTCCTGGAGGTTGTCAGCTTCCTCGTACCTGCCCAAACAGTACAGATTCCGCGAGATATTGTATCCCCAGACCAGCTTTCTTCCTGGTATCTCGCCCGCTGGACCATCCAGGATTTCGCCAGCTTTCATCTGGAGTATCAATGCTTCTTCATATCGTCCCTGGCTGGCGACCGCCATGCTGAGCCAACTGTACGCGAGAGCCACAAGCAGGTCGTCCGGCTCAAGTAACTCAAGGCGGATGTTGAGGCCGTCGGTCATCTCGTCAGCCGCCCTGGCAAACTCAGAAGTTCAGGGGTGGTACAAGCACTGCAGAGACTGCAGGAATTCCCAGGTCAGCGGTTCTCTTCGATCCGCTGGGCACTTGTGATATGCGCCGCCGGCAGTATCGAGAAGAAACAGGAACGGCGCCCGTCGTGTCGTTGTCGTGAATGGCACTGTGCGAGGGTATCATCAAATATTAGCCGGTACAATCATCCAGTCAGAAAGTAGAAGAAGCATGAGGCACCCACTTGGCAGCATTGACCATCAGAGTGACGAAGACCAGGCTGGGTATGGGAGGGTCTGGTTTGGTCTGCGAGTCGTTGTAGTTCCCAGCCAGCGCTAGCGCTTGTGGGATATATCGCTCATAACGTTACAGAATCCATTCCTCGTCGTCAAACTTGTTGAGAAGATCCCGCGGAAGTTTTGAGAGCAGTAATTTCGTAGTGGCCTCGAATTTCTCCTGTGGGTTTTCCATTCGCGCCCGATGCTCGCATTGCACTAATCGATGGATTCGGAATGTGCCTTGCTCGAGGTTCTTTCTAACCAAAGCATGATGGGTCAGCTCCTCCAACGCATCGCCTAAGCTGAGGTACGGTTTCAGTTGTGACTGGAGCTTCAACCCCTTGAGGAGGGTACTCACGAGAGAAGAAAAAACATGATGTTTACCTGAGCTCGTCTTCGCAGAAAGAGAGTAACTCGGGCAGGTTCTCAGACTCAAAGGGTGCGAATACCTCGGAGGGGACAGAGTCTGCGGAGAAAAACTCAAGACTCCGAGACAAGCGCGTGCTTCAGGTCCTAGACTCTGGAAGGAGATCTCCCACACTTATCGAGAGAGTGCCGGTATCCCAAATATTTCCACCCGCTCTTCCTCTGCTTATGTAATTAAACGCTGGTCGTGTTTGGCGTAGTTACATTGCCTGAAACTCCCTTATAGAGCAGTTTCTGGCATTGATGAGTGCAGCCATCTGGGTAAGGGCCAAAGGAAGACCGGCCAGCTGCTTGGTCACTTCCCGTGACGCCTCTGCCTCGTTGCCGGTTCGCTTTCTCTTGTGCGTTATGGCAAGCAGAACCTTGGCACCATCTTCGACATTGAATTCGTTCACTTCAAGCCCATAATCGATGGGAAGGGTAGCCACCAGAACGTCTCTTGTGGTTACGAGGACCGCACCATGTCTGAAGGCTGGCCAACAATCGTCGAGAGCGTCATGGCTGTCAACATTGTCGAATATCAGTAACCACTTGGCAGCTTCGTTGGGTTAGTGCTGGAAGCCTTGCAGGTCTCCGGTGATCTTGGTGTCTTACATGTCTTCTGCAGCCAAAGCAGAACGAGGACCATTTTTTCCTGATGCGATTGAGGGTGGGCGTTTGGGAGCTGAAGCGCATCAACGGCAATGCGGCTAAAACTTTGTCGAATGGAGAGCTGATCTTGTGCAGCAATCCAGAGCACGGCGTCCAGCTGCTCAACCTTGGAATAGGCATAGGCGAGCGCAATCTGTGTCTTGCCGATGCCACCGAGGCCGTACAGCGCGATGGACGAGAGACGCTTCCCTGTGTCTGCGGGCCGTAAATGATCGTCGATCTTCTTCATGATACCCTGGCGGCCAAAGAACTGGCTGTTTTCCGCCACGGGGGGGTTGTTACAGGGAAGTGTAACATTCCCCTGTCTGCCTCCGCCCTGTGGGAGGAGCTGCTGAAGTTGGCTCATCTCGCTGATCGCCCGGGCCTGTTTCTCAGCCATCTCGGCGACCTTCTCGATGCGCCTGACCGCTTCGTCAATGTTCTAATAGGCAGCCTCGTGGCAAGATGCTATTGCCCTTCAGGCGGTCTCGTTCAGTGTCGCTGGGTGGGACACGTAAGGTTTAGAGCTGGGTCCACCGAATGTCGAGCTGAATGGTGGGCGTGAACATACCTCGTCGCACCTGTGCTTCATTCTGGAACGTCATGAAATATTGAGCCACAAAAAGGTAATTTCCTTGTTAACCTCAACCGTGTCGCTCATTGTCTTGGAGAAATCGACGATGCTTGGCTTGCAGTCATTAAATGCGCGTAGTTCGTGGCCAATCTTCTCGAGCCATCTGCTGATGCGGTCCAGCGGACTGACAGGGCCTGTGGTTGACAATGCAACCTACAAGGCATTGTCCCGTTCCTCAGCATGTGTCCTAGCCGCAGGAGGATAGCTCGTGACGTTGTGCTGTCCGTACCTTGAAAACTAGAAAGGACAAGCCTCACATCATCGACGTGTTGACTGGATGTGCCATCATGCTGACAAAGTTCTGGGCAAACGTCTCGTACTGCGCGAGGGTGGAATGGATCAACATGATGGCCTTCTTGGACTGCGCATCCGGGTGCTCAGTGATGAGTCTCTCTAGTGCGCCCTGAAAACCCTGAAGGGACGTGACCTGCAGAGCGCGTTGATAGTCATGGCGTTCCAACGTTTTCTCACACTCTTGGAGTTGTCGGAACGAAGCCGCCATGATGGCTGCATTCAACGGACCTTGGTGGTTGATTAGTGCCCGCACTGCAACCCCTCCTTCTTAGCCACTTAGCAATCTTCCGTGGGCATCGTCAGCATAACCTTTTGCAATACTGGCTCGTTCTGTTGAATCTACCACGTTGGCTCTGAATAGCATCTTCCAGCGGCTGTCTCGACGGTCGTTACCATACGGGTTCCGACAGGAGTGTGTCGTGCCATGATTGGGTGTATATCTCGTCGCTGGCAATGGTAGAAACTTATCAGCGTGCTCCAGGGGAAGTGACTCGAGGCTTTCGGCGGGGAGTGTGACGCTACGATGGCATGCAGGACTCACTATGATGAGGCTCCGTCAGTGTCGGCGCTCGAGAGGGGATCCTGCAGTCGCATTTTGCTGTCCTCAGGTTGTTAAGCACAGGCAGACGTGCAATCAGCCAGTTCTCTCGCGTGAGCCGCCTGGTGACGATCATCGACAGTTGTGGTGGCTAATGGGTAGAAAGCGGGGGGTGGTCCGGTGCCTTGAGGTAGGACAGCGAGGGGAAAAGTGCGTTATGGGCGCAGGTGGCTTCGGTCGCAGGCTGCCGGGTGAGATGTGGCATTCAATTTCAGGGAAGGTAGTCCTGCTTGCCTTGCGTTATTAGTACCTGCCTTCCCACAGCTGGCTGGATCTCGCTTGCGCAAAAGAAGTTTCGACAGAACATAACTAACCCGAGGTCGCGATGGGCCGAATGCGGGCTGCGACATACGAGTGCAATTCATCTATGCCTGCTGCGGAAAACTTGCCGACTTGCCATGTGCAAGAGCTGCTTCATGTCCTGTGGAGTGGTGCATACCCGGGAGCGGGACCAGCATCATACCTGGGAAAACAGAGCGCGGTGTCTACATTGCTCAAACTAATAATTTGCCTCACCTGGGGTCACGGTTGATGGTGCTCCAGGGCTACAGCACCAGCCAGAGGCCAAGAAGTATCACAGAGGTCTGGAACGACGAACGAGATCCCGAGAGGTTCCTGGCGTTTCGGGCCGTCATCATTGTAGGAGGGGCTCAGTTTCCTCCAGTGTCTTGTGGGGACTGCACAGCTGGCAGTCGCGGTCGTCAAGTGTGTGTACATGGAAGAATATATAGAGGCGGATAGACAGAGCTAGTAAGGTGCGCAAGTTTCAGCGAAGAGTGTCATTTGGATGTAGTTAGCTAGATACCTTGACTTGCGTAACTGATAGTATCCATTTTCTGTAGCATTCTGGTCCATTCAACACAGCCGCACAATGCGCATGTCAAATCATTGGTTAAGGGCGAGCAGGTCCATAACTCCTGCCTCGCTCAAAGCCGGAGGAGTTCCAGACATTTTGGGTGAGCGAGGATGAATGATTGGTGTTTTCGATGTGCAGACCTCATCGATACACTTCTGGTCGGGGTTGGTGGCGTTGCAGAGGTCGAAACAGAGTGACTTGTCACTCACAGACAAGGAACAGGAGAATTCACCAGGCAAAAAGAGTTGGAGAAACCAGCAAACTCCCTTTGTCATTAGAAAATGAAAAATGAGGGAGGTTGATGGGTTGTAGTACGGAGGGACTGCGCGAAGGTTGCTTGCGGTGGCAGGCTCAACGCGCGACGACTGGGGATTTGTGCAGTTGAATCGCATGGTGTACTAGTACCTCTAACTTAGAGACCTCCTGTTTATTATTTTGGCTACCTACCTAGGTACCTACGCAATACATCAAAATAAGGACCACATGGCTTGCTGACTCAATCTGCCATGGGATAGTAAGTTATGAGCTTGCCTCTGAATTTGTAAGTTGTCTGACCGAGACAAGCTAGTTAAACAGAAATGCATCCTTCTAACCACAGCACACAAAAGCTCAGGTCGGCGCCAAGAACAGCCTGACGTCATTCACCAGGCACCCAGGGCCAAAGTCGTCCACTCACCCGGCACAGACCTTTTGGCGAACAAAAGGGAATCGGGAAGGAAAGGCCGCCCATCATCAACCCACTTGGAGAAGGCACAGGCTGACGCCACAAGCACCCACTTGGTGATTCCAGGCGCCTTTCACGCCCGCCCTGGTTTAACAGCGGATTCTACTGAGGTGAGCTGCGCTGTCGTAGAAGACATGGTGGTTCTTGCGCACCCTGACTCGCCGAGACGTCGCCAATGCGGTGGCACGGTTCACGCGATGGCCTCCCCTGCTCCCGTAACTGACCGGCTCCAAAACCGCCAACCCCGGAGCCGAAGGCAAGGTTGGGATTCAAGTCGTCCCACCCTCGCTGTGGGTCGTGTGCCGATCACCCAACGACCCTGAGATGGAAAATCCATGAGGCCCCCTCGGCCCTGAAGGGGTCGATCCCGTCGATTCCCCGGTGGTTTGCCTTCTCCCTCCGAAACGCGTCCCTGGACAGGTGTAGGAATAGCAGGCTCTTCAATGCGCGAGTATGTCTTCGCCGGCAGCATCGCCGCCCGTCCGGCCGACGCTGCATGTCCAGATGCCATCCTACTCGGGCGCAAGCCCCGACGTGGACTCGACCCAGACCAAGCTCGAACCGGACCACCTGGCGCTCGACGCAACCCCGCTGAGCCCAGACGACTCGAGGGAGGCAGCGAGCAGACTGCACGACGACATTGAGCTCCTCCGCGCGGAGCGCATTGTCTCGCACCAGGAACACGACGCAAGCCGATCAAGGTCCAGGAACAGGAGTCATACCGACCGCGTCGACGATGCCTTCAACACGACTGCCGCCCCCGTGGCCGCCGGAACTATCGCGCCGCTGAAGACGACATGGCTCACAAAGCTCTGGCTGTCCATCAGGAGATTCCCGCGCGTCCTGCGGTACGTCGTCTATGCCATCCCACTTGGTTTGCTCCTCCTGATTCCGGTCTTCATCGGCCTCCTTGTCTCTAATCGCGAGGACGATGCCGTGGGAGGCACCGGCGGGGTTCAACTTCTGTGGTTTGGCATCTGGCTGGAGGTTATCTGGCTCACGTTGTGGGCCTCGCGCATCGTCACCTCCATCATGCCCCAAGTTGTTGCCTTCGTTGCCGACACTGCCGGATCCACCAACCATAAAAAATGGAAGGACATCGGACGCCAGCTCGAGTTGCCGACGGCCCTGTTTCTTTGGCTGTTGGCGGTCTTGGTATCCTACCATCCCATCTTGGACACGCATCGCGCCGCCAAGAGTGGTGGCGGCAAGAGCCCCGACGTCCCATGGATCGACATCGTGTACAAGGTCATCATAGCGCTCTTCGTCCTTGCGACACTGAACCTGGTGGAGAAGATATTGATCAAGTGGATCGCGACGTCCTTCCACCTTCGCACGTATTCCCACCGTATCCGCGAGAACCAGATGCAGATTGAGTGCCTCGTCACCCTGTACACGTACGCAAAGACGCGTCTTGAGGCTCAAGATCCGCTGTGGGAATCCACGGCAAGCAAGCGGGGTTCGACCGAGGGGCCGTCGCCTCTGAGGACCTTCCAGAACAACGCTCGGCATGTTTGGAGCAAGGTTGGCGACGCCGCCAACCGCGTGGCCGGCGACTTTACTGGACGGAACATCCTGAAGGGGAATCACCCCCGCAAGGTTGTATTGGAACTGTTACGCAACACAGGGTCCAGCTACACGCTGGCCCGCGTCTTCTACCGCACCTTTGTGCAGCCGGGCAAGTTGACCATCATGGTGGAAGACCTATGTCCGGCCGTGTCGAACCAGGAGGAGGCCGAAGCGTGCTTCTCCGTCTTTGATAAGGACCTCAACGGCGACATCTCGATGGAGGAGCTCGAGATGGTCTGCAACGAGATTCACCTGGAGAAGAAGGCCATTGCTGCCTCGCTCAAGGATTTGGATTCGGTCATCAAGAAGCTCGATGAGGTTTTCATGTTCGTCATTGTGGTGATTGTCATCATCGTGTTCATCAGCATCATTTCCAACTCGGCCGCCGCGGCCCTGACTTCGGCGGGCACCGTGATCTTGGGTCTTTCTTGGCTGTTGCAGGCGACGGCTCAAGAGTTTCTCCAGGTGAGTTGGTTGTTCGACGCCGAGCTTTCTGCAAATGCACACACTGATGTGGACAGTCTATCATCTTTGTCTTCGTAAAGCATCCGTTCGACGTCGGTGATCGCGTCACCATCTACGGCAACACGGGCCCTCTGATGAGAGGGGATGACTATTATGTACTCGAGGTGTCGCTCCTGTACACCGAGTTCAAAAAGATGGAAGGCCATGTCGTGCAGGCGCCAAATTCCGTCTTGAACACCCTTTTCATTCTCAACCAGAGGCGCAGTCAGGGGTTGGCCGACCCGATCAACTTGAAACTCCGCTTTGGGACATCCGAGGCACAAATCGAGGAGCTAAAGGCGAGAATGCTCGAGTTCTGCCTCCAACATAAGAGAGATTACGCACCCAACATCATTTCGGAGGTGCAGACCATCGACGAAGTCAACAGCATCACCATGAACTTCATCTTCTTCCACAAGAGCAATTACCAGAACGAGCTGCTCCGCCTGAACCGGCACAACAGATTTGCCGTTGAGCTCATGCGCCAGATGCACGAGATGGGCCTGGAGACGCCCCGAGTTGTGCAGCCGGGGGGCATGCGGGACATGCCGTTGTACTGGACTCAGGTGCAGCCACCTCCAGTCTATCCGAGCTCGGCCCATGCTGCCCAACCGCCGGCTTTCAGCTCGGCCTTACGCAGGAGAGGCAACAGCAGGGCGGCGGTGGTTGAAGCGGGCGTCGACTTCCAAGATGTCTATCACAACCGGAAGCGGGACAACAGCGTATCTCGGCTGCCGTCTATCCGGCAGTCGACACGAGAGGAAGAGGAGGCACCAGGCCGCATCAGCACAGACGAGCGCTGGGAAGTGTCGGAGAAGAGACCCAGTATGGAGAGTGAATCGACACAGCGGAGGGCATGGCGGTCTGGCGGCAGGGAAGCGAGGAAGGGCTCGTTAAGCCACGCCGTGTGAACGAACATCAAGCCAGTGTTCATGAATTCTATCACTACAACAGGATCAAATGTGATACGCTGCCATCTCTGCATCAAACTCGATCATGTCCCTCACACATTACCCTTTTCATCATGGTTTCAACAGCTTTGGAAAGCCTTCCCCATCGTGGACAACCTACACAGTTTCACCGCCGTTCCTGCCTACCTAATTACCGCCCACCACCCTCTTACACTGAACCTTCTTGCCACCCACCACCTCGCACTCCGTCAACTTTCCACCCTGCGCCTGCAGGTTCACATCCAGCACCTGCGCCCCATCCACTCCCTTCTCCTCCCCACCCGCAAGCTCCACGCCCGCGGCACTGAACGCAACACTCCCAAAATCCGCAAACGCAACCGGAATATCCGGCCTCCCCTCCAGCGGGAAATCCTCCACCGCCCACGCCGCCTCCCGCCCGCACAGCGCGCCCGCCACGACCTGCCGCGCGCTCTTGACCGGCCTGGCGCCGCCGAGGTCCGCGCAGCTGACGTTGGCGCCAAAGTTCTCCGCCAGCACCACCACCTCCTCTGCGGCGGCGCCGCTCAGCGTGAAGCGCACGACATCCCCCGCGGCGGCCGCAAAGCCGCCGTCGAAGCCCTTTTCCGACGACGACGACCCGCTGGTGCCGCCCGGCGCGGCGAACTGGTACCACGCGAAGGGGTTCTGCTCGCCGCCGACTGTGCCGTCCCAGAAGACGTCGATGCCGGCCCGCAGGGCGCCGCCGCAGGATTGGGAGGGGGTGCCCTGGGCCGCGCTGTCGATGCCGACCCAGAAGGAGGCCGCGTACACGCCGACGGGGTTGTTGGCGGTGGGCCCGGTGGTGGGCGGCTTGGCGTGGGGCACGCGGAAGACGGCGTGCACGGAGGAAATGGTGCTGGCGCTGGCGTTGGAGGAGGGGAGGGCGAGGTTGGCGCCGCCTTTGGTGGACTCGGTGCTGGCTGCGAGAAGGTGGGCGTTGGCGGTGGATGGGGCACCGAAGGTGTGGAGGAGGCGGTACGGGGTGCTGCCGCGGGGGAGGGTGGCAGCTGTGGCGGCCGTGGGGAGGAGGAGGTTGAAGAGGGTTGTTGACTTCATGGTGGTGGTGGCCGTGTGTAAGTGAGCGAGTGTGTGGAAGAGTGAATGAGTCAGGATTAGTGAGAGTGGGAAAAAACAGCAACGATGGAACAGAAGTTCTAGAAGTAATCAACTCTGTCTTAAATCTCAATCCCAGACAAACGAAGAACCAAAATAAACTGCAAGTGAGATCTCCGCCCTTGCAGATCCCTAAAAAACAAGAAACACAGAAAGGGCCCAGCAGCAAACAGCCATAGGCGGGTCCCCCTTATAACTCCCGCCCCTGGCCCAATCATGCCAACACAGCCTCAGGTACGGTGGACGCACTGCATCCAATCCGCGGCTCGCTAGAGCATGCCAATACCACTCTCCGCAGGAAGACTCGCCCGGGTGGTCGCACCGCATCGCTGCGACGATCTCGGTCAGGGGCACCACCAAGCTCTTGGCATCGCCACTTGTCTGCCTGCCTTTCAGTCCGAGTACAGCCGGAGCAAACACTGAAGGGTTCGACTCATCGCTTCTCAAAATCCGAACCGCCAAACGAGGAGAACAGGCCCGCTCATTGCGCTGATCTTAACCGACAAAAAGGGGGCAGGGCCTCGCCCCGTGCACCACACTAAGCTGCACGTACGCGGCGGCGTCTGTCAGGTACGAGGGCCAAGAAGCGGGTGCATTCATATCACCCGGCGCGCCCATTGGTCGGGCCCATCCAACGGCACGTCTGGGTGCTTCCGGGCCGCATTGTCCCCGACGGGCAGACAAAAGCCTCGACCGACCGGTACGAGGTCGCACGACAGGACAAAGTCCTGTCCCGAAACAAAATCGACACCAAGCCGTCACTTCCGTAGCAAACGAGTTGCTATACCGCCAGCGTAAATACACCCGAATCGCCTGCCATAACCATGATCTTTTGAACGTGACAACATGCAAAACCGCTCTCCTCCACGGACTGTACACCAGTTGTTAGACAAGCCAACTCTAACTACACACAGTCGGTACCCAACTCAGCGCTCTCTCACGCTCTCTCGCTCGCTCAAGCAAAATCCACCGTCCAGTCCGCCCCAATCCTCGCACCAACCTTCTTCACAACCGCAAACGCGGCCCGGCCCTGCGCCGCAGGCGTGAACTCGACCTTAGCCTCCCAGGTCTTGCCCTCCGAACGAACCTTGACCGTCTCCTTACTCTTCCACGCAGCCGGCGCACCAACCACGACAATCTTATCCACACCCACACCGC
The DNA here is from genome assembly GCA_023628555.1 of Chaetomiaceae sp. R4402. Classification (NCBI taxonomy): domain Eukaryota; kingdom Fungi; phylum Ascomycota; class Sordariomycetes; order Sordariales; family Chaetomiaceae; species Chaetomiaceae sp. R4402. The sequence continues at coordinate 578,849 of JAMAKO010000003.1, forward strand.
GCATCCGGCGCAGCCACTCGCCCTCCTCCTTCTCGGGCAGGGCCGGGCGGCCCTCGGCGTCGACCGAGCCCAAACTCTTAGCAGCGCCGTCAAAGACAAACTTGCGGTGGATGTACTGCCCTCGCTGGAAGTCGTACGAGTCGCCGTCGTCAACATACAGGTCGCCCTCAGCAGTCTTCCCGTCCTTGGGGAGCGTGACGACCAGCGTGTAGTCGTCCCAGCGCATGAGCGCGCTGGAGCGGCGCGGCACGTCGCGGCGGGCAAAGACGTGGCCGCCGCGCATGAGCAGCGGGATCTTGTGTAGCGGGGCGCTCAGCGAGACCGTCTTGCCCTTGGCGGTCGGGACGACGTCGTAGGTGAAGTAGTCGTAGTAGACCTCGGCGTCGGGAATCCAGATTTCGGCGGTCTCCTTGTCCTTCTCGGTGACCGGCTTCGCCAGCAGACCCGTGCTGCCGACAAAAAACTGGTCGTCGACGGCGAAGCCGGCTTCCTCGGAGGGGTGGGTGTAGAACATGGGCTGGACGATCGGGGTGCCGTCGAGGTGGGCGTGGCGGAAGGCGGTGTACCACGCCGGCAGCAGGCTGTAGCGCAGGCGGAGCGCCGCCGCGATGATGGTGTTGTAGGGCTCGCCCATCAGGTACGGCTCGCGGCGGCGGGCGTCGATGTGCGCGTGCCCGCGGAAGAAGGGGTAGAAGGCGCCGGCCTGGTACCAGCGCGTCAGGAGATCCTTCTCCGGGTTGCCGAAGAAGCCGCCCACGTCGGCGCCCGAGAATGGGAAGCCCGAGATGCCCTGGCTGAGGACCATGGGGATCGAGGCCTGGAGGTGGTCCCACGCGGCCTGGTTGTCGCCGGTCCACATGGCGCCGACGCGCTGGGAGCCGGCGAAGAAGGCGCGGGTCAGTACGAAGGGACGACGGAGCTCGCCCGGCTTGCGGGTCTGCAGGGCGTGGTAGGTGGCGTTTTGGAAGGTCATGCCGTTCAGGTTGTGCACGTCGCGGTGCTCCCAGTTGCCGTGATGGAGGTTGTCCTTGGGCATGGTCGTCTCGGGCCCGTTGAAGACGGACGGCTCGTTCATGTCATTCCAGATCCACGTGTTCTCCATGGTGCCCTTAAACGCGTCGTACTTGAACAGCGACGACCACCACTCACGCGCCGCGGGGCTGAACGCGTCAATCCAGTGCGACGAACCCGGCCAGCACCAGCCCTCAAAGATGCTGCCCTCCTTGTTCTTGACGGCGAGATCCTTGGACTTGAGCTCGGCCACGACGGGGTAGTTATCAACGTTCTTGATGTGCGGGTCAATGATGGTGACCAGCTTGCGGCCGTGGCTGTCCAGCTGCTTGCCCATGCCAATGGGGTCCGTGAAGCCGTGCTTGTCCCACGTGAAGTACTTCTTCTCGTCAGTATACTCGATATCGAGCCAGATGACGTCGTACGGCATGTGGAACTTGTCCATCTTGCGGTCCACATCCTTGACGTCCTCGTCCGAGACGTAGTTCCACCGGCACTGATGGTAGCCTAACGAGAACTCCTGGGGCATCGCCGTGGTGCCCGTGAGCTCTCCATACTTGGCGGTCAGGTCCTTGGGAGTCGGCCCCAGGAAGACGAACAGGTCCAGCACGCCGCTCTCAGAGATCCAGTGCGTGCGAGTGCTCGTCTTGGACTTCACTCCCAGAGCAAGCGGGTTCTTCGAGTCCTTGCCCTTGGTGATGTCGACCCACGTCTCAGCGGCATTCAGCCAGAAGACGCCAACGCTCGAGTCCTTGCGATGGGCCTGCATAAACGGAATGGCGCCGTAGAGCGTCATAGGGCTGTCGAGGATGTACTCAAAAACATCGGCATTGTACAGCCTGTAGGGCTCCTCGTAGTTGCCTTCGCCGCCACGGGTCTGCTTGAGCGAGAGCGGACCGGCATGGGACGGGATGCCGAACACGTGCTCGAAGCCGACAAACGAGATGTCAAGCGCAACACTCTCGGGCCCGCGAGGCTTGGTATCGGTGTTGCCGCCAAAGCTCTCGTCCCACCAGGTGCTCTCGTCTTCTCCTTGGGGCTCCTCCTTCTTTTCTTCGACCTTGTTCTCCTCCGTGTTCTCCTCGGTTGCCTCGCCCTCCTTCTTCTCCGGCTCTGGCTTCTCGATCTTTGGCCGCCAGTGCTCGACGTTCAACAGGCCCTGGTCGTTGATCTTGATCAGGCTGTGGCCGTCACGCTTGAAGTCGACGGCGAATGGAGAGAACTTGATGGTGGCCTCAAACTTCGCGGACGGGCCGTACTTGACGGTGAGCTGGGTCTTGTCCTCAGAATCGACCTTGGCCGCTGTGTCGAGCGCTGTTCCGCCGACAATGACCCACTGCTCGGCCTCATTGTAGCGCTCTTTTCTCGCTTTGCTGTCGTGACGCAGCTCAATCTCTCCCTTTTGCCGCTTCTCCTCGTCGACCGTCACCCGCGCCGTTCCGGACTCGAAGAAGGAGACGGTGATGGGCAACCGCACAGTCTCGCCGCTGTCGTTGATCGTCTTCAAAATGACTGCCTGGTACTGTCCATCCTTGAACGAGCCAGATTCGGGGGCGATGCTGTAGGGCGACTGCCACGAGCTCGAGGCGAGGGCGTGGTCGGCGAAGGCACGGTTGCGGGTGCAGAAGCCCGACTGGTGGCACTTCTTGAAGTCATGCTCCTTGACGGCGCCTGCATTTGTCAATTGCATGGTCAGAGAACAATTTGACGGGCCTGGAGTGTCAGAGCCTACCTGCGGGGGCAAACGCAGCCGAGAGCGCAGATAGCAGGCCGAGGTAGGCCGTCCATCTCGAGGACAGCGGCGCCGCGACAAGCATGTCGACGACCTAGGGCCCCAAATTGCGGGAGCACGGCGCAATTGTGACGCAACCGGGGCCGAAAGGTGAGAAGAACAGAGGGCAAAAAAAGGCAAGGCAACCCTATGTTGCCTCCGTGTTCATCGAAGAAACCTCCAGGCTACAAGGCGCTCTTTAGAACTGTCACGCAACGAACCGTTGGTGTGTTGTTTCGAGGGGCATCGATGACCTCGGAGGCTCCAAAGCTGACACCTTAACCGATTGGCCCTCTGCTAAACAGGGGTGCGCCAGCATCCATGTTGACGGCGTCCCCTGCAAGCCCACCGGCACCCTTTTAGCCGGCAATTGCCAGGCCTGTGACCTTCGTTTACCTGCATATTTGCGTACAATTACTCCGTAACGAGGTCAAGAACGACGGCCGCTTCTTCCTGGGTGTCATTGCGATGTTAGACGAACTATCATCATCACTGCAGATTTTGGCCCGATCCAATGTGTTTGTGAGCTGGATCTTGCAGACCAGAGGGTCAGCTGCAGGTACCGGAGCAAGTTCGAAAGCAGCAGAAACATGGATCTAGACACCTTGTTAGTACATATCACTGCTTGGTATCGACCAATGCGAGCTAGAGCGGTCAGCCAGGCGGATATGCGCCATCGCGGGCTGCTGCGGTATTCGGGCAGTTCTAGGTTGTAACGGCTCCAGTGCGCTGCCGGTGGGCGAAGATAGAAAGTTGGCATTGGCAGGTCCCCCCGAGGTCCCTTCCATGATAGCTTGTTGCCGTTAGTGGTGGCAACCCAGGCGAACCCAGTGCCCAGTGCCCAGTTTGTTGGTTGAACCGAGATTGACAGACAGCACATCCGTTCACGAGCGGCAACCGCAGGTGCATACCTCACCCTTCCAATAAGTCGTTGGCATCACAGCCGTCGACTCGCCGCCAGCGTCGCGGCATTAACCTCCAGGAGCCGAGTTTAAGGAGACGCTTGTTGCGTGAAGAGGGTTTTGGGGTTGCGCAGCAGAAAGCATGGAGACATCAGCACCACAGCTGAAGCAGACCGCCGAAACGACAGGTCGGCGGAAGCATGGCCACGGCCGCTTGAGCTTTCCGTTCAGCTGCGAGATGTACGGATACTTGGCTCTGGGATTGGTGCTCTGCGCACTCATACATTTTTTTGGCGACCCCACCTCGTCCGCCCACCAGCTCCTCTTCGGGAGGGGTCCAGCTTCTTCAACCGCCCTTCCGCCACAATTTGCTCCTCTTGATCTTCCCCCCTCCCTCCCACTCTCGTCAGACAACAAAGCTCCCGAATCAGTTCCAAAAGCTCCAAAACCAGTCACCATGTCGACCACCGAGCGGACGTGAGTCTTCCCTCGTCTTTCTGCAGCCATGCTTCTCTCGGTCCCCCGCCTTGTCGAGCTTCGCTGCCCCTCCATTACCCCGCCATTTTGCACTATGGCTAGCCCTGGACTGACGTCGAGACAGCTTCATTGCCATCAAGCCCGATGGTGTCCAGGTGTGTATTCCCCAGCTCTCGGCCGCCTGAGAAACTCCACATACTGACTGCACGATACAGCGTGGACTCGTCGGCAACATCATTGCCCGCTTCGAGGCCCGCGGGTAAGCGACCCTGCCCAGGATTGGGCACCAAAGCAATCCCGCCGCGCTCGCCCAAAGCTCCCCTCGCCCCGACGCTGACAACAACACCCCTCATCGCAGCTTCAAGCTCGTCGCCCTGAAGCTCGTTACCCCGGGCAAGGACCACCTCGAGAAGCACTGTGCGCAACTTCGGCCCCCCTACCCTGCCACGACCGCAACGCCCAGCTGACACTGGACGCAGATTCCGACCTGTCCGACAAGCCCTTCTTCAAGGGTCTTGTTGAGTGTATGTTGACCAGATGTCTTTCAACGGAAGCCGTTGCTGACCACTTCTGGCAGACATGAACAGCGGCCCCATTGCCGCCATGGTGTGGGAGGGTTATGATGCCGTCAAGACCGGCCGCGGTACGGACACACTTCTCTGAGCTGACTATCAATCACCTGGCTGACATGATTCTCTTCCAGCCATGCTCGGCGCCACCAACCCCCTTGCATCCGCTCCGGGCACCATCCGTGGCGGTACGTACAGCCAGTCCTGCTTAACTCCTAACGGACAGCTGACCATCTGTGGGTTACAGACTTCGCCCTTGCCGTCGGCCGCAACGTCTGCCACGGCTCCGACAGCGTCGAGAGCGCCAAGAAGGAGATCGCCCTGTGGTTCAAGGACGAGGAGGTCATCAGCTGGGACATTGCTTCCAAGGCCTGGATCTACGAGTAGATTAGATCCCCGACCCGCGATGACTAAAAAAGCGGTGATTGGATGCTAGACTTCCGTTATAGACCGTTCCCTGCCCCCTACTGCTTCCCTGTGGCAGCTGCTCCAGATTCCGGGACATCACTACCTACGATGTCGTGTTGTGCGACGATGTGCCCAAAAGACGGTGTTCGCAGCAAAAGCATCCATCAAGCCAACAGCCCTGTATGGGACATTGCATGATGGTGTACAGGTCTAACAGACTACGGACCTCGGACGAAACACTTAGTCAACACCCAACCTCCAGTTTCCAGCGTCCACTCCACTCTCACCCTTGATCCCCCGTTGTTCAGAGCCCGTTCCATAGGGACAGGTGCCCCGAAAAATTTGGTTTCCCGGCACCCCCAACGGCGAAGGGGAGGCAGGGCACCGTACCGCACAGCAGAATAAAGGAGTCGTCTCTGGTGGCGACGAGGTTCTCAGAAAGTGGCCGACGGGAAGAGGAAGCGGCCTGACGCCACCCTAGCAGTCTGCAGTTTCCGTGGATCTCGGGGACACTCCAGTCATGGCCAATCTGCTTCGGCGCACTCCAGGAGTTGCCGTCGTTGACAGAGCCCTTGGTGCTGGCCACAATTTCACCCGTCGGAATCAGGGTGTTATCGACCGCCACGCGCCGGTCGCCGAAGGGTAGGTGGAATGTGTGGTTGAAGATCGTGTTGGTCTCGTTGTTCGGGAAGCCATCCAAATTCAAGCAGGTGTGGCTGGCAAGCATGATGGGCGTCTTCTTGAGTGGTGGCGAGGGTCACCGGCTTGGCGTCCCACGTCAGGTTGTCCAGCGTGTAGGGGATGACCGTGGTGTCTTCGCCGGTGGGCGGTGGCATCATCGCTCTACCCTTGGCGAGGGCGGCGAGGGCGACGAGGCCGGACGGCCGACCGTCCTGGTGGACGGCGAGGGTGAGCCGGGCAGGTCCGGCCAACTGCTGTGAGCGGGATGAAGAAGTCATATCGAGTTGGTTTGGTTTCAAGTTCAGAGCGTCGACGATCGTCTCAACAGGTCTTTGGGATTTGCCATGCGCTTCATTTACACACAACGTCGCCGCAGTGGGTTGATCAAGATGTGGGTGAGGACTAGAGGCACAACAAGAGACAAGCGTGGTGAACAGATAGGTTGGATGCAAAAAGAACGGTAGAGGCCATATCGATACCGAGGTCGGTAAGTAGTGCAGCTGAGTATAGACCAAACCACTTATCATTTTGACGAATCCACGTCATTTGATCCGCCAACCATATCCTCCGTTTCGCTGTCGCTTGTTCAGTATGCGCTGAGAGTCGCATGTGGAACGTCAAAATTCGGTACATGTAAGCGTACCTCTCTACAATTCAACAGAAAGCAGGCCGCTGAACCTTGAGTCCAACGGATGATGATGTTTGAACAAGTGAGGTAAGTAACACAGCGTCCGCAACCCTTGGCTCCTACAGCCCGCACAATATTAACTTATCTTATCCAGGAGCGACATCAACTCACATCGATGCCAAACACAATCACGTAACCTGGCCAACTCTCGCTCACAAGCTCCATCAAGCCTTATCACACCCCAAGCACTATTTGATGCTTTGCATCATGTAATCCAAGACTTTCTAAGAACCTGGAACCTAGGTACCTCCACGCTGCAAGTCACTAGAGCTGAAACCAAGGTGGCATTTAAGTGTCTTGCTGTTCTGCGTCCCGCCTTTCCACCATTTCCTGGTATCTCTGTAAGTTGTCAATTTCCAAATCAAGAACCCGACGAGCGTCCTCAAGTGACATGCGCCCTTCTTCGTATGACTGTAAAATCTCGATGTCCGCTCTCAGGTGGTCGATGAAAGCGCCTGGGCACTCCTCGAACTGTTCCAGCTGCTCAATGACCGTCTCGATGTGCTCGCACACTTCGGCCGCCTGAATCGGTGCCGCCGCATTGTGCTCCTCGACGAACCCGAGAATGATGTCTAAGGACTCTATGATCATTTGACGGATGATTGCCTCTGGGGTGCGCTCAGGCGACGGCGTTCGCTCCAAGTTCATTGAACTGATGGTTGCCGCTAAGGTGGTCTCGGGTGACGGCGTTCGTTCGTTCTTGCGGAACGCATAGAGGAGAAGGCCCATATTCAGCGAGGTTGTCAATGGGTTGACGAAGTGAGCAGGGTGCGGGCTGCGGGTAGTAGATTAGAAGTTGATCTGGATACAAACAAAGAGGGAAGCAATGTTGCTCACGGCGTCTAGTCAGTCAAATTTAGAGGTGATCGTTTGAATGTCAGTGAAGGGCGAGGCGCTAAGTCTTGGATGTGGAGGTGGAGGTAGGCAACACTCTGGCTGATTTGAGCGTGTGGTCGTTTATTAAGTAGATCCAATGTTGTGGAAGTGCTCATGTGAAAGCAACCACCAGAGCCTCCTGAAAAGGTCCCAGGATGGTAGATGTCCAACAGCACTTGCGACTTAAGATGACATGTGACGAAGGACCTGTATACAAGGACGAGTCAAACCAGGCGCAGCTAGATACTTCACCTTACCCAGCATGTGCTGGACTCTGACACGGCTTGAGTGATGCCAAAGATTTACGTCCACCTTAGGTATGCACTTGTAATATCACCAGCAGTGGCGTCTTCCCAAAAGCTGAGCTACCAGAGTTAGAGAGCCCGTACGCCCGCCAAATAGCAGCCACACGATGATCCCAAACGAAACTCCTATGATTCATCGGGCTTTTAGACTGAAGAAGAATTTAAGTCCGGCATCCCAGGTAGCTAAGTTAAATACCTACCATAGTGAAGCGCTGAAACCTTGTGCTGCAGTTTAATTCATCCACAGCATTGATATTGATGACGAACGTGTGTTAGTAACATGCTGTCCTCAGACTCTTGTTGTATGAAACCACTACAGTTAAGGTCGGGTAAGTTTTTCATGAACAGTCTGCTTACTTTGATTGTTCTCCTCAGCCGTGCACACAGCCCGTGGTACGGTTTGTGAAAGCGTCAATGCTGAGGAACACGTGTGCCTTGGGGTTCTTTCTAAGGGGGTTATATCAAACGCATTGATCTGGCGAAACGCAGGTGTCCAACTTCTGCGCACGTCACAGTTTCATTTGAAGTTAAGCGTAGTTACGACTTGGAATCTTGTGACATGTAACTGTACACCTGGTAGGGTGGATTCATGTGGTGCATGCGACCGGCCGGTCCTACCTGGTTTGCCTACTTCTCTGATCTACACAAGCTCGTCAAAATGGCTTTCCTTCGTACAGTTACCCAGACATCCCATGCACCCAGTTATTCAACAACATAAAGATAGGCCTCTAAGCAAGCATGCTCTCCCTCCACGCCCAGGCGAGCGCGAAAGCAACTCCAGGCCCAGCGCAAGCCAAGACAACAGGCAGCAGAGCGACAGGCCAAAAGCTGCTGAGTTGTACCAAGCCGGCCGAGTACATATCCAGCAGAAGATAAGCCAGCCACAAGAAAGACGCGGTAAAGGAAGACAGTTGGTCAACTTGTAACGCCCTCCGGATATGCAGAACACCATCCGTCTGCGTCGCTGGGTCAGGTAGGAAGACCTTGGCCATCGGATACGGGGAGAACATGAGGACGAAGAGCCAGACAGCAGAGGAAATGACGCAAAGAATAGGGAGAATCACGGCCGGCGAAGCGATGCGGCTGGCCTGTAGCGAGCGGCCAATGACGCGGGCGCTGATGAAGTTGGCGAGGCCGATCCAGAGAGGCGACATTTGCCATGCCCAAACCCAGTAATGCCGAGCAACCGGGTCAGGTAGAAGGTAGGCGCCGAAGACCTCGAGCGTGTGGAAACCAAGCATCAAGGGCAAAAGCAAGGCGAACTTCCAGGTGTCCAATTGCCGGCTGGGGCGGTGGGCTAGATCACTCGCCCGAGGACCGAGCACCAGATACAGGTAGTAGAAGATGGGTGCGATGGGGCCAATGCCAAAGATCTGGGCAGCAAACGTCCCAACAGTCGGACTGTCACGCTCCAGTCAGCGTCAACTACGACAGCAACGGCACTTGATTTCTGGAGTCCGCAGATCATGCCTTCCGCGCGTGTCAACTTACAGGTACGCTGGCGTCCAGCGACTGGCGGGACGGCACGCCTCAATAATCCAAACCGCGTAGAGAGGGCCCAGGTCTGTGAGAAACGACAGCATCTGCCACCAGGCCGGGCCGTCGATGGCCAGGGACGAGACTGAAAAGGCGACACTGGCGCCGCGCCATAGGTCATCGAGGCTGGCGACGCCGTAGAATCGCGAGTAGATGGGGATTGTGCCTCCATTCCAAGCAAGCCCTGGATTCTCCGAGCTCAGCACTGAGATGATGTACTCCTTCATCTTATCCAGGTCCATCTCGGCCAGACATCGCCGGGCCAGGAACAGGAAGGGCGACGCCAGAACGGCGCGCACCAGCCTGGAATCCGTCGACAACATCGCGGAAATGCTGGGCAAGGAGGTGGGTGGATGAATTGTTACACCGTGACCACGCGATGATACTGAATGGTTAGAAGGAGAGGTAGGTAGAGGCAACCCTCCTCAGCGGTTAGGGCACCTAGTTTCACGCTTTGGAAGGTTTGTTGGGACTGCCTGCAGTGCCTCATTTTACCGCGTGTGTGGCCCGGGCCTACTCACCAATGGGGGTGAGCCGGGTGAGCTGGATGGGCCCTGAGCAAGCGGGTGATGCGGCACAGCCAGGCAACCAACGTTGCATTGCATTCCACGCGATCGCTGAAATGATGGGATGCGCTTTGGAAACCGTGGGGGCCGAATGCTCGCTGCAATGCTGCTGTCGCTACAGAACTTACTGTCAGAGCAGCAACACTAGGTAGGTAGGTACCTGTCTCCCAACTGCTTCCGCTTTAACGTTCAATGGCGAGTTTGAGTTTCGTTTGTCCAACGCCTCCTAGCAAAACCCAGGACGAGGGGCCTGCTTTGATCCGAACAGTACAGGCGACGAGATAAGGTAGGTAAGGTACTGTAGGTTCATCTTCGGATAGGTCAATCACATAAAATTCGAAGCGGCGGTAATGATGGTGATTCAGTTAAAATAGGTATAACGTTATGGGCAATGAGAGTTTTTCTGTCAATAAGAGTCTCCGATCGTTGCCCAAATGAACGACATTGGCGTACGAGTAAATCGTGATAGGCAGAACATTATGTCAGAGAGCATAATAACAGGAAGTAACTACCTAATTGCTAACTCACAAAGATCAAGCCCTCTTTCCCCTTAATGCGCAGCCCTGGATGGCTGACCTGGAACTCAATGACGAGGGATTATTTACTTACCTGTAGCGGAGCAGGGCGTAGAACCGCCCGTATTTGCGTATCCAAACAGACACAGTCAGACCCCAGCGCAGCATACGCCTTACGAAGCAGTACGCTCACTGCATTCCGCCACACGCACTCAAATGCGCGATACGCACTCCGAGGTAAGCATCTGTTGTCGGCACATGACAACGTTTTGGGGAGGAAACTCACGAGAAAGTTGCTGTTCGGTGTCTGTTCTTAGATTACTATAAGAAGACATGTGTTGCCTCGAAGTGTTGCTACATCTCTACCTGCAACCAGCCACCCATCCACTGCTGGAGTTTGATCAATCGCACCGTCTAGCCTTGACACAACGCTTTGAAGCCTCTAGCCGCCAGCAATCGACATAACAACACTAGCAAGATGCACTCCCTCGCATACTTGTCAGGCGTCCTGGCACTTGGCCGACTGGCCATGAGCACCCCGTCCACCGCCACCAAGCAATGCATTCAGCTCGAGGTGCCGGTCCCGGTCGTTGCCATTAACCACAAGTACTCCATGCCCCGAGTGGACAGCACCATTGACGCCATCGACTGGACGGTCAATGTCACCACGTGGTCGGAACAGAAGATGAATCACACGCTTGATCTTTATCCCATCAACTCGACGTTCAAGATCAGTGCGCAGCTCTGTGCCCCCTCCCAGAAGGGCGTGAAAGCGGACATTTTGCAGCTTGCAACGTCTGGCTTGGGCTTTGACAAGAGGTCGGTCGGGACACGTACCTCTCTGATGCGAAGTGAGTTACAAACGGTGGACTGACCTGGCTTTTGGCTCTAGATACTGGGACGTCGAGATCAACCCGCAGGACCATTCGTACGTCGAGGCTGCCGTCAAGAAGGGATACTCCATCCTTACCTACGACCGGCTCGGCCAGGGCCAGAGCGAGAAGCCCAACGCCTACGATGTCGTGCAGATCCCGACCGAGATTGAGATCATTACGGGCCTGATCAATCTTGCCCGCAGCGGCAAGCTGGTCAGCTCGTCCAAGGTGATGTCCGGCAACAAGGCCCCCTTTTCCACCTTCAAGCCTGCCAAGATCGTCCAGATCGGCCACTCGTTCGGCGCATACATCGCCGCGGTCAACCTCGCCAAGTACGGCAGCCTCACCGACGGCGCCATCCTCACGGGCCTCCTCCCCACCACCCTGACGACCATGATCGACGTGCTGCACTACGACCACGAGTTCGCGCGCCAGCACGACCCCGTCCGCTTCGCCGGCTTTGGCTCGGGCTATTTTGTGCTCAACACCAAGGCCTGCCTGCAGAAGCTCTTCCTCCGCAAGGGCTCCTTCGAGCCCAAGCTGCTGGATTATGTCGAGAGTATCAAGGCGCCCGAGGCCGTCGGCGAGTACGCCTCGGAGTCCTCAAACCCGCTCATGCCTGCGCCCGAGTTCAAGGGGCCGCTTCAGGTCAGTCTTTCCGCAGAAGCACAAAACCCAAACGGCACCCCATTTTGTCCGTTGCTGCTAACACTCGTAATTCTCTCCCCCAAACAGCTCTTCAACGGCGAGTTCGACAACTTCATATGCATCGGCGACTGCCGCGGCATCTACAGCGATGCTGGCGCGCGGCAGCTCTTCAGCGGCGTGCCGCCGGCGGACCTCGTGTCCTACCTGCAGCCCAACACCGGCCACGCGCTGACCGTGTCCACCAACGCGACTGCCGGCTTCGAGGTCATGTTGAACTTCCTGGACTCGCGTGGCCTGTAAAGCACAACCGCTGGAGGGCAGACTCAGTCTTGGACTGGAACTTTGTTCGCGATGCAAGGGGGGGTGTTGGGAGAGTGAGGGGGGCTGCGGGTATTCGGAACGTCGCGGGTGGGAGGTGGCGGCGTGAGTGTTTAATAGCTAACGCCTGTCCTAAAGGTGCATACAGAGGAGACACGACTTTTTGCATACTTCTGGGGACCGGCTGGCATAGTGTGCAGTTAATAGACTACCTAATAGGACGTGTCCGAACTGTGCAGTTTTTTTCTGCACCTTAGTGCCTAACGAGTTCAATGCTGTTAGTTATCCCTTCAAGTTCTTGAACGAAGGAAGTGATCTGCGACTGTGGCTTGTCATGGAATGCAACCTCAGGCTGGCTCCGACCATCCCGTCATAGTGTAGGTCCACGCGGGCGGCGGCACGGTCGGACAGCACAGCGATGGAACGCCGACGCGCGGTTACACAAACTTGCTTGCTACGGTACAGATTAACCGCAGGAGTGGGGCGACGGGCCACCCAAGACCACACGTGCAAGCCGGATTGATGGGTGCTGCGCCGTACCGGCACAGTAGCACGCTTTCTGAGCACTCTCGCAGCCCGCTAGTGCCGTAGCGACAATGGTGCTGTGCCGTCTGACATACACGTAGTGGCGGTGCTGTGCCGGGCGGAAAAGAGCTCAGGTCGGAGGGCGCAATCGGCGGCAAAATGGCTGATGGAGGGTGTGTTCGTGTTTGTGGAAACCCGACACAGCAGATATGACCCTTGCCATGCCCCCTTGGCCTCCTCTGTCTTGGCTGTCTTCCTGTGCACGCGATGTCTGTTGGCGTACGGCTTTCACATCGATTTCGTTTGTGTAACTGTCCCTCGTCCGCTGTTTGAGGCCGGCGACTTGCTGGCCCGCCCTTCAGACAAGATGCCCGTCATCCCAACCACGGAGCAAGTACAGTACATGCTCCAACACATCGACGATGACCAAACAACTTCACTTCACGTTTCATCCGGCGTCATGATGGCAGCGACTACTGCGGCGGTCATCCTGAGGTTCTTCGCCCGTCGCAGTGGCGAGTCCGATTTCGGGAGAGACGACTACTGCCTCTTCCTGGGCTATGTGGGTGTTCTACCATGGACGGAAATAAAGGTCAACACTGACAGTCCAACCCCACGGCTAGTTCTTCTATATGGCTTACGAGATATGTATTGAATACGATACGCGCTGGGGGTTGGGGAAGCATTCAATCGTGTTGCTACAGCTGGGCCCAGACGCACTCCGGAACTTTGCCATTGTGAGTTTTGCGAATATCTGGTAGTTATCCAAGCATAAGGCTGCCCTGCAGCACGCGGCTCACTGTTGGCATGACACTGACCGGATTGCCTCCTAGCCAACCTACTGCTCAATAGCATTCTACGTTTTTGGCATGGCCGCCATCAAGACGTCCATTCTCATGCTCTATCGCCGAATCTTTCCTGGCAAGGCGTTCGGAAACGCCCTGCTGGTCTTGGGCGCCATCCTCTTCTCCTGGACCATGGCCGCTTTCTTCGGCAGTCTCTTCCAGTGCTATCCCATCGAGAGCGAATGGGACTGGACAATCTCAGGCACCTGCATAAACTACGGAAAAGTCACCCTCATCATCGGCATCTTCAACATCTTGATTGACTTCATGATCCTGATGTAGGCCTGCCGCTCGTCCATCCAAGTTTTGATCCACACGGCTGACTCGCGTATCACTAGCTGTCCGATGCCTATGCTTTGGAAGCTGCAGATGCCGAAGCGACGAAAGATTATGTTGTCAATCGCCCTGGCAGCTGGTAGTGTGTGAGTCCTCCAGGAACCCGCACCCCCCAGCCATCTATCTACCAAACACACCATCTCGGTGACGTGTCGTCTTCAAAGTCCCAAGTACCGGCCTGTAACGGTGCTAATGGATCGAATACCGCAGCGCCTGTATTGTTAGCATTGCTCGTTTATTTTGGGCCCTGAGCGACGGATCTACATATGATTTGACCTGTAAGTCGACAAGTCGTGCTTCCATTCTTCCCGAGGCCAGTACTTGTCCGGGCACTAACAACCAGCCAGGGGACAGCGTCCCCACCGTCATACTCTCGGGCCTGGAGATGTGCACCGCGATTGTTGCCTGCTGCATCCTCACCTACCGACCGCTCATCGAGCGCGTCTTTGGCACCGGCGCCTCGGCAAAGGGGTCTAAGGGCTCCAAGGCCTCGTCGAGCCACCACAGCAAACCCAGAGTGGACCACACGAGGCAGGGGGGCTGGAGAGAGATCAACGTTCAGCACGACATCGTCATGACATCCAAGCCCGCCCATACCGTCGTCGAGAGGCAGAGGCCCCCGTGCGCCACCTGCGGCGGCAACTGCACCAGCTTCGAGTACGGGCCCGGCGAGTCGGAGTGCGTCGCGTACTCGGGTTTCAACTTCCATCCGACTGGCTCGCAGGACCAGATGTGGGTGCAGCCACAATACGTGAATCATATGAATGGGCAGATGGGTGGGATGGCAGCATACGAGCATTAGTGGTTACGTTTCATTGCATGGATCATATGTCTTCTGGGAATTCTGGCGCGTATTGGAGTTTAGATACCTAGGAACTGACGGAAAGGCAAATCGGATACACACATAGCGGGGGGACAGGGAGCATTTCACATGGCGAGATCAAGAGATAGGAGTAGCAACATATGGTTCTCCTTGATTACCTACCTATCAAGTGCGTTCTCCACCTGGACTTTTCAGCTCAGCATAGTTGTTATTGTGTGTCAGTGGGCTTCAATACGTCCGCGTCTCCGGTTCGACAACTTGAACGGCTGAGATGAATCGTGGCCACTTTTCCCCCGATACTTCGACGTTGAACTCTGACCTCACATGCCTAAAACGTTTGTAGCTGGTCAAAACATTCGCTCTCTCTTTTCATCCGAGAGCCATCAAATTGAATGGCAAGAGCTCTCATAGTGCGTGTAAGACAGTCGCGTTGGCTGTAAGCAGTGGCTTTAAACGGCATTATTCAACCGCCGTGTTACACTCATTGGTACGCGGCTCAACGGCCTACTATCACATACAAGTATCCAGATACCTGCCCAGAATTCCCATGGGAGAGTTCCTGGATACAGGTGAATTCCCATCTGCAGACGCTGGCGGCGCGAACAGCAAGACCCTAACCCTAGGCATACTGGGGACATCCGAGTCCAACCGCGGCTCGCAATCGCGACGGCGCATGCGCTTCCTCCATTCAACATTTGTTAACCCCTTCAACCGCCGCCGCCATGCGTTCTCTCCACCACCTCTCCCGCCTGTTCCGACCCCGCGGCGCGGGCCACGGCCCTTCTGCTCCTCTCCGACCTCCACCCCCTCGCCAACCACAACAGCCGCCCCGACCAACAAGACGCTACAACAGCACGAAGCCCAACCCCAACAACCCCTCCTCCACCTCCCAATCCCCACCGCCACCACCACCAGGATCAACAGCCACCACCACACGCGCCGAGCGCATCCTCGCCCGCCTGCCGCGCCCGCTGCAGCGCTACGCGGCGCGCCTGCGCGGCGCGCCCCTGACCCACGTCGCCGCCTTCCTGGTGCTGCACGAGATCACGGCGGTCGTGCCGCTGCTCGGCCTGTTTGGCCTGTTCCACTACACCGAGCACGCGCCCGTCGCGTCGTACATGCTGGCGCACTATGGCGGGTACGTGCGGGATGGGGTGGGGCGGTTTGAGAGGTATTTTAGAAGGAAGGGGTGGTTTGGTTTTGGGAGGGAGGAGGGGACGGAAGAGGAGGAGGAGGTGGTGGTGGTGGAGGAGGAGGGGAATGGGTTGGAGAAGTGGGAGGCGGATCCGAAGTACCGTGTGGTGGTTGACATTGCGCTGGCGTATGCTGTGACGAAGGTGTTGTTGCCGGTGAGGATTGTGGCGAGCGTGTGGGCGACGCCGTGGTTTGCGGGGGTGTTGATGCGGTTGCGGAGGGTGGTGGGGAGGAGCGGGTAGGGTTGTATGGGCGGCATGGTTGTCATGGGGAGGCTAGAAAGGACGGCGCAAGTCGTGCGTAGGCTCGAGATATTTCTGAGGCTGGTAGGTATGAGTAGACTGCGGTCATGCAAACTCCATCCCTCGCCTCCACCACTCGGCGATGCCCCTTTCCTCCATCGCGGCCGCGAACTCCTTGACCGACTCAACTTCGAACAGCCCTGTTCGTTCTTGGGTGGGAGGCACTCGTGACTCTATTGGCGATGGTTTCAATGCCAGTTGGAAGTCCTTGTAGCGTAGTTTCTGGGCGTACAATCAGCGACAGGCCCGTCGTCTCTCCTGGGAATTGACCGTTCGCAACCAACCTGCACAGTCGCAACCCATTCTCGGACAGCATCCTCGCTTCCCTTGCAGTACATGATGCCCGGGCAGCCGCCGCTTCGGAGAAGGGCGTAACATTCATATTTGCCCGCTGCCTTGCGAAGCAGGGCCACTTTCTTCCGTGAGGTGATGTGATGGGTGCGGATCAGAGCATGGAAGAGATTCATCGGCGCGAGATCATCGTTTCCTCAATGTTGGCGACACGTGGTGAATGGAATGCAAACAACCGGTTCCTTCGACCCCTCAAATCCTGTCCTCCCCTCCCTAGATTATGATCAAATGAGGAAATACCAGAGCAGGGGAAAGATTGCCTACGATGTATCTGTACAATGGATGCTGGTTTGACTGGCAGCAGACAGCAAGGATGTCATGCAGACAGCAAGGATGTCTTGCAGCCAGCATCATGGCCCGCTGATTCCAGTACGCACTGGCACTGGGTTGGCTGTTTGCGCTTTGGCTTTGGCATATGCCATTAGGGGGCATGGAAGGCCAACCCGTTCAATGTCCTTTTGGTTTCTCAATAATATCACCAACTTACCTACCTACTTACCTAAAATTTCCATTCATACCATTGTTCACAAAGAAGCAGACAGCTTGTACGCTTGTGGCACAATGCCGCTGAATTCAACTGCTACAAATACAGTGTAACCTGCCATTAACACGGTGCTTCCACGTCACGTGGCTACGCGTTCACGCGCCAACTCCATTGACCCGTTTCCACGCGGCAACCTGTCGTGCCTGCCTTGCGTGAATCCACTGCACAGCCTGCGAAGTGCTTCTCAGGCTTCACCTGGCCCATTTCTTTCAGATGGAGCCAGGTGCTGGGCCTGCTGCCTGCAACGGCCTTTCGGAGTATTTAAGCGGACCTCTGCATCTTACGAGATCTGCCCCATCAACACGCGCATTCTCATGCAAACATCATCAGCAAGTTCTCCGCGTGCGAACATAAACCATGCCATTTCTGTTTTCCTATGTATGCGATCTTTTGCAACGCCTTGAAGACAATCGGAACGCTCGCTCGGGAGTGAAAAGCAACGCGGCCATCATCCAGGAATGGTTCCGAGGTCACCAAGGGCTGCTCCATCGCGACGATCACAACAGTGCTGCTCTACTATCTGCACTCCTCCCTGAGAAAAGGACAGACAGAGTTTACTTCATTCGAGAGAAGAAACTGCAAGCCATCATTGGTCGCGCCCTCGGTCTGGGCCGGTCTCGCATTGCGCAATTGGCAAGATGGACCCAGCCCGATGCACGCGCCGATCTGGCGGATTGCGTTGAGTCTATCCTGAAAGAAACAGTAAGAGAGCTCTGAGTGCCTGGTGAGCCGCTCCTTTGCTCATTGCGTATAGCCGAATCCAACATCTCCTTCCCACCGGCCAGTCACAGTGGACGAGATTGATCATCTTCTCCACAGCATTGCAGCCACATGTCGCTTCAGCTCGCCCACCGTACGTAGCTCAGCTCGAGATGACCCAAAAGACGACCAGGAGCTCGTTCTCGGAAACCTCTACACCCGGCTGTCCGCTCGTGACGCTAAATGGTTTACTCGCCTGATCCTGAAGAACTTTGAACCTGTCATTCTTAACCAGCAGGTTGTATGCGCCAGCTATCATCCGCTCCTGCCGCCAATCTTGAAGGTTCAGGATGACTTAGCTGTTGCCGGACGTATCCTTGACACCCTGGGACGAGAGCGCACCGTCACCGGAAGCAATCAGCTTGCCGAATACCTGAAGCCCACGTTGGGGGTTAAGGTTGGCCGCCAAACATGGATCAAGGGCCGCAGCATCAAGCACTGCTTGTCCATGATTCAGGGCCGTATAAGCTGTGAGGAGAAAATGGACGGCGAATATTGCCAGATTCATATCGATTTGAGCAAAGGGTATAATTGTATCCAGATCTTCTCTAAGAGCGGCAAAGACAGCACAAGAGACCGCCTAGCATTGCATGAGTATGCACGCTTCTTCCTCACGCACTGTCTTTGTGACTGACAAGCGATAGCTCGATTCGCAAGTCGTTGCAGCTCGGGCAGCCTTCCTGCCCCATAAAAAGCAGCTGCATTCTTGAGGGGGAGCTTGTGGTCTACAGTGACAAGGTCAGTCACCACATTGTTCCAGCTCATGGATTCTTGCTGATAGTTCCTAGCACGGCAAAGTCCTGGATTTCCACAAGATCCGGAAACATGTCACCAGATCCGGTGCTTTTCTACGCACAGGCAAAGACTCACAGTAGGTTTTCACATCCCTGGAAGAACATCTCTGGAAGAACACCCCTGAAAGAGTCGCTCTAAGCCTTGATCGTCGGCTGATCAGGAACAGGCCACACCCCTGGGAGCACCTCATGATCGTCTACTACGACTTGCTGATGGTGGACAACGAATCTCTGTTGGCGGTCAAGCATTCAGAAAGGTTCAGGCGCCTCAAGGCGCTCATCCACCTGGTCCAGGGTCAGTCCGCACTGGTCAAACGTGAGATTATCGACTGCTCCCGGCGGTCCGCGGCCTCCGACCTTCGCCGGGCCTTTGCAAAGTACATCACAGCGCGAGGGGAAGGGCTTGTGCTCAAAGCGGACGACCCTTACTTCGACTTCGGGACCCTACGGCGACCTTACAGCTGTTGCGCAATTAAGCTCAAGAAGGAATACATCGGTCATTTCGGGGACATTGGGGATTTTGCTGTTGTTGGCGCCCGCTTCGACGCGGCGAAAGCCAGGACATACAACATTCGGGGGCTCAAATGGACCCATTTCTATGTGGGTTGCCTCGAAAACAAGGAGGAAGTGCGGCGCTTTGGGAGGCAGCCCAGGTTCGTCGTCACAAACGTTGTCGAGCTCAACGCGGCCCAACTGCAGACCTTCGTCACTTCTGTCAACCCGGAATCTGTGCAGCCTGATGAGAACACAGCGATCTCTCTGAGAATCGAGCCGGGCATTGACAACGGCAAGCGTCCATCAGTGATCTTCCCCACACCCCCGGTGTTCGACCTTCGCTGCTTTTCTTTCGATAAAGAGGGGAACACTGGGTTTTGGAGCCCGAGATTCCCGTCTGTCAGCAAACTCCATTGCGACAGAACCTACCGCGACGTCATCTCATTCGAGGAGTTGCAGGAAATGGCAGCGAAGGACAAGGAGGGGCCTCCTCCGGACGACAGCCAAGAACTTCTGAGTTGGATTGCAGCTTTGGAAAACTCCGAACGAGGCGCAATGCCTGATTCGACCAGTCAATCGACTACCTCGACGGTCATAGAGTCGCTGCCCCAAACACCTTCAACTTCTGATCCTAGGCGCCGACGATCCGCGCCGACGTCTTCCCCATCGACTGGAAGGAGTGTTGATGCCACAGACACACTTCGCGGCGTTTCGGTTGGAGGGCAATCAACGCCCCCGAGATCGTCCGCCGTCCAATTACCCGAGTCGACACCCTCAGGTGATATCAGCGTGCGGCCACGAGTCGTATCAGGACGGAAAAGGCCGTTCGAACCGTCGCAACTGGACACTATCGTGGCGAAGGGCAAGATGCGAAGGTGCTCTGGCGACCAGCTCGATGCTGCGGTTCATTTACCGTCCAGTGACGCCAAGTCCACTTCTACAAGCCAGCGAAAAATGGCTATTTCGCGCCGCAACACCGCGACCAACGTACCGGCACCTCATCTGTTGCGTTCGGTCTCAATGCACCAGGCCAGATTTGAAGGTCAGCGGTCCGAGACGCACGGCGAGGCTCTTGCTCCTCCGCAAGTATCTGTCTCGTTTCACGCGGCCTCGAACACGTCGTTCTCTGCCCCATCTTCCGCAAACTACACGAGCGAGATACTCCCCACACAAGCCACCGATTCCCAGCGGCCTGGCCAGCCATCCAATTCAACAAATGGAACGTGCCGCTACCTCGGAGACAGATGCAAGTTGTCGACATATTCGATCCTGCTATCTCCGTGTATTGCGAACTTTCCCTGGGTCACAGAGGATCTACTGTCATGTCACGGTGTGTCCGAGTTCATCCGCGACCCCAAGGAGTGGTCAACTGAAACAGTGTCTACCACCACCCCCCAAGCCCGGAGCAGCATCCCCGAGTCTTCTCTTGCGAGATCGACCAGCGGAAAGATTGATCGCAGGAAGAAAATCGTGCTTGTGGATGCCCGGCGGCGGGAGGCCACCGTGGCGTTCCTGCTATCGATCGAGGCGGCGCAACCGAAGCGTCGCAGTGGCGAGCGGGAGTACGTGCCGGTCTATGACTGGCGGGTGCTCGAGACGGTGCGGGAGGAGGAGGACAAGATTGCCAGGAACAGTGGGACGCCGGGATCCCGGCTCGATATCACCAGCGCTCACGGCGTCGGTCGACGGTTCTGGGTTGGACTGGCTTAGGGTTGGAAAAGGAAGACGGTTGACGTCAACCCTAACCCACGCAGACGGTGCGGCGGCGTGGGGGTGTCTGTCATTGCCCAGGGGTCCGCCACCACCGGCTTGGCGCACTTCAGCAATCAGTCCCGCGTGGCGGTGGGGCTGGATCATTGTCTGATGTCAAGACAGATGGGGAACGCGGGGTGTCACCGTCGCGCGCAGCAACCCATTGTCTCGCGTCTTTTGGCTCGACGTGCCACAGGCTGCTCTGGGTCTCAGATTTTCTGGATTTTAACACTTCGCTAAACCCCATAGCTCTGGAATACAGCAACAGAGACAGGAAACACCATAACACCCTAGGATGTGTCCAAGACAAAACTCGCGATGGTTGGAATCGTTAACGGCCGTACGATTAACATGCGGATGGATGACAGATGAAGTGGACAGCCAAGTCCAGATCGTCTCAAGTATTGCAGATCCAGATCTAGGCATCCGAAGTTTGCCCTTGCCCCTTCTAGATGGCCGGCTTCCCTTGTCAAGTGCACACCGTCCCATTTCCGCGGCGGTGGGTCCCTTAGCGGCTGTTACTTTAAGTCCCATGCACCTAGCGGACTCGGAGCAGAGCAGATATCGCTCGATCATTTTTTTCAGCTTGGGATTTGGAGGCTCTTCACCCATCTTCCTTTCTTCTACGCCTGCTTTCGGTCCTGTTCCTGTTGTCTTGTCTAAACTAAACCGGGTGGCCAACTCGTGAATAAGAACTATTTTCAGACCAGTTTGGCTCTCGGGATCCACTCGACAATGGCGCCGGAAGACGGACTCGGGGAGAAACCGCCGCCGGTTCAAGGCCCGGAAACGGATGTTGACTCCGGCCTTGCTCCCTCCGCTCCCGCCGGCGGCCGATGGCCCCGCACCCGGGATCTCCTCAGCAAGGCGGCCGCGTTGGGCCGGGTCGAGGTCCGCGGCATCACGCCGATTCCGGTCAAAGAGCGGACCGTTGATAAGACGCTTAACATCTTCACGCTCTGGTGGTCAATGAACACCAACATCCTGGGGTGAGTGTTAGCTGCAGCGGTTACGTTACGACATGCAGTCAACGGAGAGACATGTGGACTGACACAGCCAGGATCACGTTCGGCATGCTCGCCCCCGGGTACGGACTTGGTCTCCGGGACAGCGCGCTGATCATCCTGTTCTTCACGTTGCTGACCACCTTGCTGCCCGCATTTCTTTGCACGCTGGGTCCTAAGATTGGCATGAGGCAGATGCTGCAGGCCCGCTACAGCTTTGGGTGAGCACCCTCCGGTCTTGTCTGGCTCCCGTAACAACTTATTACTGATCCCCTGTCCAGCCGCTACCTCGTCTCGATCCCCGTGCTGCTCAACCTCGCGACGCTCACGGGCTTCTGCGTCATCATGGCCGTCGTCGGCGGCCAGTGCCTCTCGGCCGTGGCGGACGGCAACCTGAGCGTCGCCGTCGGCATCGTCATCACGTCCGTGCTGACGCTGGGCATCTCCTTCTGCGGCTTCAACGTGCTGCACGTCTACGAGCGCTACGCCTGGATCCCTGCCATCATCTCCATCATCATCGCCGTCGGTACAGGCGGCAAGGAGCTGCGCAACCAGACGGTGTACGACGCGCCCCCGCCGGCCTCCTCGGTGTTGTCGTTCGGCATGATCGTCGCCTCGTATATGGTACCGTGGGCGTGTCTGTCGTCTGACTTTTCCACCTACCTCAGGCCCGACACTTCGTCGTACGTTCCTCGCACTTATTTAACCACTTTGGTCATTCCCTATCATGTCAATCCGCCCCCCTGCTTTTCACAGCAGCTAACGAACTCTCCACCCCCACAGTCTCAAAATCTTCACCTACTCCTATCTCGGTCTGGCAATCCCCACCGTCCTGCTCATGGTCCTGGGCGCGGCCATCGGCAACGCCATCCCCAACGTGCCCGCGTGGCAGGCCGCCTACGACCAGACCTCGGTCGGCGGCGTGCTGGCTGCCATGCTGGCGCCCGCGGGCGGCTTCGGCAAGTTCCTTGTGGTTGTGCTCTCCTTCTCCTTGCTCGGCAACTTGGCCGCCACCAGCTACTCTGTCACGCTCAACCTGCAGCTGCTGCTGCCGTTTCTGGTGAAGGTGCCGCGGTACCTGTTTTCGGTCGTGTTTGCCGCGATTGTGATTCCTGTGGCCATCCGCGCTGCGTCGGAGTTCTTTGATAATCTGGAGAACTTTGTGTCGCTGATTGGGTACTGGAGCTCGGCTTTCTTGGCTATTGTCTTGGCGGAGCACTTTGTCTTCCGGAAGGCGGACTGCCAGGCGTATGACCCCGATGCGTGGAATGATGCGAGGAGACTGCCGTGGGGCGTGGCGGCGCTGGCGGCGGGGGTGCTGAGCTTTGCGCTGGTGATACCGAGCATGGCGCAGGTGTGGTGGACGGGGCCGATTGCGCAGACGACGGGGGATATTGGGTTCGAGCTGGCGTTTGTGGTGAGCGGGCTGGTGTATGTGCCGCTGCGGTGGTTGGAGAGGAAGTGGGCGGACCGGTGATGGCTGGCGTACGGGGAATCTAGGGGTGCTGCAATGCGTCTGAAGACAGGCCTAGTTTGACGGCGGAAAGAGATGGCGCGGACATGGTAACTCACACGGGCCGAAGGACAGAACAAGATACCCTTACATCAGACAAGATACAACTGCATTGATTTCACGTCCGCTTTAGCCATGCAGTTGCAAGATCACCATGCTCGTCGCCAGTGCCGGCAGCAGCGGAACCGACAACTTGCCGTCTTCCAACTTCCACTGCACGGCGCCCCACGGCGTACTCTCAATAACTGTCGCGTTCGGCACCAGCAACTCGACGCCGTCTTCAACATCGACATACCCGCCGTTCACGACGCTCACCAACATCTTTCCACTCGCTACCCAGCTTGCGACATCCACCACCTCCGTCCCCGGCGCATTGACCTCAACTCTGTTCGGCCCTTCACCACCAATGATATACCCTACCACCTCCTCCCCGGCCAACACCGTCGCCAACTTCCCATGTGCTGCAGCCAGGACATCACTCGCGGGCCACACCCACGCAATAACCCCCTTGGCGCCATGGTTCACCGCCAACCCAACCATCACCCAACTCTCCTCCGCGCTCGGATCTCGCAGCCAGTAATCCTCGCCGTGGAACGCCTGCGGGTTAAACAGCTTCGTCTTCTCCCACCTCCCCAGATACGCCTCCAACCTCCTCCAATCATCCAACCTCCTCGCCACATCCTGCACCACCCCCTCACAGTCATCACACCCACAGTCCCCCAGCGTCGCATTACACTCCGTCCCCCACTTCGAAAACGTCGCGTTGATCCCGACGGGATACACATCACCCATCACGATATCCGCCGCGTCCGAGTACTCCCCAAAGTAGTAATCCCTGCAATTCAGCACCACCGCGACGGGGTGATACGGATCGACCTCCGCCAGCACCTCGCGCGCCTGGCGCGGCGCCGCGAACGGGTCCTGCCACCCGTCGGGCTCGTCGGCGGACCAGTAGGCGAACAGCCCGTCGTCGTCGCGCGCGGCCAGCGCGTTGGCGCGCACGTAGGACAGGTTCTTGTAGCCCTCGCGCAGGTCGTACATGGTGCGGACCGGGGTGTGGGCGGAGAGGTAGGCGAGCATGGCGGGGGCGTCAGCGAAGGTGGTCAGGGGCGTCATGGCGGTGTAGCCGAGGGAGGAGTAGTGGTCGAGGAGGGCGGTCGAGTTGGTGCGCAGGAAATTGTCGTAGGAGGCGTAGAAGCCGTAGGGGAGGTAAGGGACGAAGGTGTGGTTGGTCGCGGCGCTGCGGAAGTGCAGGCCGCCGCCGCGGAGGTGGTCGATGCGCGTGATGCTGCCGGTGGGTTTGTCTGGGAGGTAGAGGAGGGTTGTGGTCGCGGTCCAGGTTGGGGTGCCGGATTCGGGCGCGCCGTAGAGGACGACTTCGATGGGGTTGGTGCCGGCCTTCTTTTTGAGGCGGGATAGCTCAAAGCGGAAGAGGTTGCCAGTGGTGTTGATGGGGACTGTGTTCTGCACCAGGGGCTCGTCGTCGTCGGTGAGGTTGATGGAGAAGACGAGCTTGTTGGCCCACTTGGAAGTGCTCGTGGTGTTGGGCCAGGGAGTGCCGTGGTACGGGGAGAACTCGGCGTTGACGACGAACTCGCCGTACTCCTCGCTATCCAGGTAGAGGCTGTACCGCGGCTGGAGCTGGACGTGGAGGAGAGGGGAGTCTCCGGTAATTGGGCGTGGAGGGGGCAACGTCTGGCCGCCGGGGTCGAAGCTTGGGTATCTGAACAGGTCAGTCAATGCCCGCTCTGTTGTACCATTTCCATACATGTCATGGTGAACATTGTTTGGCTTACCCCGGCTCGTAGACCTTGCCGCACCATCGCGGCCAATCCGTATGTTGCCCTGTCTGTTGCGACGGATCCGAGCTCTGCTGCCCAGTGACAGCAGCCGTGATGGCTGCTGCCAGACCGCAGCGCCAAAGCCTGGACCAAATCATGGTGTTGACGGCAGGGAGACGACCCGGACCGTTGAAGTGAGGGGGAGCTTCCACTTTTGACCTGCCCCGTTCGTCATTTTATCCGCAATGCAACAGCGCGTGCGCGACGCATGCCGTGCAACAAATGTGGAAGTGATCTTCCCGGACCAGTGCTATGTAGCCATGTGATTCAATTGCACACCGCTCCTGGATGGCTAGCATGGCAATAGAGAGTCAATTGTGGACGCAGACGCAGACTTGATGTTTTGACCTTCTGTGCTCGGTAGTTCCAGATACGTACAGTACTGGTCTGGTATGTTCAGGTTCACAGAAGCCATCCTCCCATCTCGGCCGTTCAGACGGAGCGCAAGTGCGGCGCGGTCATGTTGGCCAGCACTACGCGATAGCCGTCCGGGTCCTCGAAGGTCTTGCCGCACCGATCCCAGTACGGGTTGAAGCTGACGACAGCGGAGAAGCCGTGCTCATCCATACGCGCCACCGCCTGCGCATAGCTCTCGGCGTCTGGGAGATAGAAGATCAAGAGGTTATCCAGCGTCGGTGCGCGCCCCGCCTTGTGCGTGATGTGCTGGGTAAATTCGAGATGGTAACCCGCCGCCTTGTGACCCAACATGATGCCGCTGAAGCCCTCGTGCTCGGCAAAGCGCATCAGCACCTCGAAGCCCAGCGCGTCGCGGTAAAAGGGCAGCAGCCCGTCGATGTCGTCGGTTGGCCGTGCGATGCGACAATGTGCAGTGCTGGCAGCCATGGCGGGAAGTTGAGTGTTGTTACTCCCACAAGCTTCCAAGGTTGGCAACTTGCATGTATTGGTAATATTCAGTTCACCATTGGGGAATTGAACATCCAGGTGCGTTGATTGAAGGGTTGAGACGAACAACTCCCAGCCTTTAACTCTATCAGGGTCAACCCTGCAATTAAAGCCGAAGCTCCCCGCAGAAGCAACCGAGCCCTTGAAGCTCAGTGAGGAAAACCCCGGCACTCGCCAACAAGTGTCCCCAAATGCTGCGACGGGAGCCGCTAAATTTATGAATGGATCCTGCAGCGGCCAAGCCACCGCCGGGGCCCCACGCCGTTCCGCCAACGCCATGCTGAACGCGCAAGCACACGACTTCTGTGCCACCACAGGCTGACGCCTCGTTGACGCTTCGTTCGCTCATTTTCTTTTTTTTTTTCTTCTGCTTTCACTGTTCTTAGAGACTGCCGGTGTTGTGCATATCAACAGCAGCTTCACCTGCGGCAACGTTGTCAGCCACAGCAATAGCAGTCCTCGACCGACCCTCGTTCGTTCGTTCGATCTTGCGATACATCACTCACGACATCGAGAGACTCGAAACCAGCTGCGCACGGGTCAACGACCACAACTTCGTCGCCATGGCCCCGACTGTACCTGTCCCGCCAGCGCAGGCCCGGAGCTGGCTCTCGGCCGCGCCGCACGTCGCCCGCTTCTCCGCGACCACCTCCTCGGCCGTGCTGCTCGCGCGCCGCGACCTGTCCGTCAACGACGCGCAGAAAGTTACCCTCGGCATCATCGCCGCCTACGTCGTCGCCATCGCCCTGCTGTGGAACCTGCCCTACGTGCGCTGGGTGCTGTGGCCGTTCAAGGTTCGTTCCCCTCTTCCCTCTTCTCTTCCCCTCCTTTCCCATCCCCTCCTTTCTCTTCTACCAGCCGGACACTGACATTCCGCTTCCCCGCCTCCGCAGATGCTCGTCATCGCCTTCCACGAGTTCGGCCACGCCATCACCTGCGTCCTGACCGGCGGCCGCGTCAAGTCCATCTCGCTGGACCCGCGGGAAGGCGGCGTCACGCACATGCAAGGGGGCCGCAACGCCGTGACCCTGCCCGCCGGCTACCTGGGCTCGTCGCTGATCGGCGCGCTGCTGACCTTTGCCGGCTTCAACATCAACGCGAGCAAGATCGCCAGCATCGCCGTCGGCGTGTGTTTCCTGCTCACCCTGTGGTGGGGCCGCCGCGACTGGTTGACCATAGGCACCGTGCTTGCTGCGGTGGGGTTGCTGGTTGGGTGTTGGTTCATTGCCCATGCGGAAGCGCTGCGGTTTGTGGTGCTGTTCATTGGCGTCATGAGCTCGCTTTATAGCGTGTGGGATATTGTGAGCCTACTTCCTCTGTTTCTTACTGCTCTGCCCATTCCTGTATATTCTTGAGCTTGCAGAGGACAGCGGCACTGACGGTTTGCTTTGCAGTGCGACGACCTAATCTTACGCAAAGTCAACAGTTCCGACGCGAGTGTCTTTGCCCAACGCTATGGCGGCTCATCGCAATGCTGGGGCGTCATTTGGTCCATCATTTCCCTGGGTTTCATGGCGGCCGGCATCGTCGCGGGCATCGCCGCGTTTCCACAGTCGGCGACCCAGCAGAGAGAGGACTCTCAGCATTTCATTCCCACCAAGTTTTAGGGCGATTTCTTGTTTCGGGGTTCATAGCGTGGTATTATTTTGGCACGAAGGGGCCGAGCGGATCTGGATTTTGGCACTGCAAGGCGTTGGCATACGGACGACATTCCTATGAGTTTTATGATACCCGCCGCGATTTGTCCTGGAGGCAACTGGGCTGTTAACTTCTGTTGAGACGAGTTCGTAATACATCGATAGACGGCGGAATGAATGGGATATAGCAGAACAAAACCAGAAGTTTGGCCGGTGCTACCAGCTGAAGCTCACCTGCCACAGCCTCGCATGCGGGATTGCCTCACCCCTGAACTGAATGCCATGTCCCAATCTAGACATATCAGATAATCGTTACAATCCGAAGCTATCTGTTACGCTGTATGTATATCGCAGCCATGCCATCAGAAACTCCAGCCCAGCCGCCCGACCCCTGGTTCAGGGAGGCCGGCCATCAAAATCCATCTTTCACGCCATGTCGTCTCAAAAAAACCATACCTCAACCGTTCCCCCAATACCCGAGTATATGTCCACTCAAAAGTCGTGTTGAGCTTCACAGCGGCCGAACCCGATAAGTCCCACCCCCCCACCCCCCCCCCCCCCCCTCCCCCTTTAACAGATCGGGGCCGCCCATGGAAGTTCCTGGCCCAAGCCGTCTTACCACACCACTCGACCCAACCCCCAGGGTAAGACAGCACCCTCCGACATAAAGCCCCATCCACCTGGACAGAATCGTCTTACGCGCCCTTCACCTGAAACACCTTGCCAGCCTTCACAAACAGAGCCTCGAACGACGTCTTGATCTGTCCGCGCGGGTAATCCGGGTGGTTGGCCGCGAACAGCTCGATGACGCCGACTTTGCTGAGGTTCGGCATCGAGCGCACCAGTTCCTTCAGCTTCTCCTGCATGTCGGGCGGCAGTGGCTGCTGCGACTTCTTTGCTCCAGACAAGGTGGCATTGTTGAGCGCCTGGAAGGCATCCGAGGGCGCGGGCGGCGGGGCCATGGTGTTGCTGGCGCGTCCGTCAGGGTTGGCGCTCGGAGCGGCGAGGTGGGTGCCGGTCGCGGTGGCTGTGGACGCCGATGCGGAGATGGTTGGGGCTACGCTGCTGACGCTGGTCTTCGACTTGGGCGTCTCCCAGTAGGCGATCGAGAAGGGATCGATGCTGTGGTGGTGCTCTAGCGGTTCTGGGAAGGGGTCAACAAGGCGAAAATAGAAAGGATGGGCTCTTCGCATCGGCTCACCAAGTATGAACTCCAGCCGGAACTTGTACAGCTTCGGCTCCGCGGTTTTCCGTGTCCGGTCCTCCCAACACGGGCCGGTGCTCTCAGGCTCCATGCCACCAGAAAAGGCCAGTCTTGCAGGGCCGACGTCCTCGGAATCGTCCAAGAAGTCCTCCATGTCTTCGTCCATGTCTGCTTCTTCTTCCTCGTCGTCCAAGTCGTCGACGTCCTCACCCTCCTCTTCTTGCCACTCTGCCTCCGAATCATAGTCGTAGTTCAGAGGAAGAACAGCTCTGGAGATGGGGTTCCGCGCGAGCTTTCGCAAGCTCGTGACGCCCGGTGGAAGACCGCTGACGGTGCCAATGTACGGCGGCCTCACGTCCTCCCTGAACTTGATCGACTTCATGGGTACCGACTTCAGCTTGTCTAGCGTGTGCCGAATCTGGGCGCTCTGCGATTCCGTGGAGAGATCAGGGAGGCCGTTGGGGGTGTGGGAGGAATAGCCCTCAAATTCTGTCATGATTTCCCGAACACTCGGATAGACGCGACCACGAGTTATCTTGTAGGGAATCTGAAGGGTTTCCAGTGGGTCGAAAATCGGTTTTGGCCTCTCGCGCACACCCGTGAGATACTCGTCTAGTATCCTGGTCTTGGCCTCTCTTGTTTCGTCGTCTAACGGAAAAACGGTGTTGGCCAGTCGGACGTGTTCGTGAACAAAGAATGGCTTGAACAGTTGATGATAGTGCGATGCCACTGTCGACTCGCTTTTCGCAGCGGAGCCGGCTCGGGGCACTTCGTCGGGTTTGGCGGGCTCCTTCTTTGGGGTGACCGGGGTGCGGTTGAACATGTTGGTGAGCTTCATCTGGCTGCGCGCCTTCTTGGCCTCCTCTTCCTCCTTCTCCCTCTTCTTCTTTTCCCGCTCTTCGGCTTTCTGCTTCTTTTCCTGCTCCTTCTCTGCCTTGTCTGCGGCCTTGGCAGCCTTCTGTTCAGCCTTGGCCTTTTCTGCCTCTTCCTTTTCACGCCGCTTCTGGTCGCGCTCCTCATGTTTCTTGCGCTTCTCGGCTTCTGCCGCTGCCTCCTTGGCTGCCTTCTCCTCTGCGGTCATTCGCTTCTTCTTGGGAGGTTCGCCAGCCGCTTTTTGTGTTGGTGCGTTGGCCATTGACGACAGTGGTGAGTTTGTGGAGGCCGTAGAGATGGTAGCTGGTGTCGGCATGGGGGATCCGGAGGCTCGCGCGAGCGGGCTGGGCGTCCGATCTGCTACATCGGGGTAACCTTTCGCTGAAGGGGCAGCCGACTCCGACAGGGAAGCACTGGGAGCATCGTTTTCTTCTATGGACGACACAGTTCGAGGTTCAGCTACACGCAAAGCCAGCCAGAACAGGGGCAGGGAACACTCACTGTCGCTCAGCGAAACGTCCATCTCAGTGTGCTCAGACTTGCTACATGGCACAGCCCGGCAAGTCTCCGGGTCCAGGAAATCACCGTGTGACCGTTTTCGGCCGGCCATATCCCGATTCTGGATGTCTGCAGGCATCGCGACGAGAGACATGGGTAGATCACTGCTTGCACGTGGTCGCACTTCGCGGGAGACAGAACAGACAGTCAAAGGCAGGAGACAGGGAATGGGAGGGATGGCGTCGTGGATGGAGACAAGGAGTCAACTAGCTCATCGCACACAGGTAGTTGTGGTGGACGGAGCAGTGTTGGCTGTATCCAGCAATCGTGAACCCAATGCGGCTGTTGTGAGTTGGGTGTGGAGATGATTCGCTTGGTGGACGTCCACAGGCAGCCATTGGGTAAATTGAGCTGTGGTGCTGGCCCGCTCAAACGCGTCCCGGTCGCGACTCCTGAATTTGAGACGTGTGCGCAACGCGTCATTAACTGAGTGGCGTCTGTGGCGCATTTCGGTGGCTTGGCTACCCCCTGCCGTACCTTATCCCCCTTTTCAAAGCAAACCGGAACATCTGCCATGCGCCGTGCAAAGAAGTCTAGAATAATCGCATCGGTCCGGAGATCGCAGTGCTGGCATGCGCTACGTTTGTACATTCACACAATGGTTCTTCTTTTTGGGTTCCATAGAACGAAGCCAACTGTTACCCTGTGCTGGTGTGCTCTCAAGACGGTTGGGCCATCACAGCATGTAATATAGTTATGAAGCACAGCAGCTCAGCGACCTTTGAAGCCGTACTTTGCTTCATGGCAAGTTCGGGTATCTGCATCTAAGTTGGAATCACAAGCATTTTTTTCGTGCAGTCCCGTTTTGACCGGTCTATATACTCAATACCTAGGTAGCTTCAGCCGGCATCATACATCCAGCCCTCACAGCCCAACTGCCTGGCTGCAAGTGCTTCCCAGTATCACCAGGCCCTGCAATCAGTGGTTTGTAGCTTCGCGAGCTCAGTCAGACTACAATGCAATCCTGCAACATACGGTCAGCTTATTGAATACCTCCGGTGTCCCCACTCAAGGGTCAAGACCCAACAGAGATGCGTCGAGAAGTCTCAACCGAGCCAAGGCAACCACCGACTCTACTAGCGCCTGCAAGACAACGCCTCCAGGAACCTAAACCTGCCTCTGTCACGGCGGTCAACATATAGCGCCAGCGCTAAGCGCCAGGGAGGCCCTGACGATGCTCCAAGATTGGGGAGCGCGGTGACGAAACGGTCGTACCACCCGATCTCATTCTCCGGAAACGAGTCTCGGGACATTATCAGCCAGTGCTATACGTGGGATCGACTTCCAAGGCACGCTCCACCAGAGCAAGGCCAGCAACGCCAACAACACCATGCCCCGCACTTTCCGCAAAACGAAGAGAGAGTGCTGTCTGTCGTCATTAGCCCTTCGAGGCTATCTGGAACCATCAAGTGAGTCGACAAAGACTGGTACCAACCTTACCGGGTTTCAGGCAAAGGGCAGCTTGCCTTCAGCGTCGCATTGCTCCCCACGAAAGGAGATGAGCAAGACTCAAGGCGAGGGAGGACAGGCACACTGTGAACGAGCAAGCAACGGGCACTCCTCGCGTAGCATTGGTATCTCGAATCCAATTACCCTCGTCAGC
This sequence comes from Chaetomiaceae sp. R4402, assembly GCA_023628555.1. Classification (NCBI taxonomy): domain Eukaryota; kingdom Fungi; phylum Ascomycota; class Sordariomycetes; order Sordariales; family Chaetomiaceae; species Chaetomiaceae sp. R4402. The sequence goes on from JAMAKO010000003.1 coordinate 610,851, forward strand.
AATCCCCGTGCCCGCCCGGCTCCCCCATCGATTTTAAACACCCTTTCCAATTCCTTGGGCTATCTATCGCCCATAGCCGGGATATTAGATTTAGACAAGGCCAAATGCCGCCAACAAGTCCAAACGAGTGGGTATTAGGGAAATATCAAAAGAGAGAGCCGATGCAATGAATAACAGGGTTCTGAAGCGATTGTAGATGCCAAGGAAGTCGTAAGCCATTTCCCACATCAGTCAGGAAAGCCCCTCGCGCTGAAATGCAATGGACCCGATAACGGCTGGAACGAGTGCATTGTTGCGACGCTATGCATGATGTGTATGTCGATGTAAACGGACAAGACAAGAGGGAGAAGGAGAGAGGCTCGGTGGGCAGATGACGAGGGAAGGGGGGTCGCTGGCCTCGTCTCCCTTACAGTAATCCCCTGCCTGGCCAATGTCGACATGCCTCCTCCTCTCTCAATCCGGGTTCGCAATGTACAGGCGGCCCGCAGAAAGCGTCATGGTGCGCTCGTCGACGCTGCCCCGCCGCTTCAGCTCGTCGACGCTCTTGACGCTCTTCTCGCGCGTCACCGTGGCGAGCTTGGCGCTGTTGCCGGCCAGGTGGGCCGGGGCGCCGGGTGTCATCTCGGGCACGTTGTCGAGGCGCTCGCCGCTGCTGCCGCTGCCGAAGCTCCGCGCCTTGCCGCTGCCCGCGTCGTCCCCGGCGAGCGTCTGGTCGCCGATCAGGGACCCGGCCCGCTCGGGCGTGTCGCTGGGGCTCCACCGGGCGGCTCCACCACCACCCTGGGCCTGTTGCGGATTCGTCGCGGGCCCGCCGCTGAGGCCTCCGCCCGAGGAGCGGTACGGCATCGCCCGCCTGCCGCTGGCGATGCTGTTGCGCCCGGAACTGCCTGTTCGACGGTGGTGAAGTCGCTGCAGGGCGGCGTCGTCGTCGTCGCTCTCCTCGCCCTCGACCTCGGTCGCGCTGAGGCGGAGCGGCACGCCGCCGACGCCGTTGTAGTTGCTGCCCGGGGAGTAGCCGATGACAGTGGGCTTGCCGTGGTGCCGGATCTTGGCCGCGACCTTGCCGCCGGTCGAGCTCAGACCGGTGGAGGTGCGGCCGGCGGCAACGGACCCGATGCCGAGCCCGCTCCCGGCGCCCACAATCTCGCGGTCTGCTCGCATCTTGGCGGCCCGCTGCTGCGCCAGTAATCGGGGGTCTTCGTGTTGCGCGCGGTCGCACCACACGGTGGCTTTCTGTTTCCGGAGCAGGGCGACATAGCCGCCGGACTGCGGCGAGCCGGGGGCGCCGCCGGAGCGGCTCGAGGTAGATCTCCTGATGTCTAATGTCGGCGACGTCCGGTAGGCGGCTGGGGGGGCCATGCCGCCGCTGGAGATGGTGCTGAAGGTGTTGACGCTCGGCGAGCGACGTTGGTGGTTCGCCTGGGGCTGTGCGAGATGCATCTGCGGCTGGTAGGGATTCGGGGGAAAGGGCGCCTGCATGGCAGCGGGAAATGTGTTGGACGATGTCGTTCGTGTGCGACTGTGGGCGTAGGCTGCGTTGCTTGCCGGCTCCATGGGCGGCGCTCGCCTGCGAGCATAATGCGGATCCATGGCCGGCTCGGCCGGCCACGCGTGTGACATGGCGAAGGGGTGTGGTCTCGATGCAAGCGCGGTCGAATGTGAATGTCAGAGAACAAACATCTATTGCGCAAACGGAAGCGGTCGCTGTGCTGCAGCGGCCCAAGGCGATTAAGTCGTTGGTGCGGCCGAGAGGCTCAGTCAGCGTCGAATCCACCAATTGAGCGCTGGTCGATGGTCCCGTCGCTGGAGCGATTGAGGGGAATGGCAGGTTCTTCGCAGGGGAGAGGGCGGTCCGTTCGCTCGGTGCGTGTCAATGGCAATGCGGGAGTTGCAGAAAACTGTTCCTGCTTCGTCAAGAAGACCCAACAAATCGGTGGCAGATGGATGGCGCGGGGGGAAGGGCCGTTGGTGGTTCAAAGAGGAGGGACGCGCCTTGAAAAGGTCGGATGTGGAACTGAAGAGATGGATTCGGCCAACTTTGCTTGGCGCTCCCACGTTGCATGCCCTGCTCAGCGGCCCTTGTCCGATGATGTTATGCTGTGGAGATGATCCGAGCGCCCCAGTCCCATCTAACGCTTTCCTCACTTGCTGCGGGCCATGCTGCGATTGCAACAGTGGTGCTTGATTACCTCGATTACCTTCCAGGTTTCCTATCTTCCAACCTCTCTATATGCGGGGTGCGAGGATGACACCTCAGCAGACAGTGAGGCAGGTGGCCTGAAGCCCTTTAGTCGCTGTGGTATCGCGTCCGTAAAATCGCTCTGTGTGCCGGAGCGAACAGACCGGAAGACAGGGGTGTTTTATCAAGCGGGCGCTTCTTAGCCCATGGGCGCCAAAGCTCGACTTGACAGCGCTAAAGTGATGTGATGCCCGACGACGGGACTACACTACGAATTTAGCTGAAATGTCGGACCAAGATTTGACGGAGAGGTCGAGTTGTTTGCGTACAAAAGCTACCCAACTCGTCAGAAAACCAGCTTTCGAACCATAGGTAGTGAACATTATCAGTATCAATCAATACAGGCTTTCAGGTTACGTATTAATATGTAAATCCATACATCACGCAATACAGATCAGTGCCCCTTACACACAATAGTACCCAACTATGCGCCGAGAGTGATGCTACCTAGAAGAAACCATTGGGAGCATTACGGGAAGGAACTTCCCCATGGCGCTGCCGACTGCCGGCAACAACAGTGAACCTGTACCGAACAAGACGACCATGGTTGAAAATGTTTGCGTTTTCTTGACGAATAGTTATTCGTTTACAGTACTCGCAGCTTCTTTGCAAATGGGCATGGGCCAGAGGGGGCTCGGCTCAGCGCTGCAACGGCCGCCTCGTTGCCCGCCTCCAGTCACGCAACTTGGTCCCACTGCATGCAACGTGCCCTTCTGGTTCGCCATCGATCGGCTCCCTCACTTGCACTGTTCACGAAACTTACCACGCCCAAGGGCCAATGCAGGATTCAAGAGAAAATAGGACACATTGCCCCCGCCGCACCATCCAAGCTATCTTACATGCATACGGCAATAGCAAGCAACCAAATACCTGATTCTCGGTAGAGTTGCACACCGACGTTAACTTTCTGGTTGACATGACGCTTAGGTTCGCCTTGCTGCCCAGGCTCTCCAGGTCACTGTGCGGTGGCTCAAACCTTATCTTCCCACCCCACCTTTTGACCGCCTCAGCTTTCAGTTGCCCCGGATACTACGCACGCTAAAGTCTGCCACAAAAGTCACGAAGAAATGGGACGCTGCCACGAGTCAGATCACCGCAGTTGCCGCAGCACCGGGCTGGATACCTACCAGGTAGGTGGTCAGTGGATTGGCTGTCACCGGACAACGCAGGCGCACTTCGGCATTGGCGAAGGGCTGAACCATTGGCGCGTCGACATGGACGCATCCTGCCCAATGACGGTGCTTTTCGGGGCATGGCTGCCCTGCATGTCAAGCGAGGGCTTTTGCGGGCGGTGTGGGGCCTTCGTGGTTCTCCCTCATCCGATTCCGGCGCCCGGGATCGACCCGGCTCCGGATCGTTCAGGCACCGGGGAAGGAGGGAGGGGAACAACATCCCGCGTGGGCGTTCTCCGGTCCTCGATTCGCTCGGATGGGAATTGCACTGATTACCACGAAGCGCAGTGAGCAAGGCAACCCCATAATCGCGTCACGGCGTCGTCGGGCCGCGGCACGATGAAGTGGGGCGAAGCCCGCGGGTTGCGGCCATGTCCGGGAGGCTGCACGCTACAAGTAAGACGCTGCGTGACTGTGAAACAGAACGTGCTGACTGGGAGGAAGTATAAGCCCGCACATTGGAGAGTGCAAGTGAGACATGGGCCCCTCTCACTACAGGAACTTGCCCTGTGGCGAGAGTTATAGGCGGTCAAAAAGGACAACTAGGGGCTGGGAGTGGTCCACTAGCCGACTCAGCTGTTTTCCCTCTCTTAACAAGATTCATCAGGGGGCGGCTGAGTGGTCACGAGATCTTGGAGTCAGTGGGAAGCACTCTCGTGCACAAAGTCTCTCTGACGGCATTCAAGACACTGACTGAGAGAGGTCTCACACAGTATATTGTGTATGTGTATAAGTCACAGCCCTGCCCGCCGTGGCGGAAACGGGCAGGAGCAGCAGATCAGATGGCGCCCCGTCCCATCTTCCATTTTCAACTTGGTTACCTACCGAGCGCAGCACGCCTAACCCCGCTGTGGGGTCCTGCTCGACGCCGCTAATAACGTTAAGTTCTAACGTACGGATTTGCGCTGGCTGCGAGCTGTGCATCGTTGCACACCGAGACCGCTTCTCCAAATTGGGTGAAAGTGAGCAAGAAAATTCTTGGAAGATCAGAACGCCATCAATTGAGATGAATTTCTGACTTGACTACTCTGCCTTTCGTTCGAAAGAAGCCACGATTTTACCGAGTCCGACCCAAAGCCTGTTCTTTCAGCGACGACTCGTCCGGCAATGCCCCTCGTCCGTCAAAGACAGCCTCCCGCAGACCCTGAACCTTTTACCCCCCTCCCGCGCGCCATGTCCGTGTTGACGTCATGAAGTAAGAGTCCAGATGAACCGCTGCCCCTCCGTCCCCAATTCGAAAACGCGCCACTGACACGCGCCGCCAAGGTTCGCAAAAGAGCTTGACCAGGACGCTGTGCCAGGTACGTCTGCACCGTGCCGTGCCGAGACACCGGCGCGCGATTTGGATCGTCGGGCTTGTCCCACCTGCCGCGTTGGGACCCTAGTTGTCGGCGTTGGCGTTGGCGCTGGCGTTGGCGTTGATGTTCTGGCGAGAACATGTGTCGCGTGATCATCAACGTCGGCTAGGACTCCCGATGTTTGAGAACGCGTTGTGAGGGGAGGTTGTGCAGGCAGCACGCTGATAGCTAGCTAACCATTGCCACTACGTCATAGAATGGCGCGTCAAATACCTCAACTACAAGGCCGGTAAGAAGCACGTCAAAGCCGTGACCCGCGCCATCAACCGCGCGAATGCCACCCCGACTCTCACGCGACGCACCGAGGCGCCCCCGGCCCGGACCCCCGCCACCTTCTTCGGTATCAGCCATGCCTTCACGCCCCCGCGTAGGACAGACGAGCCGCCAGGCCGTGATGCTGTCGACAGGTCCAGCCGGCTACGGTCTGGGACCGTGACCGCCAAGCCAGCAACAGGTACCACGTCAGGGGGTGATGAGCGGGCGGGACTCGCTCGCAGCCCCGGCAGCGGCGTTCAGTATGGCAGTATCGGACCATCGCCGTCGCGCGCCAGCGACAGGAACGACTTTGAACTCCCGGCCCCGGCCATGAGGGTCTCGCTGAACGCCGGCCAGAGCACAGCCGTCGGCGCCCAGTCTCCTCCGTTGAGCCGTCTCACACTGCAACGCAGCACTTCAATGGTGGCTTCCGGCGTGCTGGACCACCGCTCTCCCTCGCTGCTCACCCTGCCCTCAGGGGGAATGTCCACGACGCCCCGGATGCGCGTGTCCCGCATCTTCACGACCGGCTCCACGGGCTCCCGGCCGGCGGGGAACAAGGTCGACATAGGAATGCAGAACCTCGACTACGTCCGTTCAGCCGAGCGCGACTTCTTCTCCTTCCTTAACAAGGAGCTGGACAAGATTGAGACGTTCTACAAGGAAAAGGAAGATCAGGCAACCGACCGGCTGGCGGCGCTTCGGGCGCAACTGCACGAGATGCGAAACAGGCGGACGGCTGAGATCAGTGAGGCGAAAAGGCGACGCGAGCATGCGCGCGACCGCAGCCGCAGCGATGGCGACGGCGAGGGCCACGGCAAGAACGGCAACGGCAACCACGATTGGATCGCCCCCCTCAAGGACCGCCTCTTCAAGCCCGGGCCCAACTCGAAAGCCCTGCAGAAGATGACCCGGACGCCCGTCATGGCCGGCCAGACCATGCTGTACGAAGGGCGCGACTACGTGCGGGGGCGGCCCGACGACGACGACGTGCCCTACCGGACGGCCAAGCGCAAGCTCAAGCTGGCGCTGCAGGAGTTCTACCGCAGCCTCGAGCTGCTCAAGTCGTACGCGCTGCTGAACCGCACCGCATTCCGCAAGCTCAACAAGAAGTACGACAAGGCGGTCAACGCCCGCCCGCCGTACCGCTACATGAACGAAAAAGTCAACAAGTCGTGGTTCGTCAACAGCGACGTGCTCGACGGCCACATCCGCACCGTCGAGGACCTGTACGCCCGGTATTTCGAGAAGGGCAACCACAAGATCGCCGCCGGCAAGCTGCGCAACCTGCAGAAGCGCGCTGGTGACGCGTCTGGCAGCGCCTTCCGCAGCGGTTTGGCGATCGGGGTCGGCGCCGTCTTCGCGATGCAGGGCCTCATCTTCGGCGCTGATATTCTCTTGCACGACCCGGACAACAACCTGGCGCAGCAGACGAGCTATCTGCTGCAGCTGTACGGCGGATATTTCTTGATTCTGCTGCTGTTTACCTTCTTTACGCTGGACTGCCACCTGTGGACCAAGAACAAGGTCAACTACCCGTTCATCTTCGAGTTCGACCCGCGGAACTTCCTGAACTGGAAAGAGCTGGCCGAATTCCCGAGCTTCTTCTTCGCCCTGTTTGGCATCTTCATATGGCTTAATTTCTCTAAGCTGAGGAACTGGGAGGAGATGTACCTCTATTACCCCGTTGTCTTGATCTGTCTATCGCTCGTCATCCTCTTCTTTCCGGCGCCAATCCTCCACTACAAGGCCAGACGGTGGTTCTTGTACTCTCATGTGTGTCCTCGTCGTCCCCATTCTGACGCGTGGCTGCTTCAGGTTTGGCTGACCACATTTGCAGTACCGGTTGCTCCTTTCCGGTCTATACCCCGTAGAGTTCAGAGACTTTTTTCTCGGCGATATCTGGTGTTCGTTGACGTATGCTACTTGTGTAAGTTCCTGTCTTGGGATCGGTCAACTTTACGTCGCGCGCATCGGCTGACCTCCTGGCAGAACATCGAGCTCTTCTTCTGCCTGTACGCGAACAGCTGGCGCGATCCGGTGCAGTGCAACTCATCGCACTCGCGACTCCTCGGCTTCTTTGGCGCGCTCCCACCGATATGGCGTGCCCTCCAGTGCATCCGGCGTTACCACGACACGCGCAATGTCTTCCCGCATCTCGTCAACTGCGGCAAGTACACCATGACGATTGTAACGGCCGTCTGCCTCAGCCTGTATCGCATCGGTGACAGCCACACCAACCTGAGCTTGTTCATCACGTTCGCCGCAATCAACGGCGTGTACTGCTGTGAGTTGCTTCCCTAATCTGTCCCCTCCACTCAATCGAAAGTATCGTCTCCACTCACACGAACTGCCAGCGGTCTGGGACCTCTTCATGGACTTCTCGCTCCTGCAAGCCCACGCGCACAAGCGGCTGCTCCGCGACATCACGGCGATCCGCCCGGTCTGGATCTACTACCTCATCATGACAGTCGACCCGATCCTGCGCTTCTCGTGGATCTTCTACGCCATCTTCACGCACGACACGCAGCACAGCACGCTCGCCTCCTTCCTCGTCTCCCTCGCCGAGGTCGTCCGCCGCGGCTTGTGGACCCTGCTGCGCGTTGAGAACGAGCACTGTGCCAACGTCGCCCAGTACAAGGCCTCGCGCGACACCCCGCTGCCATACCACCTCGAGCAGTTCGTCCAGCGGCCCAGCCTCGAGGAGGCCGCTGCCGCCGCTGCTGCTGCCGCCGAACCACAACCACAACCGCCACAAACCCCAGGAACAGCCCCCGCCCCGTCCAAGAGCCTCGGCCCCTTGCCCACCCCGCTGCTCGAAACAGGCGTCGAGCCCCCCGCTACGGCTGGCACCCCCACCGCCTCCGCAACTGCCCCCGCCCCGTCGGAAGAACCGCCCACCCCGAGACCGGGCGGCACCTTTGGCAGGCTGCGCGCCGACACGCTGGGCGGTGGTGCCGGTGCCAGGAAGTCGATCCTGCAGGCGATGGCGGAGGCGCACAAGCAGGACTTTGTCAAGAAGAAGCGGGTTGTGGTGGTGGGTGGAGTGGAGAAGGACGCGCCGCTTTTGGGTGGGGAGGAGGAGGATGATGATGATGATGAGGATGAGGAGGAGGATGATGTGGGAGGGGAGGAGAGTGAGGAGGGTGGTGAGGTGGGTGGGGGTGTGGTGGGCGAGGAGGTGGAGGTTAAGAGTGAGGGTGAGGTTGAGGATGGTGGTGCAGGTGGAAGGTGGGAAGGTGAGGTTGGTGAGAGAGAAAGGCGGGAGGAAAGGGAGGGGATGAGGATTGGGAGGGACAGTGGGGAAGGGGAGGGGGATAGAGGTCTTGATGGGGGACGGTAAAGGAAGAAGGGGGTGACGGGGCGGTTTTTGGGTTGATTATGTGGAACGATTTACGGTGATGAGAGACGGATATATCCCTACGTGAGGAGTCTGAGGCGCAAGAATACGTTTCAACCTGACAGACAGGCTGCATACCATCATGAGACTTATGATCACCGTCATAGGCGCCGTAGTGGGCTTCGCATTGACCACCTGCGTAGTCTACCTGTCTTTTTGCTATTTCGCTACTATTCGTAATGAACAACAAGCTCGCCCTAGAGTTAAAGAGACCCTCATGCGAATGTGTACGCTCACGGTCAACCAACGGTGTATATGCTGCACTTGACAAACACCAAGCGAGGAGAATCCAGTCCTGCACCGACCTGGCTTGTTTCCCGACAGGCCATTTATATGTAGCTTTGTGTAAGCATGGCATTTGTGAGCGGGACTATGATATCCAGCTATATATATGTTGGGGTCTGGAAAGTTTCGGAAGGTTGTGGTATGGGCAAACACACACATGCACCGCTAGTGCACGGTTTGGAACGGATTTGGGAAAACGCATGGAGATGTCACGGTTCCGAAGCTGATGTTGGTGTCTGGCAAACACGTCTATTGGCGGCACCACTCACCCCGTCAGATTCCACCAACCGCCAGGAGTGCCCAAGAGGTACCAGGAGAATGCACGACTTGCTATACCGTCGTACCAGCTGAGGTTGTGCAAACCTGCAACCAACAGAAACCCTGTTGACAACGATAAGACGCCGAGGTGTCCGCGTTGATGCTCCAACCTTCAAAAATGCCGAGCACCTCCCCGTCTCGCCTGCTACGCCGCACGCCTGATTGAACTGACTTCTGTCTATCTGTCGAATTTGACTTGAAGATGTCGAGTCTTGCGGCCGGGGTGAGCCTCAAGGTTATCCCGCGAACACCATCCTGCCCACGTATTAATGCTACCAACCTTTACCTAGTGGGATAAGTTCGTGGACGTCACCGGCCGAGTTCTTATGCAACTCACCAACACTGCAGGTAAGCCAGTGACCCCTCACTCCTTAGTCGGGTGTACCTAGCCAGCTCCAGCACATCACAGACCCGACTAAGCTAACCTGCATCATCGCGGCTGCGATTCAGCCGCGTCGCGCGCGAGCTACTCTGGCACGGTTGACGGCGTGGCCGCCAATGTTCTTCAGGTGCCCAAGAAATCTTGGAAAGGGCCCCCGCCGGCTGCGAAGGCCGTGAAGGACGACGAGAGCGTCCTGACGCAGGACTCAGAAACGAATGGCGGAGAGACGCGCACGTAGAAGCTGTGGTGGCAGTGGCGAATGGTGCGCGAGCCATGGCTGGTGGTGATCGACGTGACTTGACGGCGGTTGGAGATGCAGTCTGAGGACTGTTCCATGGCCTTTCTCATTACGTTACGTTAGGATGCTCGCGAGTATGGCGTGTCTGGGATTTCCGATACGTGGAACAACCTGGATAGCCTCCGTTGATATGTGAGTCCAATTCCAACCCAAATAGTGTCTCAGTAGTTGAATGCATGCCATATCACGTCGAGAAACGGTACTATTGTCACCGTAGAATCATATACCTACAAGGTTATATCTCCCAGCATTCATAACCACTCCATATAACAGTGCGCCGATGCATTCACCAAGTTGAATCGGATATACTGTGCTGCAACATGACCCCGTCACCGGAAGTGTACCAAAGCCTCTTGACGCGTCTTGTGTATATTCTTCTCGCGTATATAGTGGCCTACCACCACATAGCGACCGGTCGATTGAATACATGCTAGGAGATGCTGCTGTACAGGTGTTGCCAAACTGTGATGCACGCAATTATGACGCCTGCTTTTCACACTCCGCTCCACCGCTCAACCAAAGGCTTCAACAACCGTCGCTCTTCACTCCACACACACACCGCTCATAAGCCTGTTTCTTCAAGCCCGCCACTCCCGGTCAACCTCCTCCCAGTGATCCAAGAACCCCTTGTAGAACTTGACACCTAGGCCCGGATCTAAGCTGCCCGTCGTAGCACGAATGCTGTGCATGCTCAGCTGCGGGATGCCGACGTCGGCGGCCTTGACGCCCATGGCGGCGCTCAGCATGGGGCCGACCGTGCCGCCGCCGCGCGAGTCGTTGCGGATCATGTGGCGCTGGTTGACGCAGCCGGCCAGCTGGGCGACGCGGTCGAGGATGGCGATGGACACGCTGTCGGTGGTCATGTGCGCGGACGCGTCGACGCACAGGGCGACGCCGACGTTGAGGCGCGGCGAGTGGTCGGCCAGGTTGGTCTGCGGGAAGTTGGGGTGCGCGGCGTGGGTGACGTCGGACGAGACGAGGAAGGACGACGCGTACGTCTGGCCGAGCAGGCCCGGGCCGAAGGGGAGGTCGTGGGCGGCCGCCATACTCTCGACGGCGCGCTCGATGGTGAGCGGGAGGAAGTTGCCGCGCGCGCCCTGGCGCAGCAGCGAGCCGATCTCCTCGTCATCGAAGAGCGCGACCAGCTTGATGCCGCCGTCGGACTCGTCGGCCTTGGCGTGCAGCAGCGCCATGAAGGCGGCCCACGAGCAGAGCTTGTCGTCGATGCGGCCGGCGAAAATGAATTCCCGCTTGAGGCCGCCCTGGGTGGCAATCTGCGTGTCGAACAACTCGAGTTCCCAGTTAAGAATGGTGCTGTAGTCTGAGACACCGAGATGACTGGCGATGACCTTGACGAGCTGGGGCGGCTGGGTCGAGGCGAACGAACCCTGGCCGCCGAGGGGTGCCGCGTCGGAGGCGGTAGCGGCAGAGGAGGCGGCGGACAGGTCGCTGTTGTCGAGGGCAATGATGGGCACCATCTCGGTCTCACGGTTGCCGTGACCGGTCATGGGAAGACCAAAATGCGGCGCGAGGGTTGGGATGCGGGCAACTGGAAGCTGTTAGTTGGGGGAGGGTGAGCTAAATACAAGGGACAGCTGTACGCACTGGGCCAGTCGAGCTTGACAAGCTTCGACGTGGTCTTGCCTGTCTTGGGATCCCGCACAATGACGCGGCCGCCAATGCCGAGGTCCCGGTCCCACCACGTCTCGTTCAGCGCGCCAGCATACTGAGCCACGCCGAGCTGAACATAGCCGTGAGTGTTGGGCTTCGTGCTCGTCGGCTTCAGGCGGGCAGTCAGCGCGTCGATGTGGCCAGCGACCATGGCGACGCCGTTACCAGGCTTGTAGGCCTTGCCGACGGCGAAGGCGATAATGGAGCTGCCGTTGCGCGTGGTGAAGTACTTGCCGCCGGGCTCGAGCTTGCCGGCCCAGCTGTCGCGGCTGGAGAGCTGTAGCGCACATGGTTCTGTCAGACTACCATTGGCGCGCCGGCTGCTGCAGGGGCATAGAACTGGGCTTGCGCATGCGCTGGGGAATGAATTTGGGCGGCACCAACCTCGGTGTAGCCGGCAAGGAGCAGCGTCCGCTTGAAGTAGTCGACGGCATGGAAGACTGTTGGGTATTTGGTCATGAATTCGCAATAAGGACGCGTGAATTCCCCGGGCCGCAGGTCCTTCGCATCCACCGGCACCGGGTTGGCGGCAGCGGCGGCGCGGCTGAGCTCGAGCGACCTGAGGATTTCTGCGTATTCCTCCAAGCTCTTCGTCGTGTTGACAGCTAGATGCCGCGTGAAGTCCGCCGTCGCCGCATTGTGGCGAGTCATTGTGTGGGAGAATCGGGATCGCGACACGTGGAGGAGTGTGTGGATGGAGGAAGCAGTCGAGAAAAACGAGGAGGACGAGGAGGATGAGGAGAAGATGGTGGTGCTGCTTGGGGCGGTGTTGGTCACTGAGGTGGACCCTTTCCCATTAGCTTATCGCGGGGGTCTGGCGGTGACGTGCAATTGCAGTCCGAGCGGCCTCCACTGCGGCTCCGGTAAGGTGGAAGCTGGAGCTGGCCTGCCAAGACGGCGTTGCTGTGGCTACTGTGTACAGTACGGTCGGGTGAAGAAGCCGAGCTGCAGCGAGTGGGCCCATTCCCTGCCCTGGAATGACGTCGCTAATCCGTGGCCTCGGGTCCCTGGAAGAGTCTTGGAAATTCTAGGCCTTCGATTTGTGCCGAGGCAGGCAAAGCACCATCCGACACTCCCTTCGTCTTCTTGCATTTGGGCACGAGCATAGGTAATTAGTTCCTACTATCCTTTGCATGCACACGATACACGTAGATTTCAATCCGCAGCAAAAAGCGCAGAGAAATCAGTATCTATTGCCCCCTGTGGCGCAGCAAAATTACAGAAGCAAATTTCTATTCCTGGCTGTTTCATCAACGAACCAACATTCGCTGCCAACAATTCGTTTCCGCGTCACGATTTTTCTGCTGGCTGCTCGCGTGACCCGAGGTAACCGCACGCCACTCCTTCAGATCACGGCCAAAGCTGAAGAGTGAGTGTTCTTCTGCTCGCACACGTACTTGGCTTCTCTGCTAGATCAATGTTTCCGTGCCGCTGACACCAAAACCAGGCCAACTGTCTTCAACTCTGTCCATTCCGTTGCTTGGCTGGGGAACATCCGACGCAGCGGCTGGTGATGGTTAGAACCAGCCCACAAGATCCCACCTCTTGGCCACCAACATGGCCCGATTTGTGTCCAGCTTGAGCCCGGTGCCGACGTTCCCGGAGTACACGGGTCCGTACAAGGTCGGCACCGTGGATGTCGAGATCCCCGTGTCGAAGCTCTCGTCGCCCAGCCCTGCGCCCGAGGCTGCCGCCCACATCGACACGGTCCTCTTCAGGATCTTCTACCCTGCCACTGCCGACTCATATGGCAAGCGGATTCCGTGGCTGCCAGCACCACAGCGCCTTCATATCGCCTCGTATGCGCAATTCCTCGGCGCCGGCCCAACCCTCGCGTCCATTCTCTCGTAAGTTACTAGATGTGTTTCCATCGTTGCTCATGGCCGCCCATCTCATTTGGTTCGTCGTAGGTTCCTCCCCCGACACCTACATTGGACCACCATCCCAGCACACAAGAACGCCGCCCTCCTGTCTCCGCCAGGCGATAGACCACGCGCAAGGTGGCCGACTATGCTCTTCTCCCACGGTTTGGGTGGCAACCGCAACGCCTACAGCCACTTGGCAGGATCCCTCGCATCCCACGGCGTCGTGGTGATTTGCCCCGAGCACCGTGACGGCAGCGCTGCGCTCTCCGTCATCCGCGACCCGAACAGCCAGGACCGCAAAGGCACCCACCACATCGCACCCTACATCCGCATTCCCCACGATCAGACCCACGAGGTCTGGGAGGCCCGCAACGAGCAGCTGCGCATCCGGCTGTGGGAGCTCAGCCTGGTTTTCGAAGCTGTATCTGCCCTCGATCTCGGCGACGAGCCCATCCTGCGGTCCAACCTCAACAACAGCACTCCGCAGTCTGCTCTCAGCCAGTTCGCCCACGCGCTGGACATCCATGAGCCCGGCAGGGTGATCTTCTCCGGCCACTCCTTTGGCGCGGCAACCGTCGTCCAGCTCCTCAAATCCACCTTCTACGCCGCCCACCCCTCCCTCAAGGCCATGTCAGTCCCCTTATTCACTCCTCACGAGGACTCCGCCCTCACGCACCAAATCACCCCGTCCACGCCCACCATGCTCCTCGACATGTGGTGCTTCCCCCTCCTCTCCGCCTCCACCGCGCCACTCTACGACCTCCCGCTGCCCTGCTACGCCTCCACCTCCTCCTCCCACGCACCCACTACCCGAACCACAACCTCCCCCCTGCTAGCAATCGAATCGCAAGCCTTCTTCGACTGGACAACCCACCTCCACGCGAAGGCACGCATCCTCTCCCCCTCCCCGTCCCCCTCCCCATCCCCATCCTCCTCCCCGACAGCCCGCACCATCACCCGAGCAATGTTCGCGAAACCGGGGACGGCAAAACCGCACTTCTTCTACGTCACCTCCTCCGCCCACCTCAGCCAGAGCGACTTCGGCGTGCTCTTCCCCTGGCTGACGCGCCGCGTCTTCCGCGCCGAAGGGCCGGCCGCACGCGTGCTGCGGCTCAACCTGCGCGCGCAGCTGCAGTTCCTGAGGGAGAATGGGTTTGTCGTGGCGGGCACGGCGAGGAGGGACTTGGTGGATGGGTTTGTTGATTCTTTCGGTGGTAGCGGGGAGGCTGATGAGAAGTGGGTTATGGATGATTCGGTTATTCTTGAGGAGGGCAGCGGGGAGGGAGGTAAGGGGAAGGTGGATGCGTGGCGGTGGATTGATGTGGTCGGGCTGGGGGCGGAGGCGGGTCCTTCTGAGTTGGAGATGGCGAGGGGCGAGAGGGAGAGTGGGGAGGAGGAGAGAGCGGAGGCGAGAGAGAAGGAGATGCAAACTGAGATTGAGCCTGGGTTGGACACGGCTGTTTGATTGGGGGTAGGGCATCAGTGTGGGCAGTATGGAGTGAGCATCATCAGTGTTGAGTCATGATGGGAAGGCGTTACGGGATGAGCGGAATAGGCATTGCGATGGATTGTAAAACTGGGTAGACGGAGAGTTTGGTTTTGGCTTGGGTATGGTTGGTTCACGGGCATCAGTAGAGGGTGAACCTCGGACCCTTCGATAGACTCGTTACGTTGCATGATTAATAGACCCGCACAAGGAATAGAGTCTTGATCGTTATAGCAGAAATGAGCTGAACTTGGGATCCAAATGACAACGGACCATGAAGAGCGAAAGAGAAGTATGGAGTACAGGGGACGAGGGTATCATCAATAAATAGGAAAGCCCTGTACATCCAACGGAATCAGCGTCATATCCAGCTCTACCCTCTTTAGCCACGCCTTCACCCGCCGCCTCGGGTCCGTCTTGAGCTCCTTCTCCGATCTGACCTTGGCGTGCAACTCTCTTGCGAGTGCAGATGTCTTGGGAACCTTCGTCAGAACGGCGCCTCCACTACCATCGACAATTCCGTTGAAGATGCCGGCCCCGCCGTTTTCGCCTGGCTTCGCCACAGGATGGTGCCTCGCAGAACTGCGCTTTCGACTTCGCCCCTCTTGAAAGAGCCGCATGATCAGGCCTCCAGGCTTCTTGCGGTTGTTGTTGTTGTTGTTGTTGATGTGACTACTGTGATTGCGGGTGTCACTATCCACGGGGCGATGGTCGTTGGCTGCGACGTAGACAAGACGGAAGGGCACAGACACAGCAATGGCTGCACTGCTGTCCTCGTGCCCTTCCGCTTCAGCACACGGTGTTTTGCAGCTCGTGGTAGACAGGCCTTCTGTAGGTTGGCCGGTGGACGTAGTTGGGATTGTTGGCCATGAGCTCTTAGGTGACCCCAGATTGAGTGCCTCGACAGCCTTCGAGTCAAGATTTGGTGGAGAAGTTTCGCTGGGAAAATGGACAGACTGGCTGTGCTCGTCGCCAGTGCCAGAGCATGTCGAGGAGATCGCCTGAGGGTTCGCAGTTTCTTGAGCACCCGGCCTAAACTGGTAGTCCCATGTTTCTACACCAGTGGTCAGAATCATGGGAAGGACAAGGATTTTGTGAGAGTCTGGCGTACTGTCTGGGCATTGTCTGGCGCGCCAAAGGACGTCGCGGCTTTCACTAACGTACCAATCTGACCACGCCCCGGCTTGCTTTGATGATGCTTTCGTCCGTTTTGATCCTCTTGACTTGACTGCTTTCGATGTCAATCTGGCACCGCTCCCCTTTGCCTTGACCTCCGCAAAGCTACGAGAGCCCTGCCAATGTTTCTCGTTCTGTGACGCCATTCCTATGTGGCGGACTAGACTCGATACGGGCTTTCCGGCTCAAGTTAGACGCACAGCGGTCAGTTGTACGCGTGCCGCTTGTCGCAACTCCTGTGTGAGGTCTGACCAGAGGCCCTGGCGAGGTAGCACTCCAGATCACTGCTACACGCGGTACGTTGTATGAAGGTGCAGCAAAACGTTAGATAACATATCAAGGTCAGCAGGAAGACGCATTCCTGAGAGTAACCCGCCGCTGAGGCCACCAGATGCTGCTTGAGATTGAAGGGGCAGTCCATCTAAGGAAGAGCACAGAGAAGACGAGACGCAGTTTAAGAGGAGCGTGTCCGACGGCAAGGCAACGACAAGGCTTCAAGAACAATGAGTAGACACTCCACGTCACGACAAGAATAGCAGCCTCAACTCCGAGGTCAGCCTGTTGCAGAACACCCATATTGGGACGGCTTGCATGGCTTGCTGCCCAACGGTGCCAACAGGGGGATGGCCGTCACACCGGGCACCTATCACGGCTGCCGCCACCTCCTCGCTTGTTGAACACTGCCAAACAGGGACGATGAAACATCGGCATGCAAAGGCGCCCATCGCACTTGGCTCCGCGCCGCAAGTTCCCCGGTTTGTGAGGGCAGCACCGCAGCCCGACGGGACTGGGCAAACCATCTGATACTTGGTAGCAAGGAGGCACAAGCGACCCGAGGAAACGGGGGAAATGCGGGGGAAATGCAGGGCGCGCCCCGTCTTATGCTGGACCTATGTCTCAGGTGTATCCCAAGGTGATGCACTGGAATAGCCTCAATTGAGGCGTGTGAGTTCGGATGGCGTGCCCTGTCCAGAACTTCCAGAACTCCAAGCTTTCCAATTGTCGACCGGGCGGTCGAGCGTTGCTTCGCCGCTCAGTGTAATTCCGAAGAGAGGTACTGAGTAGATCCATCTTCCAATGTGAAGCGCAGATTCGGGTTCGCATCAGGTCACGGACGCCGCGCCTGAGTAGCGATGTCTGAGGGTGTTGTTGGTTGTCTTTATCAGACGTGTGAGGAAGTGAAGTGGTGTGTATTTTGTCGGATATGACCATGGAGGGGACAATCAGAAAAGTGGGTCGCCTCCGCCGCCAAGCCTTGCTGCCCTGCACTCAGCGCCAGAAAATCAACGCCAACGGCAGCAAGACATCGATCGCATCGCGCTCCAACCAGCTCAGACCATCCGCAAAGCGAACCGCGACACGACGACTTCCCACCTCGGCTGACCGACACCGCATCCCTCAACCACCACCACCACCACCTCCTCCTCCATAATGACGTCCACAATCGGAATTCCTATCAAGCTCCTCAACGAGGCTCAGGTGCGCAGCCTGCCCCCGTCCCCAACCTCTGCCGCGTCGAATCGACCTTCGCCAATCCCTAGGCTAACAGCTCGCGCATTCCAGGGTCACATTATCACCCTGGAAATCACCTCCGGCCAGACATACCGGGGCAAGCTGATTGAAGGTGCGCTCTCTCCCCTCCGCCGTGGCCACCCCCCACACGACGAACCGGATAGTCCAGCTAACTAGGCCCCTTCAAATGAGTACAGCCGAAGACAACATGAACATACAGCTCAAGGACATCACGGTCACCGCGCGCGACGGGCGCGTTAGCCATCTGGAGCAGGTGTACATCCGCGGGAGTCACGTTCGCTTCTTCATCGTACCGGACATGTTGAGGTGCGTCCACCCCCTTCCTCTCCTCCCAGACACGGCCAAACACGTCGAGAAACACAAGAAATGCTAACCTTATTCTGTGACTGTAAAGAAACGCGCCTATGTTCCGCAGCCGGAACGCTCGCGGCCGGGGTGTTGGTCTCGCGAGAGGAAGGGCTACCGTCAGCAGGGCGCGGGCGGGCGGTCGTGGGGGGAGGTAAGAGCTGGCTTGAGGAATGGGTTACTGAGACGTGGAATGGGAAGGCGCGCAACGGCATGATTCGGCGTTCAGGGTTATGCAATGCTGGCGTGGAAAGACAACAATAAGAAAGGCGATGCGCGAGGAGAGCATGGAATGGCTGGCGGAAGCTCCGTGGACACAGAAAGCGCCATGCTGGGCTCCCCGCAACGCTATCCACTGGGGCGATGGGAATTTAAAGCCGCCAGGGTATGTACCATCTCTTGACATATGAAGATGTGGTATCATTAGTTCGAGGCTGACCCGAGCTTTCGCTTAAGCCTGGACTCCAACGAGTCTATCATGTTACAATACAAATTTTGTACAAAGCGAGACATGCCCGTTGACTAGATACTCACTTCATGCGCGCAAGCGCCTCCTCCGCTCTGGTCACGATCTCCTCGACCTTCCTCAACTCCTCCAGCTGCGCAGCCTGATCCGCTTGGGGATCAAGAGACTTGCCAGCCTTGTCCAGCACCTCGCCGACACTGGCCTCGGTAGCACGGATCGCCTTGCGCCCCTCTTCGCGCACCTCGCCCTCCCAATACTCCCGGGCCGCGTCCCACCTCTGTTGGAGCCGCCGGAAGCTCAGCGCAATGCCCAGCGCCGCGATCGCGCCGCACTCGTACGCGCCGAGCGCGGACAGATAGGAGAGACCTGCGAGCGCCGTGCTGAGACCTGCCAGGCTCGCTGACTGCACCACGAGCTTCTGTGCCAGCGCCTGCAGCGCCGGCACCGTCTTCTCCTGCAGGTAATTCCTCGTAAATGGGATGTGCGCCGGCCATTTGCTGATAGAGTCCGGTGCGAATGTGTCTGGTTCTTGGGAACCCGTTGCCAGTAGCGAAGCTGGTTCGGGGTACAGCGGCTGCCCACCCAGCCCCTCCAGTACACCCGCTTCCTGTATGCGGCCGGCAAGGTAAATGACGTCTTGCTCCGCCTTGGGAATGAAACGCATAGCAATCATCTCCGACGTGACCATGCCCACGTCATCGGCCCGCCAGAAGAGCTTCCACCACCCAAGCTTGCTCCATGGGCGGGTGGTGAAGGCAAGGTCGAGTTGCTGCTGCAGCTCGGCATGTGCCTTCTGCGCCCACTCGGACAGCGCTTGGTCCAACTGAGCGACAGTACTCGGTGGAATCTTGGTCTTCAGCTCCGCCGACAGATCGCGTGCCTCCTCTTCCTGAGCGGCGGCCCTCGCACTTCGGAGCAAAGAAGTAATCAAGTTCCGAACAGCCGCCTTGGTGGCTCCCTCGCCGCTCTGCAGCACACCCTTCCTCAACCACTCAGTGATGCGTCCCACATTAGCCTCGGTCCACAGAGCCTCGTACTTCATCGCGTTGCTGACGTCGACTCTAAACAGCTCCAAGCCCTCGCTGGCAGCTTCCACATTGACCGCAACAAGCGGACAGTCGGCGAGGTCTTCCTTTCCGATTTTCGCGAAGTTGACCGCCCCGGAAATAACCTCCGTCCCTTCCAACACCGGCAGCGACATAATCGACGCCGCCCCCAGCACCCCATCCCCCACCAGAAGCGCCATATGCACCGGCGTCTCCACCGGCGCCACATGGCCCGCCGTGGTAGCAGCCACATCCACCGTCGGCACCAGCACCGCATCATCCACCCCCCTTGACCCATCCACCACCAGCCCTCCCGCCTCAGCAACTACCACCTCCAACCCCACCCCGCTCAGCACCGGCGATGCCACCCTCAACTCAGGCACCACGTGCTCCGCCGCCGTCCTCACCCTCACCCCCCCCTCCTCCTCGCCCTTTCCCCTCCCCACCCCTTCCAGCTCCGACGAATCAACGACGCGCACAACAAGCGGCCCGGCACCGGTATCATGCGCCTCGAGCGCCGCCTCCCAGTCCGCCGCGTCCGCGCGCAGCGGGTCGGCCAGCGCCAGGCGTGTGAGGCGCTTGGCGGTGGCTGCCGCGGAGGGGTGGACGGCGAGCACGGCGACGCGCACTGATTCGTGCCCGGGGGGTTCGGACAGGTTGCGCATGGCGAGTTGCAGGCGGGGGAGGCTGAGGTGGTTGGGCGCGTGGTGGGCGAGGTCGAGGAGGGCCGCGTGGAGGGCGGTTCGCGGGTTTGGGGAAGGGGTTGAGGGAGAGGCGGTGGCGGTGGTGATGGTGTTGGATTGGAGGCGTTGGTTGGCTGTGGAGAGGAGGGAGGAGAGGGGGTTTCGTCGTGATCGGAGGAGGGTGGTTCGAAGTGATGGTGGTGACGTGGTGCTGGCATCGCGGCGGAGGGAGGGCGAGAAAGAGCAGAAAAAACATATTGACGGGGAGCTGAGCCGTGATGGAAGGCCCCGGTTCTGGGCCATTGCCCTTCTGAGGGCAATGGCTGACGGCATGGCGAGCGCGTTGGTTGGGAAAACCAGTCGCGGAGTGTTGTCACCAGCAGCAGATGGGTGTGGTCCAGGCTGTCGAGAGCTTTATTGAGCTTTCGCCGGAAAAGAACCGGATGCGGCAGTTCCCGCCAAGCCATGCTCGTCGGGCGGGTCAGAGCTCCTGCTGCAGGGGTGCCGGCCCCTGTCAAAGACGCCACTACACGTTAACTGTAGCGGGACCACTTCAGACGTCAACCCCACCATCAACTTGGCCTCGAATGCAACAAGTGTCGCGAATCTCAGAACTCGCCCTCACGACTGAACCGTACGCCGCGCATCTCGGTATCGGAGTTCTCTTCGTTTTAAGTACGCGACCTTGGACTTAGAGCGCTTTTCAATATGGCCCAGTCGACCGCGCACCGGCGCCTCCTCCAAGAGTACCGCGCCCTGACCAACAACCCGCCCGAAGGCATCACGGCGGGTCCCGTTTCCGAAGACGATCTCTTCTACTGGGAGGCGCTAATTCAGGGCCCTGAGGGCACGCCCTTTGAGGGCGGCGTCTTTCCCGCTGAGCTGCGCTTTCCCAAAGACTATCCGCTGGCGCCGCCGACCATGAAGTTTCTCGGCGAGATCTGGCATCCAAATGGTCGGTCCATGTGGACCCCTTACCTCTCTCTTCCCGCAACAAAGCGACATGACACAAGCCAACGTGCTGATACTGACATGAACGGCGGTCGCATGCGCAGTCTACCCCAGCGGCCTGGTGTGCATATCAATCCTGCACCCACCGGGCGACGACCCGAACCACTACGAGCACGCGTCGGAGCGGTGGTCGCCGATCCAGTCGGTCGAGAAGATCCTCATCTCTGTTATGAGCATGCTGGCGGAGCCCAACGATGAGAGCCCGGCCAACGTGGAGGCGGCCAAAATGTGGCGCGAGCGGCGGGGCGAGTACGAGAAGACGGTCCGGGACGGGGTGAGGCGGATGCTGGGGCTGTGAAGAGCGGTTCAACTGGGTAGCTGGTTCGGAGTAGCTTATTTGGATGGCGGCACTGGCTCAGAGTCTGATGGCTATTACACAAGGCGCTGTTTTGCATTTGCGGGTAGCGATGGTGGGCACTTGGTATATACCTTCTAACGGCATTATTGCTTTTCACCCTCAACGGTTGAGTTCAGTTCCGATGTCTTCATTTTCCGATGGTTTATGCTACTTCCAAGTTCTAAATGCTCGCTTGCTTCAACGCCCAACCTTCTAAGTCCCGTCCGTGGCAGTCATCGGCTCCCCTTACAAGTTGTTCTCGGCCTTGAACTTGTCCCACGCCTCGTTCAGCGTGCTAAACACCGTACCCGCGATCATGCGCACCTCAGTCGTCGCGTCTTGCGCAATCTGTAGTCACTCCGTCAGCAACCACTCTCACCCTAGCCCAGACTTCTGTTTTGCCGATATCTCACCTTATCGGGATGTGTCTTCGCGATCGCCTTCATGTAGACGATCTTGACCTTGTTCGCCACGACCAGCTCATGCAGCCCGACCTTCTTCCACCCGCTGCCCTCCCAGAGCACGTTGTCCAGGCTGCCGAGCAGCGCGCGCAGATTGTCGCGCTTGCCGTCGCGCCAGGCCGCGATGCGCGCGTCGACCTTGTCCGTCAGCGCGATCTTCTCGTCCCCTTCCTTCTCGGCCGCCTGGTTCGCCGCGCGCAGCCGCTGCACCGCCTCGGAACTCTTCTGACTAGTCGGCGTGGCGGTCGGGCGCGGACGGGCAGCAGCAGCGGCAGCAGGGCGCGTCGACGCTGGGCGCGACGGCGGTGCGGATGCCGGCTTTTTCTGCTGTTGCTTCGGCGCGAGCGCCTTCTGGCAGCGCTGCCGGCCCGCCGCGGCCGTCGCGCCGCCCAGCCCGGCCTCGACGCACAGCTGCCAGACCGCTGCCGCGTCAGCCCACTTCTCCATCTGCTCGAGCGCCTCGGCCTTGCGGCTAAGCGCCTTGCCGTAGAGGTCGCGCATGTCGCGCTTCTCGGCGGGCGCATCGCCGCTGCCGGGGAGCTCGACGTGCTCGCCCTCGCCCTTGCCCGGGCCGATGAGGCGGACGGCTGTGTCGGCGTCCTCGACCGCCTGGCGCGGCTCGCCTGTCTTGAGCGCCGTCAGGGCGCGGTTGCAGAGGAGGAGGATGGTAAGCGGATGGTCTTGCGGCACGGCGGTGAGAGAGGAGGTGTACGAGGCGTGAGCCGCTGCGAAGTCGCCCCGTTTGAAGTGCGCAGTGCCCTCCAGACGGTGCTTGGTGGAGTTCTGCAGGGCGATCGGAGAAATGGCCGGAATTTGGCGTGCGGGCCGTGGTGGCGCGGGTTTGGGTGCAGGAGACGGTCGTGTAGCGGGTCGGGGCGCCGGGGATGGCTGGGACGACCGAGTTGGTGGTGCGAATCTGGTCGCTGTAGGTGCGGTTGTTCCGAATAGAAGATCAGGCTCCGGTTCCGGACCTGCAGGTGACTCTGTCTCTCTCTCCGGCTGTGGAGTGGCCTTCTTCCTGCGTGCTGGGCTAACGTACGCTTGGAAGCTGTCATCACCGGCAGCCTGTCTGGTCAGCCGAGCGCGCGGATCAAGAGCTGGCTGCGAAGTCGCAGCTTGCTGCCATCTTGGCGCTTGGCCTTCCGGTCCACGCCGGGCTGGTAGGGCCGGCGAGCGTCCACGAGACTGAGCCTCGCTAGGAGTTCGCAGCCCAGGTGCTCGGCGCTCCGTTCTCCCCTCGGGTCTTTCTCTTGAATCCAGCATCAAGGCTTCGTCCGTAACTTCGGCTGTCTGCCTTCCGGAGCCGCCAACCGCACGGTCCTGGGCGGCTGTCCGCATCCACTTTGGTTGGTTGGGGTCACCATCTTGCTGGAAGTCGGCAACTGCTTTTTGGACTTTCTTCTGCCCTGTTTTCCAGAGACTGTTGGCCGTCTTGAACAAGCTGGAGCCCACTGCGGCCGCTGTTTTGGCAAAGTCCCCGTCCGTAGGCGCCGGCGATCGGTTATCCCTACTACGTGACCCATCGCGGCTCGGTCCATCCTGTGTCCTAGCTGGTTCGTGGCGAGCCTGACTTGGACTTCGCTCGTCGCCGGCCCTGCGCTGCTCGCTCGTGCCTGCCCTGCCCTTGGCCTTCTCCTTCGCCTGTCTGTGGGCATCGTCCAGGAGCCAATTAACAGCAGCCTGGACATCCAGCCCGCCGCCACTCTCCGTGAGACCTCTCCTCGCGTTCTCGGGGGTAAAGCCATAGTCTACGAGCTGGGCGACGGCCTTGTCAAAGGGATCGTCGGACGCAGCGGGCGGCTCGACATCAGAGTCCGAAGAAGAATCCTCAATGGGTTTCCCCGGCTCACGATCCCGCGCAAAAGTGGGCCCCGTTTGCTTCCTAACCTGATCCACTGGCTTGCCTAGGTCACCTAGAAAGTCATCCTCCTCATTCAGGTCGGCGGCAGGGGGCGGCCGGGCAGCGGGTTTCGCCGCCAGCTGATCGAGACCGAACGGATCGTCATCCTCATCCCCAAGACCTCCGGGACCAGGGGATGCAGCAGGTTTGTTCCAAGATTGCGGGTTGCTGAGGTCCAGGCCAGGTGCGTTCGCAGGAGAAGGGTTGCTCGAGGGTGCAGGGGGCGGGTAGTGGCTCGAATTGTCGACCTCGGTGCTGGCGTTGAAGGCCGCAAAAAGATCGTCGTCCGACTCAGCTGGTGGCTTCCCATTGTGTATCCCCGGGCTCGGCACTGCTACCGGAGGCGGCGCCAGTGCTGCGGGTGACGGCGTTCTCACAGAGCCAGACACATTCTGGCCCAGCGAGTCGAAAAAGCGGCCATCCCCGTAGTGTGCTTCTGTCCGCTTCCGCCTCTCTTCCTCTCGCCTCCTCTTCTCAGCCTCGAGCTGGTCCTGCCGCTCGCGCAAACTGAGGTTCGCGCTAGGCTTTCCCGCGCCGAAGCTGAGGAGGTTGCCGAAGCTGTCTGACGCCGGCGTCGAGGTCGGCGGCGACTTGGCTGCAAGACCTCCAGATCCCTGGGCCGATAGCGGGGTGTTTCGGCCGGATGCGAAGGGCGACGGAGTCGGGCGCAGGGAGGGGTAGTAGGCTGGGGTCGCGGGGTTCGAGGGCGTCGGCTGCGCGGGCTTCGCTGAATTGGGCGCCGACCAATTCAACCCTGCAAGATCGTCCATTGCGCAAATCGGTCCACAGCAGAAAATGAGGGAGTGTCAGCACGGCATTGGAGCGGAAGCGGTTGGGCAAAACGCAGGCAGGTCCCTTCTTCCGAGATTGCAGCTATCGCGTCTTCAGCATGTCGTCAAGAGAACTAGGGGTTGAGTCGTGTGGTCCAGCGGTGTGCCAAGCCCGCCAGCTAACGTTAACATGGGTCTTTGCTGTGCCGACACCAGCCACAACAGCACTGTGGCGACTTCAGTAGAAGGCTGGATTAGAGTGTGGCGTTCCCACCTGGCTGTGGGGATGCATGGTTCAAGTCTCTGCACGCTGAAGTGCCAAGAAGCCAGTCGCTCCCGCATTTACGGAGAGCCGATTTCCTTCTTCTCGGTACAGTACTACATTCATGGGGAATTCGCAGGGTAACTGGACCGGACATCGGCAGCTTGCATGCGCACACAGGTCTCAGCCGATCAAGCTTGCTGCCGGCAGCTAGTGGCTAGCCACGGAGCCACGCGATCATGGCTGCGGCCTCATCGACTCGTCTTTCGAGCAAAAAGCAGGCATGACAAAACAACAGGTAAATCCGGGTCACGCCAGGACACCGATGTTTGCAGAACCGTAGATCGGCCGATCCACTGAAATAATCGGAGCGTTTCGCGCCCATCAAACGCGATCTTCGTGGAGCAGAAAATGACGAGCGGCGAAGACCGCATACGGCTACGCCATAGGTATCGAGGGAGGTGGGAGGGTGGGAGGGACAATCGGTAGGACGAAGTCGCGTTTCAGAGGCCGTCTCGTCTGAAGGCTCGGTTGACTTCTTCAGACCAACTCGTGCAGTTGGCAGATCACATAAGAAGGGGGAAGCCAATCCGCAGTCCCTGCAGTCCCTGCAGCGCGAGGGCAAGCGCTCTTCGCCGCAGACGGATGTGCCTGAGGAGAGCGGCACACCCAGGGCGGGCGGTTTGACTGGACAGCCCAGAGTTGGGGTGAGATGCGAGTTCGAAAGGGGCTAGCGCACACTGAGCCTGAAACTGTGTTTCAGCCTTTTGGCGCTCGTCCGATCCACCGCTTCCATTTTGTGAACCCCTTCCATTTCACTTGACCTGCATACCCCGCTCTGTCAACGGCTACCGGCGCGCGCCACTGAAGTCACGGGCCTTGACTTCAAGTCAGCACAATTCTCAATGGAGATACTAGGTATATACTACCGATGTCGCCGTCGTCGGCCTCGTTCAGTCTGCCGCAACTTAAATACTGCGATGGCGCCACGCTCTAGACGCCGGTCGAGGACAACGCGACGTGTTTGCCGGGCACGAACTGCCGTGCCTGGAGACTCGGTTAAACAGCCGGAGGCCGGTTGCAAGTGTGAGGACGTGGTGTGATGCCGTTGATAGCGAGTGCGTTGGTTGCGCATCGCTCTACATAGTGCGTGTGTATGTAAATTGCGGCAGAGCACTCGTCCCACGCACCAACGTAAAACCGACGGCGCGAGCATGCCACGCCGAAGCACGACTCTCGCGCAAGTCCATCTGCTGTGCACGATTCGGGGTCGCAGATCGCGGAGCTGTGCCATGTTTCCATACCGAAGACCGTTTTCCCATGTGCCCGTCCCAATCTCCAGCGACAGGGATGTCCATCGCCCCAGAGAGCCAGACTCCCCAGAGTCGTGGTCCATCTGCATCTTCCATCTCCCTGCGGCCCCCGTCCTCGGAAAAGCGGCTCGTCCGTACCTGCAGCGACTGGGTTGGTGGCGGGCCCCTTCTTGCGTAACCCCAGCCAGGCACAAAGCCCCACGGCATGTCTGCTCTATCCCTGGACCCTGAAGCGCCCCCTTAATCCCGCCCAGATGCCAAGGCCCCCTCGGCCGACCCAGCCAACCAGGTGCCGTCGTTCTGTGGCTGAGTGCTGCTTCGGGCAGGAGCATCCTGCCCAACCCCGGCACGGGAGCCTTCTCCTTGGTCGCTCTTGCCCACGCTGCAGAATGCTGTACGTGTGTGCCGCTCCTGGATCCCAAATTTGGGTTATCATTGGGCGCATGTAACACTCGCGCCCTCCTTGCTCGCTCTCCCTTCCTCTCGTCGCCTTTCTGCGCCTCGTCTGCCTTGCCAACCTTTCTTTTCGATCCTTTTCGAAGCGCAACACTTTCTTTCACTGCACACTACACTGCCTTTTGAGTTCCCAACTGGGGAAACCGACGTTCCTTACCTCCGCGCAACGAAACTCGACTTTCTTTTCTGCCCCATTCTTTCTTACCGACCAACCCTGCTGCAACTCTGCGCCAACTGTCGTCGACCTCCGCTTCGTGGTGAACTTGGAGCCGCGCCTTTGGCGATTTTCTCCGCCAGTTTTGAACAGCG
Source organism: Chaetomiaceae sp. R4402 (assembly GCA_023628555.1). Classification (NCBI taxonomy): domain Eukaryota; kingdom Fungi; phylum Ascomycota; class Sordariomycetes; order Sordariales; family Chaetomiaceae; species Chaetomiaceae sp. R4402. Next base: position 637,648 of record JAMAKO010000003.1, read on the forward strand.
CCCCGACATTTACCCACCTCTGCGACCTGCGACATCTACCGAAGGGTTTGAGACCGCGGTAGTCGGACTGTGTGCGCATTCAGCAGGTCTGTCAGCAGTGAGAAAGAGAGAGGCAACAGCAAAACCAGCTCATCGGGGTCACAAGTTGGATAGGCTTGTGAACCAGACAGTTGTGAACTGTCATCCGTGGTCGGGTTGCTGGGCGTCTCTGTGGTTCCCGACAATCTGCACTCGCCTCGCCTGGGCGAACTGGTACGTCGAGTTGTGGCAGTCCATCGAAGGACCCCGCCGCCCTCCCTTCCCGCATCTTCACCACCACCCTCGGTGTTGTTTCCCTTCCCAAGCGGACCCGCGCGACAAACCTCCTTTCCACTTTTTCCCTTCCGAGAACAACAAAACAAATCGAGAACCTTGAATCGCGGTCGACAATAGGACTGACACATCACCACAGAATTGTCGACCGCATTTCCGCTTTCCGCGTTCGGTAACACACTCTTTCCATCGCAAAGGCGACTCGCAATTCGATAGTCTTCTCAGCAGCATCCCTTTCAACCTTTCTTACGCTCCTTTTCTCCTCTCAACTGATTTCAAAGTCATTCCTTTACGTCGGCCAGCATGAGAATTGAAACCTCGCTCGCGATTCTCGCGTCGTTGGGCGGCGCGGCCGCCTTTTGGCGCATGGAATGCCGCGGCGTTCTTGGCTTGGCCCGGCTTGACCCTTTGGTCAGCCCTCGCACCGTGTCGCAGCATGCTCACGCGATTCACGGTTCCTCTGGTGAGTGGTTCTTTGAACTTCGGCAATAATATTCGGTCTCAATCCCCTGACCTTGTAATGCGCCACAGGTTTCAGCAACGATGCGACGCACGCCGACCTGCTCAATGGCGAGTGCACCTCCTGCATCGTGACCCAGGACAAGTCGGCCTACTGGACCCCGAACCTCTACTTCAAGCACGCCGATGGCACTTATGAGGAGGTTGAGCAAGTCGGTGGCATGCTGGCGTGAGTATTTCGTGACTAGCCATTGTTATTCTTCTGAAGCCGCGCTTTCTGACCGCTTTCCAGTTATTACTTCCTCAATCAGGACTCGAAGAATCCCAATGGGAAGATCCAGGCCTTCCCCAACGACTTCCGCATGATTGCTGGCGATAGTACGCGCCGCAACTTCTCGATTGCCGGCCTGAACTTCGCGAACCCCGACCCCGAGAAATCCCTGTGGGCTTCCCTCGGCCAGACAACCCAGTACGACCTCGCTCAACGTGCTCTCGGCTTCAACTGCCTTGACTATGCCAAGGCTCCCGAGGGCAGCTTGCAGCGCCATTATCTGCCTGACAAGGCGTACCTGGATGCCAACTGCCCCGATGGCGTTCGTTTTGAGGTCTCCTTCCCTTCTTGCTGGAACGGCAAGGACGTCTCCTCCCCGGACCACAAGTCCCACGTTGCGTACCCCGACCTGGTTCTTAATGGGAACTGCCCCGACGGCTTCGACGTCAAGCTGCCTGGTCTCTTCTACGAAACGATCTGGGCGACCAATTCGTTCGTCGGGAAGGCCGGCGAGTTCGTCATTTCCAACGGTGACAATCAGGGTAAGCGTCTTCTCAAGATTGCTTTGAGTGTCATGTACACGATACTGATTTTGACGATTCCTAGGTTTCGGCTATCATGGCGACTTCATTAGCGGTTGGGACGCCGATTTCCTCCAGCAGGCGGTCGACCAGTGCACAAACCTGAGCGGGAGGGTGCAGGACTGCCCCCTCTTCAACCTCCAGACCGAGGACCAGCAGAGGCAGTGCAAGCTCAAGGTCCCTCCCACTCTCGCCAGCGAGAAGGTCACGGGCATGATTGGCGACTCGCTCCCCGGCGGCGTCGTGGTTCAGTACGGCCCTGGTCCGGCGATTGGCAACAAGCCGCAGACTCAATCTGTCGCGGTTCCTGTACCGACCGTTACCTACACGCCCGGTACCACCGTGACTGGATCCGACTACCTGCCCGGTGGCGTGTTCAAGGAAACCCCGACTTCGAGCCCATCGCGCGGGGTTAATGCCCTCGTCGCGCAGGCGTCTTCATCGACCTCCTCGACTTCGTCGCCTCCCCCACCCCCACCCCCACCCCCGCCCGCGACCACCGCCAAACCCACGACGTCCGATGCTCCTCCCCCGGCGGGCTACGAACTGGTTCGCACCGACTTTGTCACCAACGGCAACGTGGTCAGCAAGATTGTGGTTATTGAGACGGTTGAGTACGTCATGATGACCACCGAGACGGTGACTGTCACGGCCACCTTTGGAGGTGACAAGGCGCGCCGCCAGCTGCATCACCTGCACCAGCACCGCCGTGGATCGCACTAGAGAGCGTGCGTCAATTCTCTCTGGTTTGCCTAGTGCGACCAGTCTTTTTTGGGACATGATTCGTTGCACATATGGGATGTACTCTCCACCATATGTCCTTCTGTTCTCCTCCTGGTTTCCATCTTCGTCCTCTGAGCATCGCGATCTAACGGCGGATATGCGAAACATGGCAGGTTAGCACCGGTGCTCAGGCTTAGCACGGGGTTTGGTGGGATCGGTGGTTAGGAAAGTTACTAGCCTGCTTTGACGTCGTGAGTGAGATGCTTTGAGGGCATTGAATGGAAGGGAGTCCTTCTTGATCTCTCCAGAATTGCACTTGCGGCAATGCATTGACTGCTGCCGCTTGACGTAACGTGGACGGTGGTGCACAGGTGTTCTGGTGTTAACTCGGGATTTTATTGTCAAGATACCATCTGTCTGTCTTTTGTCCCCTGGGCTCCAAGTCGCCCTCGTGAAGTACCAGGTCATGATGTCGTTCCACCAGTAATGACATTCCAGCCCATCCATGCACCCCCAAGATGCACCGCCAGCTAACACAAACACATCGTTGCATGGAGACCATTGTCACGTTGAACAACCACACAGACTGCGTGTACACTGTGCATGGTGTTCTGCTGACAAGAGCGAAATGATGGTCACATCATCAGCAACTACTACCAAGCAGATCAGCCTCTGCTCAGCCAATGTCAATGTCAACAAACAAAACATGCTAGCCCACCGGTTCCTCCAGCCCATCATCTCGGCAATTTGAGACGTCTCAGTTACTTGTGACTTTGCTCATTCTCCTTTGCTGCGACTCTCTCGCGGGCTGAGATAGCCGCGGTAAAGTGACCACAACACGGGCTGGACTGGAATGTTGTCGCCCGTCTCAACCCATTCCAGCCCGCTCAAGCCCGCCCAGTCGGCCAGCCGGACCACCCAGCGTGCGGATTCCAGTCGGGCCAGCTCAAATGCCTCTGGCTGACCGGCCACCCTAATATCTCGCGGACCCCCCCCCCTTCCGCTTCTAACCCCCGGCTCTGTCCTCACCACAACAACTAACCTCGCAGAACATCGACAAAACGGACCCATGCGCGCTCAGGGGCCAACAGCACAACGCAAGAAATACAGCAACGACAACAAACGAGACGGATCCATAATCGGCAACCACAGTCAACCGACAACAGAATGCCCATGACAGACCAGGACCCGCCGGCGCCGCCGTCCTTCACCACCGACGGCGGCAGCGGCAGCTCCATCACCACTACCACCACCAACAACAACAACAGCCCCGGCCCCGCCATCCCAGACTCCTTCCACAAGCTCTTCGGCATCGTACTCGGCGCGGCCGTGCTCCTCGGCCTCACGCTCGCCTTCCTCATCATCTGGGTGACGCGGTGGCGGGCTTCCCGCGCCCGGCGCGCCCGGCAGCGGCTGCTGGCGCACGAGGAGGGCGCCGACGCCGACGACGTGGTCATGACCACCTCCGGCGGCAGCACCAGCAGCGGCAACAGTGGCCGCGGCGGGTCGTGGTTGTCGGGCGACTCGGAAGGGCAGCGGCGCAAGCTGCAGAAGGCCTTTTCTGTGAGTGGTGGGGGCGGGTGGCCGACACAGTGGGAGGGGGATGGTTGGGGTGGTGGTGGTGGTGTGGAGGGGGAGGTGGGGAGGAGGAGACATCGTAGTATGCCGCTGATTCCGAGGGTGTGTACGAAGGGGCATTTTCACTCTGGGTTTAGTCGGAGTGAGTCGTGCCGGTGGCCGGACGAGGCGACGACGCCGGCGCGGCCGCGGTCGGTGGTGGAGATGAAGGCGGTGAGGGTGAGCAGGCGGAAGCCGTCGTGGAGTGATGAGCACGCGCTGCATGGGCCTCGGGTGAACGGGTTCGGGGGTGCTGGCGATGGTGGTGTTGTGGAGAAGAAGCAGAAAAAGAACCGTGGGTCGTGGCCGCTGCGGAACAGAGCGCCCACGCTGCCTCGGGTGCACCAAACCGTTCATGGGTATCCGTACGCGTCGGGGGCGAGAATTGGTGAGTCTTCGGAGGCTTTGCTCGGAGACAGCCAGACGACAGGGACGGTTGTGGGCATGGACTATGCTCAGTTGAGAGCCTTCTCGAGGGTCCTGCCTGAGCCGCCAAAGCCGGCTCTTGTTGTCAACCGCGACAGACGTGTGCTGAAGGGGTCAGTAACCATGGGCTATGTGTACGGGGTTTCCAGGATTCCCCACCCGGTCATCAGTCCATCCGTCAGTCCCGTGCGATCGCTGCCCACGACGCCGTCGAGACACCGCGGCCGGCAGCAGTCGACGGACTCGACCTTGTCGAAAATCCTGCGGTCAACTGAGAAGCGGCTGCGCGAGGGCAGCACATCGGGAACGACCCGAAACAACACCATCAGCACCTCACCAACCAAGGCTGCCATTAGACCACGAGATGGCGCGGTGAGGGGTTCCCGGTCCCGTACACCGAGCCCAAAGAAGCCTGCCTCAAGCCAGCCCAACACGCCTGGACACCAGCGGCAGGACTCGCAGAAGTCCATGTCTTCGGAAGCTGACAGTCTCGTGGGCGAGGAGTGCCCGATTCCGGACGGACCGCTCGGGCTCACCAGCCCCAGCCGCAACCAAAAGAAGCACGAGGCCGAGAGGCAGCCCGCGCAGACGCACTCGGTGCGCACCTCGCTCTCGTCGGAGCTTTCGACGCTCTACAGCGAGGACGAGATGCCCGACGAGGTCAAGAAGGCCATCATGCCGTTGGGAGGTTTTGTCGTGCAGCCGCAGCAGGTGGCCAAAGTGCGGCCGCCGTCCATGAACGACCCCTTTGTGACGGTGCCACAGCACCTTTCCGTCTCTCGCACATCCTCGATCGGCCACGCTTGGCCGACAAAGCACAGCAAGTCGCAGGATCTCTTCCGGGCGAGCCTGCACCGGTCGCAGCGGCTGTGGAGCATGACGGTTGGCCAGACCCTCGCGCAGTCGCCAGGATTGATCCTGGCACCCGGGCCTGTCATGCACGGGGCGATTCAGAACTCCTTGCCCGTGATCCCTCCCTCACGCAAAGCATCGGTGACAATCCCCCGGTCCATCCAGCCGTACATCGCGTCATCGCGGGCTTCGGAACCCCCGCCGTCCCCGACACGTATCTCGCCGACAACCCAAATCCCCAGCGGACCGCTCTTCCTCCGCGTCACCAAGACGAGCACGCTAAGCACAATCCCCTCGCTGCCGCCCCCGTCCGCCCCCGGCTACAGCGCGCAGCGGGAGAAGAAGCACGCGCCGCTCTCGCCAATCAAGACGTCGCACACCACCGGCGGAGCCGACCAGTCCGCCTTGCGGCGCTCCCTCGTCCTGCAGCTACCGTCGACAGAGCGGGCCAGCGCGCCGCCGTCGCCGACCCGGCGGCCAAGCAGCGGCGAAACCCAGCTCTCGCTCGTGCTCGCCCCAAAGCAGCACCGCTCCAGCGTCTCCTCCTCAGTCTACTCGCAGGAGCTCAGCCCCAGGCCCGCGGCGGCCATCGAGCTCAACCGGGCCAACTTCCACGCCAACTCGTCGCGCTACCCGGCCCCCTTATCCCCGCGCAACCGCGGCCCAGCCCCATCGTCGAAACTCTCCTCGTCCGAGCTCCCAGGGGGCAACGACGACAATGATGTCGGGGGAGACGAACAGGATGAAGAGGATGACGACGACACGCCGCTGGCGCTGATCAACACGATCGCCTCGCTGCGGCGCATGAACAGCGGCATCAGCACCGTGTCCAGCCTGCGCAGCATCACGGACCGCAACCCGAGCCCGAGCCCAAGCCCCAGCCCGGAGCGGCCCGTCGTGCCGGCGCTGGCGCCCGGGGTGGCTGTCGGCTCACCGTGGTCTGCGCTGGCCGAGGAAAGTGGTGATAAGCAGGCGCACCGCAAGAGCATCGGCGCGCGGAACTACTTCACCATGGGCGCCGCAGTGGGCGGGAGTGGCGGGCAGCGGCAGTCGAGGAGGGTTAGTCGCGTGGTCAGCGGGGTGGGGTTTGCGGTGGGAGGAGGCGGCGGGATCGTGAAGTCGCCGAGCGGCGGTGTTGGGGTGGGAGGAGGTGTGAGTGTGAGCGATGGTGGTGGTGGTGGTGGTGGTGCTGGGGGGTCACCGTACAAGAGAAGGCGTCCGGGCAGCATGCATCATCATCACCACCGGAGGACAAGCAGCTCGCTCCGGCTGTCAACGTCGGACTTTGGCACTGGCGGCGGGGAGGAGGGCAAGGAGAACCATCTTAATAACTATCGTCATGGAAGCGGAGCAGGAAGTGTGGGAGCGGACGGCGCGTTCAAGGTGGCTGCGGGTGAGTTCACGTTTGAAGTGAGCAACCCTAGCGCCGTCGCTGTTGCAGGGAAGAGCGGGCTGGGGCTGAGGGAGGGCAGCGCGGGGAATGTTAAGGCGGCGGTCACGGTGCAGCCGCAGCAACAACAGCTGCTGCTGCCATTGCAGACACTGCAGCAAAGGCTATCCCTTGCTTGGAAGCCAGCGCCCAGCGATGCGCGTGGCTCGCGGAGCCCGTCGCGGGCCAGCGTGAGGAGCATCGACAGCCTGGGCCTGTACGACCGCCAGGGCTTTCTGATCTCGGCGTCGCCCGCGAGGGGTGTAAGCCCTTCGGGGCTGCGGGTGTGAGTGAGCGTGCAAGACTGATACTCGGCGTGGGTTCCTTTTGTCGGCAAGTTTCAATTGTTGTGATCAATATTCTTGGATTTTTGTTCAGAAAACTGATTCTTCATGGAGGTGTAAGAGGGGAAAGAAAGAGTGTTCGTACCACCCAAAGCCATTAATGATAGTGAAATTTACTCCCTGTTCCTGGCGGTTGGCGCCAGCTGCTGGTTGCCTAGCCGCTCGTCCTCCCCCCTCATACTCCGGTACTCCCTAACCTTAGTAACTCAACACCAGCTTCACATCTTACTGACTATGCTTCACATACAACACTTCACGCACTACCACCTTACTCACCTTTGCCCATCATGCCTCCCCTCCCTCACCCGCCGCTGCCCCGGCTCATAACATACTACCAAACCCACCACACACCCGACGGCAAGCCCATCTCCGTGCTGCCACTCCTACAACAGCCCGGCATCGCACTCACGCACCTGATCCTCGCCGCCATCCACATCAACGAGGACCCCAACGCCCTCACCCTAAACGACCACCCGCCCTCCGACCCGCGCTTCACCACCCTCTGGGCCGAGCTGCGCATCCTACAAGCCAGCGGCGTGCGCGTGCTGGGCATGCTGGGCGGCGCGGCCAAGGGCAGCTTCACGCGGCTCGACACGGAGGACCTCCCCACCTTCGAGCGGTACTACTTCCCTGTGGCCGACCTCATCCGCTCCCGCGGGCTGGACGGCCTCGACCTGGACGTGGAGGAGGAGATGTCGCTGGCGGGCATCATCCGGCTGATCGACCGGCTGCGGGCGGACTTTGGCGCCAGCTTCCTGATCACGCTAGCGCCCGTAGCGGCAGCGCTGCTGCGCGCCGAGCACAACCTGAGCGGGTTTGACTACGAGGCGCTGGAGGTGATGCGCGGGGGGGAGATCGCGTGGTATAATGCGCAGTTCTATTGTGGTTGGGGCGACTGCAGCAGCCCGGCCATGTATGAGATGTTGCTGGCGAAGGGGTGGCCGCCGGAGAAGATTGTGGTGGGGCTCGTGACAAACCCGAGGAATGGCTCCGGCTGGGTGCCGTGGAATCTGCTCGGCGGCGTGCTGCCGCTGCTGGTGGGGAGACACCCCCGATTTGGCGGGGTGATGGGGTGGGAGTACTTCAACGGCTTGCCGGGTGGGGAGGAGCGGCCGTGGGAGTGGGCGCAGGCGATGACGGGGTTGCTGAGAGGGAGGAGGGTGGTGGCCGAAGAGGGGGTTCAGGCGGAGGGGGATGGGCAGAAGGGCGTTGCGAGGGGTGGTGCATCGCTGGAGGCGGATCCGGACGATGACGCAGCGAAAGGGGACGCGGCGCCGGTGCCGCGGGACTTTGAATACAACTCGGACGGAGGAGGTTCGGGGGCATAGGATGCCCATGCCCTCCCGGAATTGACGCGAATTTCGAGGGCGAGCTACGTCGTACCATCACCTCAATGACATGGGCTGTTTCCGCGGCAATCGATGCATCACCGCCTGCGGGTACATCATCTGACGTCGCCATCGATCGCGAACACAAACTACTCTGCACGTCCTGTGCCGTTTCAGCATGCTACGTGAGACCACACCGAAGGCGGGCATTGGCGGGGTGTCGAAAGGAGGTGACGCCAAGCCTAAGTTGCTGCCGATGGGTGATGCCTTGCCATCGGAGCAGTGAGGTCATCAAGCGGCGCTCGAGATTTCCGGCTAAGGATCAGCAGGCAGTTTTGTGACCGACGCGGCACAGCAACGGCATCTCGCTGATGATGCAACTGAGGGTTCTTTCACCGGTGGAACTTCATGGCGGGGAAGCAATACGTCAAGAACTGAGGGCACATCTGGGACAAGATACACAGCCATCGAGCGCGCGATCTCGACGGGCGGGCAACCCAAAGGATGGCTTTCGCGGAAAACGGTCAATGGAGCGTGCGCTACGGCATCGAAGTCGGGGAGGCGGTGGCGCGTCCTGACACGCCGACGGGGAGCGAAGCTGCTCTCCCGATGACACATGCGGCGAGAGGTGAAAGGGAAGCTGTGATGTCAATAAACATGGGAGAGCTGTCGAGGGAGATGAGCGGAGCGTTCATTTGAAGTGCTTGACGCAACGTGGGTCCAAAACGGCCCAAACCATCGGAAGGCAGCAGCAGTCTAGACCCCAGACCAGCTGCACGCCAAGCTTGAGGTAATTCCCAGAAGCATTGCCGGTGTAATTCCCAGAAGCATTGCCGGTGAGTTCTACACTAGTTGAGGCTCAAATCGCCAACGGTTCTCGACCCCAAGGTCCCCTGTTCCTGCGGTTTCCCCATGTTCGGGACACCCGGGTCCAAATTGACGTCACAAGGGTCCAACGTGAAGTTCGCTGAACACTTGGACGCCCCTGCCCGAGATGACGATCCCAACTCTGTATCATAATTGCCCTTTCGCAATTTGGAGTTCAGTCGAGTGACTGGCTCCGTCGCATCTTCTACTCGCAGGCATCAAACTCATTCACTGTCCGCCTCCGCGGCCGCGGGCTTCTTCAACGCCCGGGGTGAGCTGCACAAAGGATTCGTATCCTTTGTGGAGGTCAAAACACCGTCTTCGGACAATCGTGGATAACACATTGTCTGGCTGCTCAAGGCAGAAGGGCTGCAAAAACGTTATACACAGTAGTCTCCAACGTCCTCATGTCGAGAAAACGGGCACACCCGCATTGGCGCGTTTTCAGATGAAAAGCCATGTTTCGACCTCTGCCCGCCAGGTTTGCTCCACCAGGGTAGTTGTAGTGTACGACGGCCGTCGTCTCCGGCGCTGGACCGGTATTTCCTGTTAAGCTTTGACCCGACACCCATAGGCAGCCAGCTAAGATCTGGTACTCATGCTCAGACAAGCCATGAGTTTGAATCCCTGTCACTGACGTCATATAGCTTTCTCAGCAGGCGCTAATCTGGCCCATGAAGTGAACAATGAAATCATTGACTGCCACCCAGCATTTACACTGTACTGAAGGTTTTACGACAATTCAGAAAGGAAACATCTTTCTATCAGCAATATGAATCACCGGCTGGTGCGTCTCACCACAGAAGCCCCCAGCCGCCGTTTCCAACGGCCAAGTGGCTCCAATTGCGTAATCGCGGAACCGGTGGGCGTTGCCGCGGGACGATTTTTGATCCCTTCCATTTGGCGAAACCCCTCGTCACAGTTCGCCTCCGTTTCTTGGCTTTGGAACGCAATGACGGCACACAAACGGGAGCCGGCGGCCGGTGGGAATGGGGACTGACCTCACTGGGCACATCCATTGCGGCAGGACCAACAGGGTCTCGCCTTTTTGGGCACTCTTCGTTCTCCCCCCGTGCGCCCCTCCTCGCTTGTTCACCACTCTGATGCGATATATGCATGCTGAGGCATGTCAAACCTGCGGTGCCACCCCTCAAGCATGGGAATTTTGTACAGTAAGATTCGGCAAAGACGTATTCCGGCCGCTACTTGGACGGGGCAAGAACCGGACAGCCAGCCAAGCCAGCCACCACCCTCATGCAAAGGACCACCCCCCCGCAGCCCGCAGCCAACCCAGGACCTTACCGCTGCCCTGTGGCAAGCCAGACACGTCCACGCCGTCCTCTATCCTCTCGTCTGCCGGCGGATACCATACGCCATACACAGTGGTTGCCAGCTCTCTCTGACATGGTCCATCCCTGCTCAAAGGATGCTGCCCTCGCCGATCCACCATTGAACGGGACGCTCGCATGCTGAGAATGTGACAACACTAACGCAACTCACATGCCGTCGTGGTGCTCGTCAACTGGGTAATCGCATGTTGTGCCTCTGTGAGATTGGTCGCCCGGACGCAGATCTCGCCGTGACGGAAGCACGCCAGGGGAACGAGGCGAGCGAAGGGTCCTCCCCCCATCCCTCCATGAGCAAAGACCCCCTCTTTTTCCCTGGGAACCCCTTCAGGCAAGCCCCTCTGCCCATCTCTCATCCATGGGACACCCCAGAATCACCAATCCTCTTCCGACCCGCCCCCTCTGTGGGGTGACTGCCCACCCCCCTCCGGCCCACAGGCATTTTGCCTCATGAGATAAACGTCCTCGAGCTCATCCACCCCCCAGCCTCTCTCCGTTTATAAAGTCCGGCCCCTGCCCTCGCCTGTCATCCGCCCACCGTTTCTGCACCTCATGTACCAGAATCAAGAGAACCAGCTTCCTTTGAGCTTCCTTTATCTGATCATACAACCACTCCTGGTTAGTCCCCGTAGCACCCGACCACCAAAACAAAAGCAGGTTTTTGGATCCGGTTCTTACTAATCCTTACCCAGTTTCCTAGCATACCATCTCGTGCAGCGCGAATCCGCTCACTCTCTCTCCTTTAATCACCTAATTGATATCCCAACCGAAAAGGACGCCAGAACCAACTCAACCACGATGTCGGCCACGCAAAGGACCTACTCCGCGTCCATGTCTCTCTCGCCGCCGCCGCCCGCCGACCTGGGGACGTACGCGCGGTCGATGCACCAGCACACCAAGCGGCAGATGGACGCCATCTCGTCGTCGTCGTCGTTGTCGTCGCAGTCGAGGAGTACGCAGCAGTACCACAACTCGCCCACCGGTCTGCCCGACGGCGTCTCGGGGCGTAGTCGCGACTCCAGCCAGCACAGCTACCAGACGTGAAAGGAGAGGCAAAGGCCCGCAGGTCGCGGACAGGTTCTCGGCCGGTGATCCTGGGGCTGGCTACCTAGTCGACCACGTTTGGTAGTCAGCTGAGGGCAGCGAAGAAAACGGTCCGAAGGACTTGAAGGAAGTGAGAAGTTTCTTCCGGTGCGATGGCAACACCACGGGGTTTTCATGGAGCCTGGGGTGCAACACGAGACGGCGAGAAGTGGTGGAAAATCTGGTCGACGACAACACCTGACGATTGCATGATGTATATACACGGGACGACGCTGGCGCCATGGTGTTGTTTTTGTTTGTTGGGTTTGACCGAGGTGCATCTCGGCAGTGGGCATCGTTTTGGTCTTGGGCTGTCTTGTTTGTATGGTTGCGAACACGGTGTTTCGATGGATTATGGCAGGATATGGGAACCTCATTCAGGGCCGCACCTGTGAATATATGCGGCAACTTCAACACGTTTGCTGAGTGTACTGCGCGTGTGACGAGGACTGTAGATGTTTGCATAAGTGCTACGTTCCCGGCAGCCCACGAGTTGGGCCAAGGAACAGACTCACTATTTGTTGGTTCATGTCGCTATCACCCGGACGATGAAATTCAAATGCCAATCGTAATTTCGTCACGTCCAGCTTTACAAGGCTAGATTGGCTCACACGAGTGGCTGCTTCTTCTTGATGCCCAGAAGCGCCGCATGGTCCTTCTTCTTCTTCACTACCCGCTTGAAGCTCGGAGGCGGCGGCATATCCAAGGTCGGTGCAGCTGAGGGTGGCGTAGGGTTGGACGTCGAGGCAGCCGCGGAGCTACAGCCCGAGCCGGAAGCAGCTCCGTTCGCACTGCGGTTTCCATCCACCACAGCGTCACCACCACCCGTCTCATCCCCTTCCGCGACCTCCTCCAACGCGTCCTGCCTCCTCGCAAACGCAAAGGCCCTCCTCGCCGCCTCCGCATCATCCTCCTCTTGCCGTCGCCTCTCCTCCTCTTCCGCACTCGCCACCTCAGCTCCAGCATCCCCCATCAAATCCCCCCCATCCCTCTGCGCCTTCTCCAACCTCGCATTCCGACTCCTAATCTCATCCAGCGCATCCGCCACCGCCATCTCCCGCTTCGCATCCTCCGTCTTGGCCTCCAGCTCGGCCATGGCATTCCGCTCCTCCTCCCCCTCCGCCTCCGCCATCTCCCTCTCCAGCCGATCCAACCTCTGCTCGTCCGTCTCATTCTCATCCCCGGGCTCCAGCCCGCGCTTCCACGGGTCCGTGTTGCGCTTCGCGCCGCGCTCCATGACGTAGTCCTGGTTCTTGGGGTCCGTGCGGAACACAATCTCGGCCGAGCACCGCGTGCACCGGATGTAGAAGCGGTACAGCTGGATGCCGAGGTACTTCTCGCCCTGCGGCGTCTCCTTGCGCGCGTTGAACTTGCGCCCCCGGTACATGTACTCGCCGCAGGCGACGCAGCGCAGCGAGAAGGGCGCCATCAGCCGGACGGTCTGTACTTTGGGGCCCTGCGCCGCGGCCGACTTGGGCTTGCGCGCGCGCCCGACGAGGGAGGGGTCAAAGTCTGGCGGGTAGTATTTGCTGGTCGATAAGTTAGTTTCTGATGTGCGAAGGACTGCGGAAAGGTAGGGAGGGGAGAGGGGACGCACGTGAGGACTTTGCGTTCGGACATGGTGGCAGTTGTGTTGCGGAAGACCGGGACGAATTCGTGGTGCTAAGGTAGTCGCTGGGCTCGTAGATGTCGGTAAACCGTCTGCCGGGTCGACGTTGCGCAGTGGTCCTGGGTGTGGAGATGCTGAGAAGCGTGGTTGTCGCAGAGGGACGCGGTTCCTTGACAACGCCACTCGAGGCTGGCTTTTGTTTGTTGCAGGACAGCGGGCAGTCTTGGGGTTAGGGTTAATGCGCATCGGCTGACTACCAACCACGTCCATCTGCACGACGACGAATGCAAGAGTGTAAAAGCTGCTGCCCCCAAATTACGGGAAAGAATAAACATGATATTTGCTACCCCTTAATGCCAACTTCCAACATCTCAGCTAGGAGGTCCCACTTGGCAGCAGCCTCCTCCTTGCTCGCCCTGGCCACGCCCCTCAACCCTCCCGCAACAAATCGCAGGTGCCGCTCAAAATCCCCGTGCAGCTCCTTGAGAACAACAGCATATGACTTCCCCACGTCCTCGCCTCTTCCACCAACCTTCACCATCCACTCACCATCCTCACTCTCCTCATCATCATCATCCTCCTCCTCAACCCTCCTCCTCTTCCTCGCCCCCCCACCCCTCACGGACACAGCCACAGACACCGCCGGCGACGCCGTCCCCCGATAAGGCGACGCAGCCACCTCAGCCAAGCGCGCCACCTCGCCCTCCTCCTCCGCCCGTCTCCCCCGCTCCGCCCGCCGCGCGTCCTCCAGCCTGATCGCCAGGTCAAACACGTCGAGGACACACTCGCGGATGGGCCGCAGCGCGGGACCGAGGCACGCCTCGGCGAGGGCGCGCGCGACAAACTCCGCGTGCGCGCCGACCATGTTGTCGACGTCGGCGGCGCTGTGGAGGTCGGCGCGCAGCCGCGCCGTGTTGGGCGCGAGGACTAGGGTGGTTAGGTAGCTTCTGATGGTTTGGCTGAACCATAGGAGTTTGCTGCGGAGGAGGTAGTAACTGCTATCCCTGCTGCCACTGCTGCTGGTTGTAGTGTTGTGGGAGACGCGGCCGATGGGGCGCTGCTGCTGCAGGACGGCGACGGCGCGGCGGGCTTGCAGCAGGAAGGTGAAGATGGTTTGGTAACCACGGATGCCGTCCTCCGGGACTACGATCTGCACCGGCCAGCTCAGGCGGTAGTGCAGCTTGATGGCGGGGAGGCTGAGGCGGACCGAGCTGCGGGAAGCGAGGGCGCTGTGCACGAGGCCACGCTGCTCGGCCTCGGCGGAGAGCCGGTAGCCGTCGACACACGCCGAGAAGGCCTCCTGGGCGATCTCGGTCAGTGTGAAGCGGTCTTTCCAGCTGCTGCTGAGGTTCTCCAGGTGCCGGAAGACGGACGATGCGAAGGCGCCAGACCTCGCGCCATCGGACATGAGGTAGATGTGATGCAGTGCGTCGAGCCCTTCGGACAGGCCGTACGAGCTGAAGAGCAACTCACGCAGCGTGGCAGCTGCAGTGTGGTGCTTGCTCCGGATCCAGGCATTGAAGGCGGCGCTGAACAGTTCGCTGAAGGGCGCAAATTCAACTTCATCTGAAGCGCAGACGGTTGCAAAACCCATCTTTGGTTCGGCGCCGGCTCGGTACTTTCTGGTGGACTCGTGTTGGTTCATATGCTTCAATACCACAATGCTTTTGCCTGCGGTGAAGATGCGGTGGATTGACGGCTTGAGGAAACGAGGCGCATGGAGATTGCCGTCAGGGGTGCGAAGTAAGTTAAACTGGCCCTTCCAGATTTGGTGCAGCGGCAACTTTGTTGGCGATTCCGACACGAAGAAGGTACGGTCTCCAGGAAGAAGCCTGCCTTCTTCCATCCAGAGCCGTATGGGTCTGAGATATACCTGGAAACAGTCGAAGAACATGGTACCGAGAAGCTGGTACGTGGCCCGGTTGCCTTGCAGCTGAGCCATGCCTACAGCGTCGTATAGCAGTTCGAGGTACCGAAACGCGTGGGGGTTCCGCTCCTCCTGTACCTGGCGCACGACATCCGCCAGGGCATAGAGCGGCGCTAACGCTGGGCCCAGCTCTTCCAGTGCGCCCGCAAGGCTAATGACAACATCGTCCTCGTGGGCGACAAGACGCGTTTCTAGTTGGGATAGTGTCTGATCAAGCGAGTGCAAAGCACTTTTGACACAGTCTTGGAAGACTTGAAGGAGGGGTGACTGCTCGCAGTGCGTGGCGAATGCGCGTAGCGGTATGAGTCTGCGGCCGCACTCGGCAAACGAGGTCGCCAATGCCTTGTACGAATCCAATGACACTCCCCGGAGCTGGTATCTCGTACTCGGGTTGCACTGTGCATCGAAAACACTGGTCTCGAGACCAGCGAGCATAAACAAAGCCTCGCGGAGCAGTTGAGTCGTCGAGATGGGTACCTTCTTGAGTCTCCCATCTGTATCCGTCGCGAGATCAAATCTCCAAGCCTGGGAATTTTGCACCTGTTGCAGCACGTCTCCGCCCTGCGGCTTGGAGGCTAAGTCTCGGGCGGTGCGCTGACTCCTATCTTCGGCCGAGGACGCGGAGGTGAGTGACTCGAGGGATGCCTCCGACCGAACATCCCCTTCCTCCTCGTCGCTGGATCCAAGAGAGTAGTCGACAAAGCGCCAGATGTCTCTCTCCTGCTTCCAGCCGTCCTCTCTGGCAATGTCTCGCCAGGTCAGCGGGGGTGGAACCTCCTCCTCGGGCTCGACCAGCGCGTCCAGGTCGCTGAGCTGCGACTTCTGCACCGGCTGGTCGGCGAGCTCTAGAAGCAGGTGCAGCACCTCGGGAGTGGTCTGGTTGCGGAGGGGCTCGAGAGCGTCCAGCCGTGTGCGCAGCGCGCCAGCCAGGGCGTCTCGGCCGACCACACTGAGGCGCTCTTCCAGTCCGTGGAGGCGGTCCTGCACCTCGAACTGGTTGGTGCGCGTGAAATTGTGATGGCGCAGGCCGCGCAACACCAAGTCACGGCAGGCATCTCGCTTGTCGTGCTGAGCCTAGAATTGAATGAGCCGAGGACAGGAAACAGGCCGAGAGCAGAGCGGACTGTGCGCGCACCTCTGGGATGCCCGCGACGGCGGCAGCCAAATCATCACTCAGCCTCCCCAACAGCGCAAGATGTGCCATGTTGTTGACCGCCCCGAGGCATGCATTCTGTTGTCTTGCGCCGCGGTCTCGCTGTTGCCAGAGGCAGTCGCATGGGACAGAGCGGCTCGGTCGATAAGACGCGAAAGCGTTGTGATCGCGATCGGGGAAGTGGGACGCGCTTGTGTAACGCGGTTAACTCCCATGGGCCATGGGCGCTGCTTGGCGAGGCTTGGCGTAACGTTCAAGCTCCTCGGATGCCGGGTGGATGTCCGCCCAGTGACATCAACAGCCAGGCACGCCCAATCGCTGGCTGCCATTTCCGCCTCCCAAAATTTTGACCCCCCTGCATCCGCCCCCACTGTCCCGGGTTCAACTGCCTGCAATGGAACGCGCCAGCAGGCCGGAAACCACGACACGCGCCCACACATAGCAATTCTACCCTCCGCAGCAGACGGCGAGCCACTCGACATCTCCGACTGTCGATGAAAGACCCAAGCGACTGAGGCTGGACGCCGGGCATCCGTGCTGAAGGGCGACCTGAAAAGACGCCATCACTCCCACCACAGCCCGCCCCGATTCAAGCAACATCTGATCTGTCTCCATCATGGCTATCGCCCGCCCGGTGCGGGCCCTAGGCCTGGCCGCCATCGTCATGTGGTGCTTCTTCGTCTGGCAGCTCATCAAGCCAACGGCGTCGCCAGTCAAGGTCAACGACGGTTTGATACCATCATTCGCGCATGACCCCAATCTGGACCGTAAGGACCGGAAGAAGCACTCCGCCATTGACTACACCCGCTAACATTTCGGCTAGCTACCGGCGAGCCCGAGGGCAAACTAACGTACGCGTCCGCCGACTATGCGCCCGGCCCCGCCGGCACCGCACGCATCAACGCGACCCTCCTGGCACTGGTGCGGAACGAGGAGCTAGACGGCATGCTGCAGGCGATGGGCGACCTCGAGCGGACATGGAATCACAGGTTCAACTACCCCTGGACCTTCTTCAACGATGTTCCCTTTACCGCCGAGTTCAAGAAGAAGACGCAGGCCGCGACGAAGGCCGAGTGCAGATACGGTACGGACACCGCTGGGGCATCGGCGCTGGAGTGGCGGCAGGGGGCTGACTAAACGGCAGAAACCATTCCCAAGGAGCATTGGCAGGTGCCGTCGTGGATCAACGACGACCTGTTTGCTGAGTCGGTCAAGATCATGGAGGAGCAGGAGGTGCAGTACGCCGGCATGATGTCGTACCACCAGATGTGCCGCTGGAACAGCGGCATGTTCTACAAGCACCCCGCGCTGGCCCATACGCAGTACTACTGGCGCGTGGAGCCCAAGGTGCACTTCTTCTGCGACGTCGAATACGACGTGTTCCGCTACATGCAGGACAACAACAAGACGTACGGCTTCACCATCAACCTGTACGACTCGCCGCACACCATCCCGTCGCTGTGGCCCGAGACGCTCAAGTTCCTCGCCGAGCACCCGGAGTACGTGCACAAGAACAACGCCATGAAGTGGCTGACGGACAACATCCGCCGCCCGACCCACAACTCCAAGGCCAACGGCTACTCGACCTGCCACTTCTGGAGCAACTTTGAGATTGCCGACATGAGCTTCTGGCGCAGCAATGCCTACGAGGACTACTTCAAGCATCTCGACCGCGCCGGCGGCTTCTTCTACGAGCGCTGGGGGGACGCGCCCGTGCACAGTATTGCGCTGGGTCTGTTCGAGGACGCGAACCGCATTCATTGGTGAGTGGCTGCTGGCAAGCGAGCCGTGCGAAAGCAGGAATCTGACAGAGATATGCTTAGGTTCCGCGACATTGGCTACCAGCACATCCCCTTCTTTAACTGCCCCAACTCGCCCAAGTGCAAAGGTTGTGTTATTGGCCGCCTTACCGACGGCGAGTCTTTCCTACACCGGGAGGACTGCCGGCCGAACTGGTTCAAGTACGTCGGCATGGGCTGAGGTATTGGTTTAGGAAAGACGTCGGCTGCGCTTTCTTTGTGTATATATAGCGGTTCTTCCGTCTTTGGGCATGGTTCTGGATTACCAGCGCATATTGGGCGGAAGGTGGTGTTCGGCGCAGGTGGTGCTTCAGGCTGCATTCTTAGATTAATGACTCTACAGACGGCACGGTTGGCTCGGTTCAGGGGTGGTTGGAAAGGGAGCATTCGCAAAAGGAGGCGGTTTCTACCGCCAGGATTCAAGTCGTAATATCGGTTTCTCATCAACAGATAGAGAAAAGCCGCCGCTCACGCCTGGCCAAACACCGTGACAACTCCCGACGTGCCGCCCACGCAGAACTGGTCGCCAAAGCCGCCCTCCTTCCACGCAATGCAGCTGACCACGTTCTTGCGCTCCTTTTCTTTGCCGTCCCTCCCAATGACCCTCTTCCTGTTCTCATTCCCGCTGCCCCATGGGACGGGCACCGTGGCAACCAATTTCCCCGTCAACAGATCCCACGCCCACACCCGCCCCTCGCTCGCCGCCTCACCACCACCACCACCACTAGCAGCAGCCATCTCATCCCCGGCCACCACGAACCTCTCCTCGCCGCCCAGCACGCTCTGCACGCGCAGCTCGGCATTCTTCCACCCGGCATCCCCATACGTCCTCAAACACGCCCCATTCGCCCTGTCCATCAGCCGGATCTTGCTGTCCAGCGAACCAACCAACACCGTCCGCCCGTCCCTCGCCAAACACACGCTCGTCACACTGGCAGGCAACACATCTGTCACGCACCGCCCCATTCGCACATCATAGCTCCTCACCCGCCCATCCACACTGCCCGCCACAATCTCCGCTCCACACACCGCCACCGCACTCACCGCATCCTTCGCCTCACTCAGCACCTGCACCGCCTTGCCCCCTCCACCCCCACCACCACTGCGCGTATCCCACACCCGCACGGTACAGTCCAGCCCGCCGGAAACCACCAGACTATCCTCGGCACCGGCGAAGCACACGGCGTTGACGCGGCCGGCGTGCGAGTGCGCGGTGGAGGCCGACCCGAAGCGCCGCACCGTCTGCGCCGTCGCCACGTCCCACAGCAGCACGGCGCGGTCGCCGCCGGCCGAGGCGAAGTGCGCGTTGGAGGCGGACACGGCGAGCGAGAGCACCTCGTAGGCGTGCGAGGCATAGGTTTGGATGAGCCGGCCGGAGGGGATGGGGGTGGTGGTGGTGGCCGCAGCGCGGGGGTGGGGGGTGGTGATGGTGTTCGATGAGGGAGCGCTGGTGGTGGTGGAGGAGGGGTTGTACAGCCGGATGGAGCGGTCGGCGGAGCCGGTGAGGATGTAGGTGCCTGGGGAGGCGGAGTAGGCTACTGCGTGGACGGGGCCTGCGAGGGAGTGTTAGTGGAATGTTTGTTTTGAAAGGGGTAGGGGAGGACGGGGAGTGGCTAGGGGATGGATAAGGCGTGGAAGTGGGAGGGTCGATATCAGCCTCGCAGAGTTCACAAAGTGGCCCCCTCAGAGGGTGGTCCTAGCGGAAACCAGAGAACGAGAGGATAGCCAAGGGCAGCTCCAGAGAGGGAGACAAAGAGACCTACCATTTGACCCCAGCAGCTGGGCCACCGGCCGTGTAGGAAACTTTGGCGCCCGCTGGTTCATCTTGGCGACTGAGGTGTACGTTGGCGCCCGTCGGACGGCGGTGCACGCATCAAGACAAATCCCGCAGGTAGCCGCCCATCCTCATCCTTCCTCCTTCCTCCTTCAGACGATTCTCCTTGGCGCCGACCTCGTCGTGACGAAGCCGCCGACTGCCTAGCACACCCCTCCAGAGCCGCTCTGATTCCTTCCTTCTTTTCTTCGTGCAGTAGTGCACAACCTGTCTCGGCAAACCTCAAATCAGGGACAATCTGTATTCGCTGAGCAGCAGCGCTTGCGACGATGGCCGCGTCAGAGAAGGATGGAGGCGGAGCCGAGACTGTGTACCGAATCTCGCCCGCTGAGGCGGTTCGAATTATCACGATCTGAGGCTGTCGTCGAATTGTCTTTCAGCCGACGTGGATGTCTTTTCGTCTTTCAAAACCCCCATATGATTGCAGCTGCCGTTGTCGTTGATTGACGCCACCATCTAATCAACGAATCTCACAGGCCAAAATCGCACATGCAGCAGCTTCCTGGCGGTTAGCAGTGGAGGTTGCGGTGTGCTAAAGCCACCCCCAACTGGGCACCCCGCCTCCAAATCAGGCATCCTTCTAGAAGGCCGCCTGGAACAAAAACCGACAAGGGCGTGTTGTGGCTGGTCAAGTGCCAAGCCAAGCACCAATTCCCCCACGCCGCTTCCACGCTGCAAAATCCAATCTCCCACCTTTGCAGGCGCACGCACTCTGCACGCCTGCTGCGCGCATCTCGAGGAGCGCATCCGAACCAGGAAAGCCGCAACCCGGGGACGATGCAACGTCCGCCCGCCAGCCCGCCGCAGGGCTGCCAGCGTCGGCCAACGCAACGCTCATAGCGCAAGGGAGCCAATCAGCAGCGGTGCCAAAAATCAATAGAGCGGATCTTGCCTGCCTGCCTGCGCGCGCGGTCGAACCTTCCTGGTCTGGCCCAAGCGGCCGAGGATCCATCCATTTTGTCGGGGGGCTCAGGGGGGGTGGTGGCCTGTTGGCTCTCGGTGGATTTTATGGGAAAAGAGACTGGGTTTTTTGTCCTTCTGTGTTGAGAATTCTTGCGCGGCCGGGTCTGGGGCAGCAATGACGCTTCGGGAGAGAGGTCCCCGAGCGCGACCGTCCCCAGCCCAGGCCTGCACACCGGGCTCTTCACCTTGGAATACTAGTATACGCAGTATGTTCCACAGCCCGGGTAGATGTTCATTATTTCCGATTAGCCGAGGCTATTTTTATCGACGACGGTTATCACGATACTTTGTACCTACTTATCCTGTCTGATATGGAGTGCCGGATGAGAGCGCACTGTCCACAATAGCAACCAAGAATTGGCACAACAGAGCTGTGGAGGTTGTAACGTAGTAAATATGTTGGTGATAAGCTGCCTGAAAAGCAGAAGGAGAGTAAACACAGGGTATTGATAAATACAAGGATTCAAACAACAGACGGGGAACGATACACATGGACAAGAACTGGGTCTGTCTGCGGGTGGCATTTTGCCTCCCCTTCACCGAATCCCTCCGCTCCCCCTCTCCCCCTTTTGGGCGACCAAGGTCGCAAAGCCAAAACCGAAAGACCAACCCAAACGCCGCCCCCAGGTAATGCAATAATATGCTGCAGAGCCCAACCCCAACCGGTAAAAACAGCCACAAAGCGCAGATATAGCAACAACACAACGTGAAGCGAAGCAAAGGAAGAAAGCCCGCCCGCCCCGTCCGTTTCCCATTTACCCATGTCCCAGCCAGCCAGTGTCGGTCGCACCAAGTTGCCCATAACACATTAAACTCCTCCGCGGTAGTATACCTTATCGATGTGTTGTCGGCCGTTTCGTCGTGCACTCATCCGGCTCCGGTGACGCTGCCGCCCCGGTATCCCGGTGTCCCGCCGTTGTGTCCATTGTTGCCGTTGTGGGCGCAACAGATCCATCTGTACAAATCTCGCCGGTTCAAGGCCTCTGCGACCCCTAGACCATCTGGTGTCATTTTCGACTCCAATTGACGCCTTTTCGTTACTCGGTGTTGATCAAGCTCGCAGTCCATTGTCGTGTCACTGCTCCCACATCCCCCCTCTTAAATCTTTCCCAACTTTTGCTGGAATTGTCCCGGTGACCGATCCATCCGTCGTCCCAAGGCTGTTAAAGTCGATGCGGGTGAAGACAGCTTTCCAGTGGACTAAACCCGGCCCCGGCCTAGTCGAGCAAGAGTATCATTCGAATGCCCATTCATCCCAATCCGCTACCTGCGATCGAGTGACGCTGAAGCAAAAATGCTATACCCGAGCACCAGGTCGACTGGAGAGGCTTTCGTTAGCGCTATCATCACATAATCGAGTACATCAAATTCCACGTACGGATCAGCTTGCCACGCCCGCCGCAGCACATCCTCATGGATCCGCGGCAGCGGCTCCGGATGCCGCCACGCATACGCCGGCCGCGCCGGATCCGCCATCGGTGCCATGGGCGACCGCCTCCCCGTCGCCGGACTGTAGTGCTCGTACGCGACACGCGCTTGCTTCCTCGGCATCGAGTCGGCGAGGTCGGGGCTGGCCGGCCGGATCATCGTCCGTGGGGAGACCGACTCGCTCGAGTGGCTGCTGGGCCTCGTATGCAGGTCGGGCGCCTGCTGTCTCACTCCGATACTACCAAGCCGCCGCAGGTCTTCGGGCTCGGCAGGCGGGGTTGATGGGGATGTGTTGTGCCCGCCGCGGGGACTATAGTCAAGGGACGTTAAGCATTAAGAGCCAGGGGAGGGGCCACGGGGATTACACTCACGCATTCTTGAACTTGCAGACCCTGCCAAACTTCTCGCACTGCACGCATCGCGGGTAATCCGGGTCGCATTTGATCTTCTTCTCGCGGCAGGTCACACAGGCGATGGCCAATCGCTTCCTCGGCTTGCCGGCCTTTGTCACGCCCCAGTGAGCGTTGACCGCCTCCCCGTCGATGACCGTCTTGCAATGGCTCCCGTCGTCGTAGAAATAACACATCCCTTCGCCGGGAACCTCAGCCGCACGGACGAACCGAGGCAAGAAGTGCGTCCCCGTCCAGATCTTGGGGCCCAGGCCGTCCTTCGCCGGAGGCGCTTCCGAGCCGATGCTGCTGGTCGGAGTCGCAGGAGGGTTGTGCGTCGAGCTTTGTGGCGCCAGCTGATCCCGGAAATCATTCCGCCGGCCCTCGTCTCGGGCAGTCCCTGACATATGAAGAGAGTAGCGATCGACAGGGGACTGGTACGACCGCTCGCGGCTGCCGAACGAGTATTCCCGCCCCGCATCGTGCTGAAGAGACCACTGATTTCCCGAGCCATACTCCACACGTGCTTCCTGCCGCGTTTCCTGCCGTGGCTCCTGTCGAGGCAAGGGAGAGAGCGGGCCCGGGAAGACACGGGGGAGTGAAGGAATCTGGGGACGGTCTTGCTGAGTCCTCGGGTCGTGCAAACTCCGGGGCTGCGATGCTGAAGATGTTGCCGTGGGGAAATACGAGGACGAGCCCAGCGTCGGTCTGAGCGGATGGTCAAGTGGCGATGACGTTGATGGGTAGGACGCCGGGCGATCCGAGAGAGCGGACGGATACGGGTGAAGCTGCGAAGGGGGCCCAAAGAGACTGCTCAGGGACGGGAGCTGTTGTCGTGGTACGCCCTGCTCAGGGGCAGATTCCCTGCGGGCCGGGGTTTCCTCCGCGTCCTTGCCGGACAACGACGACATGTCGCTTGCCTTGACGGTCGGCTCATAGTTGGACATGGGAGGGGATGGCGGAGCACGCGGGTTCCAGCACCGCTCCTCAGACTGCCGCAGTGAAAAGGAGGCCGAGTCCGGGGTGAGCAGCTCAGGTGGCGTAGCTGGGACGGCCGGGTGGAATCGAGGTTCGAGGGCGGGTGGGATCCCCATTGAGAAAGCTGTTGTTGGTTGGTACGACCTGAGTTGTGTGTAGTAGGGCTGTGATGGTGGTGTCGTGCCCTCCCAGGCAGCGAAACGGCCAAGGGAAGGAGGAATCGTCGAGGCTGCCGACAATTCGCACACACCACACACAGACGCACACGGGCACACACTTCGAGTACGGTGCAGTTGGGATTCGCCGCAGGGCCGCCTCGGATCTTTTGGGGGTGACTGGCAGCTAGATATTCGCCGGGTAAACGTGCGCAGTACACGAGCGGCGCAGTCGGCTCGGGGTGACAGCCTCTCAGACAAGCATGCGGCCAGGGAGAAAGGGTACCGATCCCCGGATAATTGAACAATGACTGCGAGATGCAGAAGCGATCAGTTGTTGGTGGTCTCAAGGCATGGGGCAGGGGGGACCCGGGTAGCCAGGGTGCAGCGAGCAACGTACTATGTACAGACACTGACCGGGTTCCTGTGCGTTGGGGGCAACAAGTGGTCTCTGTCTCGCGGTCCCTGTACGAGCGGCGAAGACACGAACGCGGGGGGGGGGGGGAGGGAGAGGCCAGGAAGGAGCAGGAGGGCGCAGATGCGGAGAGGCGACCACGCCAAGTATGTATGTACTGTGTCTCGGTACAAGAGCAGACGGGATTGGCCGTTGGGTAAGTCTGTTGGTCTACATACTGATGATGCAAAGCAACAGAGAGGCCGGGCTTTCTGTCGGCCAGACTCTGGAGATACCACACACCGGAAACCGAAGACCGGGTACCAGGCAGGGACCAGGTGTCAAAGGGCAACCTGGGGCAGTGTCCCTGGGCCGGGGCTGCTGAGCATGGGTTGCCCGAGCCAGCGGTATTGCTGGTATTGCTACCGTTCTGTGGTTAGTGCGTACGATGAAGGACCAGCACGGCCCGAGGGATGCTCATGGGTTCTTGCTCTCGAGTCCGCAGAGCACACAGCTGCCGTTTCGGTATACCCCCTGTGGGCCAGCTGGGGAGACCTTCTTTTGCCTAGCGTGGGTTCCAAACCCATGGCTTTCGGCAGTGCGGCATGGCGGTGCGGTCTTCAGACGCTGCATGCAGTGGTGAGCGAAAAGGGAAGGGAAAGCGGGCTGGGCGGGTCCAGGGAGATCCTGCAACGCAGGCACAAGAACCGTGCCGTCGAGGGGACCGGACGGTGGAAGATGCGGCTGCCATCGCACGCCCCGGCTCCCAATTGCAAGAACCGCTTGGCTGTCTGCTGTCTACCAAGAGAGCAAAGGCCGTTTACAATCATTCCGTCTCCCAATGCACATACTCACAACAGCCAGGCTGACTCGGGGCTGACCTGGCGGCGTGGGAGGAAGGGGGTGGGGGTGGAAGCAGTCGGTTGTGCTGCTGCGCGATGCGTGTAAGCGGACAAGCGGACCAGGGGCTGTCGCTTGTGAGACGCCCCCCGATGAGTGGCCAACGGATTGGATGGCTACCACGAGGCAAAGAGGGTTCGGGAAGATAAGAGGCTGGAAGGGAGAATGTGTGATGGACCAGGACTGCCAGTCAGGGGCAGGGACAGGGGCCCAAGCCGGGGGGGAGCGCCCCAGGAGCGACAGCCGCCAAGAACGGGGAATGGCGTCGCCCGGATCGGGTAGAAAGTCCTGTGCTCGGTGTGTTCTTGGTGCCATGGCCGGCCACTGCTGGGGAAGTCGGGCCGCTTTGCGAGGGTACACAGTACGTACGCAAGTATTTTCGCCGTCCGCCCGGCAGCGAGAAAAAAAGTCGGAGGTCCTGCAGAGCAGGTTCAAGAAGACGGCGGGCGGACGACCTGCTGCTATCACCGTGCGCCGACGGGCGATGGACGAATGTCAAAACAAACGCTCGACATTAAGCGGCCCTGTCCCGCGCAGCCTCATCAATTTGCATCGGCCAGCCGTGCCGCGGGCTTGTTCTGGAACTTGCTGCTGCCGTGCCCGCGCGGGTGCAAAGGAAGGTCGCCCAGGCGGCGCAGGGCGGCCGCCCGGGTGCAACGCTGGCCCTCGCCTGGGTGCCCGCAGGCGAGTGACTTGCCTGAACGAGGCGAGTCTGGCCACTGAGCGTTGCAGCGAGGTGGCCCCCGGCCCTGGTGCAGGCGCGCCGGCGGAAAGTGACGACAGACAGAGCGGACGAGACTGACCTGACGCCGAGACGGGTGACAACAAGGAACTTCGTTGATCCCGCAGAATATCTGGAATTGGCTTGAGAGAATTAGGCGGGGTTCAAGTGCGGAGAGCATTGACGAGACAGTGTTCTGGAAATCCAGCAATTCCAAGACGGCATGGTCTTCCTTTCTTCGTGCTTTCCTGCGCCGTTGTCAACCTCCTTCCAATCCCATCCTGATGCGGCCCTTCCTTCCCTGCATTTGTAACGGCTTCCAGGCTCCTTCCACGCTCAACTCCAGGGTCGTTCATTACTTCCATTTCTCCGTCTGTGGGGAAGACCAGCTGGGAGAGCGAAACCGAGCAGGCATCCATTTCTGCCAGCTGCCAAGCACACTCTCTCTGTTTCCTCTGTTTTGCCTGCCTGTAGCGGTAATTCGCTTCCCACACTTTGATGAGTGCTGATGCTGAAAAGTCTTGGAGTCTCGTCTGCATCAGACTCCATTCTCGCATTCTGGCAATTGCCGATACTACCGTTAGCGTTTGAACCTCACTGCGCACCTACAGAGCACACAGTACATGTGTTATCCGCCCCCTGTCTGCCACTCAATAACCGAGCTGCAGCTAGAAACGGCGGGATAGTCTGACCGGTCATCCCGCAGTCGCGTTGGCGTCGATAATCAAGGTAAGTACTATACTGCGGCACGGTCTGCGTCTGCGTCTCGAGATGGCTCAAACAAGACTCGTATGTGTAATCTCACTCAGTCCAGCGTCTCGTAATGCCGCCGTCTCCTAATGCAATGCACTGCATGCCCTACTGCAGAGCCACGGGATTTCTGGTCTGTGGGTACACTTTCACCACCGCACCGACTCGCTCGCCATGTCCCGGCCTGCCAGTCCGTAATTAGCGACTGCCTCGCGCATCAACAAACTGTTGCTGTAGCTCCTGAGCACGGCAGGAACACACAGTGCGTTGGCCTGTTGGCGGCGGGTGCCTTGCCGTCCCAGTGGCAGAATCATCACAAACAGCCCGGAACCCTGCAACAACTGGTGTCGGACAGCAAAAAGGCTAATAATACTGACGGCTCGGCATCTCTCGTTAGCTCGATTCCAATCCCCCGGGATCTCTGGGATCTCTGGTGTAGGTGGGCCCGAGGACGCGCAGCCCGCCCGCGCGCCGCCAGCTTCTTCACCAGTCGACAGCATCCACAGCCCTTGGCACCCAGCAGGGCACTGCCGAGAGGCCTGTGGCCCCAGCGTCGCATGCTCGCCAAGTGACAGGCGCTCAGGCCCGATGATACGATGGAGGGGGAGCGAGAGCAACGTCAGTCGAAAGTTCCTCCCGTCGAGCTGATCAGAAGCCCCCCGCGACTGTTTCTCCCCCACTCGCCCCGAAATCCCAAGCCACCCAGTCGCGTCATGATGCATGAAGGATTGTTGGTTGCACCCGGAAGCGTTCAGAAAACGCCCTCCCACATACCGAGCGCCTCCCGCTTCGTCCGGAAAGGCTCGCCGCTCTCGCTTGGCTTCTGGCGCGGACCACCCAACCGCCAAGGGGTCGCCAAGCGAGGTGCAGGAGCTGAACTGCTGCTGCAGACTTGGCTTAGCAAAAGCCGAGTTCAAGACACGTGGGAACGCCGCGGCGTCCCAGGGCCCGGGCCTGGTTGGTCGCCCCGTCTGTCCATCCTTCTTGCCCGTTGGCATGAATACCGGTGTACGGAGTACGCTGCGGGTTTTGCTTAGGACGTGGTGGGCAACAAGAACCAAAACACAAGGATTTGCAGACCGAGGTGAGGGCCATGGCCACGATCCTCCTCTCTCGAGGCGGAGATTCCCGGCCAAACACAGGAAACCGGTGAATGCCGCATACCCATCACGGCGGCCGGCGATGACTGCCTCGCGGCAATCATCCAAGATTCGACCAAGCGGTGGCTTAATTTGGTTTGCACCTTCAGGACCTGCATGTACCCTCATGGGGGCCGGCTGTCCGGCCGTGCGCTGCTGGACCGGCCCAATATCGCGCGCCGGTATATAGATTGCCGTGCGCACATTGTCAGAGCCAACGGCACCCAGACACGGGTTCAACCGCGCTGCCAGCGCTGTCGGCCTGCGAGGCAGATCATCCCGCCGCGGTCGGTCGCGGTAGCTACTGGTGCTCCTGTGTGTACCAACCGTATTCAATCGTACTTTGGAGTTGCCATCCGCGGCCGTCGGCCCGGCGAGCGAGCGAGAGCTCACCCGTTGCTGTTGGTTCCACCTACAGCAGGCAACAGTTGCTTTGATGAGACACCGAGATGGGGCCCTCGGCGTCTGCACCGGACGAAGGGCCTTCGTCTGCCTCGTCACCATGTCTCCTCCAGAAACGGTGGCTTGCATGACACTATATGGGGGCAGCGCTCGGAAGCGCCCCAGAAGCCCCGGGCGTCATGAACATCATTCGATTTCTGGCCTCCCCTGGAATTTGCCTTCTGATTCGACGTGCGGCGCCAGCTCCGGCGGTCCAACAGCCAGCTTACGACCGAGTGGCATCCCTTCTCCGATTGTCGACGCTCGACGCCAATTGCACAATGGCCAGCAAAGATGGGATGATCGATGAAGACGCCGCTGGTTACACAGTACGAAGTGATCGTCTGCCCAACGGGGTGCAAAGTTGCCCCGCGGAGGTAGAGGTTGCATGATTGTGCCGCGGTAACCCGTTCAAGTAAAAGGTAAATAATCCAGGGGTCATAAAGAGTGGACTCCTTTCACCACTTATTAGGTATTACTGCGTCCACAAGCCCGGACAATTGCATCGCAGGCGTCAGCATCAGAACCGAGTTGACTTCAACGAACCTTCGACCAACTCCTTCGGAGGTCCACAGTCTCACAGCATGGCCACGCGCGTGTCTCGGGTGGTTCTCCTAGACGGCAGCAGTTCGTGTCTGCCGTTGTTCGCGTCAGGCTGCCGATTGGCCGCCACGTCGGCAGCATCCTCTCGTCGTGTCTCACGACGGCGCCTTTCGGAGAGTTTCTTCTCTACCTTGTCTTGTCTGGGTTTCTTTTCCATTCTGAGAACAAGGCCGCTCGCTCGCTCGCCCCTCGGTGAGAGAGAAGACCCCGAGATGAGATGAGACGAGACGAGACGGGACGAACACCTGTCTTGGCTCGGTCGCGCTCCCGGACCATACGTACCAACACAACGTCGCTCGCTTGCTCGTTTCAATGTTGGGGGGTAGCATTTGTTACCTCCGAGTATCCTTGATGGGGAAGGGTGAAAAAATGTCAACGATTGATGAGTTGAGATCGCCCGTGCGTGGCGAACCCGTCGCACCATCTCGCTTTTGGGTTGCTGCCGTCCCGCCCCGAGTCCCCAGTCGGGGGATCTGCCAGGGGGGGGTTCCGTGGCGTGCTCGCTGGCCATCCCGGAGCAACGGTCAGACCGACGTTGCAGTCGACTCGGGGATTGCAGAAAGCCCTTCTTCTGAGTGATGTTCTTCCTTCCCTGGCGAGACTGGATTGTTGCGCGTGCACGGTCGATATCATGGGGGCCCGTGTGCAGACGAGCATGGCAAGCCGGGGATGGACCCGGAAAAGGTGAGCGGCGGTTGAGCGAGCATCAGGGGTTGGGAACAGCCATGTTGTTGACTTCAACTTCGGGAAGGTGATCGATCTGCGTAAAGCAAACGCAGGGGCAGGCTCGCATCCGTCAACACCCATTGACTGCCGGCCCTGCCTTTCCGGATCCTAACACCGGTGAACCCGGTTGCAGAGTTGGATGGATCGGAGGTGGCAGGAGAATGGAGATCCAGCTTTTTCCTTTTGCGGAACTGCCTGCAGCTTGCATATGGGATGAAACCTGTTGGTCGTTTACTCTTTAATACTGGGCTAGTTGCTTAGTGTATTGCACTCCTGCCATTGCGTCGCCTGGAGAGAGCCTCCTTTTCTGACCCTGCTTTTGGCGTGTGCCACCGTCCGTCGTAACCCTTCCACAGCCGCATCCGATGCACGTCGGCTCGCACGATGTTACATCTGCCGGGGCTGTTGGTTTGGCTGCTGCAGGAGAGTGTAAAAAACTTAATCTGTTGGCGCCTCAGGGTCGCAGCGCTCGTTTGGACTTCCAGAGCTCTCAAGCTCACACTGCCAGGCTCGCCAGGCTGCTTGCCTCCCCAAGGTGCTGGTGGCGACACAATAACCAGCCTGCAGGATGACGACGCAGCAGTGCGTAGACGTCTTCAAGAACACCACGCTGCTTGCCCCTCATGTATGGACATGAACTGTACGTCATGAGGCAGGTTGATGCGCTGTCTCTTCTTTTGCCGTGCACTGTATATGTATCCAACTAGGTAACAGAGCAGGTGTCTCGAAGCAACAAAGTAACGTTGTCACTTCATTATTGGGTATTGGCGGGCTTGGCCTGTGCGGAACCTTGAGACGTGGGAGCTGTAGGATTACTCGGGCAATCTCCTACCCACACCCCCTGTCATAGCCTTGGCAATGACAGTTGCCATAAGCGGCATGGGTGGGAGGCGATGAGGAAGAACTGCCGCGAGGGGTAACACGGCAGGTTGCAAGGCAGTTCAAAAGACTTCCTTGCTCGGCTTTTATCTCGAGTCGGGGGGTGTGGGTGCCAGGGGGTAGGTACTGCGAGGCAGCATCGCTCAGGGGCCAGGAGTCCTGGGCTTCGCTCTCTGTGAACATATGTACTTGTTGTGTATGTAATCGTGAGGCATGTTGTCGAGCAGCATGTCAGAGAAGATTCGCTTCCGTGGTGCGGTGACACGGCATACTTGGAGACAGTAGTAGTGTGGTGTATCTGGCCCAAGGATGCCCCTCAACGAGAAACAGCCGAGAAAAACGGTCGAACATGGTGGTGCCAAGTGCAGATCTGGGTTCCGAGGATTCGCCAGAACCGAAACACTATCGACAGCTCCACAGTGTAAAAGGCCCGGATGGACACCTGCGCACCAACCCTCATCCGCGTCGTCGCTACCGGCGTCGTCATCATCCTCTTCGTGCACGGATCATGTCTTGCCCGACCGGTCATGGTGGACGTGGAATTGCTGGCCGGATCGATAGGGCACCAGATCCGGCAAATGGGGTCGTGGTTTGTCTCAGTGGGGGTAACGTACTGGAGCAGTGTACTATACACCACACATTTCCAGGGAAATCCCACTCGTCACATCCGGAAGACCGGCTCTGACAGAGTTGCACGTTGCAACATCGCAGACACGGTTTTGGGACCGCGCCAGGCCCTACTGGGGATGAGGTAGCGAAACTCCACGTGCGGGCGAATCCTTCGCATTGCCGAGCTGGGCAGGACTGCGACCCCTCGCCGCCGGTGTCGTATGGCAGCGTTACATCTCCTGCGCAGTTGGTGCTTCGCTTTCATCAATAGTGTCGCTCTCGAGCAATCAACATCCAACAATCCTATCACACACGAGGCGCTCGGTGTGTCGTGTACTGCGGTACGCAGTAGTGTACGCAGCCCGGCGGTACAGTAGCGGTACTTTCTCCCAGTGTTAATGGGCAGGGAGCCGTGCTAAGATCGACGCGTATAGCCTGGGCCGCGCAGCCGGGTCGTTTCCCCTGCGTCGAATCGGTATTTGCCCATCCCTCCAGTCAAGTGAAGATGTTCATAAACAACTGGGCCGGCCAACTGCGGCACAACGCTTGATCAACAGACCAAGATTGTGGACATGGTTCATCCAATGATTTGGCCATACTGCGTACGCCAACGAGCCCGCCCGAATGTTTGAGCTCTTGACTCGACTGCCGAAGCCCCCGGACCCCGGAGTGGGTCCAT
This sequence comes from Chaetomiaceae sp. R4402, assembly GCA_023628555.1. Classification (NCBI taxonomy): domain Eukaryota; kingdom Fungi; phylum Ascomycota; class Sordariomycetes; order Sordariales; family Chaetomiaceae; species Chaetomiaceae sp. R4402. The sequence goes on from JAMAKO010000003.1 coordinate 669,362, forward strand.
ACGTGATGATTGAGGAGCGTGTTTCTGGGCGTGCTGGGTAAGACACCCGTCACCGGGCCCCTGTTCCCGAGCGCCATTGCCCCTGACCAGGCACTCGCATTCGGAATCTTGTGCTGATGAAAAAGAAATTGAGGGGTTGCCATCGTCATCGTCGCCTAATGCTTGTCAGCGTTGCCCTGAAGACAATCATCAGCTTGGCAGCCCAGGATTGTCAGCCTCGAGAGTCCTCGAGAACCGCTCGTTTCGGACACGAAGCATGTGATTGTCAGCTCCCCGGTAACGTAGACTCGTCAGTCTGCTGAGTGGACGGACAATTCAGGGCCCCGATTTCCGTGTCCCGACGGAGCTCCGCATCAATTCTGTTCAAACTAGCCGAGCCAACCCCTCGGCGAGACAGGTAATCCTCCGGGAGTTATCAGTCGCCGGGTGCCACAAACCTGCGGACTACAGAGTAGTTAGCGGGAAAGGGATGTGTCGAGCGGTACAAGTAATGCATTGGGGGGAGATCGTCGCGAACAAGTGCCGTGGATTTGACATGTTGATCGGTGGAAAGCGTGGTGACGTGTGGATAGCGGGCGAATCATTTGAAGCTTGATGCAGGCGCTCGCCGCGCGTGGTCTGGGGTTGTACCGTTGTTCACTAGTGTAGCGTCCAAAAGTTCCGCCTCAGTCTCGTGTCATGGCAAACAGAACACCAAACGCAGCCAGATGCACCACATCGACAATCTCGGCAAGGCGGGCGTCATGGAGCAGCCTCCCCCGCCCGCCGCACGACTGCCGTGATGGGCTTGGCGAGAACGGCGATCGCACGTCGAAGTCAAACGGCGTCTAAACTCGATATGTCCAAAGCCGCCGTCTATTTTTAGGGGCGGGCCCGACACGGTAATTCTTTGTGTAACGCGGGTGGGAGCTCGCTTTGCGTCCAATCATCGCGTGGCCAGCGTGGTATTTGCTCGGTGTCGTTGGCCTGCCATGTCTTCCGTCTGTTCCGCGCGCAGTGGAAAGCAATGCGGAGCGGGGGGACGAGTGCATGTTCCTTCAGCTTCGAGAACGCCGAACGAGACGCCAAATCCTCGTTTCCGCGTGTTCGTGCCGCAATCCTTCCCGGTCGGGGACCTGAATTCGATGAAGACGTGCTTGTGAGCGACAGCACGCTGCCACCTTGTTGATGTTGCTCTGCGCTTCGGTACCAAATCATGCGGGTGTCCATCCAGGGTCCTGCGCTTGTCAGCACCCCTGATGCCTGTCCCGGTAATATCGAAGCGGCAATTAGCCTGTTCACATGGAGCGACACAACCTGGTCCGCGCTGGCCCGAGAGCGTTCCCAGCTCTCGCCTCGGCAGGCTTGCCATTGGCCTGCCTGCGCCGCGTCAAGCACTGACTCGGCATTTCGCTCCGTCGACGTGAAGTTGTGCCCCAGCTCAACGGTGCGCCCCCTGGTCATCCCCCCGAGCCCGCCTCCAATTTCGCCGCGTCCTGGCCGTTGGTTCCGGGCTTTCCACCCACTCCTTCGACCATTGCCCATCGGTGACCCTCTGTCGGCACTTCCAGCCTTCGTTCCGTACCCTGCATCCCCGACGGCCCCGCTCTCGGCGACGCGTCCTCACGCTAGCGCAACCCTTTGCGCTGCACTACCGAGGGAGGACGCGGGGAGGAGCAAACAGTGCCTCCTGTGTCCGATCTTCCTGACTGTGACGAGTGCATCGAACAAGTGCTCGTCTACACTACCGTTCTGCGTCCCGGCTCGTCCTTCGTATCAGGAAGTCAGCGTGTGTTTGCATCAGGTGAAGCAATCACACAGGCTTCTCGATCCCACAATCCCCCTCGCAAGAGTTACCCATTAGCCCTGCGAGTTAACAGCGGACACTATCGTCCCGCCCGCTTGCTATTAAAAGAACATGGCCCGCGCCCCGGATTTGGGGAATTCGGTAACTTGTGCTGGCCTGCCCTGGGCGCGTGATTAGAGCAAATGGTTATTATCAATGCCGGATCTCCCCTTCTCGTTCCGTGCCACTCATTTGTTGAGACCGGTTATGACGAAGTTGTTCGTTTCCGTAACTCGAGAATCAAGGGACAATTCGGACCCTCAAGCGACCCTTGAGAGGTGGTCTTCTCCGGTCTGTTTTTGTGAGTTTAGGGCGGCCTCGTCGTCCAAATCTGTCACCAGGGGCCGCTATCAGTCCTTAGCTCGAATGACGACTCAATAGTCGCGGGATCACGGGACGCGATTGCTGGCTCCTTCCAACGGAACGGCGATCTTTCAAACGAGATCAACAGAAGGCTGCTGCCTCTTGGATGGTCCCATTGAGGTGCTTCTCCGCGTGTTCCTCATGCAATCTCGGCAGCGTGCATTGCATGGCGCCTGGGCACCCCCCCCCTTCGGCAAACCCCCCTTCGGCAAACATGACTGCAACATCGAGGTGTCGTCGCCGAGTGTGAATCCCGTCGACGCAACCCCATCCAGGGATGCACATCCATCAAAATCTTCAGTTGGGACCAATGGGAAGGTACTGAGGGATGCAACAGCTCCGGCTTGTCACCGGGGGCCACAGCCGGAGTCGTACTCGGGCTGGACCAGCTCGCTGAAAATAGATCTTAATAACGCCAGGACAAACAGAAGTTGAGGTCCTTTCGCCGGCGTTTGAAAACACGCAGGGCGGATATTGACGCCCTGCCTTACTTGTCGAAAGCTCACTGATGCGGAATATCAGGAATGCGGATTGCTACGATAGCTTTGTACTCAGCACTGTGTTGTCGGGACTCTTACTGAGGCTGCTGCTTTCCCAAAGGAGGGATGTGACCTCGGAGCCCGGGACCGGCTCGGGACCGGGCAGATCGATGGATCCAAGATTTGTCCGCCGCTAGCGATCGATTAGCGGAGCTGATGACCTCGGCATTCGGATATATGTCTTAAGCCTGTTTGGAAAGACCGGGGCTGTTTCTTGACAGTTCTTCATGTGACCGTCACTGGAGGTCCTGGCAGAGTGTCGCTTCGGTGTGATTGCGGGTCTGCAGGTGAAATCCAACTTCCAGAAGGAACGACGCTTGCAGCGCGCATAGTACTGATGCACCAACGACTTAGGCTAGTGCGAAAATGTGAGGATCGGTCCCCGTCGTGCTTGTGGGCCAGAATGCAGCTCTTGACAGCGTGTGGCAAGCGATGCTGAGCGAAAGCTGTTGAACCCCTGACTTGGAACCGGGCCATGGCTAATGATTTGACAGCCTGAAGTGTGTGACCACCGGTCCTGCGTGGCCTCCCGGCGGAGGCGGTAGCGATAGGCGATGTAAGAATGGCGCCGAGTACGGCCCGAGCGCTTCCTACTGTGGCCGCTCCGCTGGTGACGATGCCGCAATGGGCACGGTCCTTGAAGTCGGAGACAGACCAGCTTCGTCCTGTCTTCACCAAGCACAGGCTGGGAGCTTTTGAGGCGCGGCAGATGCCTCGGCAAGAGTGCCGCGGAGAGAGAGCTGCGCAATAGCCCGCCCCAAGGTTCCAAGCATTCGGTTGGACCAACAGGTCCCGTGCAACTGGGGGCTCAAGGGCCGTCCTTCCGACCAGGCACAGCTTCAGTTGGCCATCTCGAGCGTCAGCCAGCGATCAGCTGACAGGAGTGACGGACCTGGTGTGTCGGTCGGTTATGCTGCTTGTCGAAAGGGGAAAGCTGCAGATGCCTCGATTGGATCGGCGCTAGGGAAGATACAACGAGGGCAAGCGCCTTGCTTGAATCTTGCATGTCCTCGTCGCGGTTGTTGGCTGGAGTCTGCGGTCACAAGCACTTCTTTCGACGAAATGCCACAGCAGCTAATCCCACCCCTCCAGACGCTCTCCAAACTTTGCGGAGCGGGTTGCCGCCAACCAACGCAACAACACCCACTCATCTGACCAGTCCTTTCCAAGGTCCTTTGCCGAACTCTGACGCGGTACGGAGTACGGTGGCCTGGCCTGGCTCGCCTGATCTCAATGTTGCCTGTTGCGTTGCCGGTGGACGGTACGGAGTGACGTCCTCACATCTCTTACCCCTCATCAAGGCGCCCATCTGGCTGAACGAGTTCTCGGGCCGGCATGCCCTCAATTGCTGGCTTGAGAATGGCCGGGAGGCGAAACCCATCGTCCTCATACAAACGTCGGGGTCCAGGATGATCTCCAGCTGCCTCGCCGCAGCGTCGACCCCTCCCATGCGCTGCGAGGACAAGCGTGAGACACCAGTGAACAGATTAAGGGGCTGTGTGCTCGTTGGGCAGTGGTGGTCCAGAACGCGTCTCCTCGTTCTTGCGTCAAATAGGTTGCGTCTCGGTTCAGACGTACATAAAAGGGAACTGGTAGCGGAGTAAGGACTGCGCTGGCGGCCAAGGTTTCCTCCACTCCGCGTTGTTGCCGCGGGCTCAAGTCAGTCGACGACGCTGAAATGACGAAGGTCCTGAAACGCGCCCAAAGGCGTTGCATCCCATCATGATTAGCGGGGTCCAGTCTTCATTCAGTGTGCCACACCGAGGACTTCGTGAGTAGTGGCCAAGTCGCCTGGTCGCTGGCCATTGGACTTGGTGGGCTTAGATGCACGCGTCCTGCAAAGCCACGCTGGGCTCTTGAAGCCATTGAATCGGTTGGTTGGGCGTCACGGATGGTCCTCCTGAGAGCAAACCACGGGCGAGTGAGAGCAAATTACGGGAGAGTGAGAGCAAACCACGGGCGATGCTGTTGAAGTGCCTCCTCGCATGCGAACCAGCGCAAGATCATGAGAGCAAGGGTTCAAGCAGAGCTTTGCCGGCCGTCCCACACATGTGCGCCCGTCCACCATGATGCTGTCTGGGTTGATGAGCCTCGCCAACGCCACCCTTCGGTTGGTGTAGCTCTCGTACTCAGACTGCGCAAGCCGAGCTGCATGGAATTCGTCGACGACTGTGTAACAGACAACTTCAGCCAGCCGTCAAGAAGCAGTCACCATCCCTGCTGGATACCTCTTCAGCGTCGGCTGCGGATGGGTTCAGCCATCGTTTTCAGATCCCCACGGCACAAGAACGAGCAGAGAGACTTTTCAGTCAGTACCGGACAACTGCCGCTCAAGCCTTGTCAGTTTCCATATCATGACGGAAGACGCGCGACACAACCCGCGAGTCCAAACCGTGTACGAATCGGTACCACAGTTTTGCGTGTCAGACTTACGACAGTCAGCTCCACCACCGTGGATGGCGGGTTTTCGGCACGCGCATCAAGTTGAAACATGCCTTTCAGTAGCAAAAACGAGTGTCGCGGATGCAGAAGGGATCGTCGAGGGTAGCGCGGCTGAAGGTAGGGTTTGCGATGGAGACGTCGGATGCCCAAATGGCTATCACCGTAGCGGATTGACATAGAGAGAGTGCTTATGGCGACGGAAACCGTTCGTGACGAAGGGATTCACTTTAATTCTTGTGAATAGGCGTCTTCCGTTCTTGATGGTCGAAAGGAAAGCGCTCCACATGATCATTCATTCATGCCTTCCCCTTTTGCTTACCTACTACAGACGGCACCAGCTCAAAGCAGTAGAAGGACAAGGACAGCCAGCTGTCTGCCAACTGGTACCCAGCCTGCCCCTGAGTGAACTGCCACTGCGAGTTGTTCCTACCTCCCAAAATGCGTGCCTGCCGGCAATTGATGAGACGAGTCTCCGCATTTTCTGCATCTTTTCACGCCACTGGAGCTGGTTGGTGCACCGCCGGACCGTTCCGGACTTGACTCGACCCTGAACCCGAAATTTTACACGTCCCCTACTGACGCGTCGGCCATCCGTTCGGTATCCCGCGCCGTTGCCGCCGCCGACCCGTCGACCTTCGCTTCCGGCATGGCCCGCAGATGAGAATCGCGAACGATCCCCTCTGTGCATTGTCCGTCCAATTGCGATCTTGTTGTTCCTCGAACCCGCTGTGGCCGCCGCCAGCCCCCTCCCCGCTCGCCCGTGACACCACGACCGAGACAGGCACCGGCGCACGCAGCGCGTCTTCGGCAGGATGGGGTGGCTGACCACGCTGTCGGGGTATCTCACCCCGGCGTTCCTCATCCTCTCGCCGGTGCTCTCGTACAGCGACCAGGCCTACTCGATGTACCGGGCGCGGTCCAGCGCCGGGTTTTCGTTGGACATACCGCTCATCATGCTCGTCGCATCGCTGCTCAGGTTGGTTGTCCCGACGAGTACCTACCAGGCCGTTAGCGACGACGCGACACCAGCTGACTTAACGCGTGTTTGCACGGACAGGATATTCTACTATCCCGGCGCGAAGTTCGACAGTGCACTGCTCGTCCAGTCGTTCGTCATGGTGGCCGTGCAGGTCGTCCTGCTGAAGATTGCCCTTGAGCACCGCCCGCCGCCGTACTCGAAGGGGGGCGACGCCGCCATCCCATTCGCGCGCGTCAACGAGACACAGCGGCCGTTCAATTTCTGGCAGTGGCGGTCGCCGAAACCGTGGGTTTCCCCTCGACACGCGTCACGCACAAATATCATCCATATCCTGGAGGGGGCTGACATGACATCCGGGGTAGATACTGGCAGTTTGTGCTGTCTCTGTTTGTTGGCCTGCTGGTCTGCGAGTTCCTGCTGGCGCCCATCCCATGGGTGTACCAGTCGTACTCGTCGCTGATCGGGTACGTGGGGCTCTCGGTCGAGGCTACCCTACCCATTCCGCAGATTCTGTCGAACATGCGGTCCAGGTCCTGCAAGGGCTTCCGGCTGTCCGTGCTGGCTAGTTGGCTGCTGGGCGACAGCATGAAGATGTTCTGGTTCTTCACGTCTACGACGTCGATCCCTGCGGCGTTCAAGATCTGCGGCATGTTCCAGGCGGCTTGCGATGCGCTGCTGGGTGTGCAGTATCTGATGTATGGTGACGGTGACGGCACGTCCAAGGAGCATCAGTCGCCCACCACATATGAAATGCAGTCGAACGGCTTCGCTACGGCGAGTGGGCTTGGCGGACAGACGCCAGGCCGGAGAGCGTCGACGACGGAAAAGAGTACATAGATCTATATAGATTTTGGATAATCTCTTAGTCTACCTAATGCCCTACATGACTTCGAAGGTGTCTGCTGATGAGACGTTTGACACACTTGACGGATACCTTGTCTGCTTGTGTAACACTGGAGAAATATGACTGTTTGTAATCGCGGTGGGGATGTGCCAAGGCCGTGAATTGCTGCTAACGGGTGACGCTTGGCAACGAGACCACCACTCGAGAAACTCATTGCAGTGAGTGTTGAGATGCTGTGAATAACATGGGAGCATTTAATCCGGATTTGGGTATCGATCATGTGGTTAATTTTACTCCCAGAGTCGTGCAGACACCAGCCCTGAGGACTCTTGACATGCCGCTCAGGTTACCTTCAAACTGTAACTCACTAGCGTTTCCCTGGTGATGGCCTGTCAATGCACGCTTTCAGCCTCGCCAAGGGCCAAACTCTGCCCCCTCAACGTCAAGTACACGGCTCACTGCAACAGTCTTCTCAGGCGACCACCACCCCGGCTGAGGGTAGGAACTCCAGTCAATCTTATACGCTGGAAACGCTGAGTACCATAGTCTGCAAAGCTTGGCCCGCGTCCAACACCGCCCGTCTGCGCCCCGTGCGTGGACTGTGGCCAAGGTGAAGGACACCGCCGCGAAACCGGGTCGTTGGTTTCTAAGGAGGCCGTTACCTCGAGAGTCACGAGCCGCCAGCCTACTACACTGGTAAGTTAAGCATTTTCACTTTAAAAGTTAGGTTATCTTTGTGAGTGTTGGCCACCTTTTCAGGCCAGCCCTCGTCCTTTGTTTTGCTCACACCTTCCCGCCCACCCTCTTCTCTCTCAGACCATATCTCAGACGTCCTCACCTCAGGGGTATATGGAGAGACCGAGTTCTCACTAGTTCTCACTCCTGATAACTTCACACTCACTATCTGCGTGCCGGTCGCTTGGGGTAATCCGTCTAACTTGCCTCACAGCAACAACTAGTGCTCGGGTCACCTTCTTTTGTGTCACTCTTTGACTTGGCTAAGGGTGAGTAATTCAATGAGTGCTGTGCGGTCTGGTATTTCAGTCTTTCCATCTCCAGTTCTTGAGTTCTTCTGCTGTGCTGCTTTCTCTCCTTTCAGTACACTTTGGTTAGGATGCTGGCAAGCAAGAACAGGGCTTCGGTCCCCTTGCTCCTGCCCAGTGTGCCAGTGGTTGACTACCCCTGGCGCCGCAAAGTGTTCTCTGTATCATTCATCCGCTGATATTAGGTTGTGATTACCTTGACCGCACAGGAAGACATTTTGCTGACTGACTGACTGACTGGGTGTGCAGAGGCAACCCCTTGCCGCCCCCTTTCACACGCTGCGCACCAACCCCCATCGACACACAGACCGGCCTGCGCTCCCGCATCGACAACCTCACCGTCGTCAAATCAGGCGCTCCAAACAGAGACCCGCGTGCTTGGGGTTCCTTGAACTTCTTCACACGCCTATTTTAATTTTACCCTTGCTTCGAAATCCAAATCTTTCCCTACCTTTCTTCCACAACTCGCTCAACTCAGCGAACCGACCTCGCAGCCGGCACTTCCTGCGCTTACCAGCAAGGAAACAAGGTATGTAGATGCATTGGCTGCTTGTTTTTCTTTATCTTCAGCATCGCGGCGATGGCGAGTATGGTGGCGCCGACCAGACTCGACTTCAAAAACGCCCAAGTGGGCAATGTCTTTCATCACGCCGATCCCAAGTCTCGCGTTGTCGGGTTCAGCTTGAAAGCAAGTTTGGGTGACTCCTTCTGGAGTCTTCAAACCTGCTTCATCTGAAGCCTGCTCAAGAGTACCCTCCTTTCGTGTTTCTCGAGTCCCGCAGGTCCGCTTCTGCGGCCAGTCCTTGACTTCCTTCTTACTCTGGAATCTAGAATATCCCAACATCAAGCATTGGCTAGAAGTTTCTAAGCGGACCTTCTCCTACCAGTTCTCCGAGATCTCACGTGTCCTAGTTTCAGCTTGTTGATAAGTTCGCGTGTTGACAAAACGCAGGCCCTGCTTTCACTCCTCTCTTTCCCCAACTCCTGGCTTCACTCGCTGTGGTAGCCACACAAAAATCAGTCAAGATGCCGCCCAACAAGGAGCGGACGACCAACTTCAAGACGTTTGAGGCGCAGGCGCGCTTGCTTGCGGCAGTGGTGGCCTCGCTGGGAGACAACTACCGCCTGGATTACAAGAGTACGTTCCTTCTCCTACTCCCCTATCCCTTTCAGCGCTTCGTTCTCTCTCGTTGCTCCCGGCTCTTGCCCGGGAAGTACTTGATCACGTTGGAGACAGTTCGCGGCGGGCTGGCTGGAGCGGCGAGAGGAACGGCAATGCGAGTCTTGTCCGCTGGCTTCTCTGTGCGAGTGCATGTAAGTCACGAGACGGCCACTGATACGGCTGTCTGAGCTTGCCAGCCATTGCCAAAAACTACTCCAAGGACACCACCGAGTCTGCCATGGAGCACCGGCTGCGGGTCGTCAAGGTCCACGCCGAGGCGGTCAAAGAAGCACGGATGCGAGACATTGATCCCATGAAGGTTCCGTTTGTGGATTACAAGACCAAGAATGGTAAGACCTCTCGCCGCCCGCCGCCTGCGCCTTCAGCGCCCAATCTCGCCGTCATCGCCGTCGCCAGGGGATTCATATCTCATTTTTATCTGAACCTTCTGATTTCTTCCACTGTCTCTTCATACTTGTCACTTCACGTTTGCCCAATGAATGGCTTATGCAAAAGGTTCAGCGGCTGACTAGATTACAGAAATCCAGGCGCTCTTCGGGGCCAGCACTGTGGGTGGCCTTCAATGGCAATTTCGTGACATCAAGCATGCCAGCAAGGCACTGACTGAAGCGGTCGAGAAGGGCCAGGATCCTGTGGTTGCGTTTGCAAACCATGTCGGCGGCGGCGATGGTGCTACCAGCAGCGTGCCGGCCACACCGTCGAGCCGTGCGTCGGGCACAGCCAAGCGTGCTCGAACCATCAACAAGACCACCGCGTCCGGCTCGGGCACCACGCCGGCCAGCAAGCGTCGCAAGGCCATCATCAAGCCGGACCCCGACCTCGTTGATGATGATGAAGACTCGGCTGAGATTGATTACGATGCGCTGGACACGACGCCAACCAAAATCAAGCCGAAGAATATCCCATTCGCGCAAGACTTGGTTCCACGCGAGTCCTGGAAAAAGCCGGCCCCTGGCATGAAGTTCTGCCGCACTACTCTAAAACATGTTCCCATTGCACCGGCTCCTGCGCCCGTCCGCCAGGAAACTGCGGCGTACACCCTGGTCCCCATCCCGGGCACCAGTAGCGTTGCGCCGTCCGCCGCTACCGATGGCTACACCAACCAGCCCAACGTCGCCGGCAACCCCTTTTCGGCGCAGCCCGCAATGGGAAGCGACGCTCCGTCTGCCACCAACCCGCGGACTACCGGCATCAACACTGTGCGCCGAGCGTCCGCCGCCTTTTCCGTTAGCAGCGGCAGCGGCGGCGGCAGCTACCCGGGCTCTCCAGCTCTGACTCCGGTCACGGGCGCTACTCCTCACCAGGACCCGAACTCGGTGCCCGCTCACAACTCGACTATGGGCACAAACCAGTACCAGCCAGACCCCGCCTCTACCCACTCCACGGGCATGTCTCCCTTCCATGTCTTCGACGCGGCCTCTCCCACGGCCTCAACCTCCGAAGGCAACACCCCGCAGACCGCGACGACCTCGTACACCGTGACGGCCGCCGGTCCCACCCCTTCCGCGCAGGTCTCCTTCGCGAACACAAACGAGCACCTGTCCCCCGAGCCTCCCCTCGGCAGTTTCGGGCCTGCCTCTTATCTCAACAACTACCCCTCGCATCTCGGCCGTGGCAAGAGCCACGCCGAGGAGGCCGCCTTTGCCGAGAATGTCGACATGGGCGGTTGGGAAGACATGGAGGAGTTCGACGATGCGGGTGATGTTTGAGAACAACACCCCCTAACTTGGCCTCTCTTCGATGCGGACAGGTCTACTTCAGACCAGCAACTCCGAGAGAGAGCCAATCCCATCGGTCGCGACTTTCCGTCCCTGTCTCACATTTTCATTACATTTCCCGACGAACGGTTCCCTCTCCCTTGTTTGCCCTTCGGCTCAACAACCAGCTGCTCAGTCGGTCAACCATCACACCACCGAATCGGTAATCCGGAGGCACGGCACCACAGGGGGTCCCACGTCTGACATGGCATCGTGGCTCGGTCGAAGCTTCGAACCACGTTGTGCTTGCTTGGTCTGACTCCGTTCTCTATCACATTTCTCTCGTTGATTAGTTGTCCTTGACTATTGCGCTCAGCAAGGCGCGCTTCACGAAATCGGCTTTTTGATATAGCTCAGTCACGACACCAGAGCGTATCACACTCCCTACCAAGATTTCGATCTGGTGGCGGTCGGGTGTGCTCTCGCTTCGATCGGTCTCGGAATCGTTCGGCCTGGGTCACACCACTCGACTTCAGCCCAACACAGATTCGGTCGTCTGGTCGGCTGACATCGGCGGAACGGTTCGACTTGCCAGAGGGCACAGGTGGTCTCAAGGAGGAACGGATGGATGAAAAAGCGAACCGACGGACGTGAACATGACCATGGACAGGGAGGCTTGCCTGATTTCTGGCCTGTGTGTTTCTGCTCTTTCCCATATGCGCGACATGACGAAGTGCGATACGATGTGCAATAATTAGCTCGGCGCGCCTACCTTCTTGTTGAAAAGAGGCCGATGAAATCCAGTCACATTTCTTGAAGAATTGTCTCCCAGCTCGCCAGTCGCGCTGCGAAAGGTGACACATGTTGACGTCGTGGCAGTAAGCCATCTGCCTAGTAGAATTCTGACGAGCTTCCGGTCGCTGTCACGCGTGGGAATCTCAATGAGTCTCGCTTCGTTCAGGATGGTGAAAGATAATCGTAGCCAACGTATGCCATGCCGCAGTTGTAGATCGCAGCCGCCGCCGTGCGCCCAAGAAGATTGTGTGCTGACAGTGCCGCCATCCCACCTCCCTTTTTGTTTCCTCCATACATGCATTGCACGCGCCGGTACCCAGTCTACAACCGCGTCCCATCCATCCGCTATGCCGACCAACCAGATATACAACCAACCCTCACGGCGCCCCCACCCTCTCCCCCAATCAGTCCAGGAGCAGCTTCCACAGCGCCTCGCTCTCAACAAAGTCATGATGTATGATATTCACCAACCACGCATCGGCGCGCACACCCTCCAGGAACCTCGCGCTATCCGACCCCTTCTCATAGATCTTGGCCCACTCCCCCCAGATGCCAAACGCCTCCTCGCTCCAGGCGCGGAAGCTGACCTCCTCGATGATGGTGGGCGTGACGATCTCCTTGCCGGGGAACACGCCCCAGGTGACGGCGTTGGTGCTCGCCTCCTGCAACTGGTGCTGTTCGGCACTGGCGCCAGCGCCAGCTGTCGTCGTCGTCGCCGGTGGCGGCGGCAGCGCCGTGTCGGAGCTGACAAAGTCGCCGGCCGCGTTGGTCGCGTAAAAGCACACAACATCCCGCATCTCGGGGCGCGTGAGCTTGCGCTCCAGCACGGCCCAGTCGCGCGACGGCAGGAAGAACTCCACAAAGGCCTTCTGAAACACAAACCCGTGCTGCGGACCCCAGCCAAAAGTCGGGTCGCTCGACCGTAACCCGTTGACGGCCGGCTGCGAGGCCAGCGTCCACCAGCCCTTGGAGTTGAGCGCGACGAGGCGGTTGCGTATCTGGTCCGTCTCGGCGCTGAAGCTCTCCTCGCTCCAGGGGATGGTGGCCAGCTCGCCGCGCAGGTGGCGGATGAAGATGGCGCTGACGTCCTGGGGGTTGCGCGGCGTGCCCCAGAGCTCGCGCGCCTGCGCCACGGTTACGTGCAGGCTGACGCCGTACCCGTCGATCTGCCCGTAGGCCGGGGACCGCGCGTCGCCCCACCGGCCGTTGGGGAAATCGTCCCAGGTTGCTTCGCGGCCCAGCACACCCTCGCCTTCGGAGATGGCGAGGGTGTTGGCGCGCGAGTTGATGGGCTCCGCGGGTACGCTGGCTTCCAGCGCGGTGGCTTCCCAGTCTGGGTAGGAGGCTGACCGGCCGGGCACGATGACGCGGTCGCGCGGGTCGGAGCCGATGGATGGTTGGCGGCGCAGGGGGTCGTCTGAGGACTGGGCTGGAGTGGACCCGTTGACGCGCAGAAGTCTGATGTCGGGGAGCGGGTTTTGTTGGTCGACGGCGGCTTGTTCTGCCTCCGGGGTCGTCGGGGAGATCAGCCCCGTCCGCTCCACGATGAATGACACGGCCTTCTCTAGGTTGAGCGTGTAGAAGTGGAAGCCCCTCGGTGCGTCGGTCCTGCTCTTGATCTCCTTGATCTGCTCGACAATTTCGCTGATGATATCCACACCGACCTCCTTCACCTTCTCATCGTCGCCCTTTACCGCGTCTAATCGAGCCATCAGGGAGTCGGGAATCTTGGCGTGGCTCAGCTTGGTCGTCCGCTTGATCATCTGGTAGCTCTGAATCGGCATCAGGCCGGGAATGATAGCGATGTCCTTGAACGCGCCGCTAGGGTGCTCACGAAGGGTTTTCTCGAAGGGCTTGTACGCCTCGATGTCGAAGAACAGCTGGGTCATGATGAAGTCGGCACCTGCCTGCGTCTTCTCCACAAGATACGGCAGGTCGTGCTCCAGGCTTTGCCCCAGCGGGTGGCTCTCGTCGGCGTGTCCCTCCGGATAAGCCGCGACGCCGATGCAGAAGTAGTCGCCGTGGGTCTTGCGAATGTACCGGACCAAGTCGACGGCCCATGCAAACTCCTCCTTCTCGTCCTCGCTCGGCTCCGGCTCGTTGGCGTCACGATACTCGGCCCGCCGCGGCGGGTCGCCTCTCAGCGCGAGGATGTTGCGCACGCCCAGGGCCTTGGCGTCGTCGAGCGCCTTGTCAATCAGCCGGCGGCTCATATTGGTGCAGGTGAGATGCAAACATGTTGTGAGTCCCAACTCCCGCTGGCAGATCTCGGCGAGCTCGAGGGACTTGGTCGCCGTCGAGCCCCCCGCGCCCCAGGTGACGTTGACAAAGAGCGGGCGCAGCGCCCTCGCCATGCGGTCGAGGCGGCCGCGCAGGTTCGAGAAGCCCATGGCGGTCTTGGGAGGGAAGAACTCGAGCGAGAAGTAGTCGGTGCCCGCGGGCAGCGCCGCGATCTTGTCGGTGATTCTCTCCATCGCGTGGTTGTTGACGGCCTCGGGAGGCATTTCCAAGCTCGGAAGAAACTCGCCCATGGGTCAGCGGCGTAAGGTGCGTGGGAATTCGAACGAAAAAGTAGTCTGCTGTGCAAATGGGCCTGGAGGGGTGGCGGTCTCGGAGGGCCAGGCCAGAAATCAGTTGCCGAAGAGTTCAATCGGGGCACACACGGCTCAATGTGGGGTAGGGTAGCGTATGGATGGATGAATGGAGGGGCTCGGACGGACACGGCTTTTGGCCCTGCGCAGAACACTGAAGATGGGATGGGAGAGGAGAAGAGCAAATTCAATTGCGAGGCGCTGAGGGGACTGTAAAATACCCCCAACACACGGACGAAGCAACACCTCAGCTAGAATTCCGCCCACCAGATGTCGACAGACCTACGCAGTGGTTTACTGCTAGTAGGGAGAATATCCCGTATCAGGCGGGCAGTCCCAGATTGCATGCATTGTGCGGTTGCAGACACGCGCTGAGCGCAACCCCACCTTTAGCGTGGCGGGGCAGTGCGAGTGTCTGCGCGTGGGGTATCCACCTCCACAGCGGCTTCGCAGCTTCTCTGTCCAACCCGGGCTGACGCGGTTGGGTTTGGATTGGGCGAACCGACAGCTGGCGTCCAAAGGTCCTTGCGACGGGACGGGACGGGCTACCTTGCAGCAGAATCACCCTAAGTTTGCATTAAAGGTTGTTGTTGTTGTTGAAGAGAGGCTGCTTGGTACTTGAGCTTGAATCATGCGGAGCAAACTGCACACTGCATCAGTGCTTCAGTGCACAGCATGAACAAACCCGCTACCCCTGCTCAACGATGTCGCAGGCGGGCCAGGAACGCCCCGTTTCCTGACAGTCGTGAACATGTGGCTGATCGGGACTGAGATGCGTAGCTGATTCGCGAATGTGGGCGAGCCCCTTCCACGACGACTGTTACCAACTTACTTTGGCACCTGAGCACCTGATGTGAGGAGGTATTGCTGAGTGTGATGCAGCCACCACGGCAGCTATAGTTGATTTGAACCTCAATTGTTTACTTACAATACTTTGAGGCAAGGCTGAACGTTCACTCGGGACTGAATCGAGGCAGCTTCGGGCAAGGAGTGTTCCTGAATTTCGTACGATTAGCACCCACTAGAGCCGAATTGCAGGGCACGAGACAATGCATCGCAGAAGAAGCTCAGGACTTAGCCAAGGTATCCTCATGCTCAACTCACAGCAGAAAACCCCCGCCGAAGCTGAACGAGGTCCGGCCGTTGCTGAGTCGGTTTACCGGAATGTTTGCAGATCATCAGGGCAGGTGTGGAAACAGGATGCAGCACGGCTGACTTACCATGCATGGGATATGTGACCGTGAGGAATAGAACTAAACCACGCTCTAGACGACCAGCGCTCAGTATTCCGCTTCGTAAAATTATACCTTACGTGGATCAGGAATGACGAGGTGAATAACAGATGAATTGGCTGGGTGCATGTCCAAACTTGCTTCAGGTCATCAACGCATCATGGACGCCGCGCAAATGGGGCACTCGTGATGATGGTTTTAAGCAAGGGCATTATGGAGTCAATCTCGACGCACGCTCGGAATCGCCAGCAGCGTGGTGTGGTTTGGTGGCAGGCTGGCGATGATTTGAGTTGTGGTCTTTTTGGTTGTGGAGAGAAAAAAAGATGAAGGACTTTGGGTCCTCCGCGAAGTTGCTCAAAAACAAGCGTGCCAAGCCCAGGCCGGATGCTGTTTTGTGACATCCCTCACCGCCCACTACGTTGGATCCCTGCATGGCCTGCTCCCCCGCACGGACCAGCTACAGTGGGCTCCATGATCCATCCAGTCATGGATTTTTTTGGCTGCACTGTGGTGGAGTCGACGACCCGCCACTTGTGTCTTTGGCTTTCAAGTTTTGATCTTTTTCCCATGAGCAGACGGAGAACCGAATATCAGTTTCCAACGAACATCTCCTGCGATTTTCATCACGCCTGCCGTTTACGAACACCCGCCCCGAGCCGATTGTCGCCCTCCACTACCACCACAGCTGCGATTGCATCTCTGACCCGCTTCCGTCATCGCCAATCACCATCCGCTCGCCCATACCCGACACGCAACCCTCGACTAACAAAGACCACGTACCCAACCTATCGCACGCCGTTGTCTGATCCTTTCGCTCCTGAACACCACCCACGCCCTCGTCCGACTCCGATTGCGCGCGTGATTGTGGCAGCCATTTCCCCGCACTCAACGTTCTCAAGCGCCGCAATACCCCGGACAGTCTCCGGACCCCTCGTTCCACTGCCGACTGAGATTCAGTGACTCTGCATTGTCGTTCTTTCCAAGGTGCTCGCGCTGCCCCGTCTGACGGTTCCGCGTTGTTGCTGAGCTTGACTACTCCCATCGAGTTCCGGTTTCCGACTTCTTCATGGATAATCTATGGAGTCGCCGCGCCAAGTAAGTGCTTCTGTTCTCCGATCTTGCCACTAGTCCCAGTCCTAACCCAACGTCATATCAGCTCGAGCAAGCTCTCCCTCTCAACTTCAGGTTCCGACGGCCCTGCCGGACGCAACCCCTCCTTCAAGCGATTCGGCGGTGACAGCTCGACGCTCGGAAAGAATTCGTTCGGCGCCGTAACAACGCCGGGTAGCAGCCTAGCCTCTCCAATTGGCGGGGCATCCAGCGCCTTTGGTTTGGGCTCGGGCGCTTTTGCGTCGTTCGGCGCTTCGGCCAAGACGCCCAAGTCGCCCGGGAACCCGTTTGACACGGCCCTCGGCGCCGCCGCGAAGACCCCCACCGCGGAGAAATCCGCAAAGGACGGGGCGCTAGGCGGCAGGGCAATTAGCAAGCCGGCTTCTACCGCTTCGCTGAGGGACGCAGGGAAGGCGGCTGCCCAGCCGTCGGCCGGACCGGCGGCGCCATCAGGCCACCCGCTGCGCAACAGCTGGGTCTTCTGGTTCCGTCCGCCCATTTCCAAGGCGAACGGGTTCATCGAGTACGAGAAGACGCTGCACCCGATTGCTACGGTGGACACGGTGGAACACTTCTTCAAGGTGTACCAGCACCTCAAGCGGCCATCGGCGCTGCCGTTGGTGTCGGACTACCACCTCTTCAAGAAGGGCATCCGGCCAATATGGGAGGACGAGGAGAACAAGAACGGCGGGAAGTGGGTCGTGCGTCTGAGAAAGGGCGTGGCCGACCGCTATTGGGAGGACCTGCTGTTTGCCATCATTGGCGACCAGTTCGCCGAGGCCAGTGAGGAGGTGTGCGGAGCCGTGCTTAGCGTTCGCAACGGCGAGGACATCCTCAGCATCTGGGCTCGTGCGAGCGGACAGCGGGTCCTCAAGATCCGGTATGTTTTGCACCATGCGACATGACGCCTCCGTTTCCCTGACCTTTTCCGCCATGCTGACTGTTCTCCCAGCGAAACGATGCGACGGATCCTCGCGTTCCCGGCGGACACGAAGCTCGAGTGGAAGAGCCACGATTCGAGCCTCCAGCAGCGCACGGCGATCGAGGAGTCGCGGCGAGAGAAGGCGGCAAACAATCACCACCACCATGGCGACAAGCGGGCGTCCAACAAACAACAGCAGCATCAACAGCAGGCGGATGATCAGAAGAACCCTAGCAATTCATAGGCTGCCCCCGTCCTACCAGCGGAAACAGCGCATGGTTCGAACCGCAGCGTGAGGGCGGAAAGCAGGGAAACAATACCTGTTTCATTCCCACATCACGCGTGTATTGTACACTAGTACTACTACCGGAATCAGCGAGCAACTCTTGCGATATGAATACATGAACGCGGAACCGGAGACGGACCTCGTGGCATCCCGTCACGTCTGTAGGCTTCGTCCTTGCTTTCCGTGTTTCTTGCCTTCTCCTTGGACATTTGGGTCCTGGTCATGGGTTTAATGGTAACATATCATCACTTTTTGGGAGGATAGGAGCGCTGATTGGGATTCTGTGGTCGGTCGTGATATAGGCATCGGAATGTGCTGGCTTTGGGGTCGAAGCGGGAAGGAAGGCGGACCGGGGACGCCCAGCGGGAGGTCTTGAACTGGAATGTGTGGTAGGTTTGTAGCATGCTCTGTAAAACTCACCATTTCATTCGTCTCAACAGGGCGCTGAACTCGGATGAGCTCTCGACGGGTACTGACGTGAGAATGAAGCTCCTGGGGGCTGTTTTCACCACTTCACACTGGGGTTATGACCGAAGCTCTGAACAGAACTTGGAGAATGCCGAAACTCCGAGAACGAATTCGCCATCACCTACTACCAAAGCACACTGGAAGTCATGCATGCATTGGTATCTCATATCAAGCCTCTTTTCTCCGTGTTCCGTTCCATCAACCCCTCCCTTTCCCTTTCGCCCCCGTCCCCGGCCCGCGCCGCCGCTCCCACACCTGCAGATACGACTCGCCCAGATACAACAGCTCGCTCCGGATTTTCTCCACAAACAGGTCCTGCGCAACGACCCACTCGCCCGTGGCCTTGTCGCGCAGCTGCACCTTCCACGTCTTGCGCTCCTCGCCGACCGCGCTGTCGGCGACGTCCTCGCGTGCCCGCACCGCCTCGTGCACCACGTTGGCCACCAGGTCGTACCAGATCGGTTCTTCGTCGTCACCACCACCGGTCATGGCATTGGGGTCGGGCTCGACGTAAGGGGCCACGTCGAGCCCGCTGCGCGCGTCGAAGGTGACGATGGTCGGGTTGCGCTCGGCCACGAACTTGTTGTGGCTGAAGCGCTTGACGTGCAGCAGCAGGAACGGCGGCAGCGGGTGGCACAGCCGGAAGCGCCGCCGCTGCGCGTTGAGCTCCTGCGCCGTCGCGCCGTTGTACTTGGCCAGCAGCGTTGTGAGTGGCACCTGCGGAATGATGTTGCGCTCCTGCTCGTCTTGGAAGAGAGGGGCGGGAGGCAGGTCGAGGGTGAGTAGCAGGAAGCGCGCCGTGTCGACTTTGACGTCGGCCGCTTCTTCGAAGCGTAGCCGGTCTTGCTGCGCGTCGGCGCGGGCCGTGATGGCTTGTGATTCGACTTTGAGCTTGCCTTGGAAGGTGCGCTGGATCATGCTGGAGCCGGCCTTGGTCTTGCTGCCGCCCAGGCCGAGGTGGAGGTGGTTGAGGAACCAGGAGAGGAAGTCGACCGGGTCGGACTGTGCGGTGAGGGTGTAGCGCTTGTTGGAGAGGAGGGAGATTTCTTGGAGCAGCTCGTGCGGGGACACGTGCGACTTGAAGGCGCGGGGGTTCCAGATCTTGCGGAAGAGGATGGACGTGCGCTTGACGAGCTCTGGTGACGCGCTAAAGTCTTCGAGGAGGAAGTAGTTGCGTAATGGAGACACGTGGGAAAGCGCTTGTACGATCACGTTCAGGTAGTCGTTCTCCTTGATATTGTTCATGCCCACGAACCCCGGGATGTACTCCTTGCCTGCGAGCGTCCAGGACGTGCGCTGCTTGCGGTCGAATTCGGCCACTTCCTGCCGCGTGTACCTCGGGTCGGAGACGTACTTGATGTCATCAAGCGACTTGCTCTTGACCTCGTATCCTTCAGGTAGCACGTAGACCTTCTGGGTGCTCATGTTGATGAACACGTGGTGATCCTCCTCGAGAGCGTGGAAGTAAGCGTGCGACTTGGGCCCGCGGCCCTGGAAGTATTTGCCGCATACTAGACATGCGTAAACGTTGATGTTAGATAGCGTGACAGAGCACAGCTTTTCGAAGTCGAAGTCGAGCACGTTGCGGTCGATGGTGTCGAGATAGAGGTCGTCGTAGCCTGCTGTCGGTGCAGCCTGTCGAATCGGGGCCCTCTCCTCCACTTCGTCCTCCTCTGCTGAGTAGTCCTCCGCCTCAGCATCCTCAGATCCTATCGTCCCATTCGCACGTCCAGCCTCTTGTTGTCGATCGTCGCCGTTTTCGACTGCGCTGGTTGGGGTCAAACTCTTGTTGTAGTCGTCGAATCTCGACTTTTTGGATGCGGGTGACTCGACGCCCGACAGCTCGTCGAGAGCTTCTGATGCTTGCCGCTTGGACATTACTCGGCTGCGCGTCGGAGGTGGCTGTATGAAACTGGGTTGGGCGCGGCGCAATCGCAAGCCGAAGATGTGGGCTGGTGTTGACTTGGAGCTGGTTGTTGTTGGAGTGACCTGGAAATTTCCCCGAGCGACGACAGCCTGCCACACGGGCCTCTCCACCAATGTCCTTCTATCACAGGCGGCAGTGCCCCACTGAAGCTTTATGCACCACCGAGCTCTCTAAAGCCGACCACCCGCTCATACGCGTCTTGAAGCTGGAATCTCGAGACATATTAATCGACATGTAGAGAACGCACAGCTAGGTCAATATGCATAACTGAACGTAAAATAGTATTCTATTCGTACTTCCATCCTCCCACATCTACTTGCATTCGAGGCACCTGCTTTATACAACCCTAACCCAGCCACTTACACGCCCTATCACGCCTCGACCATGACGGCGTCCCCATCCTCCTCTCCCTCACTGCCCTCCAGCGCAGGCGGCGCCAGGCTGTCCATCTCCTGCAGCGTGTACTCCACCAAGTAGCTCTCGTCCACCAGCTCCTCCACCCGCTTGTAATGCCTCTCGGTGTAGACGCGCAGCGCGTTGAGGACCTCGCCGAGGCTCTTCTGACCGCGCGCACCGCGCACCGACAGGTTCGAGAACTTACCCGCCGGGTAGCTCCGGACGAGCGCCCAGAGGATGCGCTGCGCCACGGGCGCCGTGCGGGCGTTGGTGTTCCAGTCGCGCAGTCGTAGTAGCAGCAGGAAGATCTGCTCGTCCGACAGCCGGGCGAGCACGTCGTCGACGGCGCGCACGCCCGAGAGGCTGCCCGGCTCGGGGCTGCTGGTCGTGACGACGTTTGTGAAGAGGTTGAGCAGGCGACCCGGGTGGTTGAGTTGCAGGGCGAGCACGATGGCGTCGCGGTAGGCGCCCGCGTGAATGTAGTTCTCGAGCTCCTGCTCCTGCTCGACCAGCTTGAGCGCCGCGTGGGTGGCGGCCGCCTGCGTCTCGGTCGTGGTGTCCTGCCAGAAGGTGACCTTGGAGTCGCTGCCGCCGGACACGAGCATGTTGGTCTTGGGATGCACCGCGAGGGTCCACAGCCTGTCCTCATGGTTGTCGAGCGTGCACTCCGTCTCGCCGAGGTTGGCGTCCCAGACCTTGACCAGGCTGTCGGCGCCCGCGCTGGCAAACTGAATTCGCTTCTTGGCGGTGGTCTCATCGGCGGGTATGCGCAGCCAGACAACTTTGAGGACGTT
Source organism: Chaetomiaceae sp. R4402 (assembly GCA_023628555.1). Lineage (NCBI taxonomy): Eukaryota > Fungi > Ascomycota > Sordariomycetes > Sordariales > Chaetomiaceae > Chaetomiaceae sp. R4402. The sequence continues at coordinate 690,798 of JAMAKO010000003.1, forward strand.
GTGGGAGTGGCCCTCGAAGGTCCTGAGACAGGTGTAGTCGGACAGGTTCCATAGCTTGATCGTCTTGTCACCGCTACCCGTGAGAATGACGCCCTTGCCCGAAACCGATCCTTGCTCGCCCTGGATGGCTGGCATGTGGAGAGGCGCAAACCTGACAGTCCACACACCTCGCTTGTGCCCTCGGAGAATACCTTGCACCTCGAGCCTCTCCACATCCCAGATCTTGACCGTCTTGTCTTGCGAGGCCGACGCAAACAGTCGCCCCGAAGGACTGACGTCTAAAGCGTTAATGTCTTTGTCATGAGCCAATCGTTTGAGACTTGATGACACCTTCGCCTTTTGCGATTGCCTCGGTATGTCTCGCTTCTGAACAAATCTGTCCTGGGAGCCAGAGATGAGGAATGCTGGTGGGTGTTCGAGAGGGTTCTTGAACGCGTCCGAGTCCTCTGGGGGAACGACCTTGGAAAGGGCAACGGCCCCTACCGATTCCAGGTGACCAGTAAAGACGGCATAGCAGGTGTATGAGTTGTTGGCAGGGTCGATACGCCACAGACGGGCAGTGTTGTCTTTCGCGCCACTGGCGACCCAGTGGCCGGACCAGTCCACGTCTAGCGACATGACAATGTCCTCGTGGCCTTTCAGCAGGGCCACGTCGTGCCCAAAGTAGGCGCATCCTTGTTCTCCGTTCACTCGAGCTGAAGTGTCAGCTACAGAGACAAGCCTGATATCTTCTGAGTTTGTGGCAAGTGCCATCAGAGACTGATCCGGTAGAACGTAAGCCAGGTCGAGAATTTCGTCGTGTGTGCCAGATATCCGCCTGAACGGTTCCATGAGTAGGCTGCCCATGGAAGAGATGTCGCCAGATGAAGGTATCCGGTATAGTGCTAGCGTGAAATCGGATTGGGCGCAGAGGACGAGAGACTGGTGCGGTAGCGAGACGGCCGACAGAATGGATTCCGCCTCTGACCGGGCGTCCTGCTTTTGAGTAATTTCCTGATGTGTTGTTGTGTCCCAGATCCTGAGCAACCCGCTCGACCCGGCCGAGTACATCCACCTGCCCTCGCTTAAGAACCCTACTGATTCGACCAGCTCGTGGCGGAGCATGGGTGTGCCATGCCAGGCATTGTCCCGCCATAGCCACAGGGTCATGGTCTTATCTCTGCTGCCTGTCAACAAGGCATGTTGCTCGGGTGAGTAATCTATGCTTTGAATGTTGGACTCATGCGCCTCGCTTTTCCGTTTCGCGTCGGCATAGACTGGGACGACGTTTCGCCTGTGGAGGTCGAAAATGCGCAGCCTGCCATCCTGGGTACCCCAGGCTAGGCGGAACTTGGAGGCCACCCCGTTCGCTTCGCCCTGATCCCCTTGGCTCTTGCGAGTGCCCTTTTTCGACTTCCGTTCGCTGGCGGCGTTCTCAGCCGTCGCGGCGATTTCGAAGAAATACAGGGCCGATACCAGCACGCTGGGGCCACTGACGGTGTGGGTGACGTAGCCGCCAGCAATATCCCAGATTTTGATTGCACCATCCGCCGCACCCGTAGCCAGCAGCGTGCTGGTTCTGTCGACGGCGAGCACCACGACGGGGGTAGCATGCGGCTTCGAGGTCCGTACGAGCGTGGCCTCAACGGAGTCGAAGTCGGGCGATACCTTGAGCGCGTAGATGCGCATGGTCAGCGACCGCGAGCAGACGATCAAGTGTGAGGCCGAAGGCGTGATGGTCAGGGTCGAGATGGGCTCGCCGTCACCCTCAATCTCGGCCAACCGCTTGCCCGTGGCCAACTCGGTGAGCACGGCGGCTTCGCCCAGCGTCGACGCCAGGATTCTCGCACCATTGTCGAGCGCAACAGACCCTCCCGTGAAGATGGGCTGTATGACGTTGCTGACCTCGAAGGTCGTCCTCGTCGCTTGTTTCGTCGCCATGGTGTACGGTGGTTGCTGTGCCGAGCTCCCGAGACGGCGCGTCGCAATCGCATGGGAGGACCCGATTTCTCAAAAACTTTTGGTTTGCAATGGCTGATAAGGTGGGGGAAATAAGCTTATCTTAGCGCGGTGCTACCCCCTGCACTTTCCCTCATCCCTGTCGACGCCGCTCTTGTGCCTGCGCCAACTATCTGTCTGAGCTCTCTCTCCAATCCTCAATGCGATTCTCAGCTCACTCAGTCCATCACCTTGTACCAGATATTGTATACAACGCTCTGCTCCATTCTCGACCACCGAGATGGAGTTGCGACGCGCTAGCATCACAAGTACGCAGCTTTGTTTTTAGACTCGGCCAGTGATAAGGATACTTGCATTCACCCGAGCTGTGCGCACAATGGGAAGGCTGGGCCCCATAACGTCGCAGGGACTGGTAAGCATCAGTAATTGTCCCCCAAAATGCAAGCTGTCGCTTTCAAATCTGACCGTGGATGTTCTCAGGGCCGGTCGCCATATGACGATGTGGTGCAAGGCGAGGGTCAGAACGACCCGCGCGGGCCGCCACAGCTCTACGATGAGCGCGGCCGCCCCATCAACCCCGAGACCAAACGCATCAACCGGGACGTCATCCGCTCGCACAACGAGGTGATGATGGTCATTGGCGTGGCCGAGCCCGAGAATGGCTTGATCGAGGCCCAGGCCGAATCTGCCCGCAGGCACCACCTGTTCGAGGACCGCATCGGTAGGAGGTTGTTGTTCGCAGGTGGCATGTTCGAGACGTCGGCGATTTGGGGCATCAACGGCATGAGGCAGCGCATCTTAGTAAGTGTAATCATGTTGTGCGGGTTCTGATATCGTGGTTGGATGCTAACTTTCCAGCTCTACAAACCGTTCTCGCAGACAACCTTTTACGGCATGTTCAAACTGGCCTTGAGCCAACAGTCCCTCACCTCCTACTTCTTGGGCGGCCTGCCCTCCTTTGTGGCAAGCACTGCTCTGGAACAGGTGGGGATTCCGGGATCTAAGGAGTACCCAGTGTATGTCGACTTCTTGGCTCTCGTAAACCATCCTTACTGACTGACACGAAATAGAATTCAATGGGCGACGACGTACATTCGCCTCCACCTGGCTATTTTCACCTTTTTCCAGCGGTCGAGAATTATTCCCTTCGATCAGTTCCTGCCCAACTGGCGCTTCTTCGTCCCGGGCACCAGCATTTCACCAATTCCACTTCCCCCCATCCCGTCCTCATTTCGTCCGCGCAGCCTCTCTCAGTGGTTAGGGGCCTTTGCCCTTGGGGCGGCTCCATTTGCGGGCTTCTACCTGTACACCAGGTTTTACAGCTGGGTCATTAAGACCATTAGGTACAGGGTATATCAGCTTTTACCACGGCCATATAACGCCAACCGACGACGCTTTCTCCTCCGGGACGACATTTTCCCCGCACCGGGCGCCGACGTCATCCCGATTGAGGTGCGCACCGACGAGACAGTCCAAGGGCCAGACCCCTCGGCTGCCGACCACCCGTTCCCCGGTGGCCCCCTCCGCCGACAGAGCACCAACTCTCTCCGCGGCGGGAGCGGTCAGCCCGGGCATGACGACTTTGCGAGCGACGACGAAGAATCGGAGCTCATCAGCGCCACCCTCATCAGCTTCGACGTCGAAGCCAGCGACCCAACGCCCGAACCCTCCCTCCCGGCCGACACCACCACCACCCCCGCCACCAGCGCGACAACGCCCCTCCCCAACGGCGAAGCAGCCACCAACACCACCACCCACAACATCACCCCAACAGGCGTCTGGTCCGCCGAGCTGCGCCCCAACCCGGCCGACACCACCGCCCGCCGCGCCTCCTCCTCTTCCACTTCTTCCTCCACCACCTCCGCCCCCGGCGGCGCGCCCGAGCCTCTCTACCGCGAGAACCTCCTCACCCGCCTGCCCGCCGTGCTCGCCACGGACGTGCTGGCGGTCACCCCGGCGCGGCTGCTGATGATGCCGCTCGCGACGCTGGTCTGGCTGCGCCTGGCCCGCCCGTACATGGCGCGCCTCGGTCTGCCGCTCATCGATGTGGTGGAGGGCCCCGGGTGGTGGTGGGGCCTGAGCTCGCCGCGGGCGCTGGTCAATCTGTTGGGCTTGGAGCTGTTGTTGGCGGTGATGCATGGCGAGGCGTGGGCGGCGGTTGTGATGGTTGCACGGCAGTTCCGGTTGAGTGAGGAGGAGTGGAATGAGTTGGAGGGTGAGGTGCGTGGGGAGGGTGGGGAGGGAGATGGGGAGGGGCGAGTGGGAGGGGAGGGGGCTGCGGTCTAGGAGACCTGCGCGGATCGTGAAGTGGAGATGGAGGAGGCGGTGGAGGAAGAGTGGCGGTTGTGGGAGCCGAGTGATTGTGAGGATGACTTGGAGTTTTACGACGAGGACGAGGAATTGGATGATCCGTGGGCGGTGCCGTCAGCTGGCGAGCCGCTTTGTCGGCTGGAGCCTGTCGCCAGTACAAGCGCAAGCACCAGGTTCCTTACCCCCTGAGAGTTTGGTTGGGTCATCACTCATAGCACGTAGCGACATTAGATACAGCTCCGCCCTAGGGAGGAGAATAGTTGCAGGCCAAGATACACGCCTGCCCCGTGTACACAACTCAGCTCCGTGCCGTTCGCTTGCCGTTCCCCTTGGCTGCCTTCTCCTTGTCGATGGCGTCCTTGATGACCGAGTGCAGATCCTGGTTGCGCCGTGCCAGGAGCAGCACGTCGTCGGTCGTAACAGTGGTGCGGCCCGCGTGCCGGCTGAAGCTCTCGAGGTCTGTGGCTACGCTCTCTGTGCATGGTGTTAGGTGGTTTACACATTTTTGATAAACCCAAAGTACGAAACGTTTGGGAGTGGGTGGTTGAAAAGGGGTGCTGTGTGGCCGTACCTATCTGGTGCCAGACCATGTCGGTCAGAGCGCCTATGAACTGCGGCGTTGCATTGCGGTTGCGCGCCAGCGACTCTTCGTCGACCATCTTGCCGACGGCAAACCAGAGGGCCGCTTTGAGGCGCTGGTACGGTCAGCTCATCCCTCGTTCGATGATGTGATGTCTATTGGAGGCCAAGCTGTTGCGTTACTCCTTCGATGTCCACCATGTTTGATGGGAAGAGCGAATGCAGAATAATGCGAGGAGTTCCGATAAACATAAAAAATGCAGTTGAAAATCTTATCATACCTCTCGCACCTCATCATCTTGAGCCTCGGCCATGACTGTGCTCCCTGGTCTTGGCGCTCGGTGATGTTCGTTGGCGGCGGTCATGGAGAGACGCGACGGACGCGTCTAAGCTCATGCATGTACTTTCCAGGTTGGTACCAGTGCTGAGGACACGCTATGCTGTTTTCAGCCAGAAGCAAGTTGCCCCCTGCAGCCTTATGCTCGCGCTTCGGTCTTCTTTCTTTCGAGCAGCGAACCCTCTACACTACGTCTGCCTCAGCAATGGGTTTGTCAAGACATATATGGCCGTCGGGATCACCGAGGAAGTCAGTGGCAATGACTTAACTTCTGAAGCCTGTTTTTAGGTACTAGATATGTAATCGAAGCTGTTCTTCATCTTCTTCTGCCGAAGATGCCGGCGGCAGTAGCGCTTAGTGGGGTCCTGGCTTGGCGCGCATACATGGTAGCTCGACGTAGTGAAGGGAGCTGTATCTCAGATTTTCGCGCAAATGCAATCTTCCAGCTCCGTCTTTCTGAAGTCTCAGTCTCACCGAACGAACGACCAAACCCTTTTCACCCCTACCATCTCCTCGTTCTCACCCAGCGGTCAGCGACTCAGTCATTACGTGCAATCTTGCCCCTGAACTTTGTCAAACAAGTGCCTCTGCCGACTGCGCCGCGCCCCAAACCGCCAGCATGGAGAGTCTCGCCAATCTCGCCTCGCTCGTAGGCAACCGGGTCACAACGAACTTGAGAGGATCCTTCACCGACTTGACCCCCGAGAAGCTCATCCGCATTGTCATTATTGCCGGGACATGTGAGTGTGCTTACCGGTTACTGCCCAGCCCGGTATGCTGATTGTCCACCACAGATCTGCTTCTTAGGCCATACCTCCTCAAGCTTGGCGGGCGGGCTCAAATGAAGTCGCACGAGGACGAAGCTGCTCGGGCGGAAGCCGAAGCGCAGGCCAAGATTTCACCCAACGAGCTACGGGGGCGGGTTGAGATTCCCGAGGACACCGACGAGGAGGACGAGGCAGTCGCAGAGGCGTCCGGGCCGGATTGGGGTAAACAGGCAAGGAGGCGACAACGCGATATGATCAAGAAGCTGCTAGATGCCGAGGAGCAGCGGTTACGAGAGAGCCAGGAGGAACTGGAGGACAAGGACATTGAGGAGTTTCTGGTCAAGGAATAAGACATGGGCTGGGGTTCAGTCGCCAATGATATGCCCATCGACAATATACACAATGCTTAATACAGCCGCTCCGAATGTCTCGCTTTCCCTACAATGGTTGGCTATGTGTGCGAGCGGTTTGCTGCCTTCAGAGCCCTCAACTGAACCCAGAATCACATGCAACTATCACGTAATCTGACCCGCTTACTGCATGCTGCAGCTCTCTGCCCCACACGTCAGATGCCGTGCATCGAGTGTTCGCCAAGACGGCATTCTTTCTTTCAGCATTGCACGTACGCTTAAAGAGCAGCATTCCACCGCCGCTACGTAGCCTTTGTTGCTGGTTTACCCAGACTCAGCTACATCTCGCACCACAAGCTCGCTCTTACTACCTATCCTACTCCGAATCATTGAGTGGCACACGAGCTCCCACGACTCCTGCCTTCGAGTCATCAATTGAGTTGCTCGAGTCTTCGCTATCGCACCACATCGACGTTTCTCTTCCACCATCGCGACCCGACACCGACAAACACCGAGAAGAGCCGTGAGAGGCAACGGGAGACGCTGGTACTTTGCTTCCCGCCGACAGGTGACACCACAACCGACACTTCCACGTACCGGCCGAACCATACGCCATCGACACAATGGCTGCCAGCGCCCACGAGACGAACATCCGATGTTCCGCCCAAGGTACGACGGCAACAAGACCCTACGGTCCGGGTCCATGACGAACACTCTCCCCATCATGCGGCACCGGATCAGCTCTTTGGCAACCCCGTCCTGAACCGTTTTACTCATATTCCATTCAGCTGCCACACACTTCGTCGAGTGGTACTACCGGCAAGTGAACGAGTCGCGGTCGATCGCGCAGGGCTACGTCAACGGCAACGCGACCTACGACGCAGCAGGCCACCCGCCGGCCGACATCTGCATCAACGGGCTGGTAGTAGCAACCCCGCAAGAGTGGGAGAAGCTGCTTGAGCAGCAGCGGCAGTGCCCAAAGCAGACGGACCCGAACCAGAAGCTCGTGCGTTACGACGTCGAGACGTTCGACTGCCACGTCATCAACCCGGACTACCGCTTTGCGGCACCCCAAAAGATGCTCGAGCTGCACGCGCCCGCCGACGGCGTGCGCATGATGATGCTGCTGACCGTTAGCGGCACCGTCTACTTCGGCACCGGCCGCAACAAGGGCGACGCCTACTTCACCAAGGAGCGCTTCCACGACGTCTTCATCCTCGTCCCCAATTGGGACGTGCTCGCCAAGCCCGGCGCGAAGATTGGGAGGCGGTATCTGATCGCGTCGCATACGTACCGGACGTTTTAGGATCGTGCACCAGGAGGAGTAGTGCCGGACTAGAGACAGCTAGCGCAACCTCCTCTGCTAGAGAAAATGAAAAAGATAGAGAAGTATTTGGGCTGATTTTTCGGGTGGTGGGGCGTATCTGGGATTTCATGGGAAGTCATTTGTCGGTGGTATAGGCGTCCAAGGGCATGCACGGGTGGTTTATCATAAGGTCGGAAAACAGCGGAAGGTGTTGTACCCCCGGAAGAGCGAGGATTGGCCACGGGCGGCCCGTGATGTCTAGAATTCATGGCAGGTACTCGGGAACAATATGTTCAGGCGAACGAAAGACTGCGTTTCAGTGCTGGTATTGAGCCGTAAACCATATTGGATCTCCATTTCCATTCACCTCAGTGAGACCCTTGTGAAATGAAAGCCGTCACAACAACACACGGGATAGACCAGAACCTCAAACGCCCTTCTTTTCGCCCCTTCACGCTGGCACTTCCAAGCACTTCCGCCGCCACTCCCAATACCCAACCCGAATACGATCCCACTTCTGCCCCAACCGCCTCAGACTCAGATCTGCCTTCTGCTTGTCCCCCTTCTCCGCATAAATCTCAGCCAGCAAATCCAACGCGTGCGTGCTCTCCACGTCCTCCTTGCCTCCCTCACCCTCCTCGCCCAACCCTTGCACAAACTCGCTCGCAAACTCTTCCACCGTCGCCAGCTTGCGCCCGCCCTTGACCAGCACGCCGCGCAGGTAGTTCCAGCCGCTCTGGTTCTGCGGTGCCAGGCGAATCTTGGCCTGGACGTACGCCACCTCGCGGTCGACGACCTCGCCCGGCACGCGCGGGTCGGCCTCTGTGGCGGCGGCGCCTGGCGTGGCCTGGGCCGGGTCGGAGAAGACGAGGAAGAAGCGGTGCGACCAGGCCGAGTTGTTGCGCACGTCGTCGTCGATCAGGGATTCGATGGCGCGCAGCTCGTCGGCACTGCTGAACAAGCCCAGCTTACCGACCAGGTAAGAGCGGTATGACCACACGTGGTAGTTCTTGGTGTCCTCTGCCAGGATGTGGGTCAGGAACTCGCGCTCTGTGGCGGCGAAGGAGGCGATAGCGGCCGGGTCCGCTGCGATGGTCGGGAAGTAATTTTCGACCAGCAGGTGGCGGTGGTGCCAGATCTGGTAGTTCTTGAGGTTATCAAGCGCCACGCCGTTCAGCCACGCAATTTCATCTAGGATAGGCAGCTGCAGCGCGAAGACGTTGGACGCGCGGTACAGCCACACGGTGTAGTGCGCCGGGTTCATGCTGATGATGTGCTCCGTCAGGCGGAGGCAGCGCGGGGAGTACTCCTTCGCCTGCATCACGGCGCGGAGATACGCCATGGCTAGGGCAGTCAGTCACCACGTACATTACCAAGCTCTTCTCACAGACAGACTTACCTTCCGCATACTCCGGCGGATACGCAATCGCAGCCAGCGCCCCCTCCGGCTCCTCCAGCACCACCGGCACGACATCATCCCACTCCGGATCCCCCGCCAGCTTCCCATCCACCCCAACCCCACCACCATACACCTCCCTCCTCAGCGCAGCCATCTCCCTCCGTCTCCTCTTCTCAGCAAAAACCTCCTGTTCCGTGACAACCACCCTCTCCCCAGTCTTGCTTTCCACGTCCCCGCGTGCAGCACGCGCCCTCCTCTCCCGAAACGCCCGACTCTCGACCTGCAAACAGCTCAACCACACCTTCTTCTCCCACCGTGCCTCAAACTCCTTCACCGTAACCTCCTTCGCTCCCTCGGATACGGTCGTCGACCGGGGACGGGCAACGCGCAGCGCGACTCCGCCGTCGTTCACCGCCTTCCAGACCTCCTTCAGCGTCTTCCCGCCGCCGCCACAGGCTAGGCGCACAACTGCCCCGCTGTTGCTGCTGCTTCCGCTCCCAGGGGCGACACCGCTGCCAGTGAGAGAAGATGTAGAGAGAGGTGGGCGGCGGGCCAGGCGGGAGGCGATGCGGGTGGCGAGCCAGGCGGTTTGGTCGTGTGAGGATAGGGAAGAGAAGGTGGTGGTGGTGGGTTTTTGTTGGAGGAGGGACTCGTAAGGGCGGGCGAGGGCGAAGCGGGTATGGGTGCGGGCGATGACGGTGTGTTCGTCGTTTGTTGGCGCCGCCGCGGGTGGGGTGGTGTTAGTGCTGGTGCCGGCTGGTTGCGAGCGTGTGTTTGTCGTTGATGGTGTTGTTCGGATAGTGGTTATGGCAGTGGGGGGAGCTAGAGTGAGAGGAGAGGAGAGCCGTTAGCTACGGGTCGGTAGCGTCTGGTGAGGTAGGAAGCTCGGCAAGGAAGCTGATGTGCACACCCACGGCCCTCAAAAAACAAGGACACCACCTAAGCTGACCAGGCGATTTCCATCTACACATCTTGAAGAAACAGTGCGAAAGCAAGACAGGCGATAAAACTGAATAAACATGTATGAATTATAAAAAAAGAACGAAAACAAGACTCACTAAGAGAGAGAAATGAGAGAGAGAGTAGGACAATGGAAACGACGATAGAGACAAGACCAAGTGCTTGATGTCTGGTAATTCGACCTTCAGGTGGTGCAGGAGGACGTAGGTGCAAAGGAGTAGGCGATGGAGCAGATCACAGATAACCCAGAGGAGACACCAGAAACAGCAAGGTCAGCAACTCGGAAACTCACCCTCGAACGCCTTGGTCTTGCCTGTTGCCTTGCCTTTGGGCGGCATGGTGAGGTGTGTCTTTGGGCGGATCGATGGCGGGGTGGGTTTTTAAAACGGCGGCCAAGAAACGGTTTGTCGCTGATCGTCAATGGAGCTCTGCTGTGAGGGAGCTCCCGGAGCTGCAGCTGAGCGGGGCGGGCAGGGGGGTCACAATCCCAAGGTCACTGAAAGACAACAATGTTAACGACCCCCGCTCCCCTTACTTCGAGCTAATGTGTTGCGCGTTTGCTTTCTCTGCGTAGCGCTGTTTGCAGACTCGGGGAAGACAGGGGACCTTTTCTGCAATAAGACAGAATTATATTGGGTAGGAAAGTCTGCAAGCACCGCAAGGTAAGCTAGTCTAGAAACGTACAGAGAACTGAAAGTTTACACAGAATATCAGGGGATATCCATCCGTCCAGTACCCCTGAATGGAAAAGATGAAGAACCCAGCTGAAGGGAGGCCCAACACTGGGACCAGTCTTGATAGCCTGCCTTATACCAACAGTAGAACCCCTATCCTACCAGTCCCAGCAAGCTTGTTGAACCAGCCCGACTTTCCCAGCCTGGCCATTTTCGCGATCATGCAGCCGACACTTAGCTCTCCACCCGCCAGAAGTTCCAGCCCTCCCGCTCGCCCGCACCCCCATGCACACCCACCAGCCTTTCAACGCCCTCGTTGCCTTCCGCACTGAGGAACCTCTCCAGGTCAATCTCCATCCCACCCCTGTCATCCTCATCCATGCCATTCTTCAGCACCGCGGGCCACAGCACGCCGACGCCATCCCCACCCAGCGTCGTCTCGAACTTCTGGTACCCCTCCGCGTCAAGTTGCTCCTCCAGCCGGTCGAGCGTCTCGCGCGGCACGTCCGGCTTCAGCAGCGTGATGGAGCAGCCGCCACCGCCGGCGCCCGTCAGCTTGGTCCAGCCGATGCCCTGGTGGTCGACCAACTCGCGCACGCGCTCCAGGCGCGGGTGCGACACGCCCAGCGACACCAGCAGGCCGTGGTTGATGGTCATGAGCTCGCCGACGCGCGTCAGGCACGCCTCGCTCTCCGTATCGAATGAGTCCTCGGCCAGGATGTCGGCTGACGTCTTGGTCACCTTGTCCACCGCGTCCAGGATGCTGCCGACCAGCTTCGGGTGCGCCTCGCGCAGCCGGCCGACCTTGGCCACCTCGTGCGCCGTCGACTTGGGCACCTTGGTGTCGACCAGCAGCAGCGGCAGCTCGGGGAAATCCCAGAGCGGCTTCACGGTCGGCGGCTTGTCGTAGTCGGTGCGCTGGAACACGACGGCCTTGCCCTGTGTGGACACGGTGTTGTCGACGCCCGACGGGTTGCCGTGGATGAACATCTCGTAGACGTACGCCCAGCGGTTGATGCGCTCGATCTGCGTGCGCGCCTCCTCGGGCGGCTGGTCGGGGTGCGGACCGGACAACGTCCGCAGCTGCAGGAGCAGGGCTGCGGACAGGCACACCGCGATGGTAGCGCTGCTGCCCAGGCCGGCGCCTATTGGGATCGTGGAGCGTAGAGTGTACTGGCAGGCCGGGAAGGATGGCGATCCGAGCGACAAGAACATGTACAGGAACGAGCCTGCCGAGTTTTGGTGAATTTTGCGGATGTCGGCCGGCTTATCTGGTGACACATCCTCGAGAAACGGCTGGATCGCGGTCACCAGCTCGAGGTCGAGCTCGGTGACGAGATCGTAGTAGTACTTCTTCTTGCCGGGCTGCTGGAACGTGGCCCACGGCAGCTCGTCGATGTTCCACGAGTGGTTGAAGTCGATATCCGGGAATCGCAGCGTTACTGTCCGTTTCGATTTCGAGAGCGTCGTGACGAGAAGGTATGATCGTAGTGAAATGGCGGCGGCAATGGCGGCCTAGAAGATCCAATCGGTCAGGTTTCAGGCCTTTTCGCCATCTTCATGCTCTGTCTGCCCCCCGCCCCAGCGACTCACTTTCCCGTGCACAACAGCGTGCTCGCCAAACACAATGACCTTGCCCGGTGCCGACACCATGAAGGCTGGCAGCATGGGACTCGACTTCTTGCGGTCCATTTTCCTCCGCGCGTTCAACTTCAGACTGCCGGTTCCGTTGGTTATGCCGTTGACGCCGGCGTCCTCACCGCTTGTGCTCGAAGCGTCTGCGTCTGCTGCGTTGCGGAAGCCATTTCGGCCGTTCGATAAGCCATTTACTCCGCGTTGCGTCGCCATTGCCTTTTCCGAGTACCGCGCTTTCCGCCAATCCGTGTAGTTCTCTGGATTTCGAGTATGTCACCAACAAAGGAGTTGGCGCGGGTCGGTCGAGGACAATATCAAGCGTCCCGTGTCGCGAGCCCTAGCAGTCCCGTGTGCGTCCGTACGACACAACTCCGTGCTTATTCTACCCAAAACACCACAGAGGTATCGCAGTCTTTGTATTACCGCCACAATACCTCCTAGGCGCTGCAATTGGTGTCGTGGCGCGAAGGAAGCAACGGCGCGCAGTGACGTGGAGTCTGTTCGTGGGGATATTGGATGTGCCAAGAGAGGAAAGTACAATGAGATGAGAAACGAGTGGAGTCAGCGGCCAGGGGCGATCAGCTCGTCGATTTTCAGCAGTCGGGGGCAGCAAATTCCTCCTATTACCCGGTTATCGTGTTGAACTGCGTTGGCGGGTTGCACAGCAGTACGGATACAAAGGAAGCCATGCTTTTCGGGGGTTGCCCCCAAGAAAAAGTCGGGAAACGTAGCGGCCGGGGGGCGGCACTGCCCACTCGCGATGACGAACAGGGCTCCCAGGGGCAGCAGGGGTTTTCTGATTGTTGAGTCCACGGGGGTTGCATTTGGGCGTTCTGGAAGCCGGCAGGGCCTGTCATTGGCGCCAAATGCACATTCCGCCGAGCTGGAAGACCACCCAGGGCCAGCAAGGGGCTGGCCGGGGGTGCTCACATTTACTCGGGACCAGGATCCGTCAGAACTGCCCTTGCAGCAGCACAGCGCCCACCCAAAGGACGGCCATCCAATTGTCAGCGCCCGAGCAATCTTCCCCATCGGCTTGGATAATCCATAGTGACCCCGTGACAACCATGGACCCAACCCCCAACTCCCGACACCCGATCTCCGCCATGCCTGTGGGGTGTGAGCCGTGGTGTCTGAGCCATGTCTAGCGTTCACGAGGGGAGAAACAGCAACTGCTCAAGTTGTGCGTACTCGTACGGCGTACCTATACTCAGCACTCTATGTCATTGGCCAGCGACATCTCGCAACGCTAGAATCCGGAAGCGGAAATCGTTCGGTTACACGCGACGCCTTGACAGTTGACGCGGAGCGGCGCGGCATTGTCGTCAGACAGATGCATGTCGGCTGCTGTCCGTTATGAGACCATTCCCGGCTCGGGGGTTTTAAACACCAGTTTAAGCGGGTAACTCGTCCTCTATAGCATCCAGTTGATCTGGTGTTGTCTTCCTTAGTCGCCAGCGTTACGCCCACAAGTAAGATCGCATTGGCCCTGAAGCAGCGCCCTTGGCCGTAAGTGCGAATTGTGCTTACTGCAGGAAGGCCACCTCTAACAGCTTATTGCCTTGCTGATCCAACTTGACATGTATGTTTTACCTAGTATGTGACTTACCGCCAACGTATCCCCCCTACTTTCGTTGCAGTCAAATGCCAACAACACCTTGGAGTTGATCTATTCAAAGGCGCTCCCCTTTTCCTATCGAAAGACCCAATTTAAGCCAAGTGAAGAAGAGGAACAACATGCCCGTCACCGAATTCGCCCTCCTGCACCTTACCCACCCCGCACTTACCTCCTCCTCCCCCTCTAACAACCACCCATCCACCCTCCCCCCCGCCATCCTCCCCATCCTCCGAAAAGCCACAGCCGCCCAGCAAGCCTGGCACGCCGCCGCCTTCCCCGACCTCCCCTCCACCCCACGCGCCCGCGCCGCCGCCTGGTTCGTCCAGCTCGAGGACCCGACCTGGGTGCTGACGACGGCGATCTGGCCGTCGGTGGCGGCGCACTGGGACTGGATCCGCAGCGCGGACAACCGCCGCGTGATGGATGCGTTGGAGGGGGAGGGGCATGTTGTGAAGGAGGATACGGTGCTGTGGCATGTGCGCGGGGTGGTCTTTGATGGTGCTGAGCCGAAGGAGGAGGGGGTGAAGGAACAGCGGCTGGTAACGCTGCTTGAGAGTCCGATTGTTAGTGTCGGGAGGGTTACTGTCGCCAGGGAGAAGAAGAACGCGTTGACGGCGATGTTTGAGCGGGTCAAGGGCGTGCTGGAGAACTATGCCAACCCGCGTGAGGTGCGGTATGGGTGGAGGGAGGAAATCGAGCATGAGGATTATGAGGAATTCGCGCTCGTGTGTGGGTGGGAGAGTCTGGAGCAGCGCGCTGGCTTTGCCAGAGCCCCGGGGTTTGACGAGTACAACAAGATCAGGGAGTTGACGTCGCATATTGATCTCAAGCACTACCGGCGCGTGTCGTTGGAGTAGGCCATACCGCAGTGGTCGGGATAGTTCGAAGAGGGAGCGGAGCAAGCTTTGTTTGAGTTTGGGCCTTGGCCGACGAATATGCTTCATTGCTGGGAACTTCGCCGACTACATCGTCCATTGGGAGCCGATCATAGCGCGCAAAGCACCCGTTTTTCCTAAGATTCCCACTCCAAGACGCCGTTTGTGAGTTCAGCCCAACCCGAACCGGCAAATGCATATGCCTCCATCGTGCCAAACACCCGCGCTCAGCCCCGGGCCTGCGTTCCCCCTTCAAACCCCATTACTTCATGACGAGGTCTTCTGCTTGTTCTTCTTGGGGACGTCCTTGATTTGGAGGTCTGTTGCGAAAATCGATTTGTCAGAATGACGCTCCTCGTTTCTCTTCCCAGCCCGTGAAACCTACTGGGCGGCAAGCTCTGCTTCAGCTTCTCGGCCTTGTCCGAATCCTTGAGGACCAGGGTGTAGAGGAACCTCTGGCAGCGGACCTTGAACTTGATCTGCTGGCTCTTGCGGTTCTTCTTGATCCGGGCGGCTGCAACAAACACTATCGTCAGAACTTCTGAATCCAATCCCTGGTTCGCATCGCATTTCGTGTAAACGTACAAGAGGCGTCCTTCCGCCGGCAGATCTCGATGAACTAAGCACACACCAGCACGTCAGCACGTCAATCGAGAGCACCGTCTCCGCAATAGGCCAATTCGCACCTTCTTGATGTCGCCGATTTCCTGAGGCATTTTGGCGGGCTGTGTCGAGGCTCCTGTACTGGTTTCTGAGGGGTCTGGGGTTCGGGTCGGAATTCGATTTCTTGGATCTCGAATTATTTTCTGTGGGTTTCGCTTTGCCGGTGGGGTGGCGCCCCGGCTGTTGCATTTGATCGGTTTGCTGAATTGGCCAGGGGGGACCTCGCTGTGGCTGGGTGACGCGGCTTGTGGCGTTAGCTTCAAGAGGTGACTGACAACCAAGGCATTGGCAACGTTGACAAGCGTGCTCAATCATTCATAGGACAGAGTGTTTGACTGTTGAGACGAGAGAAGGTTTGCAGTAGCTCAAGCAGTCAAGTTCGCACTTCGCTCAGTCCCTGCCAGCGAAAACACCACGCATTACCAGAATGCCTACGCCGCTCGACCAAGCTATGAAATCACGAGTGAGTTCCCCGTACTTTTGAGCATGCCACGCAGTACAATCTACTAACACTGCTTAGAATGCTCTCCTTGGTAAGGTTGTCACATTGCATTCGCCAGTTCCATGCTAACTCCTCAAAGCCTTCACTGGACTGGTGACGGGTGTTGCTGCGTGGGCTATCTGGGGAGGAGACCTGTTCCCGTCAGAAGCCGACCCCAAAGGGGATCCAGAGAACTGGACTCGAGAGGAGCTACGGCGATGGCTGGCCGCGGTAAGTTTGCACACACCCTGACACAGTGCTTCAGTGGATACTGACCATTCAAACAGAGGAACTTGCACCCTCAAAATACGGATAGCAGGGAACAGTTGCTCGAACGAGTGCGGGCGAATATGAGGATCCCGAGGCAGTAGAACAATCACAGAACGCCTTCCATGTACGGTTGTTGTACTGCACCTGAGCACAGAGCGGGGTGGACGGAAGACTGACGGGTAGCAATATTCTTTTCGGGACGTGTTTGTTTCTACAGATTACCGCGTTGCAGGTTGGGTTCCGAGCACGAACAATGACAAGCACTCGCATTATTCCTTGAATCGACTTGTAGCCATTTCAGACGGGCTGCTGCGGTGTGGGGCGAGGGGCGCTGACAGCTACGGGGCGGGTTTGACCAATTGAATCGCTCGATATCTTGGTGCGATAACATGCGGCAGGGTAAGCCCGGCTGTTGCCTTGCCAGGCTCGCCAGGGCGATCATTCCGCTGTCGCGCAAGGACAGCTTGCTCCTGGAAAGTGTTTGTCTTCCAACTTCACCCCCTCACCATTCTCCCGACCCCATCGCTGAATTGGATCCGCGACAGCTGGACCGGCCGCGGCTCCATTCGTCACGATGGATATCCTCCAGGTGAGCAAACGGCTTTCTCAGCACCTCTTTTTGACTTTGGGCACGCTGGGCTAACAACCGTGGGGTGGGCAGCGCCTCGCGCGGTTCCTCGACCGTCCGCTCTTCCCCTGGAAGAAGCTGATCATCGGCTTCTCCATTGGGCAGTACATCTTCGAAGCATTCCTGGGATTCCGTCAGTACCGGGTTATGCAGAAGACAAAGCCGCCTAAGGTCCTGGAACACGAGGTGTCGCAGGAGGTTTACGACAAGAGCCAGGCGTACGGCCGCGCCAAGGCCAAGTTCCAGTTGTTCAACGGTCTCTATGCTCAGCTCCAGAATCTCGCATGGTATCAGCTCGACATCCTTCCAAAGCTGTGGTCATGGACAGGCGATCTCCTTCTGCGCTACGCGCCGGCGGGCTTCACCGGCGAGATCTCGCACTCGATTGTCTTTGTCCTAGCCTTTGTCGGCATTCAACAGATTTTCTCGCTGCCGACCAGCATCTACCACACGTTCGTCCTGGAAGAGAAGTTTGGCTTCAACAAGCAGACGCCTAAGCTGTTCATTACCGACCTGATCAAGACCAACCTTCTCACCTTCGTTCTGGCCCCGCCGATCCTGTCCGGCTTCCTGTCCATCATCAAAAAGACGGGCAGCCAGTTCTTCTACTATCTCTGGCTGTTCGGTGCCGGTCTGCAGGTCTTCATGATTACCATCTACCCCATCGTCATTCTGCCGCTGTTCAACAAGCTGTCCCCGCTGGAGGATGGCAAGCTGAAGACGGACGTTGAGGACCTGGCCAAGAAGCTCAAGTTCCCGCTTCACGAGCTCCATGTTATCGACGGCAGCAAGCGCAGCGCCCATAGCAACGCCTACTTCTTCGGTCTGCCGTGGAAGAAGCACATTGTCATCTACGACACGCTGATCGAGAAGAGCGAGAGCGAGGAGGTGGTTGCCGTGCTGGCCCACGAGCTCGGCCATTGGAGCTTGGGCCACACCACCAAGCTCTTCGGTATCTCTCAGGTGAGTTCTGTTGGAGCTGCTGTCCGTTCGCAATGGCATGCTAATATCCCGACAGGCCCACTTCTTCTACGTGTTCGCCCTCTTCTCGGTCTTCGTCAACAACAACTCGCTCTACACCGACTTCGGCTTCACCAACCAGCACCCCATCATCGTTGGGTTCCTGCTCTTCTCGGACATCTTGGGCCCGATGGATAACGTCATCAAGCTCTTGATGAACATTCTGAGCCGCCGCTTCGAGTTCCAGGCCGATGCCTTCGCCAGCACGCTCGGCTACAGTACCGAACTCTCCCGCTCCCTGATCAAGTTGCAGATCCAGAACCTGAGCACCATGGACGCGGACTGGATGTTTGCCAGCTACCACTTCTCGCACCCGATTTTGTCGGAGCGTCTGAAGGCGCTGAACTGGCAGCCCACGCAGAAGGTGGAGGCGAAGGTGACGGAGAAGTCGGAGGGCCAGGAAGACGGGGCGATTGCGACTGGCAGAGATGAGCTGTAGAGGAAGAGGCATTTTGGAATGTAGATTCTAGTTGTTTGCCATGAGCTACCTAGCGTGGGCGCTGCTTAGAGCGGTGAGCGTCATTTGTTACTCGGTATCTCCATGGGTCGCTGGTGCCAGGCTTGGGGAGACGTGTCCGTGTGAACAGCGCTCAGGACCCTAAACCCTGTGTAATCCGTGACTGAGACCGGGTGTTGAAGCTCGGTGGGAACCTCAGGGTGAAGAGACTCTAACATCCGTTCGCCCATATCTACACCTGTCTAACCGTAATGAATTGGGATTTGAATCGTGCTGAGCGACCTTTGCATACTTGGGTACAGTGGCTGAGAGTGAGAACGTCGTTTGCAGATCGTAGGCTCAGTTGCAGGGTGAGATCCATTGGCAGCTGAACACCCACATTCTGCCAGCTGGCAGCGGCTTCGAAAGGCTCATTGCAGCGTCGCGCGACCCAACATCAACCGCTCAAAAAGTTTGGAGACGACGAAAGAGCTTCGGCGACGGCACCACTACGACGACGCGACGAGGAATTGGGTTGAGTTGCCACCACCCAAGGCATTTGAGAAGTTCGCCGGCAATGGCACGAGTCAGCCTGCAACCGTCGCTCCTTCGAGCGCTGCGGCGCCCGACTGCCCAGCTTCCTCGTTGCACTCCCGCCCCGGCAACCACACCATCCGCTGCACGGTACGCCCTCCCCCGTCACGACTTCCTCATTATCCAGATATGCTAACCCACCCCTCAAAAACAGCTCCTTCTCCCACCTCCCAACCCTCCGCCCGACCCTCCTCTCCAAAACCCCCAGCGTCTTCCGCGCCCCGAACCAGACCCCAACCACGACGGCAACATTATTCCCCTCACCCACCACCGCCACCACAACAGCGACAGGTGAAGTCCTCGACTTGCTCCCCAAGAGCTTTTTCACAGCGCACCCGGCGCTGGCGGGCTGCGCGAGCCAGATCCGCTGCGGCCCGCGCCCGACCATGAGCGGCGCGACGCGGCTGGTGCAGAAGCGCAGGCACGGCTTCCTCAGCCGCGTCCGCACCCAGAAGGGGCGCAACACGCTCGCGCGGAGGCGAGCCAAGGGGAGAAAGAAGCTGGGTCACTGAGAGAGCTCCGCCTGGTGGTTTAATCAGGGCGGGCCTGCATCAACCACTGCCGCGCGGTTTGCGGTGTGATTTGTATGGATTAAGGGGGCGGGGGGTTGTGAGGTGTGGTTGACATTCAATTGAGAGGGTACGACGGATATAGAGGCTGTACAACACCGATACCAGACGGGCGTGGCGCTTGAGTGTATTATATGGTGGTATAGACAACTGTATGGGGACATAGTCAACTCAAGGTTTGTGCACGGCTGCGCTCCAAGTCGTCGTCTCGTTAAGTTGCCCTTTGACTAACTTTGGCCCCTGGATTGGTGCTGAGAGTCCAGCGGGTTTAAAGTCTTCAACAAGCCCTTGTTACTGCTGCTCTTCGGTCGGACACAAGAGCTCCCTGGTTCGAATCTCGCCAACAAGGCACGTAAGCCATCGAACCCGTCGGCGAGTTTCAGTCAGTCAATGGGATGTCATACGACTGGCATTATACCGTGCTTATCCTTCTCTGGTTCTGTCGAGATCCGTGCTCAGTGCCCTCCACAACCTCGTCCGTTTCACCCGAGACGAAATGCCCTCCTCAGCCCACAATCTCAACACAACCAGCAAGCAACTCAGTCGCCCGAGCTGTAAATAGAACGCCGACGAGCCGTGTGGTGAGAATCGGTTTAGAAACTCGCTCATGAGAAAGAACGGTGAGGAATGTCAGTGTCATCGGAACACTCACTGATACCAACACTAGTCGACAGCGCGCGGTTGGTGCGCGTAGCACCATTTCACCGAAAACTTATTGAGCGGTCAGACAATGAAAAGATATCTCGTTCATCCACATCGGACCTCCGGGGGCCTAGAAGCCTTTTCACTCTGGTCAAGCCTGCAAATCCACGGCTGGGTAATGAGCAACTGCCATGATGTGGCCTGCAACCGGCCTCACTGCGTGCGACTCGCCACAATCTTATCCTCAGATATGTCACAAATGAAAGTGTAAGCAATGATAAATAAATACTAAGCATTAAAGATACTTGCTACGCATGATGCCCACACCAGAACACTGCATCGACTGAGTCATACAATCGTCAACCGCCAGACCACAACCTCCTCTCCCCTTCAACAACTCTCAGCACACCACTGCACCACACTCTCAAACAGGGGCCGTAAGCCCTTCCTCACAATGTCCCGTATCCGTATAGCACGCCAAAAACAACCTATCGCTCGCGTCCCCAATCCAGACGGTATACCTCTCCTTCGCCTCCCCATCCTGCCCCACGCCAGGAACAACCCAGTTCTGCAACTCAACATCCCACACGCTGACATCCTTCCTCGTCAGCTTCATCGTAACCGTCTCGCTCTCCCCCGGCGCCAATTCCTTCGTCTTCTCAAAATCCCTGAGCTGCACCACCGGCGCGTCATACGGCATGCCCTCCGGGTACTGCACGTACGCCTGCGCGGAGGCCTTGCCGGCAAACTTGTTCCCCGCATTGCGCACCATAACGCTCAACTCCCAGGCGACGTCCCAGAGGGCGGAATTGCCACCGTCGCCGCCGCCCGCGGCGAGGCCCGGCCGCTGCACGGTCGAGTAGCCGTCCGGGTAGGCATACTTCTGCTTGCCCGCGGCGCCAATCGCATACGCGGCGTCGGCATCGGATGGTTTCAGCCAGGAGTAGAGGTAGCGCCAGACGGTGGGGAAGTTGGGCGGGTAGTAGGCTTCGGAGGCGGCCGGGAGGTCGGCGGAGTAGGATGGGGTTGGCCCTTTGGCGGGGCGGGCTGGGGGTACGGGAGAGAGGGGCGTGACGGGGCGGATGGTGGCGTTGGAGAAGGTGAAGTCGGTGTAGCTGAGACCGTGGCCGAAGGCGAAGCGCGGCTTGATGGCTTGCTTGTTGAGCGAGCGGTAGTCAATGTAGAGCCCTTCGCTGTAGGTGTCCTGCACTTGACCGAACGCGAAGCCCTTCAGGTTGGCGATGCTGTCAGGGTAATCCGTTGCCGCCTTGGTGATGGAGTAGGGCAGGTGTCCGCTGGGAGAGACGTCGCCGAAGAGGACGTTGGTCAGCGATTCGCCGGCTTCCTGGCCCGGGAGGTGCGCAAAGAGGACGGCCTTGACGGATGGTTGGTCGATCCATGACTCCAAAATCAGCGGGCCGACTGTGTGAACGACCACCACAACGTTGCTGTACTTCTTAGCGGCTTCTTGAACCAGCTTGTCACCGCCATGCCAGGCGGCCAACTTGGACGAATCGCGGTCTCCATGGTTGCCCTCGACCGTGAAGCTGTTCTCACCCGCATCGGAGTTGATGAAAACGATAGCGACCTCGTCGGGCGACGGGGTGTCGACGTTCGGGAAATTATCGGTGTTGTAGAACTTGACATCGGGAACCCTCTTCTTGATCGCGGAGATGGGGTCGTCGAAGTAGGGATAGTCTGCCACACCTGAGCCCCAGCCCATGCCAAGCGTGCCCGTGTCGCATGCTCTGTTACCACAGGCGTTCGGCCCCGAGGGGTTAACCTGAGCGTCTGTGCCAAAGACGCTGATCTTGCTCGCGTTCGACAGCGGCAGAAGACTGCCGTTGTTCTTCAGGAGCGTGATGGCGTCTTGGGCCACCTGGCGGGCGACAAGGTAGTGGTCTTCCTGTACGTTGACATACCAGTTGACCTGCCCAGAGGGGGACAGTAGGGCGGCCGGGTACAGAGGCCCGTTCTTGTCGTGCGTATTTGACGAGAAGTTTGGCCGAGGGTGGTCTTTGTCCTGTCCCATCTTGTACCACGCGGCCACAATCCTGGTGGCCATGTCGTCCAGCCGGTCCAGGGGCACCGAACCGTTCAGCACAGACCTGGTCAGCTCAAATTGCCATAAGCTGTTGCCAAAGAACGGGATATTGGTATCGCCAGGCATGTTCATGTCAAGACCAGCTAACGCCGAGCCGACGCCGGAAATCTGGCTCAACCAGTCGGACATGACCAGCCCCTGGAAACCGAGCTCATCCTTGAGCACGCCGTTGAGCAGGTAGCTGTTCTGGGAGCAGGCCGAGCCGTTCACAGCATTGTAGGAGGACATCACAGCGCCGACGCCCGCGTGAACGGCCTCAGCAAACGGCCACAAGTACAGCTCATGGAGAGTCCGGTCGTCTAAGCGTGTGCGTCAGCTTTCTGCAGTAGTCCCTTATATTCCGAGTTTCTTACCGATGTTGGAGCTGTACCCGGGCTGAAGTACGCTGTACATGCGGTACATCTCCTGTTCGTTCCCAATGTAGTGCTTGACCGTGGCGATGATGCCCTGCTCCTGAACGCCCTGGATCGTCAAGGCGGCCGCCTTGGCCTGAAGTACCGGGTCGGCGCCGAAGCCTTCCCAGTTGCGTCCGCCTAGGGGCTTCCGGCCAATGGGTCCAACAGTCGGGCCCAGATAGACGTTGGTCCCTTTGCCGCGGAATTCCTTGCCTAGAGCAACGCCACGGGCATACATCAGGGCCTTATCCCAGGTCGCTCCGGTGGTGATGCCGGCGGGAAACGCGGTGACATTGTCGGTGGACGCCACGCCGAGAGCCGAGTCCTGCAGGCAGAGCTGGGGAAACCCAAGCCGGTCTGCGCTTCCAGTGTTTCCCACACAGGGGCTGCATAATCGGTCAACAACAGTTCCGCCGGTGCAGAAATCACGAAACTAACCCTGACCATGTGTGTCAGCACGCCAAGTTCTATCTGCAAAGAGCAACAAGTGTAAATAAGGAGGTCCTACCCATAAGAAAGCCGGTTCCGGACGTGATATTGGTCTTTTCGGCCAGAGTCATCTGCGACACCAGAGCTTGCGCCTTCGCATAAGCGTCACTCCACGACGGGAGCCAGCCACCATGCGGCGTCGGATAATACGGGGCGGCATGGTATCCCTCCGGAACTGAGTCCCTTGGACCGACACCGCGGGCTAGGGATTCTGGCGCAAATGAGCTCAGGACGAGCGGCAACCACGCGGCGCCCGCACGGTAGACCATATCGACCGCGTCGCGGAGGCTCTCCCAAGTTAAAGAATGACAGTTCGTCACGGTCGGCCCAAACGAAGGCCAACAGAACACAGAGACAACATGGGACGAAGGGCACGACGGAGTCAAAGCTGAACTATGTATGGACCCCGTAGCAGTCCGGCTGTAGAGCCCGAATACGCGTACCCCAGACGCGCGGCGTCCGGGACGGACGCTGTGCAGTGACGTTTGGCTGCCAGGGGAAGGGCGAAGCGAGCTGGAGCACCGCTGCGGATCGGCAGCAGGGCCGCGCCGGGCCAAGCGGCTGCCCATGCATGAAATGAGGATGGACGAGTGCCATTTTGAGACATAGCTGCAACCCAAACCGGGTCTGGACGCGATCTGTCGACTTTATTTGCTGCCGCACCCCAAACGAGAAATGATGCTGTTGAGGCAGCTCGTCATTCGATGAGATGCTGCGCGCGATGCGGCTCCCCAAGCCACCACAGCCCACCAAGAAAGCCGGGGTTTCGTATGGCTTGCCGTCTGTCTCCAACGCTATCAGAGCCCGGTCGGGGTGGTGAAGCATTCCTTTCCCCTTAAGAACCAGCTCGCAACTCAGGGGAGCAAGCTGGACGGCCGACGGCTGAAGGCCAAGCCGCCTAATGGCCGGGGTCGAGGAAGCACAGGTGGGTGGTATTTTAAGCTGGATTGTGTTTGCGACAGCCGTGCCACAAAGCAGGTTTCCAAGCGATGCCAGCTGCCCGGTCACGGAAAGAGCATCGAAAGGACATCCCGTCCTGCCGGCTCTGCACCGTCGGAAGAATTATTCATGGCGCTCCGCATGGCGGTCAGCCTTGGAAAGTTGCCGAGGCAAAAATAAATGGGCAGGTAGTGTCGTGTACCCCGCGCGGGACGGGACGTGTCAGTTGAGCATCAAGAATGCGGAGCTTTCTTCAACTCGCCAAGGTCGGTACGCGGAAGCGAGGGCCAAGTTTCTGCACGTTTTCCATCCAATCTTCAGCTTCAAAGTGGAGATGGAAGGGCAATGGAACGGCGAGAGAAAAGCGGGATCCCGGGTTACACTAGGCAGCTCAGGGCGGGCAGTGGAGAACTGGAAGGTTAGGATGGAGATGCGGGGTGTTGAATTTCTCCGAAAGAGTGTCGGGTCGTACCTGCCATGTGTATTGTTGGATGCATCCACACCAATTGCTTCTAGTAGGCACCGTGACACATGTCACAGAGCGCCTCGTCTCCGGCCAATTGGGCCAGCTGGCGATGTCTGGAAAAGGCAGGTTCGGCTGGGAGCACTCAATGCCAAGGCGCAGCTTCCCGGGCCATCCCTTGCAACCGACCACTGCAGGTGCAACCCCTCAACCCACCGCACCTCCCACATCTCCTGCGCCCGTCACACCTGCCACACCTTCCCACGCGCTGAGTACATCCTCCAGCGAGAAATGGTCACGCTGTGCACTACTGCCGTGACTCGGCCCAGCTATGTAACGCGACACGGCGGCAGAGCACAAAACCAGGCACGGCTTTTCTCATCGCGAGCTGCACGATGGTCCGCCGAGACCTGGGGTTGCGCCGACCCAACCGACGACGGGCGATGCTACGCATGTCATACATGCACTTGAAGCATTCGGCACTACTGTACATACAATTTTGACATGTGAACACCGCGTATTCAGAGCGCGGAGAGTGCTGACAGCCCATTTGCGGCCAATCTTACTCCGGTCTCCATGACGGCGGCCCTACAAGACAAGCGGCGTGAAATACGGCCAACGGGTCATCCTGCAGCGGTTGCGGCATCCTTCCCCTATTTTTTGCTGCCTGCCGCGGGTGTTTCACACCAGCCAGGTGCCGGTACGCGCTACGGCGGCGCATTAGTCTTGTCGCCGAGCTTCCAACTTGATCACCACTTACGCGGGGCAATGAATCGGTTGAATGTCAAAGGTCGATCCGGTGCATTCCAGCGGCACTCACGCGACCAGCACACCTCCATCAGAGCTGCAGAAGCATGTGCACTGGTGGTCATCGAGCCGGCGCTGTCCTCCGCTTTCGTCCACAGCCGGTCGTGTCGATGGGTCATCTCTGCGGAGCGAGGCGGCGGCAAGGTGCCCGTCAGCCCAAATCCGCAAAGTTAAGCTTACTCTTGGGCTGGCCGCTGCCGACCCAGGAACGTTCCTCTCACTGGCGGTGGCCGTGACTGAGACAGCCGAGACCCCCATGTGGTTGAGAATCAGCGGAACACCGCCGTGGCTTTCCACGTCGATGTGCCCGCCTCATGGCGCAAGCGGCGGGGGGTGGTGTTGTATAAAGTCTCGTGGTGCGTCGTGCAACCTGTGTTGTCTCGCGGCGTAGTCCAGAACAAACCCATCTCCCGAGACACTCACTTTCTTTTGCCTATCTCTGAGAGAGGGGAGATGCTCTTTCTGAGTGCCCGTCCATAGTCTCACACGCCGGCCGTTGTAATCCTTCCTCGACCACCCCTCACCACCTCCATCGCCATCATGAAGGGCTTTATCCTCATCTGCGTTTCCCTAGCCTCTGTTGCCCTGGCGGCACCAAGCTTGAAGAGAGCAGGTTGGTTTCAACGCATCTACCCTTCTTGCCCCCTTACGGTCTCTGTTCTGACAAGGTCGAAGATGCCGTCACAACCCAGCAGCTGGACAATCTGAAGCTATTCTCCCAATGGTCTATGGCAGCCTACTGCAACAGCGACAAACCAGTTGGGCAGCCCGTCTCCTGCCCCCCCGGCATATGTTCGTTTGCGTCGCACAATGCCACAACAACTGCGACCTTCGAGTATGACACCACTTCCCTCCCTTCCCCTGCATTCTCTGACCCCTAAGAACAGCAGCTGACAGAGACCACTAGAGGAAAATTGCTTGACATGCGCGGTTTTGTTGCCGTGGACCCCGTTGCCAAGCAGATTGTCCTCTCCTTCAGGGGCAGCTCCTCCATCCGGAACTGGATCGCAGAGTAAGTGCCCAACGGCTCACTCTTGCTCCTTGCCCGCCCAACCACTGCTGACACTTGACGCCTCCTATTTACAGCCTCGCCTTCCCCCAAATTCCCTGCACCCTGACGCCGGACTGCCTGGTGCACACCGGCTTCGACGCCTCCTGGGGCGAGGTGGCCTCCAAGGCAACGGCCGGCGTCCGCGCCGCAAAAGCCGCCCACCCAGATTACAGTCTCATTGTGACGGGCCACTCGCTCGGCGGCGCCGTGGCCACGCTGGCGGCCGCCCACCTGCGCGCGGCGGGCTTCCCCGCCGACCTGTACACGTACGGCTCGCCGCGGGTCGGCAACGACGCCTTCGTGCGCTTCGTCACGAACCAGCCCGGCGGCGAGTTCCGCGTCACGCACATCGACGACCCCGTCCCGCGTCTGCCCCCTATCCTGGTCAACTTCCGGCATACGAGCCCGGAGTTCTGGATCAATGCCCCCGGTCAGAGCCCCGTGGCGCCGAGTGGGATCAAGATGTGTGCGGGCGATGCGAATGTGCAGTGCAACGCCGGGACCCATGGGTTGGACGTGGATGCGCACTTGTGGTATTTCCAACCCCTGAATGGGTGCTCTTCGAAATCGCTACCGTTCAGGAGCGACGGCCAAGGGCTGAGCGATGCGGAGCTGGAGGCGAAGCTGAATCATTTCGTGGATATGGACGTTCAAGCGGCTGCGAAGTTGCATACTCAAAAGACGTCATGAGGATAGATACCCCAAGATACCATAAATAAGTACTCCAGGGCCCTGGTGGCTCTACATCACACGTTGCCCTCATTCCCCCACATGTCTGAACAGCCTTTCTAATGTTTGGCTCTAAGTGACCACCAGGGATAAAGAGAACAAGGAATTCTAACGAGAAATGGGTATAACCATGCATGTGAATGAACCGAATGAACCCGCAGGATGCCAAATAAAAGAAGACGATAGAATCGGATGAAAGAAAACAGAACAGAACAACAAATAGACACAACACTGTTGAGCACGAGCACCAGCGCCGCAGTCCAGTACAGCCCCCGAACCAAGGGGTATCATACCACACCGTTGCGCGCCGAACTTTTTCAAGCCCAACAACTCCTTCCCTGAATGGTGAACACCATCCGTCCGTCCCAAGCCGAAAACCCGTCCCGACACACCGCGCCAAGACCATGCATGATCTTCCCCAGTAGACACCTGAGCCGACCCAAGTAGTGCCGAGTACCAACCGTCACAGCCACTGCCATAACATCAGTGGCGCTCGTTCCCAACATCGCATCGCCACACGCCCTAAAAGCACACGGGGTGGCATTCAACCCCGTCTAAAAAGCCTCTTCGTACTCCCCACCTTCCCCATCTCCCCAAACACAGCCTTCCCACCACCCCCACCCCCACTCCCACGATCCATCAAACTCGCCCCCAAACCCTGACCACCCGCACCCGCACTCGCAGCGGCATCCCCACCTACACTACCACCGGCAACCACATTCCCCGCCGAAGCGGACGCGACGCTCAGCGGAAGCGAGACCTTCCGCTCGACGCTAGCGATGCGGACCTTCTCCTTCACGCTCTCGACCCACGCGCGGCGCTCCTCGCTCAGCCCAATGTTCTTGGCGCGCGGCCCGGCCATGCCCAGCGAGCGCTCGTCCTCGTCCCAGCTGGAGCCGCGGCTGCAGCGCGAGGAGGCATCCGAGGGCGGGGTGGCGTCGAGGCGGTCGGCGGCGGCGAGCGGGGTTTTGGGCCGGGCTGGTAGGGGTGGCTGTTGCTCGTCGTTGGTGGTGAGGTTGTGAGAGGGCCGTCGGGTCTTGCGCACCCTGAGCGGGCTGACTGGCGAGTGGTGATGGTGGGATGCGTCTAGCGCCGAGGCGGGACGGCTGGGCGGGGAGGAGTCGGCGCGCACGGCGCCGCTGCGGGGGACATCCTTGACTTCGACCTTGCCGTCGCTGACGGTGCCGCCGGCGGAGCGGCGCAGGTGGTGGCTGGCATATTCCTTGAGGTACTCGCCGAGGTCGGCCCAGCCGCCGCCCACGCGCACCATGACGCGCTCGCCGTGCTCGCCAACGCAGCGGATGAAGAGCTTGATCGGGGCCTCGCCATTCGAGCGCGACAGGTGGTAGAGCTTAATCTCCTGGTTGCCCCGCTGAGGGCGGGCGCGCGAACTGCGGCCGTAGGCTGGGGCCAGCGTGAAAGAGGGCGTGCCGGAACGAGAATACGCGGACCGAATGGACAGGTTGGATTGGCTGCGGGGAATAGCATCCGACCGTGAGCCTTTCCGCACGGTCGGCATCTTGAAATCCGGAGGATTGAGGTTGATGGCAGGTGGCTCGGCAGTCAAGCGGATTTTCGCTGGAACGGACTGCAGAATGTCACTGATCTGCTGTTGGAGCTGGTCGTCAGCGCCCGGCATGCTGATTTCCGAAGGGCTGTCGGGCTCCGTGGTAACGTCATCCTCTCCCTCCTCTAAGCTGACCGACTTTGTTGGCGTGCTGGGAGGACTTGGAAAGCTCGGCAGCTCGTTGATTATGGGCTGGTCGTTGAAGCTCACCGACATCGACCTGGTGCTCGATCGGAAGGACGGAAACTCGGGCATGTCGCCGTCCAGGCTGATATCCCGCTGGCGGGGCCGCTCTGGGGTCCCGTGGTCAAGCTGGTCGCTGGTGAATGAATCTGCAAAGGTGCTGGGATCATCATGCATGGCCGTTGACGATTGTGACGCGTTGCTATCACGTCTGATAGCAGACCTCAACTCTGGGACTGGAGGGTCCGAAATGTCTGACAGCTCAGAGTCGGAACCAGAGAACGTCTCGGATGGAGCCTTGATCTGTTTGACTTGATTGTCGCGGGTACTGGAGCCGGCTCCGTCCAATGTCCCCTGATCGAGGTCTTCATCGTCGGTATCCGGCATGTCGTTCTCCGGCTGCTGCGCATGACTGTCCGTGGTTGGATGGATCTTGATCACTGGCGGCAGCATCTCAACTGGCTTGCTGGTGGCCGAGAATGCAGCTGCACTGCCACTCGATCCTCGCTCTGCCGCCTGCTCGGGGACGTTCTCTCCCCGAACGACCTGGGCAGCTGACCTAGCCAGGCCGGTCTCTTTAACC
This sequence comes from Chaetomiaceae sp. R4402, assembly GCA_023628555.1. Classification (NCBI taxonomy): domain Eukaryota; kingdom Fungi; phylum Ascomycota; class Sordariomycetes; order Sordariales; family Chaetomiaceae; species Chaetomiaceae sp. R4402. Next base: position 720,159 of record JAMAKO010000003.1, read on the forward strand.
TTCCTTTCGCCGGCCACAGTCCATTCGCTGTACCCGCGCTCGACGGCATCCACGCGATCGATCCAGTCCTCTGGAAGCGTGTCCGGCTGACCTTCGAGGACGTTCAACATGGAGTCCAGATCGCGGCCGGTCCTTGCCACTTTGCGACCGAGAACAGATTTCATCACATCGAGGTCCGCCCGAGACAATGTCGCGGATGTGGTACCTGCCATCCCATTCTGGCCACCTTCGGCGGCGTGGTCCGGGGTTCCGCCAATGCTGATTGCATTCCAGCCAGACTGGAGAGCCACCTCGGCATCCACGATTGACGTCAGAAATACAGGAATCTTCCGCAGCACAAGCAGCCGGAAGCTCCATGCATTCATCAGCTGTGCCAACTTGGAGATCTTGGGCAGCGCCTGCACCGTGGTAGCCGTGACCAGGGCGGTCAGATCGTCCAGCAACGTGATCGAAGAGAGGGCGGATATTGTGGAGCGGCCGGAACCCATTATCGGAGTGCCCGGTCGCGACAGGGGTATGATGTGGTTGTTCAGGACCTGCGACTTGATCTCCTCAACGTCCAGCTCGTCCAACCCCTGCGAGATCTCGTCTATCCGCTTCTCGTATTTCGCAAGGTCTGTCGCAGGGAGGCTGCCGACGTAGCCTTGCTCCAAGGGCGCCATGGTGTTGGGCGAGAGCTCACTGCTCGTGTTGAAGAGCTCCCCTTTCTTCTCCGAAGACGATTCGAACCCCGCAGAGCCGCCGCCGGCCGGCCACGGCCAGGCCGTCAGCTCCTCCAGCCATTCATGAATGCTGTTCGCAGCAATGGCCACCCTCAGGGCAAACGCCTGCTCGGCCGGGGTGGCCGCCTGCATGCAGGCCTGGAGGGACCCCGCGGGGTTACGGAAGGCGTCAACCACTGTCCGCGGGGTGAGATTGGAGAGGAGATCATCGGTGTTCCGTCGACGGGATGGGGGGAGGTCGGACGTCGAGTGGAGCGTGCGGCCGCGGTTAGGCGCAAAGAGGGCGGGGGCCCGTGTCGTCGGGACTTCGTTCATGGTGGTCGCCTGAGCTTGTGGTCTGGCGGAGCTGTTGGTTGTGATGGTAGCGATGGCGGGGAATAAGTAGTCGAGCGGATGGACAGGCGCCACGCAACATAATGCCCCTTTTTCTATGAGCCTGGCGAGACGGTGGATAGTATCTTCTCGGAGGTTCCCATAGTCAAAGAAGAGAAGCGGGCGTCGGGTGAGGCTGGGAGCCGGCTGTGATTCGCTGCGAACCGGCCTCTGCTGAGCGTTCGCTGCTGGTCCACGCTTGCTCCGAACTATGGCCTTAGCCGGCGAAGGTTGATTCGCCGGGGCAGTGACACAGAACAAAGTCAAGAAAGGCGGTGGTGGTTGGGCGTCGCGGGTAGCTGCAGCTGATCGGACGCGATGGAGGGGAAAGAGTAACTGGGATGGTTGCAAGGTGCAAGGTGCAAGGTGCCGGAGGGTTGGGCACCGTCAAACGTCAAACGAGCGGCGGGAAGCATGTATCGCGTAGTAGGTACTATGTACGTGTTTCGGCAAGTACCACGTATAATAGCACAGGTTAATGCAATGCACTGCCGTGCGGAGGGAGCGAGTGACAAGGAAGGATGAAACCGCAGCAGTTGGCGGCAGAACTGATTGGTTGCAGTCTGGTTCGTGGTAAAAGGGCACAAGAAAAAACGAGTGTGGTTACAAACGAGTGTCGTGCCGTGTAACAACGGCAAAGCAAGATGCAGTACGACTGACTGATCGTGTACTCTGAAGGAAAGTTGAGTTGGAAGAAGTCGGCCCAAACGAGGACCGGTCTCGTTGAAATGAAACACAGCTCCCGGCGGGATGGGGGATCTGCTGCTCTGGAAATTTGATTTCGGGTAACGGCCGAAGCGAGCGAGCTAGCCATTACGGGTGGCTTGGCGACCTACTGATGATCCCAAGCGGGCACCTACGCGATGGACATCCTAACAGAATAGCGCATATATCGGGTAACTCTGTGTTAGTGTAGCGCACCGCGCGAGACGCGTTCTGCCACTTACGAGAGGTGGACAAGGGTACGCGAGCCAGATCGGGATAAGTACGATGCTCTGCTTGAATTGCGATGCTCCACTGCAGACGAGATGACGCGAGCAACTCGACGATAAGTCCACTTGCTTTTGCTTCAGGAAGAGTAGTAGCTGGGCAACCTCAAGGTGGGAATTTGGTTTGGTGCGGAACCAATTCCAGGGGAGGACTCCGTACCAAGTATGTACGCTTGACGGTCCCACCAAGGCCGGCCGATCTTTGAAGGCTTAACAACTCTAGAACTTGTATTACAAGCCACGGACAATCGCACAACCCGTCCTGACACTTCCCAGAGCTGCACGGTACAATTTTCAGGTTGACACTCAAGGTGCAGAGCACAGAGTTGATAAGTAGTCAGCAGTTAAGTCGAAACAGTGCTTTGCGTGTCTTGAACTCAACTTTCCGCTGTCGTCTATATCATGTGAAGGAGGCATCGAGGCTCTCCCAGTCATTACCCAAGAAACGATACCTATCCTACCCACGTCCGTCCGGGCGTAAGATCCATAGAACATAAACCTATCCAGCCCACCTTTTTTCCGGTCCGTTGTCCGTCCCCAGCCCTCCATTCGATGACTCCGTGTAACCGCTGCTGCGCTTAGCCGCTCAGGTTACATGAGACTGTTGAGTCCCCGCGAGCGTTTCCCGAGTAACACCATCATCAAGAAAACAGTGAAACCCCAACCCCCACACCAACCACCAGAACCAAAATCTGAACCCCGTCACTCTCAATGACTAATCCCCTCGGGCAAGTTCCCCATCCAGTCCCCCGCCCCAAACTCTGCCCTCCCGCCAGCCACAACCTCACCACCAGCACTCTGCTCTCCACCACCGCCAAACATCCCGCCCATAAACGCATCATCCTCCGTACTCAGCCCACCCTCAGTAGGGAACTCCAGCCACTGGTCAAAATCGAAATTCCCCGCCGGCATTACCGGCCCTTCACCACCACCACCACCACCACCACCACCGGGACCCCCATTGCACGCGCCAGCAGCGGCGGTGGCATACTCCATCATAATCTGCTCCGCCATAGCCGCATCCACATCCACATCCACATCCACATCCACGTCCATGTCCATCCCCGCCGGCGGTGGCGGCGGGGTAGCGACGTCCTCGCTGTCGGTGTGTGGCGGGGTGGTCGCGCCGGCAATGACGGCGGTGGAGATGGCCAGGTCGCCGTCCGCGTCGGGGGCGAAGGAGCCGGCTGTGTGGGATGCGGAGAAGAGGGCGGCGGTAGTGGTGGAGGGGTTGAGGAGGAAGCCGCCGACGGCTGTCTCGGGCGGCGGCGTGGACGGGCGCGGGAGCAGGCCCATGGGCAAGGGCTGTCGCGCGAGGTTGAGGGCGGGCGCGAGGACGCGGTTGAGCGCCTTGGCGGAGGCGCGCGCCGCCGCTGCGGGGTGTTGAGCTGCTTGCTGTTGTTGTTGAGGTTGGGGCTGCTGTGGGAGCTGGCCGAGCATGCCCTTGCGGAGCAGGGCGTCGAGGAAGCCCGTGGCGAAGTCGGCGGCCGCGTAGATGTTGCGCAGGTTGCTCATGACGACGAGGCACTCCTTGAGGCCCTGGATCGCCTTGGCGCGCAGTTCGACGTCCTGGCTCTTGGTGTCGAGCATGTGCACGATCATGGCGGGCAAAATGACGGTAACGCCCGTGGTTGGGAGGAAGCGCTCCAAACCGCGCCGGCGCAGCTCGGCGGCCATGCCCGTGATGTGCTCGGCTGCCTCGCGCACCCGCTGCCGCGCCATCTCCTGCACCTCCACGGGCGTGCTGGGACCTTCGGTCGGTGACGCCGGGAGGAAGACCGGTCGGTGGAGCGCCGAGATGGTGGTGTGGTAGATCATGTGGAGCAGGTTGCGCTGGACCCCAAGCACCTTGTTGGCGTTCGTGACGGTTACCGAGTCTAAAGGCCTGTGCTGGCAACATTCGGGCAGGCGAGTAAGCCAATCTCTCAGGTCATTGTCGACGCTCTCGACTTGCTCCATGTTTTCCGGGTTCTTGTTCGGAAGCAGCATGTGGGTGCTGTTGATCGTGTGTTCGGGCCGCACGCCGCTGCGGCTGAGGACCGAGTATTGCACCTTCAGCATGTCGCCAATGAACATGCACAGCTTCGCCTTCTCGATACACATCACGGCAAGCTCCCGCTGCATTCCGACGTCCCGTACCAAAGCACACTCGGACCCCAGCAGCTGGTTGTCGTCCGGAAGCGCTTCGATCTCGAAATCGGCCTCGTTCAACGGCGGCACGTCAAAGTCCTCGGTCTTGATCCGAGTCGGCCGGCGCATCCCGAGCGCGACGAGACGGTCTCGCATGAGGCAGGACCACCACACACGCTTCCACAACTTCTGCTTCCGCGGAATCATGGGCGTCTTCGCTGGATCGCGATGGAGGCCGATGGTGTGGGCTAGCGAGATGGCAACTCCCATCCAATGCCAGGTGTCTTTTTGGTCGTCCGGGGTCTCGTACCAGTACGTCATGAGCAGCAGGCCCTGGACCAGGATCAGACGGTCCGTCTCGTAGTCGAAGTCGTATAGCAGCTGAAGCGCACACAGTTAGCATCACCAACACTAGTGCTTCTGCCCACTTCGACGGCTTCGAGCAGTCACTCACTCTTGTCCTGGAAAAGAAGGCTCTCCGCGCATCCCTTCGACTGTCGTAGCCAGCATCCTTCAGGAGAGTCTCGTCCACGAAGGCGGTGGCGGCGAACATGATGGCATGGTACAGGAACAAGCTGATCTTGCCAGCGGCCCCCGTGCGGTCGTTGACTACCCTGAGGAAGTCATGCAGCTCGATGAGCGGCATGTACGGGTGGACATACTCGACGTAGGCGGCGAGGAGCGCATTTTGAAGCTGCAGGGGGGGCAGCGTAAAGACTTGCTTTTGGACAAGATACTGCCTGTCCTCGGCTAAGATCTTGTCCGGGACGGGCTTGACAAAGGCGGGCCATTCGTTCGCCTGGTCGAGTGCACTGCTGAGTAAGGGGTACAGCAGTGTCGGCGTGGCGCCCGGTATCACGGGAGTCCCGGGTGGAAACCCGGCGAAGGCTCCCGGTGCCGGGGCGGAGCCGGGCCCGAATCCGGCTGTGGGTTGTTGATCTGTCGAGCCTAGGTCAGGAAACAATACTATCACATGCCACGAACGTAGGTAAGGTGTGAGAGGTGTGGTGTGTGATTCCCTGTTTCGTCTCTCTGCGCTGATCGAGCATGTGATTCTGGCTGCCAGGTGGACCCCGCGGGCCAGAGCAGGGGTTGGGGTTTGGGGGGGGGATCGGGGTCGGAGAAGGTCGAGTTCGACTCACAGAGCAATTGCGCGGCGGACTGCCCACCGTTGACGCCGACCCCGTTCATGGGCAAGGCGAATGCCCCATCCGAAGCAAACGGCGGCTTTGCCAGGTTGGCCGTGATGATTGGGGGGACGGCGCTAAGGCTCTTGGTGCGCAGTGCCTCGGCAGGCCCAGCCCGCGGCCCCACCGCGGCTGGTCCGCAGTTGTATGGGAGATTCTTTCTGGAAACACGGCAGGTCAGCCGTGTGTTGATTCTCGGAGCACACTTTTGACATCTGAAAATGACGCAATTTGGGCGATGAGAAGGGGGGAGAAAGGGAGCTGCAGAGAACAACACAGGCCACAGAAAGGCCGGGGGGCAACTTACTTTCGCCTGCGGCTCTCCTGAACGATGCATTCCACGTCGTCCCAGCGGCAGTTGCCGCAAGGGGCGCCCTCCACCACATCACAGCGAACCTTGCGAGCCCGACATGATACGCAGGCGCGGGCGGCTCGCCGCTTTGTGACTTTCCCTTCTGACGCGACCGAGGCTCGCTTCTTTGGCGACGACGCCGTCGCGGTGGTGGATGAGTGGTCTGGGGGCGGCGACTGAGAGCTGGCCTCGGCGGAGCCTGATCGAGGCGAGGGAGAGTCTCCGTGGTCCGACATGGTGTGTCGACTGGTAGACTGGAGGGCACGAGCTGGTGTTGATGCTGAGGCCGAGGCCCCGAAGTAACGGTGTTCGTTTTGAAACGCGATGTCGCCCGTAGAATGTGTGTGTCCTGTTTCGGCCGGTGACGGGGTGAAGATTTTGGGATGAGAACGGCTCCTAAGCGTAGATTAAGGCGTGTGGTGGGTGAGGATTATCCAGTGGCAGGGTGTCGAGACGGTATACAGGAAGTCACTGGTGGTGTAGCATGAGATACAACACAGCTCAAAAATCAAGAACTTGTGTAGAAAAGATTGGTTTAGAGTTTGGCACGCGGCCGGGTGGGCAGGGAGGGTCCCCAGTCAATATATTCGCCATGTCGATTCCCCAGACCGTCAGAGGTCGCGGCCAAGATACGTACCCCAGCGTTGGAATGGAGTACTCGGTATGGAGCCTGGGGTTTTAGTCACCTCAATGGCCGGCAGACCAGGGAGCATGGATGTCCTCTTTGGGCAGCGTGGAGACGGCTGATGGACACACACACTTCGCGAAGCCGGCTTGTTCCTTTCCCCATGGGCGAGTACTGCGTAAACTGAAAGCCTGGGATTGCGCAGTGATTGACTCGGTTGCGCATGAAACGTCGAAGACGGACCTGACTGATGCTGTCGCTGACACAATTGTCCGGCGGTCCTCCCTCTCCACTGCCCCTCGCCATCGCAACTCAGCTTGGCCGCAACGGTTGAGCACTGGTATCAAGAAACAAGAAGAGGCGGGTCCCTGCAAACCTGGGGCCCGCCAAAAGAGCTCAGCTGCATCACGAGGACAAGGCGGACGCTAGTTTGTGGGCAGGCCAGTCGATTTGATGGAGACGACGTTTCCCGTGTTTCCCCTGCCTGGCTCATACAACAAAGGCGAGAAAAAAATGCAATGATGGCTGTCTGGTGTGCCTGCCCAAAACGAGACTTTCATCCGGCCCCAATCCCGGCCCAAGGCCAAACTTCCTTTCACGAGTTCGCAGCGCTCTTGCAGCAACTTCAGCAACATGAAAGGAAACAACGAACCAAAAAAAAATCATGAGATCACGATGCCCAATTGCTTTCATGCTCATTGGGGCAAGAGTACCCGACACCCTCATCAATGCATTGAAACTCACGCGATTCTCCCTCAGAGCCGAGACCATCCCTCATTTCGCCAAGCGGCTCTCCGGGCATGCTTGTGGAGAAACCAATCAGGGGCAGGAGGTGCGGTGGCTTGAGGGGTGGACCGCCGAGGCCGCTCGCCCACACGTGCAAATTCCCGCGGTCGCGACCCGAGACCCAGTTTTTCGAGTCAGGGGTTGAGCTGCGGCGATGAAGATCGGTCAAGGACGACATGCTCTCTCTCACCTTGGAGAAACCCCGGCCGAAAGACAAGCATGTGCCAGAATGGAGAAGCTGAGGATCGGCGAACGGAGCAGGCCAAGTGGACAGGAATTCCGTGTCTGCCGTTGAGCGTCGTCGAAGTGGACATGCAGAACATTGAATTCGCGACACGCGACCACTTTGCACCATGCTCACACTCACCACCACTAATGGATACAAGTACGTGTGATGACCTCGGCCGATGGGAAAAGGATAGGCACCTCAGCAGCCGCGGGCCATCATCGGGCGCTGCACGTCTTCAAAAAGGCGCACATGCCCCAGGGATTGCGAGAAGCGTGCGCCCAGGGATGCAATGAGGTAACCTTCCAGGTTGTGCATGCATGTATGTACCCTACATGTACATTGTTCGAGGATGGACAGTGGAAACTTGAACCCGGCAGATGCGGTCGGTGTGTTGCAGCGCGTCTGTTAGAGCGAGAGGGCGAGAGGGCGAATCGCATCCTGGCCGTTGGCCCGACCCTGGCGCCACCCCTTGGTCCGTGGTTGAACCGGCCTTTATACTATAGACCTTCCCGTTGTTGAAGAAGAAGTGTGTTGATGATTGATCTTGCAGCTGCTGCATCTGCGACCTCCTGCATGTTCGAGGACGCAAGAGGAAGGCCATCGGCAAGCCTCGGAGTTGGGCAAGAGTGTCCTGTCAGTGATGCCAGCCCGTGCGCTTCGGGTGAGTGTTCTGCCGAGCTCTCGATGGGCTCATTGCTACTTGTAACATCCATCCCGGGCCCGAGTTTTTTTCAGGTCGACCAACGTCACGTTCAATAGAGCGAGAACCACTGCCATCGCCTTCATTGACTATCAAGCGAACCTCTACACCTCCGTGGCCTCCTGGTTCCGCTTGTCTTCGTCGCCAACGGTTCCTCTTCTTGAGTCAACTCCGCCGCGCAGAGCAGCTACCTCGGGATCTGTGGCTCATCGCCGCCGCCAGGGTTGCAACGGTCTCTCCTGGCAGTGCAGGGGCGCCATTGTCTCCCCCAGGCTCCACGATCTTCCGGTTGTCGTCTGTGCCGGCCACTGGAGGAATGGCTTCGTCATTGCACGCAGGGGTGTTGTTCTGCAGTACGTACAGATACTATAACGTTATGTTACTTCCACACAGGTTTTTGTACGCCCTTGTAAGACTATGGTTCGATCATACCAGTATTGATCACGTCTGGGATTACAGTAGCATGTGTTTGGCTCGTCAAGCAGGCAGAACACAGCTCAATGCGCTCCTAACTTTTTTTCACCACAAGATGACCCCACAACAACCCCAGACTGTCCCCCTCATTTTTCCCCCTCCTCCGCATTAAAACTGCCCGCCCTGCCCACCGCCGCTCCACGTCCCTCACCTGAATCCCAGCTTGGTCCGGCGCGGACGCCAACGAAGCTCCGTCCTTTCCCGGCCGTCGGGACCGGGAGTTGGAACGGCGGCGGGATTGGTCAGGTCCGGAGTTATTTCTTGTAGTGCTTACCCTTGTCGTCACGAGCTGAAAGTATCTGGCCGATAGGGGCACGAGCGGTGCTAACAAGATGCCACGGTCTGATGCGTTTCCTTTACTGCGATGCGTGGCCTTGCCTCACTGGTGAAGTGCTCAGGGGAGGGTGTGTTGGGTAGCGTCAGCAGCGCGCGGCTGGGCACTCAGCTGGACAACCGGCCCTGGCTGACTGACAAGTCGGTATGGCTGCGCAGCAGTAGAACGCGCAGAGCGGCAATCGATGGCTTAAGGAGGTAAGCTTGCGAAGGGATGGCCTGCTGCTCCGGTTAGGTGCCGGCGTCAAATGTCTTTCGTGCAGCACTGATGAATTTGCAGGACTTGGACATCTCCGAACGGGGAAGGATGCGTGCATGCTTCCTGGCATGCGCATATGCGCATATCCCCGGTGTCTTCTCGGTGAAGGCCTTGAACGTCACGCGCACTAGTGCTGGTATTTCCAGTCTTGCGACGCTAACAGGTACCAGAGTCCAAGGTTTGGCATCGCCCAAGTACATGTACGGAGTAGAATGCCAGCCTCCACGGATTATTCCGCTCGCTGCCATAATCGTGGAGGATGCGTCCACGCAAGCACATGTCTTCTGCAACCACACCCCCCCCCCCCGCCCTCGACCTCCGTGGCGTGGGATCGGGGCTGCCAAGGATCCCAACATGGCTTCTCGCCCGAACCAGCGCAGCGGAGTGGAGTCCAGAATGGGTAGGAAGACGCGGCCTCACGAGAGCATCCAACCTCCTGGAGCTGGTACATTGCCTTGGAGCGACGTTCCCGAAAGCCATACTGCGTACAGTACACTGTAGTGGGCCGACTTGAACCGCAGGGCTGTCGAAGTTGTCATTGATTCGTACAGTCTGTCTGTTACCAGGAGGCCATGACATACCTTGACTCTTGGACTGCCCGTAACCTTGCCCCGAGCTGAAAATGGAGACACGAGGCCACCGAACTAGCTTGCCCAGCTTTATTAGACCCGGTTCCTGAGAACACTAGTGGCTCTAGACTTGTGCACAGATGTGGTAAAGAAGAGAAGCATAGGTACCACGATAAACCAGACTACGGCACTCCAGGGACAGTGAAGACGGCGAGGAAGGAGTATGGTTTGAGACGTTGTCTTGTCGGACGACGCACAGTGTATCCGTACTCCGTACTGCAACATCATCGCAGCTTTGCAACGCTTGTTCTGCTCTATACCGTAAGCGCAGCCAAAAAGCCATCATCAGAAGTGTAAGATGTCATGAGATTCATTAAACCCAAGCTCACCCATGCCACATCCTCCGTGAGGGCAGCAGCATAACGGCTCCCCATCAACACACTGTCCAAACCCTCCTCTCTTCAATGCAGTTCTATATACAACCTAATTCAATATTACACCTCCCTCCCAACAATAGACATTACCCTTCCTACGCCGCCTTGGCATACACACTCAACCGATTCCCGTTCCCACACAGCTCCCCGCCATTCCCAGCGCACGGCATACTGCAATCCGCCGCCGCAGCCTGCACCGACCCGGCGCCAAACCCGTTCCCACAGTAGCACTCGCGCCCGTACTCGGCACCAAAGTACGCCCAGCCGTCACAGAACTTAGCGCACGCCTCCAGCGTGACCGAGTCCGCGGCATAGCTATCCCCGCTCAGCGCCCTTACCCCAGTCGCCTCCGTCCGGCACTGGTAAAACGCCCACTTCGTCCCCTTGTCCGACGTCACGCTGGCCGGCTGCGCGGGACCCGCCGGCGCGACAACCCCCTGCTGCTCGTACAGCTCGAGGCGGCTCGGCCCGCCGCAGTACTCGGTCGCGTCGCCGGAGCAGGTCAAGGAGCAGTCGGCGGCGGAGGAGGCGTTGGCGGAGCCGGCGGCCAGGGCGTCGCCGCAGTAGCACTCGCCAGAGTACTCGGCGCCGAAGTAGCGGTAGGCGGCGCAGAAGGCCGCGCAACTCTCGAGCGTCATGTCCGTGCCGGAGACGTAGGACTTGGCGCTCAGCGCGCGGACGCCGTTGGGCGCTTCGGTCCAGCAGCCGACGTAGGTGAAGGGGGAGACGGTCGGTTTGCGGGCGAGGACGTGCGTTGGGATGGTGGAAGCCGTGGTGGTGGTAGCGCTAGTGGTGGGTGCGGCGGTTGTGGTGGCTGTGAACAGAGGAAATATAAAAGTTAGATTATCCAGAAGGTGGTTTTCCCGGGGTTTGATGGGTCGTTATGAAGTCGCACCTTCCGAGGATGTGGCGGCGGCCGAGGAGGAGGAAGAAGAAGAAGAAGAAGAAGAGGCGCTCGCCAGCTTGTAGAGCTCCAACCGGTTGCCAGCGCCGCAGTACTCGAAGGCGTTGCCGGCGCAGGTCATGCTGCAATCGGCGGCGGCCGCAACGGCGCTGCCGGCGTTGAGGCTGTTGCCGCAGTAGCCTGTCACAAGCTTGTCAGCGCCATCCTGTCCGATCGCCGAAGAAACCTTTCAGTAGGAAGACTTACATTCACGGCCGTACTCGGTGCCAAAGTAGGTGAACCCCGTGCAATACGCGGCACAGGACTCCAGCGTCATCGAGTCGTCCGCGTAGGTCTTATCGGCCAGCGCCCGCTGAGAGGTGGCCTCAGTCTGGCAGCCAACAAAAGTGTAGGCACCGACGGTCGGCTTGACAGCCAGCGTAGCCGTCGGCGCAGCCGTGGACGACGTCGACCGGGTAGCCGTGGTCGAGTACAGCTCCAGCCGGTTCCCGGCGCCGCAGAACTCGGTGGCATCGCCGCCGCAGAGCATGCTGCAGTCGGCAGCGGGCGCCTCGGCGCTGCTCGCGGCCAGGCTGTTGCCGCAGTAGCACTCGCGGCCGTACTCGGTGGCCCAGTAGTCGAAGCCCGTGCAGTTGGCGGCGCAGCTCTCGAGCGTCATGCCGTCGTACGCAAACGCGGCGCCGCTGAGCGCCCGCACGCCCGTGCCCTCGGTCCAGCAGCTCTTGAAGACGTAGCCGCCGACGGTGGGCTTGACGGCCGGCGTCGGGGCGGCCGTCGTCGTGCTGGTGGTGATGGCGGTGGTCGTGGCCGGGACGCTGGTCGGGCTCGTGACCGGGATCGACGTGGTCGACGAGGAGACGGACGAGCTGGACGAGACGGTGACGTTGGAGCAGGTGGCGCTGCCGGAGAAGGTGCCGCAGGTGCCGCCGAGCGCGCTGGCCTTGTTGAAGTCGTCCGTGTAGGTGCCGGCCGTCACGCTGACCCTGGCGTTGTAGCTCTGGCCACCAACGACGGTGTAGCTGGCCGAGAAGAAAGTGTACTGGCCCACGCAGTCGCCTTGGGTCATCGGGATAGTAGCGTTCATCAGCGCCGGGACGGGGTTGCCATCGGTACCGTTGCGGGGGACCAGGTAGGAAACGCCGAGGTTCACCGGAAGATTCACGATGTCGTTGCGGACCTGGCTGGGTCAGCGAGTGTGGCGCAAGCCGTCAACGGTCGCGGATGGAACTTACGAGAGCAGTGACAGTGAGAGCGCCAGATCCCTGGAGCAGGCAGCTCTGGGGCTTCTGGTAAACAACAGCATCGGACAGCGGGTACGAGTTCCCGTTGTTATCGTAGCTCTTGCTGGACCCGTCGTTGAGGTTGATGACAACAGTGAAGGACGAGATACCGGAGGCCACCGGGATGGTCGCCTGGATGGGGAAGAACTGCAAGACGGTCAGCATCATTTCATCGGTTCCTCCATGCACTCGAGGTTACGATACATACGCCGAAAGTATCGTCAAACCCATTCGCGACGCCCTGCAGGGTAGACGTCACGGAGCAGGTGGCAGCCGAGCCGCAGGCGTTGCCGCCGTTGCGGTCCTTCCAGGTCAGCACGACGTTCTTGATGGAGCTGGCGGGCAGGCCGGTGGTCCGGACGCGGATGTTGCCGCTCAGGAGGAAAGTCGCGGCGTCCGCGTTCAGGGTCAGCTGCATGTCGACGGGCTTGACGGCGTAGGGCGCGACGGGCTCCGGGGTGAGCATGACGCCGTCGGGGACAACCTCAATCATCTTCTGCAGCATGGCCTGGCAGGTGCTGCGGTAGACGGCCGGGTCGGCCATGGCGTTGATAGTGACGTTGTTGTCCGACTTGAAGATGCGGCCGTCCGAGTCGCGGCCGACGCCGATGGCGGCGCCCACGACGAGCGGGTTGGTGGTGGTGCCGGCGACGTACTCGGTGACCACCTTGTTGTCGTAGACGGTGTTGCTCGAGTCGAAGGCGGCCTGGCCAGTTGTGGGATCGACGATCTGGGGGAACTCGGGGTTGTGGACGGAACCGAGAGTGTGGCCGCACGCCACCAGCTGGATCATCTCGGTCGCGGTGAAGCCCATGCGGTCGAACTGCGACCTGAAGGTGCCGACGGAGTTCTGGGGTTGGGGAACGCCACTGCCGCCTTCGGTAGCGTCAACGCGTCCCAGCCTCAGGGGGATGACGGGGCCACCGCAGGAGCGGACTGAGGCGTATACGCCGGCGGCGATCAGGTCGGCCAAGCTGGACTGGCTGGTCAGGTAGTTGGCCATGAACTTGAGCGTGGTGGCGTGGCCGGGGCCCGTGTTCTCGCCGTTGTTCAGCTCAAACTGCAGCGAGCCGTCAACGCCGTTGGTGCCGAAGTACTTGTTGTGCGGCGCCATGTCACTGGTGCGCAGGGTCAGCAAGTCTCGTCTCACACACACCACGCGTCACCGGGTAAGTGACTGATGATACGCACTGGAAACCGACACGCAGCCACTCGCTCGCGGTGATGCGGCCCGGCCCGGCCGCCTCGTTGTTGCACGGCGTGACGATGTCGTTAAACAGGCTGCCCTGGACGCCCTGGAGCTGGTAGATAATCTCCTCCATGTGGTCGGTCGCGGCGGGCCATGTCGGATCGGCCCTGCCGGTCTGCGCCGCGAGGGACAGCAGACCGGCGAAGACGGGCGCCTTCGTTCTCATGCTGATGATTAGGGAGATGGTATACCCCGGTAGATTCAAAACATTAGATTAGGGAGTAAGCAGCACAAGAGCGCCGAACGAGCGGATGGGATCCAATTGCGCGAGCAAGATACGGATCCGATGCCTGGCTGGCGGGCGAGTCCGAAGAAGCGAATCGACGGAGCAACGCGGGCGGCAGAAGCCAGAAGGGACAAGCGAAAGTTGAGGACCGGGGAGATCGAGGTCGAGGTCGAGGTCGAGGTCGGAGTCGGTAGAGAAGATGAGGTGAGGAAAGGAGAGGAGAGGAGGGAAGGGTGAGTTCGCTATCGCGGACGCATGTCGGGCGATGCTGTGGTTATTTTTTTTTCTCTTTCTTTCCCATCTCACCCCCAGATCCCAATGCCCCCTTCTCAGCCGCGAAGGCCCGGCCGGGCTGGGCTGCTGGGCTGCATCGGGCGATGTGACCCCCCTGGACGGAGATCCATTTGGGGCCCCAGCCCGTGGACCCTGACTCCCCTGTCACTCGTATTGCTGCAGGGGCCCGCCAGTGGCTTCTCTCGGCCTTTTCCAGATCCAGGGAACGCCAACGCCTCTCCCACCGAACCGGGCCGCGCCTGATTGGCCTGCCCGCCCAACTTATCGATTCCATTTTCCAGCCGCACTTTGCTCTTTTGGCGCGCCATGCTCGTGGCCGGTGGAGCTCAGCAGCCCTGGGCTCCTGAGCGACGGTCACTATTGAACGCCGACCGTTCTGGGCTGCCATGTTTGATATGGAAGTAGTTGTCCACACCGCGCACGCCAGGTAGATCGCCACGTCAGTGCGCCCTTTACCAAGCCTGATCTCCGAGCTCCGCTTCTCGCACGTTGACATTGTTGCTGTTGATGTTGCTGTTGCTGCCCGTTCTGCCATGCCGCCGCCCCGTAGTGTACATAATGTACTTCGTCCCGAGATCCCGTCCTCGTTCCCCGCTGTCCGCGGGCAGTGCCGAGCATCCGATCGAGGCCCCCACGGTGAGTCAACGCGGCACGCTTGCAAAGTCGGCGCCCGCCCACAGCTCGTGTCTGCACGCCTTGTGGGACAGGGCTGCAACGTGGAGCGGCCATTGTCAAACATGAGTTGTCACGAGGATTTGCGGGTTAGGGTTTATCTGCGCGACTTCGAGTACGAAAAAACCGACATCGTGCCAAACTCGTGCGTTGGTGCCCGATCAACATCACCTGAACCCTCAACCTACTATATACAATGATCGGAATTCCCCCGATACGCTCGCGCTTGTCTCGTATGAATCCAGCTTCATGTGGTATTACACGAAGTTGTGAGCTGAGGCCTGCTGGTCTTACCCTGGCGAATCAGAGGGACGTCATACGAGGGTCGCGAGGCACACACACGAGTACCTTCCCGAAATGTCACCAGCGTTGTACTTCTGGTTCGTAGTGGTGCCTGTACTTGGTGATAGATGTACGGTCTCAGGGCTTTGCTTACGCCATACATCGTTCAATTTGATCAGAGGGCCAACGCTTCTTGGAAAGGCTCCTCCGCTGTTACCTTGTTCTTCGTCTCGGACCTGATATGCTGTATGGGCTGCGTTTGTCTCCTCTCGAGCAAGATACTCTTGGCGTCCCTAGGCATGCTCGCGGAATACCTACCAGGTACTCTCGAGCTACTATCGTATCTCTCCGGCAGCGCACTGAAGCCAACTTGCCCTGCCTGTACTAGCTCTACTGTCACGCTGTGCCGCGAACATTGTGATGATCGAACGATGCAGCGAATGGTCAACCTAGGACGTCTCTCTGTTTGTATCTCATGTCTTGTCGAGTATATTTAACGGGTCCCATTGCGACTCAGACGTCCGGTACCGCGCAACGTGCCTTCTGCACTTCGGGGCAGGTCGCAGTTAGGTCTCCAGAAAACCCTACCAGACCAGCAAGCCGCAATGACGCATATGGTTAGGTAAGTAAAGGACCTATGCTGCTGGCAATCCCTGCAATCGTTATGAGATTCTCCATGCACTGTTCAGCCCGGAGAGACACCATGTTAGCAGCCCAGGGTTAGACTTGTCGGTTCTTCGGTTGCATCAAGAGCTGAAGTGCAAGGCTCATGACAGGCACGGGCTTGTCAAACTAGCAAGGGAGTACAAGTCACTTACACATACGGCATTCTCGAATACTGAAGGCATCCAACCCCAGCTCGTCATATCTGCCGCCGTGGCAACCTGGTGTCTCACTGCTTGTTGACTGCAGTCTGGATACCTAGGTAGGTAGTTATAGCAAAAAGGGCAAGAAGAAGAAGAAGAAGAAGGAGAAGAAGAAGAGAAGCAGCATGATGGTCAAAAAGCTCACCCCCCCGGGGAGTCGAACCCCGCGCATCGGAAAGCTCTCTGTATGAGAATCCGATATGTTAACCGATACACCAGAGGGGTGTTTGTGGGTGTTGTTTGTTGAGATTGCAGGAAGGAATCTCAGTTATCAGTCTAAAAAGCGAATGAGAGGCACTTGGGGTGCTGAGTTCTCGGTTGGTGTTGCTCTGGAAGAGGCGGGGGTTGCCTGCCGCTTCCCGGAGCAATCGGCCTACGTAAAAGGCTGGCAGTTTGGCGAGGGCCCACGATCTTCGTTCTACAGCTCAAGTTAAGGGAGACAATGTATCTAGATAAGGTTGGTAGACTCCAGGCGAGTTGTTTCTCTGAGTTCAGCTCACCTGCATTACACACAGCCCCGGTCCTGTGTAGTGCATCATCGTAGCCCTTGACTCTCCAGAGCATCGACCATGGAAATAGCTCGAGGCATCTGCAGCGTTTCTCTGCCAAACATGAAAGCCGGCTGCCTGCGAAGTCAGATGAGTCATCTAATCGCAACGTCCGGGGGTACGACAAGTGCCCGCTCAGGCCGTTCCCTTCTAGGACTTTGCGAAGCCGATTGCTGTCTGATCTTGTGTTGTCTGATATTGTGTTGCATCAAGGGCTAAGACAAAGAAACAAGATTTAGGTACTAAAGGCAGGCAATAAGAAGGTGGATGCTTTTACAGATGAACAAAGTAAAAAAGAAATATAACGGAGAGGAGTGCTGAACGATGAGCATCATATGCCCTGTTCTTTGGGTGTACCTATCAATCTGATCACGAGGTCAATTCCGGTGCGACACCAACTGTTGGGTCCTCGGTCCAGGGCCTGCCATCTGAAACAGGCGTGATCCAGTTGACCGGGTGAAACAAGACTACCACAGTTGGGCAACCAGAAAGTCAACCAGCGTTCCTACGTACCCGATACGGCTTTTCTATTCAGTTCGTACGACGAAGCCAACTTTCCTCGTCTCCCAACTTCAAATTGTCGCAGGAAGAGGAATGGAGCTCTTGGCGCCGCATGTTCCAGCAGCATCGATGATGGAAGCAGAGCGACGAGACATTTTTTTTTTGCAGATCCACGGGTAAGCTCCCCTGTCCGTACCACATACACAATTTGTCACCAAATGTCCTGTTGTTGACAATGTTTCGTGTTTTTCTTTTGTCTTGGAGGGCCGCCAACATGATGCTATCGTGGCGGTTTGAGCGAACTTATCAGGTCCAATGAGCACAACACAGTCATTATTGGAGAGCTAAAAGATGGACAATTGTGAAGATTCAAGCCATTCGTGATTCATATTACATTACCATGTTGCCAGTACCACTTCTACTTCTCAACCTGCGATGCTGCTGGCAGTCGTCATGTAAGTAGCGCCACAGTGGCTGAGCCGATAAAGCGTGGCTGTGAGCTTTGAATCTATGGTAGGCGGTTGTTCTGACGTCACGCTATACCCCACGGTTGGACCCTTCTGCAGCGGGGTGGCTCGGGTGGCAACGACATTCGTCATGCATTCGGCGCAGCATCCAACGAAGCGCAATGTTTCAGCGATCGCGATCTGCGATCGTCCAAAATGCGGGCGATGCATGCTACGATTGGGCGGACGGGATGAACTGACGACGTAACTAACGGAATTCGCGATTGAGGCCCAGGCGAGCCAGGAACCAGGCCTCTTGGACGGTCAGGGTCAGGGCCTGGCGAGCCTGGCCCTTCGACAGTGATGCAACAGGTCGCACCCGCCGCAGCCTGTTGCGGGCTTGCGCTCAGGGATCAAAGGTGTGGTTCTGATCCGGTGCTATGGTCTCCCCACCCGTCGTTCATTGATGTAGGCGCCAAGTTGCGAAGCAAAGGTTGTGTCACAGATCGTCCTTTGAACCCGGCCCTCCAACAAACCTATTTGGTGGCCCTGTAATAGGTTTTGCTCCCACATCCCTTTGCTTTCTCTGCTTCTCTCTCAGACACTCGCCTGCAATGCCGAGTGTACGTCACCAACGGCACCGGAGACCTATAATCACTTATTCACAGCGCAATCTGGACTAAACAGAACCCCATCCTCGACCTCGACTGTTTCCCCTACCACCTTTTCACCATCAGAACCAAACCGCCGCTACCATGGGTGCAGGCTCCGGAGTCGCCCTGCGCGGCGTCGCGTTCTTCGTACGCCTCATCCAGTTCTGCTGCGCAGCCATTGTGCTCGCCATCTTCTCGTACTTCCTGGCGACCCTCAACAACCACAACCTTCCGATCGCCACGTGGCTGCGAGCAGTCGAGGGCATCTCGGGCGCTGCGGTGGTGTACACCATCGTCACCCTGCTGCTGGTCTGCTGCGCCGCCGGCCGCTCGTTCCCATCCGTCATCATGACCATCTTCGACCTGGCATTTCTCGCCGCCTTCATCTACGTGGCCTACGAGAACCGCGGCGGAGCGTCGACCTGCAACGGGAACGTTGACACGCCGTATGGCTCGGGCAATGCGGACACAAACGTGGGAGACAACGGCAACGGCGGCTTCACGTCGCTGCCCAACCTGCGGGCGGCCTGCAAAATGGAGTCGGCGTGTTTGGCCGTCTCGATCGTTGCCATGTAAGTTCACTGCTGCCTGCTGGCCGCCTTGATGTCGCCTAGTCACTCGGTACTGATGCGTGGTGCTTGACAGCTTCTTCTTCGTGTTTTCTCTCATCCTCACCCACGCACTCCTCCGCCACCATCGCAAGGAGAAGCGCATCGGCCCGTCCCCGGCGAACGACTACACCGAGGGCTACGGTGCGCCCCGCAAGCGCTTTGGAATATTCAGCCGCAAGTCGACGGTCCGGACAACGGCGAGCCAAAACCCGAACGCCCTCCCGGAGCACACCACGCCGGCCGATATCCGCACGAGCTACGCCACCGAGCAGACCCGCGTGGGCAGCAGCGGCGGGTACGGCAACCTCGGCAACGGCGCGGACAAGCATGAGAACCCGTGGGCGAATGGTGGGGACCACGTCCCGATGGCCAACTACCCGAATGCCAACAGTGGGTACCGTTATGAGAACAACGGTGGCGTGTTTCGATAAGAGCAGCCGTGTGTGTATGATATGAGGTGGCATCAGATCAAAGAGTAATCTGCTGGAAGTTAGCGATGTGTTGGGAGACAACGCCGGTGTAACCACTAGGTTTCAACAACGGATTCGGAAAGGTTACAAGCGAGTAGAACAAAAAAAAAATAGAGACAGCACTTGCCCTTACAATCGATTTTTCAACATGCAACATGCAACATGCAAAACCTAACTCTATTGGACCGTCTATCCCATCACTAGCAAGGCACACACAAACCACGGTCTAACCCGCCTTCTTGCGCACCCTCTCCCGCTCCCTCTCCAACGCCACCCGTCTCCTCTCCTCCCACTTCTCCCACCCAGCCTGGCACAGGTCCTCCACCACCACCAGATCCCTCAACCGCAACCACCGCGCCGGCGGCAGTCCCAGCCCCCACGCCAGGAGCCCCGTCTCCCGCAGCGCGTAGGTGACGGCGAACCAGGCGGCCGCGCACCCGGCGCCGGCCGCGCACCCCGCCAGCACCTGCCGCACCGTGTGGTAGCCCAGGTAGACGCGGCTCCAGGCGACGAGCGCGGCGACGGCCAGCGCGCCCGCGCTCACGGCCACGCGCTGCGCCAGCGTCCAGGGCGCGTGCGCGTACGCCTCGATGGAGGTGCTGAGCCCGGGCAGGCCCGCGGCGCGGTACGCGCGGGTTGCGTCTGACAGCGAAGGCGGCGAAGGGCTGGTGTGGATGTGCTTGGCCTTGCCGTTGCCGTTGCCGACCGCCGGCCCAGCCTGGCGGGAAGGAGAAGAAGTAGGAGAAGAAGTCGGGAGAGGTCGATGTCGCACCAGCAAGAACAAGCTCAGCGCCACGGCCCAGAACACCACAAACTGCGCGTGCGAGCTGGGCATGCCGTACCCTTTGCCCACGGGACTGCTGCTGCTGCCGCCGCCGGCTCCAGCCGCATGCCACGAGGCGGGCCGCGGCGGGCGCTCCTCTTTGATGAGGCGCTTGAGCGCAAAGTTGACGGCCTCGCAGGCCATCTGGCCCGCGAAGAGCAGCAGCACCTCAGCCTCGCGCGTCGACCAGAGCAGGGTCGCGTAGGCGACGCAGAGGGCTTGCGGCAGCAGGGAGAGGAAGGCGCAGAGGTAGGAGACGGGGTCGTCTGGGTTCTGTGGTTTGTCTCGGGTTTAGTGGGAGGCTGTGGGAGGTTGTGGGATGCTGTGGGGAGAAGGGATGATGGATTGTTATGCAGGATGGTGGTAGAGGGACTGGTTTGGGAAAAGAGTGGGTTGGCTTACATAGTAGACGTGTGTCAGGGAGAGCGAGGCGAGAGGCGTGACGTCGTCGGCCATGGCTGATGTCGGTTGAGACAAGATGCAGGAGGAAAGAGGTGCGTGGAAAGTTGAGGTCCGGTGTCTATCAGAAGGGCGTCGAGGGAGCTATTTATTCATCGTACAGGCGGTTGTTGGCGCAATGAGCAGATGTCCCAATGTGGGATTCCGGCGCTACGAAAAGTGTAGTTGGTGATCTGGTGTTGCAATGTTTCACAAAGAACTCAAAGCCAGAGCTGCCATGTGCAACTGCCCGCCAAGCGAGCGGGTCTGGCCACCCAGCCAATCGGCTCAGCCCGCCCAGAAAACGCCCAATGAACTGCCATCGGGCCCAGGCAGACGGTGTGTGGATCCCAACGCCAACGTCTCGCGCCTTCTGTGGCCGAAACGAGTCATCGCAGTGTGGTTCTCGATGGATCGATGACAGTTCAGTTTGGAGCTGGCGAATGCGCAAAAGCTGTGGTTTTTGCCTCTTGCCCGCCCCTCTGCTACAACTGGCTGCTTAGTGCGAACAGTTGCCGCCATGACCGTGCGGACTTTTCAACCACAGCGCTCCGCTCTTCGGCCGGCCTGGCACTGACAAAGTGACCTGACAAAACCATCGAACACGCGCCAGACCAGCTGCAGCTGGCATCACCGTTTTCTTTCTCAGCGTGGGCTATCTTCTTTACTCAGAAGGCTTGAGACGGCAACTGTTTGTCGTCGCTCGCGCATGGAACCTTCTCGTGCATTATCACCATCGCTACATCGACAACGCGACCGCAGGTAGCACCACGCAACAGCGGCTGCTCGCATCTCCCGTCCACTCACGTCTGGAAAGCGTAGAAACGATCCGGCGGCGAGGGCAGCCAAATGGCGGACGACTTGGAGGATCCCCGCGATGTTGAGCTCTGCTCCCTATCCGCCATCTATCCCGAGATCCAGCAATTGCGACCCGACGACCCGTACGCCATCGCACTCGATATCCCCGTCGCGCCATCCAAAGCAATCACCGTCTTCTTCCCCGCGGCCGCTGACGATGCGCTTCCCCCGAGTGTGAATACTGGCCCTCTCAGCGTCGAGCCCGCCGGTCCAGGGCAGCAAGGAGCCGTCAACTCCCATGAGCTAGCGCACTTGCCGTCGGTCCACCTCGAAATCGTGTTGGGGCCGCAGTACCCTGCCGAACAGCCGCCGCAGGTCACCATCTCCACCAGCCCCCCATGGCTCCCTGAGGTTACTGTTAAGCAACTGGAGGACGACGCGCCGCGCCTGTGGGAGGAGATGGGGAGGGACATCGTCGGGTTCACGTACATCGACCATTTGCAGCAGGCAGCCGACCACGTCTTTGGTTTAGTGGACGAAAAGGGCACGCTTGAGGTTGACCCGAGACACAAGATCGCCATTCTGGACTACGACATCAAGGCACGGAGGACCGCCTTTGAGAAGGGGACTTTTGACTGCGGAGTGTGTCTAGGTACGTTATGGCACTTTGTTCCGCTGGATCTGTTTCAGCGGTCTCCATCTCAGCGGCCTCCATCAGCCGTTTGGCAAGATATTTGCTCAGATGGACATTCGCTTTTGAGTCCTGTTGTTGAGAACGTACGAGTCCTAACTAATAACATCGCAGAACCAAAGAAAGGCTCAGTGTGTCACCGCATGCTCGACTGTGGACACGTCTTCTGCGTTGCGTGTCTGCAAGACTTCTACAACAACGCTATCAAGGAAGGGGATATCACAGCTGTCCGGTGCCTGGCTCCGAACTGCGCCAAGGAGCGCTCCCAAGCAACGTCCCCGTCCGGCACGAAACGCAAGAAGCCCAGGACGTTCATCAACCCCAGCGAGTTGCTGCAGATTCCGCTCGACCAGGAGACGGTCAAGCGCTACGTGACACTCAAGTACAAAACTGAGCTTGAGTCGGACAAAAACACAGTCTACTGTCCACGGCAGTGGTGCAACGGCGCAGCGCGATCCAAGAAGCACAAGAAGCCCCAGGGCCTAGAACTGGCCGAAGCCTCCGACGACGACGCCTCCGAGGACGAAGACGACGACGACGCAGACCACCCCGACGGCGAGGGCAAGTCCAAGCCGTACAAGCCGGCCGAGGAGCTGCTGGCCATCTGCGAGGAGTGCAGTTTCGCCTTCTGCGCGCGCTGCTTCCAGTCATGGCACGGCGAGTTCGTGCGTTGCACGCCGCGCCGCGACAAGGAGGAGCTGACGGCCGAGGAGCTCGCCTCGCTCGAGTACATGAAGCTGCATACCACGCCCTGCCCTACGTGCGGCGTGCCCGCGCAGAAGACGCACGGCTGCAACCACATGATTTGCTACCGCTGCCAGTCGCACTTCTGCTATCTCTGCTCTGCCTGGCTCGACCCGGGTAATCCTTACCGGCACTTTAACGAGGCGCCGGACGGGCGGGTTACGGGCTGCTACATGCGGCTGTGGGAGCTCGAGATGGGAGACGGCGACGATGTCGGCATCGGCTTTGCGGGCGGGCACGGTGGGGGGCCAGACGGTGTTGCGCGTGGGCCGCCAGGCCCTGCTAACCTAGTTCCAGACGTTATGCTCCCTGAGATCGAGGAACCGGAGGATGAGGAGGAAGAGGAGGGACCAGAAGCCCGGGCGGCGAGGAACGGGGCTGCCGCGCAGCCCGGGGAACAGGCGCAGGCTAACGGCGGACAAGTCGGCATCGCGCGCGAGGGCCCGCTGGTTCTCAGGATAGCCGCCCACCAGCCCGCGGCGCCCGGGCGCGGAGGACCTCGCGGCCGACCGCTAGCTGGAGCTGGAGGCGCTGCCGCTGTGCTTATGCAGGCTGCTGCTCGTGTGGGAGCAAGGGTAGGGCGGAACCTGCAGCCAGCGCAGAGGGGCGGACGTCCAGGGGCGGGGGGAAGAGGTGCCGCGGCTGGACAGCGGGGGCGCGGTCGGGGCGGAGGAGGTCCTGCTGCGCACCGGCAAAATAACGACAATGGCCAGCTCAACGAACTGGTACAGCGTGGTGTGCTACCTCGCAACAACCCCGGCGCCGACGGCGAGCTGGACCCCCAGCACCAAGACTGGGTGAGGCTGTTCGTGCAGGCTGCGCTCAACGATGAAGAGGATCTTCTGTTCGACGAAGACGAGGGGGAGGATATGTTCTTCTGAGGCGGACCTGAGCAGCGATTGGCGGCGTGTAAGGGCACAGGGAGACACAACCTGCGCGCGGCGTGAGCGTGTGTGTGGGTGTACGTGTACGTGCTGGGTGTCCGCTGCGGTTTCGATTTACCCCTTTTCCGCACTGCTTCTGCTATCACGGAAACACCCTTTTTCTCTGTCTTGGTGGACAGACCCTGCCATACTTACACTAGATAGTAGACACAAATAGTCGTCATACTACTCAAGATACCCGTATCTATCAGTACACCTGCCTTACATCTAATCGGGGGAATAGCGACCGGACATGTTAACCGTGCCACTCGCTCCCCCTTGCCGAAGCGACTTCACAACGTGGCCTGTCTACCACATCAACCCACCTCTCTTTCCCTAGATGGCAGACGACGCCAAACTCAGGCCATCTTGAGTGCGCAACATCCCCCTTTCCGGCCACCGCGGAGCCAGCTGGGTATCATTGCTCTCTTCGGTTAAGCGTCTCTGCATGCTTCCATGTGGTTGAGCGTCAGTGCTGCAGCGGCAGAGCTGCTTTTCACCGTTGCACTGTACAATGTACGCCAGTGATGGGCCGTTGCTGGGTTTGTTTGCTGTCGGTGCTGTCCAGGCGTTGATGGTTCGCTGCGACCTGCCCCTTACGGGGCTGCGCCATAGCTGGACCGTTGCGGACGTTGTGGTTTGGCTGTACCTGTATACAACTGTGTGCTGTGTATTTGCGTATGCAGCTGCGGCTGTAGATGGCTCTGTCCGTGCTTGGAATCACATCGTTCTCGCCGCATGAGGCACGCGCAGGAGGCAAGGGAAGGCGAGGCAAGGCAAGGCACGGGTCACCGTCAACGTCACAGCAGCAGGGACAGAAAAACAAGAAGTATGAACCCAAGACGGAGTTGCACACTTCGGTCTCTCCGCGTCAGTGAGCAGCCGCAGACAGCCCGCATCACGGCACCATCAGGTCCCGTACCCCATCCCTACATGCCAAGCCTACATCGTAAGGAGGTGCAAGTGGCTTGCTTGTTGCTCCGCCGTTGACGGGCTGCTTAGCTCAACGGTCTGCGCCGTGCCCAGGCATCTGTTCCCGCCAATATCGCGAGCTGGGTTCCTGATTTTGGCGCTTGGAAGCATCCACGATTACGCACGGCATCGAGATCGGAAGAGGAATACGTACCAGGCAAAGTCTAACACCAGCATATGTACTGAAGCAACATATCATCACCGTGTACGAGTACTACGTGGACAAGTAGTCCCGACGAAGCAGTTTTGCCAGATGCCGAATATATCACAGCAACGACTGGGAACCAACAAACTCGTTCCCAAAGCGCATGTCGACATGACCGTTGCCAAAGGGACTCGCCAGACCTTTCGGAGAATATAATCCTTCCCATGGGCCTGCAATGGCGGGGTGGCATCGACGACGACATCTCCCCGGAGGCGGAGGCGGGGAAAAGGGGGGGCGGCAGGGAGGATAAATCATTGCTGCATGTACAAATCTGTGGTAATAAAAATCAACGTGCTGTGAGTGAACAGTGTCCTTCTGGACCGGGTTGCTGCGCTACGCTGCACTGCTACTTCGTTTCCTGTTCCCTGTCCAGTGCAGTGTACTATGTAGTGTAGTAGCCAGCCCTTTAGCAGGTTCCTGAGGAGTGGGAAGTGCGGTGGTGCATCCTACTTTCAACCGCTGCGATGTGACGCGTGCGGCGGTGTATGGCTTGACCCTGCCCTGGTGTAAGTACTGTGTGTACCCGTAGCGTAGGAAGCTGAGCGCGCAAGGAGGGCGGGCGAAAGAAGCGCTCTGGTTCACTTGGATCCAGGAATCTTTGCGATCGAAGAGAGAGACTGTGTCAGCCTGGGGCTGAGCCGGTCCCGGAGAGACGCACATGAGATGCATGGGACTGATGACTGACTGACTGACTGACTGACTGACTTGGCCGGAAGATGCAGCTGGGTGCGCCGACGGGTGCAAGTACCGCGCCGACCAGTCCAGGAGAGCCACCTACGTACGCACCCTGATCGGTTCCAGACTTTCCTCTCCCTTCCCTCCACTCCCCTCCCCTC
Organism: Chaetomiaceae sp. R4402; assembly: GCA_023628555.1. Taxonomy (NCBI): domain Eukaryota; kingdom Fungi; phylum Ascomycota; class Sordariomycetes; order Sordariales; family Chaetomiaceae; species Chaetomiaceae sp. R4402. The sequence continues at coordinate 745,752 of JAMAKO010000003.1, forward strand.
CCCCTCCCCGCATACGCCCATCCCAACCCACCATCCACCCCCATCCCATCCATCCACTCAGCCGCCGAACAGCGAGATGCAGACGCAGACGCAAGACGCAGAACGCAGAGCAGCGGGCGGAACGGAGGGCAACAGATTTGCCCTTCCTGCTGGTTCGACCGTCTCCAGCCCACCGCCGGCCACCGGCCGATATTGCGCAGTGCACCACTACACAACTGCACAACTGCAGGGCCCCCGGCTGTCCCCTTTCGGGGTGCCTGCACTGACCAGGAGAGCAGACCACCTTCTGTTCTCGTCTGGCGTCTTGCCCCATCGAGCCAGAAGATCATACCATGATAGGCGGAGTGGACAGCGGCGATGGAGACGACGGAACCCCAAGCCGCCGCCCTTCCCTTCGCTGTTACTACCTAAGTATGTACAAGTACGTATGTCCTTGGTAGCTTTCTTTCGCAACCCGCTGCCCCGCTGGGCTCTTTGCTAACAAGAGGAGGTGAAGTTGACAGTCCTTGGTAAGGTTATTACGTATGCTGCGCTGCAGAGGGTGGAGTGCTGCGTGAGTGGTCAGAGGATGAGAAGCCCATGCGGTACTCCGTACCAGGTGAATACAACCGTGACGTGCACGCGGTATGATTGGATGCACAAGAGAATATAACTGCCCATGTACACAGTAGAGGGGAGGGAACTCGCTCTCGCGTGCAGTGTGGTTCTCCTTCATTGCCCGCTGAACTGCACGATGTTGCCCGTGATGTTCTGGACGGGCACAACGGGGTACACGAACGCGGGTTCCCCGGAGCAGCTGCATCCCCACAGATCGTGCCATGGCATCTCCGAGCGGGACTGTCCAGACCACATACCGAGATCACGTATTTGTTAGCTTGTTCGATGCGCGGTGTGAGTGCCCTTCGACTTCACTCGCTCGACTCGTCCCGAGATTCGGAGCGAAACGGACAAACACGGTTCCCGACCCACAGTCCGCCGGTCGCCTCATTCAATATTGGACCGGTACCAAAGTTGCGCAGACACCGGATGCTGGCCTCGCTCGTTCTCATCAGTCAGTCAGTCGGTGTCGGTGTGGTGGCCAAGCCTGATTTGCTGTGCCGGCCTCGTCACTTGAACGCTTCCCCCCAAAATGTGGACGTCCAGGGGGGGCGGCTGGGATGGCGCGCTTCGGTACTTGATTCCGCAAGCGCATCCAGGGGCACAGGGTTAAATCCATTGGTACATTCGGGCCGGGGCGACGAGGTGAGGGTGTGCGACCTTCGTCGTCATGACTGTTTTGGCTCTCCCTGTCTCCTTCTTCATTTCACCTCATCGCTTTGCTGGCCCATCTCTTGTCGGGGGTGATGTTCGAAAGAGGGCTGACGACCGTGATGAGGGAAGGGCGATTATGCGGGTACTGAGACGCGGGACTTGAACTGGGCTCCGTCGCCCAGACTTTTGGCTTTGCTGCCTTGACATGCCATCCTGGGCTGCAAGGAGCTGCGTGGGTGGGGGGTGTGTTTGCGCCTTGACAGTTCGCCCGTCACTCCCGCTGCGACGTCGCCAACCGGAAGGGGGCCCTCGCTCTCGGCATGGGCTTGACTACCGTGGTACAGAGGACGCCAGCGTCGTGTTCTGCCCCAACAAGCTTCTCCGCAATTGGAAGCCGAAAGCCAGGACCAGGGCTGAAAACCGTTGCGAACAAGTGAGAGGAAACAAACAGGCAGTCATCCTCACCATCGTCGCGGGCGTTTCGAGCGTTTCGAATGTTTCAAACCAGCACTAAACACGAGCTTCCTGGCTAAGCCGTCGCCGGCCTAACTACACTAGCGTCGTAAGAATTCTGGAATGACGTCCCGGTAGGCCCTCGTGATGACAAGCGCCACGGGCGGTGGAGAAGGTCCTTGGGGCTTTCGGATCAGTGCCGAGATTTGTCTCCCCCATGATCGGCCTTAGCGACGTGAGTTGAAGTCAAGGTACCCTGCTTTTCTGTGGTCAAAAGTCCCGGTGGAGAGTTGAATTGGCACCCATGTCAATCGGGTTGTGGACCGCTCGAGAAGACGCCATCACGGGCAAGGCTCTTTCTTTCTCTTGTCGGCACGGGTCTCATCTCCGATTCCGTTCATGGAAAGCCTTGTCTGGTTGAGGGACAGTGTTGGCCCCGTTGGGCTGCTTCGTTGCACAGACTCCCAACTCACAGATGAGAGGTTGCTTTGAGTCTTCTGGGCAACGAGAAGTGAAGTAGGTAGTGATGTGTATGATTCAAGTGCTGTAGCTACGCAGACAACATGAGATGCATGCATTTGGTTGAATATGAGATCTGACTTCAACGTTACTCTACACAAGGACAACAAGTTCAAGTACTCAGGGCTCACCGCAACAATAGTCTTTAACAGACCTGGCTGCATGGCCCTGTTGCTTCGGAGTCGCCAGCTTGGCAGCTCGAGAACGGGACTTCGCAGACCGGACGAGAAGGGCTTGGCGCGGTGAGCTTGAATGAGCTTGCTCTGGCAAGCCAGGGCCTGGCGTGCGTGGAATTTTCGGATGGGGTTCGTCGGAACCACGGCAGAGCATGGCCTGGCGAGCAGGCACAGGCTCCCAGGCACCGCGTCTTCGCGCGCGACCTCGACGCTAATTCCGGACCAGAAGCAAAAGCGCCCGACGACTCATCTTGTGTGCGTGCGTGCGCCCGTGTGTGCGCGTGGCCATGCGGGCTCGAGCAGGGCGTGTCGCGCCGATAACCATGGTGCCTGCAAGGCTCAAGCGAGGCTGACGAGTCCAATCATGAGCTGGGCTCTGTGCAGCATGCAAGCGACACGACAAGGAGGTGGTGGTGACAGGCCGAGTGGAGGAACTTCGAGGTTCCGCATCAACAGTGGGAGCGAACAGCGCCACGATCCACGCAGCCGCACCTTGTTTTCCCAGCTGGGCAATTCGCCGCCGCGATTGGCTGGGAAATAGCCAGTGCCGCCGAATCGGCCCTTCCAGGCTAAAGTCGCTAGCTTCTGCAATAACGGCGCCCCTCTTGTATAGCCTGCGGCAGACGCCCCCGGATTCGATTGGCAGGGTGTCATCCCGCGAGGGAGTTTTGCATGGCGCCGATGGCTTCCCGCACCCACTGGCAGCTCGCAAGTAACGTTAACGTTATCGCCGTGCCCCCCAGCCAGCGTGCCATCAGCCTCCTCGATTCCGGGGTTGCGAAGTCATCACCTCGACAGCGGAAGTGCGAACTCGCCGGCCATGGACGACCGTGGTTCCTTTATTAGCCCTGATGAGCTTGTGTTCTCGACATGAGATTTGTCGCTGACGTTAGCGAAGCCGCGACGCACCCGGCGGTCCGTCACAGAGTTTGGCTGGCCGATATCCTGGGCCCCCGTCGTCCGCCAGCGTCGCTTTGCGGGGTAGCGCCGCACATCAAACTCCCGGGTTGGATTGACGATCAAGGAGGGTTCCAGGAGATTTCGGATCTAATATTAGAGAGATGTCAGGAGGCCGCTCTCATGTTTCTAGAATGTTTCTGTTATCCCGCCGTGGCTCGAGGAGACTGGATCGATGACATCGAAGCTGCGGCATGTAGATTGATGAAGTCGCGCAATACAAAGATCCGGGGGACTGGAGGTGAGTCGGCAACTGGGGTGCCACGCAAGGTAGGGCTGCAGCCCGAGTACTCCTCCACGGCGAGCATAAGCAGGTGGCGTGCGGGATAATATCGAGTGTTTCTTTAGTTAGAAGACCCTCGTCAATTTCATCGCGCCACCGTGACGCGCGCTCCCTCGAATGATCCAGGTTTAGGGGACGGCTTTGATGAACGCTTTCTCGAAGTGGGGTCCCAGCGTGACTTTACAACCCTTCGGCTGCAAGGCCGAAAGCGAACTTGTTTGATGATGCTGCCACTGAGTCCGTCTGGTACTGTGTAAGGGCAAGTTGGACATTGCTTGGATCTTAGGAGTTAGTTGTCACTGGCTCGAGACTGGCCACTTTGCGGAAAACCCAAGCCGTGGCGAACAGCCAGTTCTGGCCTCACCCCCGATCTGGTAACTGGTAGGTAGTGATGTCGATGGCATGTAGCCAACTGTGCACTGATGTGCTGTGTCAGCTGAGGACGGTTTAAGCTCACAAAGCCTGTGCAACTCGCCGTCGACTTCAACGTCATACTGAGTACACAGTAACTACTCCGTACTTGGTACCGCTCTCTGCGCCCCCGATTTTTGCGGCGCATGTATAGTAGGTATCTCTCATCAGCAGCGGTGACAACGGGTCAGGCCGCATGTTTGCGGCCCAGTTCCTTCACACCACAGAAACGGGGAAGTGCCGCAGGCAGCATTGCCCGATCAAGGAAGGCTCTTCTGATGGTGGGGACGGAGATCTTCGTTTACTCGGCAAGCCGGAGGGCGTGCTGAAAGAAGCCTAGACCGTCACCCCCCCGAGCCGAGAAATGTAATCTTGCACACAACCCCACCCTCGCCCACTTCCCGAGTTGGCCTGCCTGGTCATGTCTGGCGCTCTATTCTTGCTCATAGGAAAACCGGATGTTGTCTCTGATGGCATGGCGTGCTCGAACGGTTGCTAGAAATATGGAGTTCACTTGTACTCCGTAGTGAAAGATCGTTGAGCAGAAGCGGCCTGTCGCGAGAGCTGACTGAAAGGCATGTTTGGTAGGATGCCGCCCCCCCGCCTTCGGGCCGGGAAGCGATGGAAGTTAACGCTGGTAAGCAGTCGATCGTGCGACTTCGCGCTGGGGTATCAGGTATCAATGCGGGGAGAGTGGCAGTCAGTTGCAGGCTGCCCGCTGGGGGATGGTGCAACATCGATCCATTGAACGTGCAGGGGAAGCCCAGCGCCAAGTGGTGTTTCTCTCCGCCGACCTTGATGTTTCTTCGATCGTTAGGCATCGAGAGTGTGCAGCCCTTTGCTCACAACCGCAGTGTACTGTGTACGGGTTTGCCCCAGGATACTGTGATGGACGCAGGCATGTGTGGACGAGGTTAACTGTGTACTCGGTACGTACCTCGAACACGCAGGCCGCGAGAGTGCAAGGGTCTCGGTGTGGTTACCGCTATATTAGCCATCAAATATAGCCTTAAACCGGCTGTGCTAAGGCGAAAGAGCGAGCAGACAATCTCGGTTTGCCGCTGCAGATGTCGCTGTCAGGAGGCCCAAAAGTGCGGCGGATCTCGCGGCGTCAGTGGCCGTGTCGCAAGCAATGTGGTTGCCAGCAGCTTGTCGTGCAGTCCGTCATGGCCGATCCTCTCTGAACTTGGGTAAGCCTGGTCTCGGCTTTCAGGGTGCAAGCGACGTCTCTCATCGGCGCGTTTTCCACTTCCAGCCTGGCGCGACTCGAAGGTGCGGCGGGAATGATCCGCTATCTTGATCTCGAGTTGGAGTCTCTGATGTTCTTGTGGACTGCCTTACTGCGTATTGTGTAGTGTAAGGAACGCGTATTCCGTACCGGCTTGTCCTGGCATCAGCGGCTGGTAACACAAGTATACTGTGTAAGGACAATGTCTCTTGTGGCTGACCAGGTAAGACAAACCGATTGGATCTGACATGCGAGTCAACACACGCGCGAAAATGTGGGCAAAGTGGCGGTAGTCATTGGGCAGATGCGCCGATTATTATTAGTGTACTTACACGGTAACAGTACCTCGAGCGCCTCGCTTCCCTCACGTTGTTGTTAACACATGGCAGTCGAGAACGTGGCATGACCCCTGCAGCACGCACGGCCTGAGCCCATGATCATTGATCACACCCGCTCGTGATCGCCGTGTTGCTTTTTTGCTCTTGCCGCGCTTGTTGAATTGGTACCTAGCCAGCCGAGCCAGCTCAGCAGCAGCAGCGAGCGTTGAAGGCTGCGATGGACAAAAGGTCGCATCCGCTACTGACCTGGCACAGATCTCGCCAGGAATCCTCGCGCGTGCGGCGCGTCCCCTGACTTGGCCCGATGCGATCGCGATTGCAACGGCAGACACACAGTTGCAGTTGCAACGGAAAGCCACCGGTAGCAGCCGGACGGGCAAGCTCTTGGTGTCGGCCAGGGGGGTGGGGCTCGTGCGCCCAGGGAGCCAGGGAGTCAAGGTGGAAAGTTTAAAATCCCGGGGCCTCGCTTGCCCGAGCCGACCCCATCTGCGGAGGTCAAGACGGGCAGCCATTAACGTTACCAGTAGTTAGCGCCGCCGCGCACAGCGTGGAGATCGGGATCGCGAGCTTTGCGGCGCACAGTGTGCGAATGAGACTTGTTGCTGCCGAACTGGCCTCGTACTGATACTAGCCTTGCCCGTGGCTCGTGTTGCTGTGTTTGTGAGCGATCGCGTGCGCTGTGTATCCCGAGTCGTCGGTTCGGCAAGCAGAGAGTGATTGCACAGTAGGTACAGGTAGACGTTCAGCCTGGAACAGCAGTCTTAAGCGGTGCCAGGATCAAACTGGTTTGCGGGCATCGGTGCCTGGTGCACTGAAGGTATCGCGCAAGGGCAGGCGCGGTCGTTGGGTACGTTACAACTTCCTCCGTACCGAGTACCTGCTGTATAGTCCTGCTACAGCGGAAGGAAGGAAGCAGAGAGGTGGTGACGGCAGCGGCAGTCACGACTCTGGTTCTCGGTCACCCGCACGCTGTCACCCTGTTGCCGAGTTCCGTTTTTAGAAACTGCGACTGCGACTGCTACAGCACATTGGAGCCTGAACACACCCTCTCTTTTCCCTCTGCACGGTCAGACGGTGAAGGCTGCCGCGCAAATTATCAACCAGTTCAGTCGAACGGCACACCTTCGCCATCGCATGCGTAGCTCCTCGGGTGCGCCAGCGGTGGTCGAATGAGATCAGATCATGCTCCTTCTCAGTGCCACCTCACCTCAATGGTCGCGTCAGTGGGTGCGCGGCACTCCCTCCGCAGCCTTACGAAGATGACGATGTTAGTGTACAAGCACACATTAACGGACCGATCTCCGGATCCTCCTATTGTGTAGCCTCTGACCGAGCGGCAGGTTGCCTGCGCCTTGGCTGAACTCGACAGAGCCACAGTCCCACGGCGCCGATGCCGATGCCGCCGCGATGCAGACGGCATGGAGCACGCCACAACACCTAGCTGCCTCCGCATGCACGATACAGCAAGAAGCTGTCGTTCAACCACGCACCGAGGTTGGAAAAGGCACCTCTGGGCCCGTCCTGCTGGTCCAATCACGGTCGAGGTCTTGCTGGCCGTGCAGGACGCGGCAAGCGGCAAGCAGCAAGCCGCAGCCTGGAAGTCGCAGCAGCACACAGGCCACCTATCTTAACGTCTGCAGCCTGCACAGAGTGCGAGAGTGCCTGCTCGCCCATGCACGGCCTGCATCCTCAGCGGCGCGACCAGCCCGGGCTCCACGCCGGCCGACAGCGATCCGGGACACACCGGGAGGAGAGACATGCATCACGCGCTGGCGCTGGCCCTAGCGAGGGCGCCTCCACCACCAGCCACAGCCCGCCGAGAATTGCGAAGGTCAACAACTCATCAAGGCATCTTGCAAATAATGCCTATTCTCGTTGTCTTGCCTCGGCCGCGCATGCAAGTATGGAACTGCTGTGCGACCACACCTGCAAAACCAGGTGGCAGCTCGCCATCGATTTGTGGACTTTGCGCCGGCCCGGGGTGCAGCCTCCTCCGAGGAGTCGCTGCGCGTGAGCGGGTCCAGGCACCAAGTTCCCTTTCGGGAATGTGGCCCAGCGGCGCCGTTTTCCTGCCTCCGCATTCCCGGACGGTGAACCGCTTCGTCCCCTGCCTGCGCTACGACCGGATCGGGAGTTGCTGCACCGGGGGCCCTAGCTCATCAACTCTCCACCGACAGCTTTGGCAACTCAACTCCCGTTGCGAGCCTTTTGGAGTTGAGCTGCAGGTAACGCGACAAGGACTTGCCCGGAAGCTTGGTGGGAGGGTGAGCGCGCATCATCAGGGACACCGCGGTGCGCACCGCTGCGTGACATCCCGGACAAAACTCATGAGCTTGCCTCATGTTTCCTCTCGCCTGCTGGTAGTCATCGATTCGGGCGGGGCATCGCCACGGGCTTATCAGATCAACGCTCAGCTCGTGTTGAGACAAAAGCTTCATACGGGAATCTCACATCGCATCATAAACCTCGTCTGACGGGTCCTCGCCCTCAGCCCTTCTGCCGATCGCTTGTGCGTCCTTCCTGCTTGAGGCGGATCGCGCGAGACAGCGCGTAGTGCGCTCGGGGCAGGCTCGAGACTTGCCTCGGTCCACCGCGGCCCCAACTGCCTCTTTCTGACCTCTCGGCGGAGCTTCAACGTTTCGGCGAGACTCAGGAACCACCGCGATATCTCCAACCGTCATTTCGTTTCTCCCTCGTGCCAACGATGTGGGCCGACAACGAAAACGTTAACAATTGACACTTCTACGCAGTATGTACCTGTGGTATAACCATAATAACGGTTCTGATATTGGTCCGCCCCGGGGGGCGGGGAGGGACTGGAGGTGGACTGTGCTCCTCTCCGCCAACCGAGCCGAGCCGGGGTCCTTCGGTTTCGTCGTCAGTCAACCCCGGTGAGCGTAATCTTGTGAACCGAGTTTTTTCACCCCCTCCCTCCGCGAGTGAGGGGGGTTCCCTTCGTCGGTGCGTTTTCTTACCCAACGGTCTTCTAGAAAATTGCGGGTCGCGGACTGCCCGCCCACAGAGCTCTCGGAGGATTCTCGTGCTAATCAGATCCCCCTGTTCCCTCGGCCGAACAAAGTCGTCGAACCAGGATCTGTCGCTGCCGCGCTCACCATTGGACGGATGAGGGAGGTCGAAGATGCGGGCCTTGCCCACCGTCCGCTCTCCCCCCCTCTGATCGCTTGGCTGGGCGAGACAGACGCGGCATCCCCTCTTTGCAGCACCCGCTCGCTCCAGAACCCCCATCGCAAACCCCACCGCTGCTGGTCGCGGTGCCATTCCCCATCCAGCCCGCGCCGTGCTGTTCCGGAGGGCCCTGCTGCTGCTGCCGATGCTGCGGTCTCTTCCCGCTCGGCAGACGAAGGGGGAGTTAGGGGCACACGCCAGCCCACGATCCCTCCTGGGCTCTCATGCTTCTGCACTGCACGTCACGGACGTACTGATACCTAACTCCGCCCCTCTTTCCACGGCATGCCTCCATCTCTGCTTGGCTGGCGAGTGCTGGGCAAGCGGGCGCCTCGGTTAGTGTAAGCTCCCAATGCTGTCCGGTAGCAGAATCCGGGATGTCGTCCGGTGTCGAGATGAAAAGCAGATTGCGGTACGGTCTTAGCTCCAAGAGCCTCTCCGTCAACCGAGAAGCGCCTGGCGATAGCAGTAAATGCTATGGGAGAGGGTGCTTGTGGGCGTGCAAGTCGCATCCATGTCTTGTCTGAAGGGGACGAAGGGGGACGAACCCTGGCCAGGTTCGCCAGACATCTTGCCCCATCTCGACTAGCAAGGGCCTCCGGGAATGCCTGCCAGATCGGCCCCGTTGCTCAACCTCCTTCCCTGTATGGTTGGAGCGGTTCTGCACCAGCCCTGCACGCCGTGTTGAACAATTCCTGAGAAGTCCACCCTTGACCCTCGCCTCTGAGCCCCTGCCGCACCCCCGGGGGCCCAGTGCCGAACCCTCTCATAAAACGGCACACGGTCCAGCGCCTCAATGGTATTGGCTTACACATACAAGTACATACACGCTGCCCTGCAACCCGGTTGTGACCTGCTGTCCGACCTTCACCACCATATCACTTCTGTCTCGCTCGGCGGCGCCAGACCGAAAAGCTACCATCTTTTACCTGTGGAACAGGTCCCCTTCGCCGCCTCTTCCTCGTCTCTTGTTCACGGATCCGACTTGGCTAGCTGGGCGCCATCAGCACATTGTCCTCGCCGACGACCGCAGGAGAGAAAGGAGGAGACGGGCAGGCCTCGTCGGGGTGTAATCTGTAGTTTGGTCGCGGCTATCGTGTGGCGAAAACTGTCAGCTGCCCCCGGGGGACACGGCATGTTCCCATGTCAGCCACGGCGACTTACACGATGGCAGAGCTGAGGGCTGAGACGCAACACGGCAGCCTGTGGTCCGGCTATGGCAACCCAGTGCAGATGACCGGCCGGTTTAACCCCCAGGACCCGTCAGTATCAGTGCCGCCGCCGACAGCATCCCATCTCGTCCGCCCAAGGAGTCACACGATGGACTACCCGCAGTACCAGCCGGGCCGGCCCGGCCAGGAGGAGCCGGAGCCGTACGACAGGTACGGCCACGCGTCCATGAGCATTCCCGGCATCAACAGCCTGAAGCGGCCGTACTCGCAAGTGGACCAGGCACCGTACACCGAGATGGTGCAGGACCTACGGGACGACTACAAGCCGCCTAACCACGACCAGAAGCTCCTGTCGTTCAAGAAGGCCGGCGACAAGCACACTATCGTCGACGCCAAAGGCCGCATTCACGAGATGGAGATCGACGCGCAGCTCCACGGCATGTTCTTCCTCTCCGAGTTTCCTTCGGGGGCGGGCGACGGCAGCGTTCTCAATGCCGAATTGACGTGCTACCGCCGCAATCTGTTCCAAATAAGCGGCAGCCTCTGCTTCCCACAGATTCCGCTGTCCGTGCTGCTTGAGTCTGGCGAGACCAGTCAGATCAAGAACATGGAGGTCAGCATATCGGCCATTGAGTCCGTCGACGGCCACCCGGTGCGCCTCATCGTGATCCCCTGGAAGACGCCGCCGCCCAATTCCCCCGAGGTCAACCAGGCGCCCGACCAGGAGCCGCCCACTTTGCCCCTGATTCCGCCTTCGGAGGAGGAGGAGGAGACCGGGGGCGACCACTACGCCATCTACCCGATTGGATGGAGGCGGTTGCAGTTCAGGATGTGAGTAATTGTGACGGCGTTGGTTTCGCAACAACTCAGCGAGAAATTGCTGCTAACCCGACGCCAGAGCGACGGCCAACAATGGGCGGAGAAAGGAGCTTCAGCAGCACTTCGTGCTGCACCTCAAGCTGCACGGGACGCTGGCTAACGGGCAGAAGCTGGTGCTCTCGGAGCTAACGACGGCACCGATCGTCGTGCGCGGGAGGAGTCCGCGGAACTTTCAGGCGAGGAAGGAGATCCCGCTGCTGGGCTCAAGCGCGGGATCGCGAGGTCAGACGTTGGTCGAGACAGGCCACGGCATCGTCGCGCAGGCCGTCATTCTCAACAAGCCACCATACGACTCGCGGCCGCGCCTGTCGAGCCTGGACGTGCCCCGGTCGGCCTTCACATTTACTGCTCCGAAGCAAATGCCGCAGAGTCCCATGCAAATGCGGTCCAAGTAAGTTGCCACTCCTGAAGCTCATCCTCAATGACATGTCCGGCGCAGCTACGAGAAAGCCGAGGACTTGACGGATGAGAAGTGATGGCAGTCGACTAACCCCGGGGCACAGCTCGTACCCAACAACATGGAACTCCGCTCCGCAAGTTTCGATGCCGCACACGCCCACGTCAGCCACCTACCCGACCTCCAGCATGCCGCCAGATCCTTACCCGAAGATGCCTCTGTCCGGCGCACCGGCATTCTCCACCGAGCCGCAGGAGATGCCTCTGCAACCGACCTCGATGCCGGCCGTGCAGCTTCCCCTGACCGCGGCAGCCCACAACCCCCACCACGCGCAACACCATCACCCCCACCACGCGCAACACCACCACCAACAACCTCCTCCACCACCCATCCGCACCCAGTACGCCACCTACGCCTCCGCCCCGCCGCATCACCTCTCCCTGCCCGCCACAGCCGGCAGCGCAGCCAGCGCGCCAACCGCGGGGTCCCCTGACACGGCCTCGCTGGCCGTGCCGCGCTATATCGGCGACACGAACCCGCGCCCGTCCAAGTCCCCGCGGCACGCCAGCCACCAGTCCGTCGCGTCCTCCATTTCCAACGAGACCGCCTCGGGCGAGTACCGCTACGGGCCGCCGACCGGCGGCGGCGGCGGCGGGCACACGCTGCCTTCGCCCCACCAACAGCAGCAGCAGCTCGGCGAGCAGCACCCGTCGCTGCCGCCGCCTCACGGGCTCATGCAGGGCCAGGGCGCGGGCGCGTCATACGCGGATCACCATGCTGGCGGCGCTCCTGGTGGGAATGGGAGTGGGAATGGCAGCGGTGCGGCCGCGCCGCCGAGGGAGTACTATCCGCCCTCTGCGGCGGCCGCGCAGGGCGGGTGGGCCGGTGAAACTGGTGGCGCGCCGGGCGCGGACCGGCCGTATGGATACCCCGCTGCTGGTGCTGCGGGGGGTGCCGCCGGTGTGAAGGCGGAGGCGCAGGGCGGTCCCGCGGGGCAAGGTGCGCAAGGCGGGTATGGGTATGCGTGGAACACGGCGTGATGTGATGAGGCGGCTGGTTAGGAGATTTGCCTGACCCTACAACGGCTGACACGAGCGACGACGAGAGGCTCGAACCGATTGCGACGCGAGCGGCAGTCTGATCACTTGATCCGATGGGATCTTACCCGAATATCAAGCAGCGACCTGGGGATAATGTGAAGTGGGAGGAAGGAGGTGGATTGGGAAACACGACACGATGGTGGACAACAGAGGATTGTGTATGCTGCGGCTTATTGTGAAATGGTGCGGTTATGTGCTTCAAAACGCGTGTCGTTGTCAAGCTGCTTGGCTTGGATGGGCTTTCGGTGTTTGTCCGGCTCCTGTTTCCATTCGCATGGCTTGGGGATGGCCGGTTGGGGAGGAAGATTGTTTGAGTTTCCTTGTCTTGTGCGACGTCTTCCCCCGATCTGTTGTTGGTCTCTTCACTCCCCCCCTTTTTTCTCCGATCGCATGTGATGTTTACGATACACTTCATGGGGAGCAAGCGGCAGTTGCTTGGATTGATACCACACCCTGTTACGTTATCCTTCTCTGTCTTACCGAGTACATACAAATATTTCTCTTTGGCTTTGATCGTTACTACCTAGGTACGCTACATTACGATTGATGAGATTGCCTGGGGGTTCTCTTCTCCCGCCTCTTGTACTTGTAGAGGCGACTGCCATGTACCCTTCGCTTACACAGGCATTGTACATAACCTGGATGCCAACTATTGCTCGTGTGGATGTTCATATCGACATGGCTCAAAGACCAGTTTCAGAACCGGGGATTTGGTGGCCCTGGCTGCAGTACGCCATGTTTCGATTACAGCGAAACATGGATCTTCAACAAAGCACGAATCGGTCTATTTTTGTCGATACAGGAGGCACTCCACTGCCACGATACTTATATACTCTGTACATAATAGGAGAGCACTTAAAGTCCGCATTGCCGAGTTCCGGTTCTATTGCGCCCCTGTGTATAAGACGGTCAAGAAACGCTTGGTTTCACAGGAAATTGCGACGGCCAAGCTGCTCCTGGGCTTCTGAAGGCACTCAAGAACGGATGGTGGCCCGATAACCCACACTCTGGGACGCACTTGTAACCTCATTGAGATGCATCACGGTCCTTGCATTGGTCAAATCTCGGCTCCGTACCGTGTAGGACGCAGACTGCCCAGGCATACGCAGAACGGATGCAGACCGCATTCTCACATTTCCGATCCAGCCTTCACCGCTCCTCCGGGTCGCAGGATACTAACGGCGTATCCTGGGCAAAGCAGCTGCCTGCCATGTCGTGGCTACGATCCGTTGAAAACTTGACCTTCCTCGATGGATGGGACTGACACTGAAGCAGGCTGTGAGGACGGCAGGCACTTCGACCGAATTGGCGGTCCTTCCTTCTGACTTACCTCGTCAAGCACCGTCAGGCTCTCCCGCCTGATTTGTCTCGTCGACGTAACCTGGTGATAGAATCTCGACAGCTTGTACCTTGAGCCCGACAGTGCAGATTTTGTCCATCCGATTTGGGGGGAACGGCTCTTTTCCGTCGACGCCCCAGGTGAAACCAGGCTCGCCTGGGCGTATTGCCACCCATGAATCCACAAGGCCGTTGTCCTGAACGAGCGTCTCGTCAGAGGGAAGCACTGAGTTGAAATCACCCGCCACGACGCCCCGGCCAGCGCTGCGTAACAGGGCAGCAGCAATGGAGACCTGTTGAGGCCGGAGGATGGGTTGAATCGGGAGAGAGTCCAGATGGACGTTTACTAGACGAAGGCGGACGCTGGACTCGCCCGACACCGATGGGGCAAATACGTCGCAACAGAGCGCGTCCCGCCCGAAGCGGCATGGATACTGGGTTCTCCAAATCGGACCCAGGTTTGGGCTCTGGAAGCGCGCCTTGGAGAAGAGAGTGACGGTTGTGAATGACTGCCCCGCAGGGAGAATGCCGCTGGCGTCGCTTAGCAGCCAGCCTCGGCGAATCTCGGGGTCGTCCAGGAGGGTCAAGAAGGCGTCGCGACAGAGCTCATGAAAGAAGATGATGTCGACGGCCGGAGACACGGAGAAGGTGTGTGAGAAGATGGCAGCGAGACGCTGACGCGGGCAAGATGACGAGTAGTCGACGTTCTAGGTCACAAGCGTGTATGACGGCCGTCTGTTGGCTTCTTGCCCATCTGTATCGCTGGTGGAGTTGACCATTCCCCTGGCCGTTTCCACGGCGCGCCATCGCCTGCCCGCTTCATCAAATTCGTGCCATGATTGAAAGGTTGCATTAACGCCAGTGGGGAGAGGCGCATCATGCCACCACGAGAGAACTTGCGTGCGGAGGCGTGAGATGAAGGCCATGGTGAAGGCGGCTGCCTGCTCCTGCGGGATGGATGCCAATGTGCTTAAGTTGTGGGCGCTAAAGTTCCCGCGTGGTGTTTTTGGTCTTTTGAGGAATCGGGGGTTGATGCGAGGGTTAGGGTGTCGTTGTAGAGCATCCCTTCTCCCCTGCAAGGCCGTGCGCACCTGGCGATCACCTGGCGGAAAACGGGAGTGGTCTGTCTGTCTTTCACGAAGCTCACATGACGGGAGTATTCACACACACATCAGGCGACCAACTGGCCAAAGACGCGACCTCTCCGACCACCTCAACCAACATTCTCAATTTCTTCACTGCACAGCATGTTTGAAGTCCCAGACGCCAAGCGGTGAGCTCATCTCGTCATACCCGGCGCACGCCACACTGACAGGCAGTTGCAGAGTGCGTAGGGAGGAGCTGTACGACTCGACTTCAGACCGGCACTCCAGCCCGGAAAGGGACGATGCAGAGGATGCAGAGCTGCGGGCCAAGCTCAATGCCCGGCTATCAAATTTACTCTCGCTGGACCTGCCAACGGCCCCAGCACCCCCAGCCCCATCAAAACCTCTACCAGATGCAACCGATGGGCCTCATGCCGAAGGAGGGGAAAGTCAAGCTGAAGCCGACCCAGAAGAGGCAGAGTTTTCGTTCCGTCTCTTCTCTACATCAGATGCCGCCCAGAAAGTGGTACTCGCCGAGGAAGAGGACGCAAAGTACGACGGGCCAGCCATTTCGCAGCGGCCGCTGTCGCACTACATTCGTGGCGAGCTGTCGCTACGCGAGCGCGAGCAGTTTTGCTATGCCGCCGTGACGGGAGATGACGTGTTCGACCGGGCGCGGCAGCGCGCTTGGGGGCTGGAGGTGCCGTGGCGCGTCACCAAGCTCACGGTCACAGTTCGGGGCGGCGGGAAGGGAATCACTGTGGTGACAGACGGGCTGCAACGGCAGGCTGGGCAAGGGTCCGGGGAGTCTGAGACGGCAGCAACGAAACGGAAGAAGACGCGGCCGGGGAAGAAGAGCAGAATTGTGCAGCGGAAGAGGGAGAAGGCGAAGAAAGTGGCGACGGCGGTGCTAGAGAAGCAGAAGACGAGCAAGGAGGAGCACCTGCGCGAAAAGAAAAAGCGGCTGAACAGGGAAAAGAAGCTCAAGAGGAGGCAGAAGGAGAAGGAGAAGAAGCTGGCGGCGAAGGGTGCCGCAGGAGACGGGGAAGGGGTAGAGCTGTCGGAGTCGGAAGGGGACAGTGACGGGGAGGAATAGAGTTGGACGAAGTGTTGGGGCATGGTTGAACAGGGACGATTGTTGGTTCGTTGCGTTCTTTGAACGAGTTGCTGAGAGCCTGGAGCGTTGTTGTCGGTGAGGGCTGCCGGGGCGCCTTTACAATCCGTACATCATAAACCTGAACGGACGGAAGTTGCACCGACATCTTGGCCGCTTGCCCTCCCTTAGAAATGGATGTTTGAAACACCACTTCTAACCGTGTCTGTTTTCTTACCTCGCAGAACTTGAAGTCCACGTTGACTTTCATTGTGCCTTCAATTTATCGACGCTTAGCTTCTCTGCACCTCCCAACTCCTTCCCACAATTGCATCTCTGTCACACGGTATATAGGCTACCACATTGTCTCTGCGGGCAAGGACGTCTGTTTTTGTAGTATGACAATCTCAAACCCAGCGACTCTCAAGTCTGGCAAGCACGCACGGGCCAACAGGCGACTCTGGGCCACGCTGGGTTAGGTGTGTGCTTGGCGCCAGACCCTTGTAACACATCCCGCCTGGCGCCCAGCGGATGTTTCCACTTTCCACTGACTTTCCGCTGCTCATTGCCGCCAAGAGCGGTCCATGTCCCCGTCGTCGTCAAACACCATGGACGCGCTGTGGACGTCACGCGCCTCTGGGGACGGCGACGCCGCCGAGGCAGCAGGAGAGCTGTCGTCCACAGACGCTCCAACGGACGAATCTACGGCACCCGTGGTTGAAGAAAGCAGCGAGTCGACCGCCCACTCCTCGTCATCCGCCTCTGACGACATCCAGCAGGCCAAGCGGCCCCTCCTCCAGCGTAACCAGCAGCCCTCAGCCCCGGCGACCCCAGCGGCCCCCTCCGGTCCGGCACCCCCGATCCCACTCCCACAGCTTCACACCGACACCACCGACGAACCTATCTCCACGGACAGCAACAATGCCAACGTCACCGAGAGCCCTGCGGTCGGTGGGCCGTCCCACGCGCAGCAGGGACAGCCCCCGCAAGCACCATCCCAATCCCAACAACCGCTACAGCAGCAACAATCACAACAACCTCCGCCGCCGCAAGACTCCCTCTCCCTCGCCCAGCTGCGCCGCATCGTCGCCGAGTTCCCGCGCGCCGCCGAGCCCGCCGCCTACGACTACGTCTACGCCGACACGGCCCCGCTCGACGAGGAGATCGACGAGTGGTTCATGTACAACTTCTGGCAGTGGGTGCGCCTCAACGCCGCCAACCGCGCCTTCCATTCTGCATGGGCCCGGTTCGATCCCCTCTCCCCTTCCTTTTCTTCGCAGTCGGCGTCACCTCCGCCGTCGTCGTTTGAGGGGGCAGCAGCGCAGCAGGGTCTGAGCTGGGAGGATGCGGGGTTGGAGCACCGGCGGGGGTTTGTGCGGCGGTTGTTGGAGGGGCTGGGTAGTGCGGATAAAATTGCGCGGGCGGAAGCGGTGGGAGCGCTGGTGTACCTTGTGCTGGGGCGGTGGACAGAGACGGTTAAGGGTGCGGGTGTGTTGGGGCCGGCTGTGCTGGAGGGCAAGGCGAGGTCGGCGGCCACGCCGGTGCAGTTGGAGGCGATGAGGGACGGAGTGCGGTTGGTGGCGGACTGCGGCGGAGTGGAGGTTGTCTGGGAGGCGCTGAAGGGGGTGTTTGAGCTGTTCTGGTGGGTTGTCGTCATCCAGTGGGAGTTTGGTGAGGGGAGAGTGCTGACCGACGCAGGGCTGATGAGCTCCCCCCGAACGTACAGATGGCCGCTGAGGAGCTTATACACCTGATGACCATCATCTACATGGCCATTCAGGAGGCTCTCGATGACCCGGAAGGCATGGCAGAGGTCCGGCATAGACTTCGTAAGTGTTGGCTTCTAACCACGTGGACCGCGGTTGGCTGACCTTAACAGTCGCCCTGAACCCGGGCTTGGTTACATTCATGCTCAAAGTTGCTACAAAGCTGCGGTGGGATGAGACGGGCATCCTTCCACAAACCCAGGTACGGTTCGCGGCATGTTCGGAAGCAGCAGGATTACTGACAGCCGCAGATATTACTCCTATTCTGGAAGTCCATTCTGCTCGTGTTCGGCGGCTCCCAGGAGATTGCCGAAACGAAGGAGGCAACAAGCGAGCTCAAGGGCTGCGAAGACAAGGAGACTATCACGGCGTCTCCTCTGGACTACCACGTCTTTCGCCAGGAGATCACATCGAAATACCCCGCCTACGTCCCACCCCAGCCGCTCCTGCCCATGGAAGCGGATCAGACCTCGATACTCCCACCACTCCCAAATCACCCAACAAGAAGTACTGGCTCTAACGGAGTCCTTCCCAACCAACCTGGCCACAGCGGCGGCGCCTCTATTCTACACCAGCCCGTGCACATTGCTACACCGGCCCCATCACCGCCGCCTAGCCCCGGTGTTGGTGGCAAGGCGGCCAAGAAGCAAAATTATCAGACGAACCAGAACTTTCCTTTCATGTACCCGCCCCTCGATGCTACCAGCAACAGCGCGGGCGGCAAGGGAGGCGCCGGGCTCCAGGACCTGCTGGTAGGCAGGAAATGGGAAGGCAGCGATGTCCCGGCTTCGATTCTGGAGGCGGGAGAGCTCTTCTCTAAACGAGTGCGTATGACGCGCGCCACCCGCCAGCTGTGGGATGAGCGGGAAGAGTTCCTCAAGTTTGAGCGCGGCTACGAGGCTGACGAAGACATTCTTTACGAGCTTGACCTGTCGTCGCTGACGCTGGAAGAGAAAGAGGAGCTGGGGCTCAACAAGTCGGCAGATGACCAGCCCCTGAAGCCACCCACGGAAGGGGTAGACTACGGGCCTAGAGGCGTTGACCGGCTGATCAAAGAACGACTGGATGCCGTGGAGGACTTCTACGTATGTCTGCCGTTTGGCGTTGGCTGAGAAACTTGTTATCTAACACTCGTGCAGAAAGAAGCCCTCCCGCATATGCAGTCTCTGGTCATCGTGCTCCTGAAGCAGATTATGGCCATCGCCAGCAATCTGGTCTCGCCGGGAACCGCAAATGGCCCACAAGGTCCTCCCAACGCCCGCGCCAATGGCGGACAGCAGAACGTACCGAACGGCATCAACGGAGCTGCGAAGGGGGACCCTTCTTCCCCACTCGACGCCGACGTGGATGAGCTGCGGAGTAGGGAGATTGCCGCCAAGGCTGTGACGGGCATCCTGATTCTGTTGCTGAAGTGGCTGAAGCTGTCCCATGTTCTCAAGTTTGAGTATCTCACCCAGCTTCTCCTCGACTCGAACTATCTTCCATTGGCACTTAAGATATTCGCCATGTATGACGTTCAACAGGTCGTTGAGAGCAGGACGGACCGGCTTGAGCACAGGTGAGCCATGCAGTTGTTCAAGTCCGCGCTTTTCGGTATGCTGATTCACACAAGCTTCTTCTACTTCTGCGGCTCCCGCGCAGGCGTTATCCCTCCGCAACACAGCATCCCCAACCCAACGGCAACAGAGTTCGAAGACGTCAGCGACGACGATGCTGCCCCGCCACCTATCAAGCGGCGCCGCTCACCCGCGAATGGCCCTTCCGAGCCCGACACCGGCCTTTCCACAGCCGTCGCCACCACCTCCTCATCCCTAACCGACCAACCGGCCCCAACCATCACCGAACAATTACAACAACAACTTCCATTACCCCAGCCGCCACAACCACCACAACAGCCCCCGGTCCGCCCCGAAGTCGACGAGCTAGGCTGCCCGCTCGCGCCACTCCCCGACGAGCCCATCACCGACTTCTCGCGACGTAACTTCTTCTCGCTCATCAACTACCTGCGCATCATGCAAAAAGTCTGCAAGCGCCGCGCCCACCGCAACCTGCTGATGGTGCAGTACAAGTCGTCCAACATCCTGCGCAAGGCGCTGCGCGTGCCGCAGCACGAGCTGCGCCTCTACACGCTCAAGCTGTTCAAGAACCAGGTGCCCTACTGCGGCCGCAAGTGGCGCCAGTCCAACATGCGCGTCATCACCGCCGTCTACCTGCACTGCCGCCCGGAGCTGCGGGACGGCTGGCTCGCCGGCGCGGACGTCGATGCCGAGGTCGAGGAGGCGCTGCCGCTGGAGCAGGCGCTGCGCAGCCTGACGCATTGGTTCAACCTGCGCAGGTATCCGGAGCGCATGGCGGCTGATGCGGGCGGCGGGCTCGCCGTGGTCAAGCAGGCGATGCGTGAGGAGCATGATTTCTTCGCGAGGGAGCTGGAGAAGGCGGATCTGAGCTGGCTGGTGGAGCAGCAGATGGGTGAGGAGGCTGCGGGTGGTGGGGAGGGAGGAATGATGGGGTGGGAGCAGGAGGGTTGGGGTTGATATGGGCTGCTGATCGGTGATGAAGGGTTGGTTGGTTGTTGTGTTGAGTGTAGTCTACTGTTGTTGGCTCGTTGCAGGAAGGGGGTGAAGGTAGCGCTGCTTTGCTGCTTCGTACAGTTTGCGTAGCCCAGGCGATGCTTTGCCTTTGAATAAGATCATCCACGAACGGGATGAATTATCTAACGCAGTATGACAGGGCGCGTGCTTCACTGTAAAAGTTGTGCATGAAAGGTGACATGACCTTCATTTATTGCTTCATATATCCTCATAACCCATGTCATGCCCTCTCCATCTGGTGCTTCTCGCGAGGAGGGCGCAGCTCCCATAGGGAGAGCGCCTGTGCCAATGAAGGGTATGTCCGTCTCAAGTCGTGGGCCCTCCCTCGGTAGCAACCAGGTTGTCTCCCTGCTCCTCCCTATTCGTGAAAAGTCCAAGCGTATACTCTGTGTACATGGAGATCCTATTCCCACAGACAAGAACTCTCCAGAAACAAAAATATGTGTAGAAGTATGATGGAAAAAAGCACCATGACAAACGCCTCTGTGGGATGCTTAGCAGCAGCGACGCCGTCATGATGCATACAAACGAAGTGAAGCATGCCGCCCTTCCAAAGGACAGACAAGTAAGAAAGTCAAAAGAAAAGAAAAGTGTGCCGCCTTCCGAGACAGACAGATAGACAGACATGATTCCCAACAACGCCATGCCGATAAGAGCAATGAAAAGCCCAGTGGCCGTGTGCACTGGTGCACGGAAAGAAGCAGGGTATTTTCCGCTAGCGGTAAACCGTATCGAGCGGTTCTCTATCAGATAGCCCACCCAACACCCGAAAATGCTTTTGCAAACCAAGCCGCACTGTTGTTACTGCCGCCCAGCTGGCTTAGATCCAAGCACCCTTCGCGTCGGTCGCCGGGGGCGTTGTCTCCCCTGTAGCACGGCGCCGAGGCGGGCTGCGGGGAGGAGCACCGTTGGCCGACTTGGGCACCGGAACGCTGAAGCCGACACCCTTTGGACTAGGGAGCTTGACCTTGGTCGGGGTGTTTGGACTGTAGACGCTGGGGCTCAGTGTAATCTCCTCCTGCGGCGGCTCGACTTTGGCAATTTGGCTGTTGATCCTCGGCACGGGTGGCAGAGTCTTCATCTTCGCGTCCTTGACTGGATCGCGCCTCGGGCTCTCAATCAGCTCCTCCAAAGGCAAAACAGCAGTGGTGGCAGAAGCCTCCACGGCGCCAACTCGTTTGAAACCCTCCGTGCCAGCCACCTTGACTATATTGGGGCAACCAAGGACCTGATCGACGCTGTCGGCTGTTGCAGTATTATCCCGCGCCAGCGGAGGAATGTCGTCGACAGAAGAAAGGCGAATACCAATCTGAACGGTCGCCGTAGACACCAGGGATGAGTCTCTCCGGTGCCGCATGTTTGCGAGGTTGGCCATCGACGGCGGTGGTTTTAGGGCGTCGGAAGGCGAATAGGTAGTTGCCGGTAAAAGCAACATAGATGCTTTTGAGGCGACGGTGTTCCTCGGAAACAGAGAATAAGAGCGTTTGCGCAGGTGGTTTGCTGCCGGCCGCGGAGGAACGCGCGCAGGTTCTGGTGCTTTGGGCATAAAGGTCGATGCCACAGCGGAAACAATCCTGTTGGAGCGAACCGACTCGGGGCTCTTTCGGCCATTACGCGGGGAGCTTGACCGCGTGCTCTTGCCGTCCAATGCCTCCTCCTCTTTGTCGATACTGAGGAGCGTCGCTCCGCTATCAACACGGCGCAGGCTCTGCGGGCCTGCTACCGAGTTGGTCGTGCGCCCATTGAAGCCATCGTCATCTTCGTCGTCGTCCGCATCATAATGCCTGTCTTTGTACAGCGCTCTCCTGTTCTCGTACTCGCCGGCCTTGTCCCTAGGCCCGATGGTGGACACGGTGTTTGACTTGAGGAACAGGTAAAGACCTCCGGTCATCAAACCAGAGACATTGACAACGACCGCGGCGATCATGCCCAATGTGAGCACATTGAAGCCTTGTCCTCGTCCGTCATCCGAGCGGGGCACCAGGAAACCCTGAACGAAGAAAAATGGGATCATGAACCCCTATAAACGGTCAGCATCCAAGCAATCACGGTGCAATGGGACCCGGGCGTCATACGTTGGAGATGGTGGCAAGCACCATGTAGTAAACCATGCGAGAGGCAGCAACCCGCGCCGTAACCTCGATCTTGATGCTGCGATGCAGCCTGACGAAGATGATCACGCTGCAAATCAAAGTGACGGTGACAATGGCGACGAGGAGACCAAAGCAAACGACCGAGTAGTGTGCGACAAACCAAAAGAGGGAAGACAGGCAGAAGTCTGGTGACCGGTCGAAGTCGGCCACGAGGAAATTGGCGAGGGCCAGCATGCCGATGATAGACAGGCAGACCGACACGTTGAATTTCCTCCTGGGGGCGAACGGCTGCTTCCGTAGAGCCCGGATGGCCATCTCGACGCCGAACACCAGCTGCGTGTAGGGGACGATGAAGACGGCTTCGATGGTGTCAGCAAGCGTTCCCCAAAAACAACGTGGTTTGCTTGTATGCCTCAGCGACCTACCAGGCAGCATAAGTTCGGCCAGCCATGTGCAACCAAGACCAAAGATACCATCCAAGCCGGTAGACTGCGCGCCAGCAAAGATAAAGCTCTGAATGAAGATGCCGACAGAAAGCACGAGCGGGAAGACCTCCGTCTCGGTGACGAAGCTGAAGCCGTTGCGTCTGATGCTGATGAGCGGCGGCCCAGGGCCAGGCAACAAGGCTTCCAGGGGTCCTTACCTGAACTTGAAGCTCCTATCGTTCCGTCTCCTCCTGAAGTACGCCTCGCACATGATCCCCACGGCAGTGGCGAAGGCGGCTATGATGTTGAGGGAGGCCAGAACGATGGTTGACGTCCTGATCGATCGCACGGCGTTCCATCTCAACTGGTTGATGAACAACTGCGAGTTGTCGGTTCCGTTGGTGTTGGTGGCCGACTGGTAAAGGTCGCCAGCCCTCGACTTGTTGAAGTGGCCCGCCAACATCCACCTCGTGTCGTCCCGCGACTCCAACCACCCGGCGCCCCCCTCGACCCCAGTGTATGGTGGTGACATTGGGCTGTATCGGCGTGCAACCGCGAGGTTGACAATGGCGATGAAGCCGTCCGTCGGTCTCGCTCGTCCGTCGTCAAGTCATCTAAGCCCGCGTCGTCGACTCCTTGCGTACAGGTCGTGTGGTGGTAGGCGAGTTCGAGGTGAGGTGTGGTGAGGTGTGAAGGATGGAGGATAAGACGGACGAGACACAGATTGTAATGCTATCGTCCCAAGCAGCCCGCCCATGTCCGGCAGGGGTGGGCACACTCGAGCACACAACACCACGGACCAGACGAAACAGCGCCCGAGCAACGCAGCTCTGGGTGGTCGGCCTGCCGCTGTGGGATAGCAGCAGGGGCCAGGGACAGTACCAAGTAGCGTGGAGGGCGAGAAGCACGCACCCTCACCAACCCCCGGACCCAGGCCGTGTGGGGTTTCTTCCAGAGGGAGCCGGGTGCTGGTGCCGACAACGGTGCATGAAGCTTGAGACGGGGTGCACAGGAGAGTCTCGCCGCCGCCGCCGCCAGAGAAGACGGGATGGGACGGGACGGTTCCTGGAACAGGCAAACAGTGCCGGCGAGACCGGGGTCAGGGCTTCACCGGCGCACCACAGACCACTGGCTCACGGGGCAGCATCTGATGCGTGGCGCACCAAGGTGTGGTGGTGAGATGGAAGATTGCCAGAAGCTGACTGGATGGGAAGCCACCTCGGCTTGAGCAGAGCAGAGCAGTACTGACAATACTGGCGGATGCCTGTCTCGGTCATCGAGAACACCAGGCAGGTAGTCGACTCCGACTACCAACTGCTGCGAAGTACGTCGCAGCTCTGGGTCGAACGACGAGACCATCGACTCTAGGAGGGACGCGCAGTGACCAACGCGGGAGTGGATGCCCAAGTCGGGTAGGTTTACCGAGGCCGCTTTGCAGCACTGGCAGTCTGCAGTCTGGATGCAGCACCCGGTGCTTGGCGGTGCCACTTCGCTGTGTGCAGGGGAGAAAAAGCACGGCTCGAGGACATCGTGATGTTTCTGGGATCCGCTGGAAAGAACTGGTTCCGGCTTCAGGCAGCGCGCGGTGCGGGGCAGCCATTGGCCCCAGGCAGTGCAAGGCATGAAGTTGCAATCGTCGCCGTTGTGAGGCAGTCTTGTGACAGCCCCACGTTTCGTCTCCTAGCCGGAAACCGCTGCTTGGCTCGAGCTCCCTGTGGGGCCGACCTAGCTTAGGAGCTGTCCAAGGGACTACCCTTGCTGCAGATCAAACCGACGAACTTCATCCTCAGTTCGACTCAGCTCACTCCCTCCCGCTTCACTTGGTAGGTGACGGCTACCGTTTGCCGTTGCATTCTTTGATGGCGGCAAGTGTGCCTACTGTCTTTTTCAGGTTGGCTGTTGTGCACACAATAAGCTTGTCGACTCTCTGTCGTGTGGTTGGGTTGGTCAGGCCAGGCTACAGTATTTTTATTTGATAGACACGAGCAGGACCAGCTGCTTCAGAACCCTGATTTTGAGCGTCACCGCCCGCAACGCCACGGGGCACTTCTACTGCCTCAGACACCGAAGAGCCACGTCCAAGTCACGGACTTACTTCCCTACTTTGTGAGGGCTGCGCAGGAACTGAGCATTTGGAATGTAGAACAGGACATGGACATGCTGCTTGCTTGGTACGCGACAGTGCACCTCCGGTTCGCCTTGCGCTCGCGATCTCAACCTCGAGTCTGTCCCGGTCCTCGCCACCAGTTACCCGTCCGTCTGCTCCCGTGGGCCGCAGCAAGATCTCCAATCTTGGGCGGACTAGTGCACTTGGCACTTCCATGTACGAGTGCTATGTAGGTGAAATTTGTAATTCCCCTCAAAAAAACATTCGAGCGCTCAGCTCGTCTCTGGCCTGTGCCCTTGGACTTCCGCTTGGCAGAGCAAGGGGATGTTGCACGGAAACACTTGCTCAACGCTCAGGGACCAGTCACATTTGTTTCTTGATCACGACTACCCTGAGCTACCCTCGTCTTGGTCTGGGCTTGTGTTCCAGAGTCTCGGGAGGTCCACTTCCCTTGGCCCCGCGGACAAGGGATGCGGGTGGCCCGAGAGCTTTGTTTCGACTTTTGTAGTTTCCTAGTTCACAAAGTAAGGCAGTGTGCAGTGCGTGATACATGCTTTTGCTGCTGTCAATGGCCGGACACTCGACATGTCACAGCCAGAATACCACCATCGCAGCCATACTCTACCGCGCCACCCAGTTTTGTCTTGCAAATTAAATTACCAGCTCGATCTCTCGCAAGCCATGCTTCCTCAGTCAACACGCCTCGCAGCAACCCAACCTGCAGTTGCGGAACCTCGGAGAATACGAGTCGCACTAACACGGGCGATGACAGCGGCACGGTATTAGCAGCAGTGCCGAACCACGGCTCGGATGTGAACAAAGTTACGGGCCCGCCGCTACCTCCTACCCGCGGCTTCCACTCCTTGATTCGGACAGGCCCGAGCTTCAGGACGCAGCCACGAACCTGGAAGCTGATCATCCCGAGATGGCGCGGGGTCCAGGAGCAAAGCCGTGGTTCCAGGCGCCAGGCGGCCTCTGCTCGCCGGCCCCGGTCCAGGGTGCAGCTCCCACCACGCGTCCCGGGACACACAGCTTATACACAGTAGACAAGTTCATTATTTGCAATAGTACACATGCATGTGGCTTGAACCCTGTGTACGCATTGCTTCACCAGTCCTTGATGTGCCCACCGTGACTTTTGAAGTCGATGTACATGGCGGCACCTTTCGGCTGGGACTGCACTAGATGTCGATCCGGAACCCAAGTGGCCGCTCTAACATCCTCCACCGCAATAGAAGAACTTCGGCGATATCCACCACTCAGTGACCACTAGAATGCGAGGGGCCATGACGGCCCGTCGCGCTCAGCCATGGCCACCATCATTTCGCCTTCTTCTCCCCCAGTGCCGTCGCCCGCACCCTGAAGGCATCGAAAACGTCGTCTGCCGCAACATAGATCGCATAGAACGGAATCACAACCCACAGCCCGTTGAAAAAGATCAAGAAGACCCACTTGTACATGAAGTTGCTCGTATCGAGGTTGACATTGCCCGTCAGCCACTCCGGCGCGAAGGTCATGTATCCTGCATGTGTCAGCAGCGGCTGCTCTATTGTCGAGTGATACGGGGGTGGAAGTCCAAAGGTCAATCCGAGAGGGAAAACAATCCATGCTTACCGCCGTAGAGCTCGGCCGTGGCCAAGATAATCATGACCAAATTCGCACGCGGGTTCTTCCTCGCAATGTCGTAGCAAGCCAAGCATGCCATGGGCCCAGCGAACAGCACCGTGAGTATCTCGAGACTCAGCACAGTCTGCAAAACGAAAAGGTTGGGCAACAGCCCTTTCGTCAGCCACCTACTCTTCTTTTACACGCGTCTTGCTGTCCGAGAACAGCTTATTATCCGCCCCCCTACAAACACTCGAATGATAGCTCGTAATGGACTTACCAAGTCGACACCCGCCCATCTGTAATCCGCCCTCGCGTACACCATCCACAGCTGCGCGAGCGGATTCTCCCCGCCGGCCTGCGCGCCATGCAGCACTTGCACTCCATCCCCGGCCCCGACCCCGGTGCCGAGATAGCCGTGCGGATCGGGCAAGAACCCCCCGCCCCCGCCTCCCTTCCCAAGGTGAAGGCCGGCGACGGCAACGGAGCTGAACAGGCAGTGGTACACGAAGCTGCCCTCGAGGATGAAGTGGATCAGCGCGTCAAACGCGTGCCAGACGAACAGCGCACGCAGCCGGGCCGGCGTCGTGCGCGGAAGCACGCGGCGGGAGAGCTCAAGGGCGGCGAGGAGGATGGCGACGGTGGAGGCGAGGGAGGTGAGGGTTGTTTTGTCGAAGAGGGAGGGGGGTGGTGTGGCTGGGTCGATGGCCATGGTGAGTGGTTACAGAGAGGTTAGGGTAGGAGACACTGGGTGTGGTAATTGACGAAAAGAAGGTATCGTCAATTGCTTACGAGTAGGGGTATTGCATGAAATGAGATGGGATGGGGAAATTTGCTGATGGGTTGACCAGCTGAAGGTTGCCCAAGCCGCGTGCCACCCATGTTCGGTGTGACCCTTGGGCAAAGTGTTTGATTGGGCGATCACGATGTATGCATGACACTGTAGCTACCCCGCTTCGTCCATCAACGGCGATCAGCCTCCTCAGCTTCAACTCACAGCTGCCGACACAGTTCTCCACGTATCAACACATCACGAGATTGCACACGATTGCGGTAGCAATGTATAGTCTTGTCAATGGGAGGTGGATTGTCTAGCTACTCGAGCCAGTGGGGGGTATTTGTGATGCGATCCTCCATCATAAACCGGAAATCCCAGAGAAAACCAGGCAGAAAGCCAATTCCATCATCCTCCTCAGCAACGCCTCCCGAAAGCCAGTCCATCATGATCATATCCCGTCGTGCTTCACGCGGAGAGAAGGCAAGCGGAAGGGGAGAAAGTCGTCGAAGGTCGTTGCTTAGTGGGTGGCAGCCTGCTTGTTGGCCTCGGCCGAAGCGTCGTGCTTGTGCTCCTTGGCCTTGTCCGAGACGGCGTCGCCGGCAGCCTGAAGACTGTTGCGCGAGTTAGTGATTTTGATGTCAAAGGCCAGCCAAAGGGCAGTCGGAGAGATGCTGCTTACCGAGTGCCGACACCAGCGTTGTTGTCCTTGGCAACGTCCTTGTTGGCTTCCTTCGAGGCACCGTGGGTGGCGCTCTGGAGCTTGTCAGAGACGTAGTTGCCGGCGTTCTTGATGGTATCCATGGTGATGGTGCTGGTGGTTGTTTGGTGGTTGTTTGAGGAAAAGTTTGCTGAAATTGTTTGATTGCTGTGTTGAGTTCGTTGTGTGATGATGGAGAAAAGAGAAGTGATCCGAGCAGTAGATGAAGGGAGCTTATATAGACAATTGGCCGTTAGGAACACCTCGATGGTGCCTGGCGTTTGGCATCACATGAGAATCGGGGCGTACGTCATACCGTGGGGTCCTCCATGTTCTCGGCTTCTGGATGTGACTGCCTTGCAGCGGCCGAGCTTTGAACGGACGGAGGCCAGCGATGTGGAGAGGAGCGCTTCAAGCCCGTTCGGGAGGGTGTGACGTCAAGGTACTTGCTCCAACGGCCAAGCAGCAACAGCACTGCTGGAGCAAGCGGCCTCAGACACTGCCGGGCTGCAGCAAAGAAAGCTGGCGGGGCTGGGTACCTGCTGCACGCTCAGGTTTTCGAAGATGCTGCCACCCGAAGTTAATCCAGCCTCGGTCCAGGCCATCAACCTTCAGTCCGATCATTGGGAGAGTTTCCACTGAAGCTAACAGGCCAGGGACCCCAAGTACATGTCTTTCCCGCGTAACATACGGGTTGCGCAGTGTACCTTCCGGTAGTCTCATTTACTTCAAAATCTATGACGTCGATGAAGATGGCCCAAACATGCCCATTGGCCGCAGGAAGCAGCATCGGACATGGAGCCTCAACCCACTGCCATTTGACGCAAAGTGGGTCTTTCCGCTTATACCCCCGTTTTGATTGGTTGCCTGGGCCAGCTGCAAGTACAATGACGTAATCTCCATGCCAGAGCGGCTCTGCCCACCATTGCCTCATCGCATCGCGTGGGGAACCACGACCAAGACAAGCAAGAGCACCTCGGCTGTTGGCGGTTTGTGCTGAGCAATTGTGCTTCGCAAAGCACACGCGGCACAGTCAACAGCCGGCAGATGACACGATTGAGACCATCTCCGCTTGTGCCTCCCCACAATTCCTGACTTGGGCGAGCTTGCGCGGGGGACTGAGCAAGCAGCCTTGATCTGATCATTTGTGGCTGCGGCCTTGTCAGTTTCCAGGGGCTAACGGGAGAACACGCAATGGTCGTTGCCTCGGTGACGTGACACTGGCGTCTCAAACTGGCTACGAAAACGCGTCCGACTCGCACAGGTGTAGTGTGCCTGTAATTCTGGCCACCTGGGTTTTGCTCCCGGCGTCCCGGTGTCGACCTAACATCTGCCCGTGATCACGAGCTCCGACGTCTGTAAAGCTCCTCGGTCTGCCTCGGATAGGCTTGGTTCCGGAGGCCACAACTACGGCTGTTCCAGGTTTTCCTTGATCTACTGTGGTAAACTTCCTGGTGTGATGTTGTAACTGACGAAGCTGCACCATGATACACGTCTTTTTCGATCTAGTGTATTACCACCGTCATGAGACTGCGCACAACAACGTGGCTTTGGAGAAGGATAGAAATTGGGCAGCACATTGTTACACTCTGCGTTGCGTCACTTGCTTGGCTGCTTCATCGGAAAGGCAAGGCCGTGATGGGTCAACCCTGACTCAGCATGGAGGTGAGCGGTCGGCAGCCCGAGTGCTGTCTACGCAGTACAGTAGCCTCAGCTTTGGGTACACTAGGTGAAGTGTTTAGATTAGGGTGCGTCGGCACCGCGATGTCCCACCCTGTCACCAACCGCGAATAGCTCATGATTCTGTGTACCTAAGGGCCAGCAGCCTTGCTGCGTGGTTTCGTCAGCCTGTCCGAGGCTGGGACTTTCAGCAGCAAGAGGCTACGAAGTCCAGAGGAACATTCCATTGTGTGACAAGTCTGATCTCCGTTGTCTTGTTCAACGTACATGCTGGCCACGGCCCGAGCCTTGGGGACAAACGGGAGAAGTCTCACTCGGTCTTCCACGAATATTCCGTTTCATCCACCTCCGCTCTAAGGCGTCCATCGGGAGCCACCAACTGACCCTCACCAACAGGGTAACATGGAAGAAGCCAATGAAAGCCCCAGCAACCCTCAGACGCCACCGAAACGACCAACCTGGCCGGGCCTTCTATCCTGCCACGCCTCATGTATGGCTGTGATTTGTTGGTTGAGCACGGCTAGATTAAGCCCTCCTGGATCTCTCGCAGACGACGAAGCGTCGACCTGGCGCTGGCACCAGCCAGAGTCCTGCATGCAGACCCTTGTCAGCACCCCTCAGTACAACCCTTTGTGCCGAAGCATTGGCAGACTCACGCGAGTTGGTAGGCACCTCCAGTCATGGTCTTCTTGCAGCGGTTGCACTCCTAGATGCCCGCAGACACGCGCTTGACCGAGAACTTGCCACAAAACGCGCTGGGAAAACTTGGTCAGAAGATTGTACATCGGTGGAGGTTTTGTGCCGCTGCAGGGTGGAGGAGGGAGAATGGGGCCGACGCACCAGGTGTAACGAGCGTGCTGTCGAATCTCAAGTCGCTTCAGCTGCTTGCGGATGGAGGCTCCGTATCTGAGAGGGAGACCGTGTGAGTCAGAGATATTCAGAGATATTCAGAGTGAAACATGCACACAAAGCACGGAGCAGCAAACTTGACGGACCTCACGCCGTATTTGCCGGCGATACCGACCTCTGCGGGTATGGTCAGTTAGCCGACTCGGGTGACGTGACCTGGGAGAACTTGCTGCTTGTGTGCTTGGCCATATTGACGACGTGATTAGGTAGGTATTCTGATGATTTTGGGAGTTTTGAGGGGAGATCAGCCCAAAATCTGAAAATCGGTCGAGTCGTAGATAGATGTCTCGTGCCCTAGTGTGAGCCCTAATGCTCCTTTGAAACATAAGAGGGCAAGAGGCGACTGGAACACCGAGCTTCCAAGCCCATGGGGGCGTACGCTCCTTCCCGCACTAGAATGTGGCATTGAGCGGTCACGGACAGTAAAAAAGGCAGGTGCGACCACGCCTCGACGCAGACAACTCCCGGAACGTTGGGCCGGAAGATTCACCTTGCATTTGCTCTGGAGATTCAGAGCCCTACCCAGGCTTCCAAGTAATGACTAAACCTTTAATTCTATGAGAATGCCCCTCGTTTCAGCCGTAAGCTGCGCGTCTTACACCTGCAAGGGAAAGAGAGCCTTATCGGGGTATCCACGGTAGCGGCTTACAAGGCCATGCCATGCAATGCGCCGAGTTTATATCGAAGGTTCTCTGTATCCCACCCCTGTCAACTTCAAGTTCTTCAAAAGCGTTGCTCACAGCCCAGGAATGACACCTACACTTGAAGACAGCCAACTCGATCAAACACCTGCGACGAATCCGACAGCCAACCGACCACTCAGCAACACTGAGCATGGCTCGCTGGAGCCGGGCGCTATCGAGACAGACCTGAACGCGCTTCACCTTCCTGATCTCCCGTGTTGAACTTAGGCCCAACTGTCATCGAAGTTGTGGGTAAAACAGGGAGCCTTACCAACTTTCCCCGAGCCAGCCTTTCCAAAACTGTGCACACTGGAGTCAAGAGCCTTTCGTGCTTGTCGTTACCCTCGTTGCTTGGAAATCATCAATCGCAAACAGCTGACACCACCAGCGTCACGGCACCAAAGAGAGCACATCGAGAGCTGGTATGCCGTTATGTTTTTGTTTGAACCCAACCCTCGTCTTGCCAATGTCAACATCATCCAGACTCACACTTCTTTTGAGTGTTGCAGTCACGGCGTTGACTGCAACCGGGCACACGAGTCTGGGCCGTGTTTGTTCAAATCTCTTATCACGGTGCCACGCGATATATCGCCGTAGCAATTCATCATTCGCACCACGGCGGCCCTAATTTGAGCCCATTATCTTACTCGATGGTACACCCTGATGCAGTGCTGGTCTTGGTGCCCCTGGTTGGCATTCGACCGTGCCCCCCAGCTCAGCTGTTTCGAGGCCGCCTCCAGGGAGCGCAACCACCCTACTGGTTGTGAGGACGGCAAGGTTCCACGGCCCGCCAAAGCACCGCGAATCTCGCTCAGATTTGGCTATGCGCCCGAAACGCAAACCCCAACACTTCGTCTTGCCATTCGAGGCGATGCGCAGGCCGACTTGGCAAGCTCCGGGTATGCCTGGGTTTGTGAACGGTAAGGCGAGACTCCTCATTCTGCCTAGCAAATTCACTGCAGGTTTTCCGGCCGGTGGGACCAATTGACAGCGCAGTCCAACAGAAATGACCGGCAACGACGGAAATGAAGCGACTCAAGTCTTTGATTGGACTCTATCGATCCCCGAGACGTCACGTTCGCACCAGGGGTTCGTCCCTGGACCATATTTCGCCGGAGGATGATTCCCTTCTGGCGCTGCTACACCTGAGACTCAGCTGTTGAGTGATGGGATATCGGTTTGAGAATGGGTTCAGAGGAAATTCCATTCTCGATAGCGCTACTTACTTACCAGCTGCATCCCCGGACTATTGGCGCATGCGTTCCATGCGCAATACCTAGACTTTGATCTGCAGCCCCACTCGGTTCGAGCCGAGGGCCCGGAACCTCGCGCGAAGCCGGCGAACCACGTGTGCCTACTGTGTACACTAGGCGCAGGCGGAAGCGCCACCCCGTCTAGCCCACTCGGATGCGCCCGATCGGGTCCCTTCCCCTGCATGAAGTGAGGAATATGGACGCCAATGATGTGGGGCAGGCTCAACATGGCAAGGACGCTCAGCCGCATCCCCATTTGTGTCCACGAAGGAGCAAATTCCTCGTTGTTCAGCAGACAGTCGTAGCCAGACCCCCACTTCGGCCTCGATGGTGTATCCAGCGTCGAGCTCCGGGCGCGATCCGGCGTCGGTGCGTTCCGGTCGGCGAGCCCCTTCCTGGTTTGGGATGGGCAAGGAGATGGTGCATGTGAGCACGGCTCAAGATGGGTTACCTGACAGGATATATCTTCGACCAACCTCGCATTGCAGAGCCTAGCCGACTCGTCTTCTTCGTCCAGCCGACTGCCAGCCTCCTGAAAGACCCGCCAGGTCAAAGGGCGACCTCGTTTGTCGCCGTCCCTTCTTTCTCTCCGACGTTCGTTCGTTATCCCCTAATTCATCTGGACGATGCGCTGCCTACCCCAGGCATCGCGGGCTCCCCTAGCCAAGGCCGCCCTCCTCGTCGCCTTGACTTCGGCCTCGGTTGCCTTAGCAGCGCCTCTGGACTGCTCCAGCGGTCAGAGCAACAATACGGTTTACAACACAGCCGCTGGCTCTTACGACATCCTCTGCCAGATCGACTATGCCGGCGGCGACCTTGCCTCGACAGGTAATGTCGCCAGCTTCGAGGACTGCATTGGCCTCTGCGATACCACTGCCGGCTGTATCGACGTGTCGTACGGCCCTGGCGCTGGCATTTGTTGGATGAAGAGCAGCCTCGGGACGCCCTCGACCAATGGAGGCATCTGGTCTGCTCGGAGCAAAGGCACACGCACCGAGCTAACCTGCTTGAACAACCAATTCAATGGCACCATTTACGACGCGGCTGGAGGCGGCTTCTACCTGATCCTCTGCGGCATCGACTATGCTGGGGGCGACGTAGCCGCTACATCTGAGGCCACATTTGCTGCATGCGTAAGGCAGATACCCTCTCAGGTTTCGTGATCTTGACTGACAATCGAGATTAGTTGGACAGATGTGACGTGACGGCAGGCTGCGTGGACGTTTCTTACGTTGCCCCGTCTTGCTACATGAAAGGCTCGCTTGGCACCCCTTCAAGACGCGACTATGTCTGGACCGGAAAGAGGGTGCCCAAGCCAGTCTCTACTTTGGCTCCACCGAGCGGCACCACCGAGACTGCTTCTGCCACCGGTACCGCCTCGGAAACTGAGACGACCACTGCTAGTTTCGGATCCGCCACCGAGACAGTGACGACAGCCGACTGGACTGCGACTGCTTCTCTTTCCGAGACCGTGACCGACTCGCTCACAAGCTCGTCAACTGCTACCTCTACCACTTCGTCTGTCGTCCCCACTTCCACCAGCTTGTCGTGCATCAACGGCCAAAGCGATAAGACCAACTTCACCACATCCACCGGCTCGGTGTACGAAATCATTTGCGACCAGGAGTACTACGGCGGGGATCTGTCACTCGTTGGGGCCCCTACCCTCGAGGACTGCATCAACGCATGTGACTTTACCTCTGGTTGCGTTGATGTGTCCTGGGTCAACGGCAACTGCTACATGAAGAAGGAGCTCAACAGCCTGGTTATCTCCGACGGCGTCTCCACGGCGAAGAAGTTGATCGACCCGACCTGGAATGCTAAGCCGCCGCTTACCTGCGACGGCAGTGCTGCCAACGGCACGACGTTTGAAACCGCTCAAGGCAAGTTCTACGAGATCTACTGCGCCTTTGACATACCGGGCGGCGACATCCAAGGTCTTTCGACCGATTCCTTTGAGGAGTGCTTGAACGCTTGCGACCAGAATCTCGAATGTATCGACGTTGCCTACGTGGCCCCGGCCTGCTATCTTAAGAACAATGCGAACGACCCGTCTCCGGCGGGCGCTTCGGTTTGGGCCGCCAAGTCCGTTGCCAATCCCGGCTGTGAAGCTGTTGGCCCGACTATGTACCCGGTGGCCAACACCGATGCGGACCGTTCATCGATGGACAACCTGGAACCCTCCCTCAGCACCACCCTGAACTACGCCGAGAAGCGCCCCGGCACCAAGGCTGCCTCACTCTTCCTCACGATGCTCTACCCGCAGATCACACTTGAGAACTCCGACCTCGTCTCGGTGTCCTGCTCGGGGGACAACGTGGTTGTGGAGGCCAGCACTGCCGAGATTCAGCAGCACATCATGGAGACATGGCCGACCTCAGGCCTCGTGCTGATCACCAACTCGGCGGATTGCAACAACGCGACATCGCGTGGCATCTATCGTACGACGGGTGCTTTTGCCACGTTGGGCAGTCAAAACATTACGTTCGTCGTCACTTCGGAGGACTTCACCACCGTGGCCAGTGAGGTGGCCATCAAGTACGGAACCGTCAAGTATGACAACGACAATGCCCCTCCGTCGTCCACGCAGTACCTGTCGTCGTGCTCCGAGACGGGTGCCGCCTCAACCGCACCGCCAACTGCAACGGCCACTTCTGCTCCCCAGACGACGCTGGACCCCGGTGCTCTGAACCTCTACAACGAGCTCAAGAAGGCCGTTCAATACGATGCGGATGGCAACATGGTTCTTCACCCCAGCAACACGCAGAATGTTCAGCTGACGCCGAACCCCTACAACCCGGACAACACCACGCAACAGGCTGCGCTCGAGGACTTATTTGACCAGTGGGGTGTTAGCCCACCATCGTCGCTGGCGGCTCAGGGTGCTGGTGGCGCCAAGGGTGTCTGCTCTCCGCCCACCACGACCACAAGCACAGTGATAACGAAGCGCTCGTCTTCCAAACCCCGTCGCGTTGGTTTCTTTGGCAACGCCGTCTCGTCGCTTGCCAAGCGTTTTGGCTGGGATGACTTCACCAACATTGCGTGTGACGACTTGGTTGGAGAGGTTGTCGGGGCTGTCAGTGAGGGTGCTGGTGATGGGCTCGAGGCCGCCTGTGGTGCGAACGATCTCTACCAAAACCGCGATGGAATCAAGTGCTTGTTTAGCAACTGCTACACCACCACGACTGTCATCACGTACTACACGCCTCCGCCCGCAACCAAGTACAACTTCGACTACTCGTGGAAGATCACGTACCCAGCTCTCCAGCAGCCGGTCCGGTCGCAGGGCCCCAACAGGGTACTCTCCTGCACCAACTGTGGCTTCTCGGTCTCCAACATCGAGTTCTCAGGCCAGATTGTGATCAACATGACGGCGGGCGTGATCAAGGAGGCTACCATTACGGCAGGCATCTCCGGCGCTGCGAGCATGATCGCTAGTCTGCAGTCTGACGGTGCCTGGAACGGCGATTGGAGCTACACCTACTCCAACAGCGAGCTGGGCACCATCACGCTCGATAACGCTTTCAGCATTGTGTAAGTCTTTTGCAACTCGACTCATTTGCCGCGCGTTTTTCTGGGAGAAGGATCCGGTGCTCACATCATCTGCAGGCCCACTGTGCTATACGGCATCGGCATCAACTACAACACCGACGCGGCTGTGTCGACATCCGGCGGTGCCCAGTTCAACCTCAACAACGCCGCTGTCACCATGGACCTGCTCTCGGGCAACATCCTGTCGCAGCAGAATTGGTCGCCCCAGGTCACATTCACGAACCCGACATTCACGACAGGCACCAACATCCAAATGACGCCCTACATGCGATGGGCCGTCAATCTGGCCGTCAACATCTTCGGGCAGGTTGCCTTGTCGCCGACGATTACATCGGAGACTGTTGTGGGTCTGGACTCGACGTACTCGTTCTCGACGCAAGGCACCTGCCCGGCCAACAACCTGCAGGTGACGTCGTACGTCAGCACCAAGAACCAGATCAGCAACGGTATGGGCTCTACGAAGGTGCTGTACTCGAACCAGCAGTACAATTCACCCAAGTGCTACAATGTGCCCGGCAACCAGCCATCACCCGCCGACATGTCGGCGCTGTCGGCCTCGGGTCAGGACTACTGCACTTCGTACATTGGCTACAAAGCTCCCACCGCTTACCAGTGGAACACTGCCTCTGTGACGGTTCCGTCGACGTCGACCTCCATCACAAGGACGACGGTCACCAGCACTCCCACGATCACCATCTACCCGGTCAGCACCTGGACAAGATATTTCACCTACACCAGCACGGCGAGCACGGTCTGGGTCACGGCGACCAACAACGCTGGGTTCCCCACCCAGAACATGAAGCGGAGCGAGCAGACAGATTCCCCTATCACCACATGGCCGCCCGTGTCAACCCCGCTGGTACCCACCCCCACCGCCTCGCCTTCCTTGCCCGCCATGCGGTTCGAGCGGCGGGTCGCGGCGCCGGCGGTGGTGGCCGGATGGCCGGCGTCCAAGATCTCGTACGCGTGCTCGCAGATCGCCACGGGCAAATACACCGTCACCTCAACCATGACGGCGACGCAGACGTCTGGCGTTACGGTGGTGACACAGACGCAGACGGCCAACGCGCAGGGTCCGCTGGTTACCATCACCAGCATGCGCACGTCGCAGGTCTACAGCGGCTTCACGACCGTCACCGCGGCGGGGCCCACAACGGCGACGCAGTACAGCTGCCCGCTGCAGACGCAGGTCTCGTCGGGCTCGTGCATCAAGGTGCGCGCCCATGGCCCGTCCGACATCGACGGCCAGCTGCTCGGCTACCAGGGCTACGGCGGCAACCCCAGCCTGGACCCCAACAACCGCATGCAGGTGTGGTACCTGAGCTGCAACGGCACGCTCGAGGCATTCACCACGCCCGACATGCTGCCCATGGGCGGTCTGCCGGGCCAGGGCTACTTCCTCACGCTGTGGCCGGCGTCCATGACGCCCGTGCAGACCCCGGCGCGCTGTGTCAAGAATACGGCTACAGGCCGCCTCGACTGCTCGCTGCCCGGTGACACGGCGCCGGGGAGCCTGATGGTCCTGCCGCCGAGCTATGCTATTGAGGATACGTACCTTGACACGCGCGTGTATGGTGTGATGTGGCAGAGCAGTTTCCCTGGCTCGCAGCCGATTACGTTGACGTACGAGGAGACAGAGTGTCCGTGTGTGTTTATTCGGTGAGCCGATGGGGGGAGTGGTGTTTGATGGTGGCTTAGTGTAGAATTCAAAAAAAAAAATAAGTGGAATGTGATTGACATTGAACCCGGCTGATTTGCTATGATGTGTTGCATTGTTGATGAGCAATGCCGGGACATTGGGTTCGTGAATCTGTTCTGTTCACAAAAGGGGGCGGCACGGATGGCGATGGTCACGTAATGCTACGCCCGTACCGTACGGTAACATTATCTGATATACGTGTACGCAGTAGGATAGTAGAAAGTGGTACGTGCGTTGCCCGCCCGAGCCGCCCAATTGCGCGCCCCCACTCTGGTTCAGGCTCGGCATCTCGTCATCTTGGTTGCTCACCGCTTTCTGTGGGGCGCCGTTGCTTGCGCGGGGCAGTTGAGCAAGCCTCGAACAAACTGCACGAGGCTGGATCTTTGTTTTGGGGCTTTGTGACGAGACACTGGAATGGGTGCAAGGGCTGCTGGAGATTTCGTATTATTTTATCTTACATATTGTCTGTTTCTGTTTTCTAGTTGTTGCCTTGTAATTGATTCTTGAAGCCGCCTGGCCTACGGTTCGTACTGTAGTTCTAGTTCACCAAATCCCAACTACAAGTGCGTCACTGTCCGCAATCCTGGCTGTTGATAGGTTCACCATCGAACCTTCTACAAGCTGCGCCGGGCACACGACCTACACTAGGACCCCCGCCAGCCTTGGAAGGCGGTGCAAAGCCTCGCCTTTTTACTCCTGTTGGGCAAGTTGTTGATGGCCTCGCTTCGACACGAACTGTGCCTCCAACTGCGCATCTCGCTGCCATACAGTACACAGCAAGGTAGTTACCCCGCGAAGCATCCAGAGCTCTCTGGAGCTTTCGTGTCGCCACCGTCCATCTGCCCACTGCCGCACAAGCTACGACCGCCATTCGTCCATTCCACCCGCCCTTTCTACTAAGCTGCAACCAGCGACCTGCAGCGACTAGAATCACCTTCCTATCCACACTCCTGCCTCTCCAATTCGACGTCAGACAGCCGACCTGCATCTCGTGCAGCCCGACCCCATCGGGAGCGACGCACGCCAACTCACTCCACACCACACACGACTTACGCAGTCCTCGGCAGACATCGTTCAACAGTAGCACGGAAACACAGCAAGCCAGCACCACCTCACCGAAACCCTCTACTACCGCAGCCTCGTCATCGACGACGCCGCACACCATCCAAGATGGTCAAGGAGACGAAGCTCTACGACCAGCTGAGCATCAGCCCCACGGCGACGCAGGACGAGATCAAGAAGGCATATCGGTACGTTCACCGCCCACCCATCCATTCCCTCTTATGTTTTACCACGGCAGCTATCCGACATCCGACGAGCGGCGGGGGTTGTCGAAGCTGCATGTCTCTCTCTTTCTGGCATGCATTTGGTCCGGGCAACGATTCTTTTCGCTCTGGATCCCCTCATCGTTGCCGTTACGCGGACCCCACTGCTAACCCCTCACCAGGAAAGCGGCCCTAAAATACCACCCCGACAAGAACAAGGACAACCCGGATGCCGCCGAAAAGTTCAAGGAGTGCTCACAAGCATACGAGATCCTGTCCGACCCAGAAAAGCGCAAGACCTATGACCAATTTGGCCTCGAGTTTATCCTGCGCGGCGGCGTCCCACCACCCGAGGGGGCCGCTGGTGCGAACCCCTTTGCCGGCGGCGCTGGTGGCGCCGGCGGCATGCCTGAAGGTTTCGCCTCCTTCTTCTCCAACGCCGGCGCGGGCGGAGCGGGCGGCGGTGGCCAGCGCTTCTCGTACGGCTTCAACTTCACCGACCCCAACGACCTCTTCAGCAACACCTTCCGCGGCAGCGACCTTTTCGACGACATCCTCAGCGGGGCGGCGCGGTCGTCGACCTCGTCGGCGGGCGGGCGGAGCCGTGCGCGCGGCTCCTTCGGCGAGAGCATGCGCAGCGCGCGAGCGGCGACACCTGAGGTGACCACGGTGGAGCGACCGCTGCCGCTGTCGCTCGAGGACCTGTTTGCCGGCGTGACCAAGAAGATGAAGATCAAGCGCAAGATGTTCGACGCGGCGGGCAAGCGCACCACCACCGACACCGTGCTCGAGGTGCCCATCAAACCGGGGCTGAAGAAGGGCAGCAAGATCCGCTTTAAAGGCGTCGGCGACCAGGAGGAAGGCGGGCAGCAGGACTTGGTGTTTATTGTCGAGGAGGTAAGCTTCCCCCCCTTACCAACCTACCGTCGAGCAAACCACTGACATTTCCCCGTATCACAGAAACCACATCCCCTCTTCACCCGCGACGGCGACGACATCGTGCACACGGTCGACCTCGACCTCAAAGAAGCCCTGACGGGGTGGAAGCGCACCGTGACGACCATTGACGGCAAGAACCTGCACATCGACAAGGCCGGCCCCACCCAGCCCGGCAGCTCCGACTCGTACCCGGGACTGGGCATGCCCATCTCCAAGAAGCCCGGCCAGCGCGGCAATTTTGTCGTCAAATACAACGTCCGCTTCCCCATCACCCTCACGCCGACGCAGAAGCAGCGCCTGCGCGAGATTTTGTGAGCAGAGGAGCAGGGGGTTTGAATTCCCAGCTGGCGAGACAAATGGTAACATTGCATATTACTACGACACGTTTTCACGGCAGACGGGGCGTTTGGAGGGCTTGCCTTCCACTTTGCTCAGTAGCGCTCTTCTCCTGCTATAGTCCCTCCACGTAGGGGGCGCGGAGAAAGGGGCACGGATGAAGAAGTAAAGTTATGCCGGCTGAAAGGTGGAGGAGGGTAGGAGGGTTGGATTGGCACCCGTCATTTTATTCGAGCAAGCATGACTTTTGAGTTCAGTTGGGTGGTGGCAGGTCTAGGGTTGGTGCGGTTGTGCGGTGGGTGGCATTGTCTTGGTTGGTTGGCCGCACAACGCTACGGCCTATACGTCTTTTTAGTATCACGAGATTGATGAGACAATGAAATGAACGAGACGAGGTGGCATTCGAAAATACGACGGCGTACGGGTGTAGTTAGGTTGTGGTCGCGGTCCATCCATATCGTGAGAGGGGTTGCTGTTGTCTACTTGTACTAGCAGATAGTAATGAAGATTTGCCAACTCAACTACCCGGCAACTGCAAATCAGCGAGGCCATGGTCTGTATTTCTTTTCGTGTCCATTATACACTACATTTCAAAAAAGGATTGCTCCGGACTAAACTTTCTCTGTGCCAATACCTGTCCAAGCTCCTCTTGCACGGCAAGAAGATGGCTGGCTTGCGCCCGTACTGCATTGCTTTGCTCGCTTTCTGCTCGCTGCCCCCCCTTTCCATCATGTCCAGATACCAGATCGTTTCCATAATGAAATCGCGTCAGCCAAGTCATGCACACACACCCATCTCCTCCTTCACACTCAGTGGCTACTAGAACGTAAGCGTTCCCAAACAAAAAAAAGTGAACATATTGTGGAATCGAAAGCAGGCCGTCCGAGATCCGAGCTCGTTTTGTGGCTGGTGGGTTGGGCTGTCAAGAATAACAGCACGTCCCCAAGGATATATGATACCAATATTTCTCCCCACTGCTAAGCTGAGAGCGTGCACTGAGTGTCAAGGGTTTTGCTCCATATAAGATGCCAGAGCCAGGGCAATCCAAATCCGCCGATCTCCAATGCACCTGGGTATATGAAGTAGTTGAAAGGAAAAAGAGATGGGGTTGGGAAGTGGCCCGGAAACAAGATATGCACAAGAAGAACCAGTTCAGTAACGGTGATCACCAGGTAATTTTGGTAACCCTGGTCTTCAGATCCGGCGTGCCCGTCTTCAAATTGCGCGACCCCAACTGGATCACAGCGGAGCGCTCGCGCAGGTCAAACTGGACGGCGCGGACCATGACGCGCTTCTCCTCGGGGATCGGCACGCCCGTCTTCTGTTGCAGCGGCTGCTGCTTCTGCGGCTGCTGCGGGGACCGAGCAGAGGAAGGCGAGTACGCCCTACTACCGTCGCCGCCAGCAGTCGAGCTGGACGCGACAGAGGCGGCGTCCCACTGGGCGCTGCCAAACTCGGAAGAGTAGGACTGCGCGCGGGGGCTGCAGCCGCTACTGGTCGAAGGGCGGGACACGGACATGGCGTGGTGGACGGTCTGCACGGGGCTGGAACCGGGAGTGGGGATTGTGTTGCCGTAGCCGGACGCATCAAAGAAGTCAATGTCCTCCTCCTCGATCTCGGCGATCCACATGCCTATGCGGGCCGTCAACTCGCTGTCCCACATGCCCTCCCTGCGTGCGCTGCTACGCAGCAGCTGGATGGCCTGGCGGCGGATGTGCGGCTCGCGGCACTTGGTGGCGACCACATACAGCGGCGGGACGATGCCCAAGTCGGCGCTAAAGCTGGGCTTGATGTGGCGCGCGGCGTACTCGTGACCGCCGAAGATGTCGGGCTCGCAGCGGTGCTGGTGGCGGCAGAAAGCCGGGTCCGGACACCGCCTGGCCGCGGCCCGCCGCTCCTCGTCGCCGACCACCTCGAGGGCGAGGTCAACGATGCCCTTGAAGTAGGGGCCGAAGTTGTCGAAGTGCATCTCACTATCGCTGAAGGTCATGAGAAAGAGAAGTTTGCCCATGATCTGGAACATCTTGAGCACCGCGATGGCGGCCTTCTCCTGGCTGCTCACTCCGGGCGCCGTCCGGCCCGCGAGGATGGGGTCAAACGCTTGGGACCAGGCTTCGATGTCCGTCTTGAACGAGGCGCCGTAGTGCTGCAGCGAGGTGGGCAGCACCCCCATGACGCCGTTTTTGGCATGGGCGAACATGATCTCGGTGAAGCGGAAGATGCGCTCGCAGAGCTTGTCCCACGCCAGACGTGCCTCCATGACGGACGCAAAGCGGTCGGGAATGGGGTCTTGGCTGATGCCGATTGGCGATGAGGCATCAGACGCTGGCGATGCGGGGTCTTGGCCCTGATTGGAGGTCAGGCGCACAACCCAGGGCTGAGGAAAGTGGAAGGCCATGTCGTAGGATTTCGCCTGGATTGCCAGCCGCGTGAACATTTGGGTGAGCTCCTCCTCGACGGGCTCATCAGACGACGAGAGGAAGGCCCGCCTCCTCTCGGCCCGCAGCTGCTCCAGCAAGCCCAGTCCGTTCTGGATCTGGACGATGGCTTGCCTGTGATCTCCGACGAAGGAGTCGAAGCAGGCCAGCAGCACGCTCGCCATGAGCCTAGTTCGGTTCGACGTCGCCTCGGCCGACTCAACTTTCACCAGCGCGTTGCAGGCATGCGAGTACTGCCTGAACGCCATCTCCCAATGCCGCACGGCGCTGTCTCCGGGGTCCCTGTCCGGGAATGGCGATGCCGGCGGCGACTCGTTCGACTTCTCTAGCGTCTTGTATAGCGCGCCCAGCGCGACAACGGCATGGCGGATGGCAGACGCGGAATGGCATTCCTGCAGGACGCTTCGAGTCCAGAAGCCCGAGTCGAAGAAGCCCGAGAGCTCGTTTGCGGTGTGTTCTTGGAACAGGAAGAAGTACTGGCCTTCTTGGTCACTGAACGGCAAATTCAACGAGGGGCGATACAGCATGTTCATGACAATTGGCGTGGTGGGCGTGACGGGCGGCGTGTTGCGTCGCTGGTACTTTGCGATCCGTCGCGGGGGCAAATGGACGGGCTCGCGGTGAGGGGGAGGCGCGCTCGGTGCGGCGGCGGCGGCTACGAGCGGTTTTGGAGCGATTCTGATCTCTTCGAAGGGTCTCGCGCTCCGGGGAGGCGGCGGGTAGCCGGAGCAGATCTTCTTGGAACGGATACAGTTTGCGCACGCAGGTCGCTTCTCGTCGCACTTGATTCTCCGCTGTCTGCAGGCCCCCAACA
Source organism: Chaetomiaceae sp. R4402 (assembly GCA_023628555.1). Classification (NCBI taxonomy): domain Eukaryota; kingdom Fungi; phylum Ascomycota; class Sordariomycetes; order Sordariales; family Chaetomiaceae; species Chaetomiaceae sp. R4402. The sequence continues at coordinate 789,248 of JAMAKO010000003.1, forward strand.
CGTCAGCGCCGCCCTGGTGCAGGCTTGGTGCGTCTGTGCAAATGCAATGGGATCTTGCTTACTTGCAGTTGTTACACCCGGTCTTGACTTTCGGCTTGCTTGTTCTGGCGCGTTTTGGCTTTTGCGAGGCATCGCCCGGCGCGATGCTGGCCGCCAGAGCCTGGTGCTGCAGCGCGCCCATCATGGAGGTCATGGCGGCAGAGCGCCAATTCTGTGGCTCCTTCGAGCTCGGCTCGTCTCGGCCGTCCCAGCGACGACAACCACTCCGCCGCCAATTGAGCCGCTGCCGGAGTTGCGCTGTTCTGGGGCCGGATCCGTCGAGAGCTGCAGCGGGCGCCTGTCCACAGTGCGAGACAGGGACTTCCCTGGCTTTGCAGCAGCTGCGAAAGGTTGGGACGATGTACCTGGGAGTTCGGATGATTGAGTGATCGGACAGTGGCGGAGGCAGCGAAGCAGCAGCAGCAACTGTCTACTGCGGTGGGTAGATTGCGGCCGGTGTCTCGACGGACAGTTATCCGGCGGCGCGTCGAACATGAAAGAGCAGCTGAGGATCGGGGGTTCATGGAGGGGGGAAACCTGGAGGTCGGCAGACCGGGGGTGACAAGGGGCAGTCAAGTGCCTGATCCGGGGCGAGGTTCGCGGGAACTTAAGTTCACTTTCTGTATGGTCCCTTGCTCTTTTGTGGCGGCCCGTGTGCCCCCTTCTGCAGGCCGCCATCCGTGGAGTCCAACCCACTCTCTGCTGCCGCCGCGTCAGGGTCGGTAACGTTAGCCTTTCCACTGCAGGGGTACGGGGTACCTCTCCACCCCACCTGCGGCTCGTCGGTCAACCCTGGACCTACCGCTCTCGGAAGAGCTCGTCCTGGCGTCGATGCGATGGATGATAAGGCCGTGGACCCGAGGAGGAGTGCGGTCTGGACTCGGCACTACTGTGAGGATAGTGATAATCACGGGTGCACGTCGGGTCCAGCAAAGGTCTCTGCAGCATTGACGCGGTGCGCAGTGCGAGAGAGCGATGGACATTCGACAGCGCTCCTGTGTGCGCATTTTCGACACCGAGGTCGTGGTGCTCATTGACGCTCTTGCGGCGGCCAGGGGTGCCACACGCTGCAAGGTAGGCTTCCAAAAGTCTCAGTCCGGTGGCTTGCAATTCCACTGTGGATTGGCTGGCTGCGGGTGGTGGATTGCCGAGATTCTCGCTGACTGCCAGCGGGTAGCAGTTGCTCCCCTCCACGATTACATCGCTTGTTGCTGGCCACATTTGGGGAGGAGCCTGCCCCGTTACTGGGCCCCCCGACCCATGGGGAAAGAGCAAGCGGCCGGCGCAAAGCCACGCACTCCAGGAACGACCCGCACGCTGCCTGCAGCCTGCCTCACACTAGCGAGCACTGCCTTGCAACTTGCATCTGTGCATCTTGGCTCCTTCCTGCATTCCATGCTAACGCAGACAATATCCACGGCCCAGTCGCAGGGCGACCGAAAGTCTGAGACGAACGAGACAGCATCGATCCCGTGGCTTGCTTGGCTCGGAAGCGAATGCACCTCGTACTGCGTATACGGAGTACCGAGTCGCGGTGAAGCAGCCAAGCATCGTCTGCCTTGCGCTGTCCCGCCCAGCAGAGGTTGCAGGGCTTTGCAGAACTATCTCTGGCCTGCGAGCCTGCCTCCCATAGGCAGGCGCCAACCTTGAGTGTCCGCGAGCCGGACGACGGCCGCGATGGCAATGACGCGTGAGGCCACAGAGACCGGCTTGTGCAACGGGCCCCGGACACGTTCTTGTTTGTCACCATCATCACGCCTGTTTATTTGCGGCTTGGTAATTTGCTGGACCGGCTCCCGATCGCCACCTCCACATGCCGGGGACTGTGACTCTGGCGCCGTCTGGTTTCCACCCACCCACGATCGGCTGGGCCGCTGAGTGCCGTCCGCAACGTTTGTTTCCGTTCGCCATGGCCAACCACCACCCGCCAGGCGCCAGACCATGCGCCGCACCCTTACTTCTCGGTCTTGTTTTGACCAGCTCTTTTCTTAGCAGACCTGAGCTGGCCCACGCCGTGACGAGGCACATTCTTTCTTTCCAGAACAGCGCCAAGCGAGGTGTATCGGCCTGGGGACAAGGGCTACCCATCACTATGTCCACAGTAAAGTGCTACTGTGTAGTAGGCCAACAAGGGGAGGGGGACCACCGCGTGGCAGTTGTCCCCAAGGTTTGGTTCTGCGGGACCCAAGATCGAAGGGAGGCACAGCCCTTCTCGAAGAGCGCGCCCCCTCCATTTCAGCCCTACGAGAGCTGCCCGCAGTTGGGGGTCGCCGTCGTGCGTCTTGCGTCTTGCTTCCGCCGCGCCAATTGGCCGCACCCGCTGGTCGACCAGTCCCACGCACAGTTGATCGACGCAAGAGCAGACAGGCTCCAGTTCCGGCGAAGGAGCCAATTTCCCTATCTGCACCCCCAAATGACCTCCCGAAGCTTCTCAGCCCTATCCCGACCCTAGTCCGAGCCAAGACGGGACCAGGGAGCCACACACACCTTCTGGCGCCCCTGGCTCTCGGCCATGGCCGTCTCACGTCCGGCACAGCGGGGACAAGTTGCGCCGCCGGCACGATTAGGTGCTTCGAAACTTGAGTCCCAAAACGGAATTAAGTTTTGCTCCACTTGCGGGTGGCTTTTCGAGGGACATCCACGAACTGCGCGTCACTACATACCCCGTACACGGTACCTGATACTGCCAGATTTGTTCTTTGTGGTGTGGACTTGAGAGTGAAGTGTTGACATGCACAGAGGCAGCAGCAGCAGACACGCAGTGACTTGCTGCTATCTCTATTTCCCGTCTGTGTTTCGCTTACAAATCTCACGTTGCAGTCCTTCCCCATTAGCCGTCCGATCCAAATCATCGCGAGTCCACAGTCCTGCACTCTGCGCTGGCACCTTCCGGTCTCCAGAAGGGCGCTGCGCCACATCCTCGAGACACGGGCGTGGCATTGCTGGGGTTGTTTTGGAGAATCTCACTTTGCAGCACAAGCTTGCGGGGTCTCAGCAGCAGAGAGGCGGTGAGCCCTCCCTTCCCGAGCTGGCGGGCCGGGTGCACGGTTTGGAACGCCAAGACGATCGACTAAGCGTCAGTCCCCGCCTCAACGGCTGAAGGATTCGCCATGGACGACATTTCCGCGACAAGCGCAAGCTCGTTCAGCAGAGCCGTGCTGTGCACTACTGAAGGTGTTGGTGCATCTTCGTCTTCAATCAGGGAGAATCAGTCGAATGTCACTCAAGGAACCCCGGGTGCGAAGCTTCAAGCTGCACGGAACTTTCCATTCGGCCCATCTCACATGGGGTGCCGGCTGCTGGTTAGAGCTTGTGGGGCTCGACGGGCTGAAGTTGCTGTGCTGTGCTTGTGCTGTGCACGATTCCGTCCGACTGAAGCAAGCAATGGACGTATCGTACCAATTTCGGCCCTCCGTCATCTGTCCATGGCTGCTGCATCTTGATTATCCGCGGTTGTCCCTAACAGCTTGGAGAACACCTCCGAGATCGACATGACGGCCACAGCAGCCGTCGCTGGTTCGGACTTGGCTCAGGAACTCGGATCCCTTTTGCCGTCACCGACTTTATGACGAAGTTTTGGTACGAACCACGGTCCGCATCAAAACACAGAGAGTCCACAAGTAGCTTCCTGTACAGGTACTAACCTGCACGGTGCTCATCCAGGCAGAGCACTTGCTTGTACAACCTCAACCATCAATGCCGATCCGGTAGCGACGGAAGTTGCCAAAACTGCTCGGACAAGGCCAGGTCGTGATCCTCCTCGGTATGCTAGGCAGCATCGCCCTCCCAGCACCCGAAACCCCATCCGACGCTACCTTTCTGCATTGCATCCCGTCATACGTGCGTGTCACCATTTACGCGCCTGGATTCTGAAGCCGAGGCATGTGGGGAGTTAGACTCGAATCTGCAGGAGGTGCATCACTCAGTTGAGGCCTCCGGAATCCCTCTGTGCCATTGGAGGATGCAATTGGCCAAGCCATGCACGTCATATCCCAGACGGTTTGCTCAGCCCTACGAGCCCCGCGGGCCCGCTCGCACACGGGGGTTGGTCAGCGGCTTTGAACCGCCAACCATAACACAGCTCGTGGGTCCCACTTCCTTATCCCATTTCATTCCCGGCGGCCATCAACGCATTTGCTCCTCTACGCCAGCTCGAGATCAGCAGAGTGACGAATTCTGGTCTTTGGACAGGCCGTAGTTAGCTGTAGAGCATGGGATGCGTGAGGCTTCTGAAGCTGAACGTAATCTACACACCCACCCACCCGTACTCAAGAGCGTGTTCGCGAACCAAGGGTTTGTGGGTCGATCCCCACTGTGGCTTCATACTCAATGATTGGCTTCTCTTTTTCCGAGTCTGGCATCCCACTGCATCAACACCTGACTGCTGCTTCACCCCTGCCCATCGTCCATCCATGACACCTCGGAACACCTATGAGAGCGTTTCCAGTCACATAATGGCATCCCTCTAAGACGAGGTGTCACACTCGCAACGCAACAATGCCACCCCCAACGCTAGCCGAGATCATCTTCCCAGAGCAGGCTGGCCTCGGGCCAGGACAAAACAACATCAGCGGCAGCAGCAGCCTCTCGCGCGTCCTGGGCGACCTCAAGCGCGCAAACCTGTCCATCACGAACCGCCTGCGGTCTGTCTGCCGCGATGCTGCGTTCGTGGACGAGATGGCCGACGCAGTTAAATTGCCGCTGGTCGCCAACGAGCGCTGCGGCAGCTGGTACATCGACCCTGCGCGCAAGGCCGGCTCGGCGTACTTCAAGAGCACCGATGGTCATACAGGCCAGTGGAAGTTCAGTACCAGGAGGTTGAATCTGCAGTTGTTGGGGATTGTGGGTGGTGCTGGTGGGTATGTGGTTCTGACTTTGCTATGGTTGCTTGGTGCCTGAGAATCAGTTGGATTTGTTTTCATAATGTGTCTCATTTTTATTGCTGTTTATTTTGCTCCTATTTGGTTCCTATTCTTGCATGATCTTCGCATACTATACTCAACTGGTCGTTGCTCTTCCATCGTGACACACTCACCTCCTAACTTACAACCCCCAACCCGCAGCTGTATCATCGTGGACTCGACCCGCCGAGGCAAACGTGAGCTCGTATCCTTTCCTTCATGTCTTTCCCCCTCAGTTCCTACTCTTACTGACAAACAACCACCCACAGGCATGCCCGACGCGCTGAGCAAAACCGTGCCAACCTGGTGCGCCGTGCTCAACCGCGCCCTCTTCCCCTCCCACGCGGACTCGCACACGCTCTTCACCCCGCCCAACACGGTCTCCGCGTCCGAAGCGAGCCAGATTTTGGCTCTCCTCCCTTCCTTTCTGGCCTCCTTCCTCTCCCTCGCCATCGACCTAGCCCCGCTCCGCGAACAGCTCAGCGGCAGCAGCGGCAACGGCAAACCGCTCCGCCCGTTCTGGATCACGCCCGAAGACGACGACCTTGCCCTCGCTTCGGAGGGCGTTGCTGCCATTGCCGCGAGCGGGTTCTATCCGGTCGTGTGCTGCACTGCGTCACGGAGGGTTGGTGGCGACGGGGTGGAGGTTGAGGAGGGTGGAGGGTATATTCAGGGTGCGGGGGATGATACGGAGAACTGGGCAGAGGGGTTGACGCCGAGTGTGTTTTGGCGGCATCGGGAGGCGCTTTTGGCTGCGCAGGAGGGGGAGTTGCCTGATTTGATCAGGGATTTCGTTGCGAAGGAGGAGGAAGAGGAGAGGGGGAGGGCTGCGACGGGGGAAGGGGAGGGGATGAAAAAAGTGGTTGCTGCTTCGGTCGGTGTGTTTGTGGGTTTGCTGGCGGCGAGGGAGAAGGTCTCGGGTGATGAAAGGGCGTGTGTGGTTGCGCTGGTGCCGAGGACGACGGAGAAGGAGGAGTGGGTAAAGGGACCGGCGCGGATGGAGGTGGGTGTGGGGAAGAGCAAGGCGGCGAGTCGGTTGCTGAGGGAAGCGCTACCGTCGATTTGCGAGTTTGTGCTGCGGTACCTGAGGAGGTCGCAAACCGGGGAAAGACGAGTAGTAGTGCTCTGCGGTTCTGGAAAGGATCTGTCGGTGGGCGTCGCTCTCGCCGTCTACTGCTGGTGCTTTGACGACGATGGAAACGTCCGGGCAGAAAATGGCACCGTCTCGTTCAACAAGACTGCAATCAGGGTAAGGCTGGGACATATTGTCACAGCGATGCCAGAAGCAAACCCTAGCAGAGCAACGCTGCAGAGTGTGAACAGCTTTCTAATGGACTGGAGAAAATGAACCAAGGATTACCACGATGCCTCTCCACCGTGTCTATCATGCTACGCTCTAACCGACATGTACCCTGCTCCTTGCTTCTAACCCAAACGCTGTCTATGCTTCCCGCCGCAGGCCAAACAAGACGAGGTAGATGCGCTCCTCTAAAACTCTCCCCTGTCCACCTTGGCAAGGATGTCATCAAATTCCTTCCAGTCCTCCATGATGACTACGGCGCCAGCTTCCCTCAGAACATTAGCCATCTTCTCCCTCTCGCCCTCCTCATAGGGCCCCACGTAGCCAATGACCTTGATGCCGGCGCGCGTCCCGCTGAGCGTCCCGCTCTTGCTGTCCTCGACGGCCACGCACTCGTCCGCCTTCTTGCCGAGCTTCTCCATCGCGTGCAGGTAGATGGCCGGGTCGGGCTTGCTTGTCGGCGTGGGCAGGCTGGTCGCGGCGCTGTAGACGTCCCCACCAAAGTACTTGGCCTGACCGACCTTGTCGATGCTGGCTTGGACGCGGCGCAGCGCCGAACTGCTCACCACGGCGAGCTTGTGGCTGCCAGCGGCGGCCAGGCGCGCCAGCACGTCGTCTACCCCGGGGCAAGGGACCAGCTTCTCGCGCAGCTTGGCAATGACGACGTCCTCCTCGCGGCGCACGTAGTCGTCGAGCTCCTGTGGGGTCATGTCGAAGCCGTAGCGCTTTTGCAGCGACGTCATCATGCCGCGGAAGTTCTGGCCGACGAACTCGACGATCAGCGTCTCGCCCGAAAAGGGCTGCTGCAGCGGCACCTGCTTGGCCGCTGCAATCTCGTTGATTAGGTCGGCGCAGCCCTCGAAGGCGAGCTCCTCCGAGAGCACGAGCGTGTTGTCGCAGTCAAAGAGAATCGTGTTGATCTGGAGGGCGAACGCGGGGGGAGGGGGGATTAGTGACGCGTGAAACAGACAGAATGGGGGCAGGAAGCGAGAGTGTTTACCTTGGCCATTGTGACGGTTGTGATTGCGCGCCGCGGCTCTTGTTTCTGGGCTGGTCTTCTTGTGGATTCTCTTCGATGCCCTATCTGGACGGAGGCGGGATAGAGATGGACGGTTTAAGATGTCTTTGTTCAACTGAAGCGCCTTGGTCGGATGAATGGGCCAGCGAGAAATGCAGCGAGGGAGCGATCTACGTCTATATGTTTATAACTATCCGAGGAGGAAAAGAACTCGGGCTGTGTCTGACCGAGGCGAGCAACGCGAAACCAACAACACCCATGGGCCCTGACCCCGCTGCTGTGCCCCTGCACGCCCTGAGGCCCTGTTCCTCAACCCCTCCTTCCCGCAAGACTCTCAACTGAAGCCGTGCAGAGGCACCTGTTGATCATTTCGTCATAGGTGGGGCAGCCGCGGGCCAGTTCCTGAAAGCCTTGAAACGAAAGCGGCGGGCGGCCTATCAGAGGGGCCGCCAGTCGCCCAAATTAGTATGGTCGTTTCGAGGTGAGATGGCGCGGCGGGGCTGATGGGAGAGTCGCTGGTTGGACCCTGACAGCCCAGCTTGCTGTTTCCGTTGCCGTTGTGCCGCTGAGCCGCTGAGCCGTCAGGCCACGACCTTATTTGCAGGAATCCCGTGCTTCGAAGCCTAGAAGGACTGGGCCAGGGAAGACTGGCCGGTCGCTGATGAGATCAGATTCGGAAAGCAATGAAGAGCCTGGTTTCCAGAGAACAGTTTCCGGGCTTCATAATCATGAATCTGTCCAAGATCCATCAATGTCCCGGTTGGAGGAGATGCAGATTTGCAGGCAACCCCTCAAGCTGACTTTCCGTGCGCAGTAAGCTCTTAGTGCGAGATCAGACGTCAGGATTGGATTTCTACATGTACAGTACAGTACAGTATGGTATGTAGGAACAGTCATGTCTTCCGTACGACCGCGCTCCGTCGAACCTGGTCGTACGACCGTGGATCTGAGTTGCAGGTGGATCAAGATGTTGATCCCCCGCAGAAGGCAATGTTGGCTGGATTGGAATCTCAACGCAGGTAGATGGAGCAGCGCCACTGACCCTCCCTGAGATTTGTTCGTTCAAGGGCCTACGGCATAAGTCGCTGAGCCACATAGGGCAGCTTCACACCCTTATAACGAAGGCCGAGAAGGTCTCATGGTTCCCCGGGTCTCCGCTACAGCGATTGTGAGACGGGGCCTGCACGGGCCATATCGCACCGTTTATTTCATCCCAAAGTACACTCCCCACCTTTGTTGACTTATCCCAGAACCCCGAGCCGTGCTAATCGGATGCTGATGGAAGATGGTCATGCTAGATTCCTGTTTTCGATGCTGCAGATAAGGTGTTTATGTTGCTTTGTGTTCCGAGACTCAATACATGGTACATGGTTCCGTGCAGAAATTTGGAGTGGGTTTGCAGCTGTTGTACTGCCCCGGTCTGAACCTGTAGAGTGCTTGCGAGGTCTTGGGATGGCGTGTGAGACTCGGTTAGAAGCATTTGAACTTCACTCCGTCCGTACCACCAAGAAGAATATCACTATGGATGGCTGTGGTCCAGGTGTCAAGGTTCACTATTCTCATCGCACCTTTGCCAGGCGTCACATATCCAACGCCCTTACCCGAAGTTGTATGATACAGACTCAAATATGACAACAGCCTCACAGCGGCGGCAGCTCCTCCCGACAAATTGGGCACTGCAGCTTGTATCTGAACCATCCCTCCAAGCACTTCGTATGGAAGATATGCCGGCAAGGCGTGACCATGTACGCCCTCCGCGCGAACACGCCCACCAGCCCGCCCGCGGACGACGGATCCTTCGCGTTGGCCCTGACAACCGGCACCTCGAGCACCTCGGTGCAGATCGCGCAGTCGATCGACCGCAGCGCCATGCCGTTCCTGCGCAGCTCCTTCTCGCGCTCGCGCCGCCGCACACCATCCTCTCCACTCCCGCCGTCCCCAAACGACCAACTCCTCCTCCGCCCCGACAACGGCGAGCTCTCCTCCGCGCTCTCTCTCGCGGCCCCCTCTCCCCCTCCCAATCCTGTCGATGACGACGACGAAACAAGCCCAATCGGCAACCCGCCCGCCTCAGCATCATCCTCCCTCAGCACAGGGTGGTACTCCCACACCTCCGGCGCCCAGCTCGCCGGTAAGCCAAACCTCGGCCCCAGCACATCCTGCACGGCCAACACGACCAACTGCAACCACACCCACCCGACCAAGACCATCAACACGACCGGATCGCGCTCCACAAATAGGATATTATCCTCGCGTAGAGAAAAGTACGCAAACGGCAGCGCGCGCAGCGCCGACTGCCCCAGCACGAAGCGCCAAGCGAGCGCGCGCGAGCTGCGGCTGTTGCGGCGCGCGTTGCGTCGGATCTGCGGCAGCCAGAGCGACAGGTACGCGAAGGCGAGCAGATGCAGCAGCGCGGCACGCGCGCGGGGCGGCCACGCCATCGACATGGCGGTGAGGATCAGGATCGCGATGCCGAGGGTGACGAAGGTGCCCGTGATGGAGGCGAAGGCGGTGACGCGCGGGCGGGGTGGGGCGGTGGTGGTGGCGGTGGCTGGTAAAGGGAGGAGAGTGGTTGTGGGCAGAGGGGTCGCGGTGGCGGTCGCGCCTGAGGTGGTGCTTGCGGCAATCTCGGCGTCGATGTCTTGGTCAGAGGGGATGATAATGGGTGGGGAGAGTGGGCGAGGGGTGCTAGCGGTTGCGGGAAGAGGGAGCGTGCCCTGAGGTGCTGGTGCAACTGCTGCTGCTGTAGAGGCGGCAGCGGGAGTGGGAGCCGGGCGTGACGTAGTCGTGTCGTTGGTCCGGTTCTGCTCGCGCCGCCGCTCCGGTTCCTGGTGCTTGTGTATTTCTGACAGAAACCCTGCACCGATGGACATGGACATGAATGCGGCAAAGGTGAGGATGAGTGAGGGGAAGAATGTGTTGGTGGCCGAGAGGCTCCAGGCGGAGGAGCATGCAAAGACCAGGCCGTCGGCTAGTAGCATCATGGCAATCGTGTGGAAGCTGATGCGGCCGAGAGTGGATGGCGTGTTCGACTCCTTCATCTGCGTCTTAAGCAGCCACAACTGGGTCATCAGCACAGCCGCAAACCCAAACATCCAGAGCTTGGTCCGAGAAAGTAGAATCTCTGACTTCACTCCCACGAGGTGCTGCCCCTCAGCCGAGGGAAACAAGGGCGGTCCCTTGGATTCAAGGTAGTAGGCGCAATCCGGAGACCAGGCGACGAGCGACATGCGGAGGTCAGGTTTGCCCCTGGATGGTGCGCCGGTCGGGAACCGTAACTCGCTCTCGAGTTGATCCACCACAGGAACCAGCCGGTCGTCGAGCCCACTCTCCCCGATGTACGTGGAGTCCAGGGAATGAAGCTGCAGATACATGACGTACTCGCAGCGCGGCAGCGGAACAGATATCTCCTCCTCAACCACCGGTGTCCAAGGGTTGCTGGGATCCGCAAACCTGTGCCGCTCCTTTCTGCTCAGCACAGCTCCCAGCGTCCGGTTCAGCAACTGCTGGCTTGTCTGGAAGAAGTCCGGCCCGGGACCAAGATGGGGCAGGCCAAAGATGCCTGAGAACTTCTCGGTCGTCGTCGTCAGCAGCACGGAACCCTGCCTCGGCCAGTGCACGCCGTGGAGCCGGACAGCAAAACTAGGTGCCGAGTTTGCTTCATCCTGGATGTCGGCCACGGCAGAGATCTCTCTTACCAAGCCAGCCGACCGCGGGCTCTGGCCCTCCTCCGCCGGCTGCTCGTACGTGGCATCGTCGGCATCCTCGGACAGCCGCATCAGGATGGTGCCGTGATCCCCCGTCACATTCCAGCCCCACTCGACATGGCCGCCCATCCAGTCGACGCCCGGGGAGATGGCAGTAAGGTTGTAGTCGCCCGCGTGCTTCACAACCGCCCCCGGGCGGCGCACCCACTTTCCGTGCACGGTGCCGGTCGCGTTCTGCCACGTCCGCGGCACCGGTCCGTGGTCCCACTCGTCGGGCGCGTCCTTGGCTGGCGGATATGCGTGACGGCTCCACTGGCGGCAGCGGTCCTTGAAGTAGGCGAGGTCGGCCCAGGCGTAGCCATCGGTCTCGCGGAAGCCTGTCAGGTTGAGAAAGCGCGGCGCTTTCCACGGCGGCGCGTCCGGCTTGGCCTCGTGCGGAGCGAAGTCGCCCCATTTGGTGCTGTTTAGGACGCGGTGCGCATCTCGCAGGCGGCCGAGGCGCGATGCGCCCATGAAAGGGGCTGTGATGAGAGCGGGGCCGTCATTGCGTGAGACGAGCGTCAGGAAGAAGATGGCGAGGAGCAGCCATATTCTCGCATTCCCCCGTGATACCGTAGGCATGGCGATGGAACAAGATTCGGTGATGGCCTCGACACGCCAAAGTCGGTCGTGCGGTTATGGGTGAAGCGAGGCGGTCATGTTTCGTTGGTAATTCGTTGGTCAGGATTCAAATGTTGAATTGAATTTGCCCGTAACAGATTTGATCAATTGCACACCTTACAACCCGGTATGCTACTTCAAATACGCGACTCGTAAATTCCCCTTGTAGCAAGCGGCAGTGGGAACCCACGTCGTTTGTTTTGGACGAGGAGTCTGATGTTGGCGATTCGCCTGGTTGAAGCCCGTCTGTTCCGAGGTGCAAACGATGGGTGAGGTTAGCAGGCCGTCATCCATCTCACTAGTAACGGAAAGGGCCCGCTTTTCCCTGCATACTGCCCCCTGCAGGCTCTCGTCCCCCAAGTCTTGGCACGAAGCCATCAATCCGAACTTCTAGTTTCTCCTGGATGAAGCACTCTTGAGTTGCCCTCTGTTTCAGACACAGCCTGTACAGTTGAACGATATCGAGTCTTTGACTCTACTCTTTTCAGGCAGATAATATATTGAGAACCAAAAGACCCTGTGCTCGGAGACACAGCAGAAATGGCTTCAAAGAACGACACAACTTCGACCCAAACTGCCAGCGTGAGCTCACCCCCCTCCCCCTCTCCCAAGCATCCCTTGACCCAAATAAGTCAACTCCAACGCCCACTCACCGTTCCGCTCACAACCAGACAAATGACGATGCCCGCGGCGAGTTGACGGCCCAACTTGAGGACTTGCTCAACACGCTCTCCAACAAGTTTGCCGGTGTGTCGAGCGAGATCTTTGCCAAGAGTACGCTGTTTACCTTGTTGCCATGAGTGTGACGCTGTGTCCGCCTGCTGCTACCAGACGAGCTGACAGAACGAAACAGTGGATGAGATGTCGCGCCGCCTCGATAATCTCGAGGCGCAACTCATGGCCAATAAGGACAAGAACTCGGGGTCTGGGTGATTTGTCGAAGCTTGGGCGTGCTTGTCACTTTGGTTGTTCCAGCACAGCGGCATGGGAATTCACGAAGTTGAGATCAAGTCTCCGAACGTCACAAAATACGGGACAATGACGAACGGATGCGCGCGAGTCAATGGATAGCATAACCGTCATGGAAACTGTACATTGCTTTGCTTCGCCAATCCTGAAACTACTCCAAACTCACAGTTCCTCCTTCTCACCACCAGTCACCTTCTCGACAAACTTGCGCAGCACGTTGGTCTTGCCAGTGAGCTCGTCCTGCTTGGCCGGCGCCAGCCCGCCCTTCTTCAGGATGCCCTCGAGACGCGCAAGCTCCTTGGCCGCGAAGCCCTCGCTCTTGCTCAGCTTGTCGAACACCCGAAGGTAGTACTCGGCATACTTGGCCTGCGCCTTGTCCTTGAGGTCCGCGGCCGCCTTCTTCGCCTCCGCCGCCGCCTCGACCAGCGCGGTGCCGCCAACAAGCTTGGCAACGATGGTATCGAGCGCCCCGACGGTTCCGGCAGTGGCGTCAACGCCGCCGCCCACGGCGCGGTGCGTGCCCGCCTTCTCGTTCAGGAAGGCAACCAGAGCATCCTCGGACCGGCCGCCGCTGTAGTCCTCGGGCGTGGTGCTGCCGGCGGGGAAGAACTTGATGGTGGGGTAGCCAGTCACGCCGTACTCGGCCGCGGTGGCCTTGCCCGTCTCGGCGTCGGCATCAACCTTAGCAACTACGACGTTGTCCTCGCCCGCGAAGTCATCAGCGAGCGCCTCCCAGGTCGGCGCAAGGTTCTTGCAGTCTATCAATTGTTAGCACTGGAAATCGGAAGCTGCCAGCAACAGGAGCAACTCACGTCCGCACCACGGAGCGGTGAAGGCCACCAGGACGTTCTTGTCCCCACCAATCTGCTTCTTGAACGTCGAGTCCGTGAGCATGACCACGCTGCTGGGCTTCGCCGCCTTCTTCTTCGACCGCGCGCCCGTCTTCTCCGTAATGAAACTCGTCAGGGCCTCCAAGTCCCGCCCGCCGTTGTAGTCGGTCGGCTTGTCGCTCTTGCCATCGAAGAACTTCAGCGTCGGGAAGCCCTGCACCCCGAAGCGCTTGCCCAGATCCCGCTCGGCATCGGCATCGACTTTGGCGATCTGCACCTTGTCCTTGGCGTGCTCGAAGGCCAACGCGAGCTCCTCGTAGACAGGGGCGAGGGTCTTGCAATGGCCGCACCAGGGGGCGAAGAACTCGACGAGCGTGGGCTTGCCGGACTTCAAGACGACGTTGTCAAAGTTATCGGGGATGAGGTCCAGGACGGCCGACTTGGCGGCGGCCGCCGCCGCGAGGCCGGCGAGCACGAAGCTCTTGATGAGCACCATGGTGATTTTGCGGTCTGGATAGCCACTGGTGGACTCGAAAGCAAACAAGTGTTGAATCAAACAAACCCCAAAGCGTAACCTCGGTTCGGCTTTGGCAACGAAATAGATAAAGCGGATGCCGCCCAAGTTCAATTTATGCCAATTTCGCAGTAACAGAACGGGTGGCAACAGGCAACAGAAAACAACACAGGTGCTTTGAAATCGCAGCCAGAAGATGCCACTTTGCCCGTCAACAGCAGGAGCTTACCCCTGCCACAGTCCAATCGCCCCCACCAAGCTTACACCAAACCCAGCGGGCTGCGGACGGCGCCAACGAGCGCCCCTGGATTCAATAAGCTGATAAGATAATGAGCTAGCCACAAAGCCACACCTGCCCCGCCACACCGCTCCGCAAACCCTCCCGCACAAAAAAGTCTGGGCCAAATTCGACCGGATCTGAATTATCGGCCGACGACCGCAATCCCAAACGACGACACCGCTCTCCGCCCGCCGATTCTCCTGCTCTTCCCACCAAGGCAGCACAGCAAACCAAACAACCGTCAAGATGGCTCACGAGAACGTCTGGAACTCGCGCCCGCGCAGCTACGGCAAGGGCGCCCGCGCTTGGTAGGCCGCAACCCACCCGATTCGATGTGCCTAATCTTCGCAGAAAGAGGAGGAACAAGGGGACAGGGTTGCAAAGAGGGTTGGCGAAGGGGGAATGAGAGAGGAGGAAACAGAAAACAACCGAATTGCTGACCGAAGTGGCGATTGGTACAGCCGCGTCTGCACCCACACTGCCGGTCTGATCCGCAAGTACGGCCTCAACATCTGCCGTCAGTGCTTCCGCGAGAAGTCCGCCGACATTGGCTTCGTCAAGGTATGCTCCACTACCACTATCATGCTCCAATTTCACCGCCGCACACCCGGCGTTGAGATACATTCGCCATTCTAACCCGTCTCCCACAGTACCGGTAAACGAATCATGGCAGCCGGGGGAGGTGTTTGGGAGTGGATTGGTGGAGGAGGGATTGACGGGCAACGCCTTCACGACGGACCGAATACCCATACGGGGCCAAGGCAGTAGTGATGCTCGTCTTCCTGGGATCACGCGCGGAGGCTGGCTGGGCTAAGGGGATTAAATGCGATCTTAGAGTCAGGCCGGCTTATGGAGTCATCACGGCGGATTTGTTCTTGCTTGCGCGGTTCAACGGGCAAATGGGAAATGCAAAAAGAAACCAACTTCTAAATCCATCCACCCACCTCTCCTCGTCCCCTTTGGCTCGAAGATTCGTTGCTGGAGGGCGTGCTTTGGGAGACAAGCAAACCCCAGCGAGAAGCCCGATGAGAGCAAGCTCTCTCCACTTACAGGTTGCCGTGAACATCACAACTTCGTCTGGCTAACCGGACACAGTCATCAGCTTTCATTACTGTCTTATGTATACCCATTTCTATACTACAAGCGTAACGACAACTCCAGAAGGAGAGGGGAGACCGGTGAGCCCTGGAGCGGGCCGCCGCAATCGGGCGGCTCCCAAGCAACGGCGCCCAAACCAAAATACATGCATATACAGCACTGATTGTACAGCGGCCTTCAACTCCGCGGCGCTCCTTGCCCAACTCCATCCACCGCAGGTACTTAAACCACAGTAGGACCGACACCAAATCCGATTGCCTGTCTCACATCCTTCGCTGCCATCGCTCCTTCCCAGCATCGTACATCCAATCCCACCACCACGGGCCTCAGAAATTACTCGAAGATCTGGGTGACCAGGCCGGTAGCGACGGTGCGGCCGCCCTCGCGGATGGTGACGCGCATGCCCGACTCGAGGGCGATTGGGTGGTGCAGCTCGGCGAGCATCTCGACGTTGTCGCCGGGCATGACAACCTTGGAGTCCGGGTCCTCGGTGCCCTCGGGGAAGGTGAGGGTGCAGGCCTCGTCGGCGGAGCGGATGAACATCTGGGGGCGGTAGTTCTGGTGGAAGCCCGTGTGGCGGCCGCCCTCCTCCTTGGTCAGCGCGTACAGCGAGAGGAGGAACTTGCGGTGCGCCTTGACGGTGCCCGGCTTGGCGACCACCATGCCGCGGCGCACGTCCTCGCGGCGGATGCCGCGCAGCAGCAGGCCCGAGTTGTCGCCGGCACGCGACTCCTCGCACGACTTCTTGAAGGTCTCGATGTCGGTCACCTTGGTCTTGATGATCTCGTTGCCCTTGCCGATGATCTCGATGTCCGAATCCCTCTTGAGCACGCCGCGCTCAACACGGCCCGAGACGACGGTGCCGCGACCGCCAATGGAGAAGACATCCTCGATGGAGAGTAGGAAGGGCTTCTCGGTCTCGCGCTGCGGGGTGGGGATCCACTCGTCGACGGCGCGCATGAGCTCGTCGATCTTGTTCTCGCCGATTTCGGGGCGCTTGCCTTCCAGGGCGCAGAGGGCGGAGCCCAGGACGACGGGGGTGTTGTCGCCGTCGAACCCGTATGAAGAGAGCAGCTCGCGCATCTCCATCTCGACGAGCTCCAACATCTCCGGGTCCTCAAGCGCGTCGACCTTGTTGACGAAGACGACGATGCGCTGGACGCCGACCTGGCGGGCCAGCAGCAAGTGCTCACGGGTCTGGGGCATCTGGCCGTCCGAGGCGGCGACGACGATGATGGCGCCGTCCATGCTGGCGGCACCAGTGATCATGTTCTTGATGTAATCGGCGTGACCCGGGCAGTCGACGTGCGAGTAGTGCCTGTTATCGGTCGAGTACTCGATGTGGGCGGTCGAGATAGTGATACCACGCTTCCGCTCCTCGGGGGCCTTGTCGATGGAGCCATAATCGAGGAAGCTGGCCAGGCCCTTGTCGGCCTGCCTCTTGGTGATGGCGGCGGAGAGGGTCGTCTTGCCGTGATCGACGTGACCAATCGTGCCTGAAAAACTCCCGTCAGCAAGTGGCTAACATGCAGCGGCAGAGGCAATAATAGCGCACCAATGTTGACGTGAGGCTTGGAACGCTCGTAGACGGCGTAGGTGCGGGCGAAGTTGAGGACGGGCGTCCTGGACTGCCGCTGCAGCGAGGCCAGCGGGCTCTGGGACTGTCTGAGCGAGAGGCGCGCCGTCCGCAGGAACGGAGCGATTGTCCGTAGTGTGGCAGGCATTTTGAGAAGAGGCGCTCGCAAAACACCGAAAGAGTGGAAGGAGCGGAGATGGTGGAATCGACAAGTCGACAAGCTGCCCGTCGGAGGAAGCGTCTCGCGTGGAAAATTTGGCTTGAGCTCAATTGGGTTCCAGGTTCGTCGCCAAAAGTTCGGCAAACCTACGCGCCAAGGGGAGAGGGCACGGATCCTTTTTCGCCTTGTGCGGCGCCCAAACAGTGCTAGAACAGGCCCCAGTTCACGTGCTCTCGCGAGGCACCAGCTCAGAAGAACGCCCCTTCTGTGTTTAAGCCAGCCGCTCGCGTATCACAAGCAAAAAGGATTGAAAAGGCATGAAACACTTTTCTTGCAAACTTCATGCCAAGATCACCACTATGCATAGTTTCCAAGCGTTTATTTCAGTTTTGACAGCATCTTTTGAGCGGCATGACTCGCCCTTGCCTATGGTCTGTCTGCAGGCGTTCAGACGGATCCGACAATGAAGAGCTCCCGCTCCAAGCCACATCAAGTGCTCTCAACTACCCCTGGGCAGCGGCGGTATTCATATATACTCCGTGCCAGTCTCCGCGAATCCGACCCATTTAGCTTTTGAGTCACACAGAGCCATCAACTTGCGCTTCACTTCAGTCTCCGGATAGCCGTGCTGCTCTAAAAGCACACCGCACACGGCAATACAGCCGTTTCTCGGCCTCTTCGGCGTTGCCTAGCCATCCTTTCTTATTACTCGTTTGCTAAATCTGTTCTTTTTTTTTTTTTTTTGCTCTATCTTGATACCCTTCTTCTCACCTTGTCGTCCTTCTTTTCCCTTTCGTTTTCTTGCTCCTTCTTTCCCCTCTTCTCCTTTACCTTTCCGAATTGATGAGTCAATATTTCATGTCTGGTCAGTCACTGTCCGAAAACGACTTGGTCAGATGCACTTCAACTGGAGCGAGGCACGTTTGGTTGGAGTCCGACTAACCTACGGAATCCTGCGGAATCAATCTCGACTTCGTGCCTTGAGATGCTCGTCAGTATAGCGCTGGATACAGTAGCAATCGTGGACGATCGACGGCCCCTGTTCATAACCGGTATTCCCGGACTTCGCCAGACAAGCAGTCTGCTCTTGACATCGACAGCTGTCGCCTGGGGCGGGAAACATGGCCTCAGGCTTGGGATGCACCCGTTCGAGACCGGTCTATGGGCTCAAGGACACAGCCGCCGTGTGGGACGCTCGGACGTACGATGGAAAGACTCGCATCGTGTGGAGTGGACCACAAAGGCCATCCTGGTGGGCACGAGCTGCTTCCGCCCGTCTTCGCGCCCACTAGATCCCCAGGTATCCAAGCCAGGGGTACCCTTCGCGCTGCACGGAAGGGGTTGAGCGGACCATATGGAGCTCGAGTCTCTTGGCATTGGCACCAGAGTCTGGCCAAACGAGCGTTGGCACGACCGGAGAAGCAGAGTGAACCCTGCGATCAGCCAGGCCGGCAGACAGAGAGGAGCGCCGAATTGTGACGCCGAACGAACTCAGAACCTTCCTTGGCAAGAGTGAGTCAAAGGTTCTCGGAGCTGCTGAGATGGTCACAGTATTCATGAATGAGTGTTCTGGGGCCATTTGCGATTGTCGGCACCGCTCAAGGCTCGCAGTGGCGCTCTTCCTTCTCGTCATAAAGTCCACCACCCGCACGTATCTTGCAATGCCGACTGTCGTTCTCCCGCCAAGCCGACCCCGGAGTTCAAGGTCCTCGGCTCCTCCCTGAGACTGAGACGGAGTCGGTGGGGATACGGGCCGCACTTCGTTCTGGCGTGGAGCCCCAGCCTTTGCTTCATGCCCTGACAGGTGCGCAAAAACAATTCCAGTGAAGCTGCGATTGTCGTTGGCTCGGCAGTCGAGGCCAAGCCCAGCCAAGAGATCGCGAGATCCGCCAAGGTCAAGCTCGGGCCTGAGCGCGGCTGAAAGAAGTTGGGCAGGCGTGCTGTTTGGCGCGGCTTGGCTTTTTTGCAACACCACCAAGGGCTTGGCAGAGTCTCAAGTGCCATCAAGCCCGTGATCGACCCTCGTCAACGCAAGCCCAACATGGGTTAGCATGTTTCTGCGGCACCGCACACCCCTACCGTTGACTACCGGAAGCTTTGCATCCCGCATTGGCTCGTCTGAACCTGCCCCCACGGACAAGATGTTTCTACACCCGGCTCGCGCTCACTTACTATACACCAGCGCCAGTCCCAGCGTTCCAGAGTCGCCCGGTCGAGAGCTTCGGATGCTAAGACCCCAAGATGCTTAGCTCGCTTTCCCGCCACCAGCTCCTGTTCTTGGTTTCTACTTGGCAGGTGTCACCTCAGTTTCAAGCGCCATGTAGTCTTCTCTGGGACACCCCCGCCAAGAGCCTCCCGGTTCCCGTGCACCACGGACGCCGAGATCTACAAGGGAGCCGCGGAGGGTGCGACTCGCCCTGACTGTGTATATAGGCCGGTCTGCGGCAGTCTCACGTTCCCTTTTCCCTCTTCTCAACTTATGAGCTGTGCTCGTTGATCATCGTCCGATATACCCTCGAATTCGTTTCTCTTGTTTCTTTCGTTGTCTTCACTTCATCCGCTGGTCGTGGTCGCTGGTCGCTTTACCATATTACTTAATCCTTTTTACTCAAATCACCTCCTAGTCCTTGCCCAACATGGTGAGGTACGCCATCATCGCTTTTGCCGGCCTGGCCGCGGCCTTGCCGCTTAATATCAACCTCGGTGCCTATTCACCAGCCCTCGTTGTTGGTACGACCCTCCTCTAACTAGTTCTTGGTCAACATTCACTCAGAGCCATCTCGCTAACAAGGCAACAGGTGATGGTGAGATCAGCTTCGGAGGTAGGCAGGACGTCTCGAATCTCATCACTGCGCTCGAAGGCGCTGCGGTTAACGCAGCGGCAGGCGCAGCGGCAGGCGCAGGCGCAGCCAACGGTGCTGCGGCTGGTGCGAACAACGCAGCGGCCGCGGGTACCGTCGCGGGGGGCAACGTGGCGGCAGCCGCGGCCTCCCCCGTTCCCGCCCCCGCCCCGGTGGCCAACACCGTCGAGAACGCGGCCGCCGCAGACCCGGTCCTCACCGAGCAGGTCAGTTCCCCACCACGCGTGTCTTTGACTTTGAGCTCCAGTGACTGATCACTGTCCGCACAGGCGCAGCAAATAGCTGGTCTCCAGGGGCTGGGGAAGGCGAAGGCGATCGCGCCCCGCCCCCGTGAAGAGGAGCTGGGCAAGCGAGACCTTGCTGGTTTTGACCGGGCTCTCAAATACGCCGAGGCCGCCCTGACGAAGGGCCCCAAGATCCAGCTCGGCACGGGCGGAGAGGGCTCCGGCGTCGGCATCATCGTCGACAACAACGTTGCTGGTATGTCCTTCAACGCCGCGTCTTCTTGACAGCCGTTTCCCACTCGTGAGCACTTCCTCGTGCTGACTGACAATGAATAGCAGGTGGAGGCCAACGCGCTGGCGAGAAGCGCGAGGTCCCTGCCGCTACCGCTGCCCCCCGGCGCCGCGCCAAGGTGACCACCATGTATGTGCGCCGCGGCGTCCCAGCTTGTAAGGCCCCTGTTTTTTGTTTCTCCCCGCTTCACCCTGCACCTCCTTTCTCCAGTCACTGACACGCTTGCCTAAATACAGCCCTCCAAACCCGGTCTGACGCCGAAGACGCCCTCGCGGCCGTCGCCGCCCAAGCAGCGGTTGCCGCGCTGCCGCCCACGGCAGCCCAGCCCGCAGCCGCCGCCGGAGCCGTCCCCATCTCGGTCTCAAAGCGCGCCGAGAACGCGTTCGACGCGGTGAACCTGAATGTGGACGGTGACGCGGGCGTTACCATGACCTTTGTGGAGTCAGTGGAGGATGATGAGGAGGCGGATGCGTGATGGGTGGGTGAGTGGGTGATCGATAAACAGGTCTTCCTTTTGTTTCGTATATTATGAGTGCAGCCATGTTGATGGAACTGTTCTGTATCTGTGGTTGCGGTTCTGGTTTCTTTGGTTCGAAGCGGTCTGGAGTTGGGGAGCGGTTTAAGCAATACAATGCAGTAGAGTACTTGAAGAATCAAATGCCATGGTTCGCTGGCGGTGCCACGGTGCGTGAACGTGAACGCAACGCACACAGCGACGAATCAATGACCAGTCCTGCAGTACAGGTCGCCAACATCTACTGCCTCTACTCCGCCGCCACCTGACTGACCACCGCTTGAACTTCCTCATCACTCATTAGCGGGATACCCAAGAGCTCATTGTCCGTCTGCTCAAACCGGCCGCCAAACCCTTCGCCCCAGGCAGTGGTGACGATGAAACCCAGCATCGCACGGAGATCCCGTTTCCCCTGGTCGATATCTGCCCACGACGATTCGAGCATGTCAGCAACTGAGATTTTCTTAACAGTCCAGCCGTCGGCGCCCACCACTCTCTGTGCCATCGCCAACAGCTTATTCTGCGTCGTGACCGCGCTATGCACCCTGACAACGCGGTTCTCCGTCTCAACGGGGTGCTTCAGCACCGCACATACCGCCTGCCCAATCGTCTGCAGTGTCGTCACACTAAAGGGGATGTCACCGCCGTCGGACAAGCTCTCACTCTTGGCCCTGACGTTCATGAACCCGCGCAGCATGCCCCTGTCCAAGAACGGGCCGGTGCAGATAATGGTGTAGCTCAGGCCCGTATCGGCAGCGGCAGCGGCAGCGGCAGCGGCTTTTGCCTGCAGCGCCTTCTGGGCCGCGCACTTTGGATTGCTGGTGTCGGAGCCAAACTCAGAGGGAAGGAAGCGCCGGACGCCGGCGGTCACGGCGGCGTCGATGAGGAGCAGCTGCCGGTCGAGGGCCAGCGTGCCCAGCGTGGAGACGACGGCGTCTTGTCCCCGCAGGGCGGACACAAGTGAGTCTACGGAGCTGTATTCAACTTGCCGGATGCGGACTGAGGGTGGGAGGTTGCTGATGCTGGCGTGACGGCTGAACACGGTGACTTCGAAGGAGTGGTGACGGAGCTGGTCAGAATGGCGGGGCCTAGGTTGCCGCTGGCCTGGTAGTGTGGGGATGCGTCAGTCTTAAATGTTTGGCTGAGGATTCTGAATCAAACGGATGACGACTGGTCGAGACTTACACCGGCCACGGCAACTTTTCTGATGAGACGCATCTGTTCCAGGGGGGTTGTGTAGAGAGCCAAGCTGCTCACATGGGTCACTTACACGGAGACAACCGACAGGACCCAAACTTGGCAGCGCATCGGGACGTGGCTCTTATATTTCATGCCGGAAGCTGGACTTGATGAGTGCTAACAGCTCTGCCAGCGAGCCCTTATAAGCGAAAGGCCGAGGGCGTGGCCAACGGGCAACAATGTAATGCTGTCCAGTGTCCTTCGTGGCAGCAACAAGGTAGTTAGGCACGTACCGGCGCTACACTCCAGACGGCTACACAACGCCCAAACCCCCTTCCTTTGAAGAACATTCGCTTCCTGAATCGCCGAGCCGAACGGCCGAACAGCCGAATGACCGATAACACCAAGCAGCAGCACCTCTTGAGACACATACTTTCTTTTTCCCCGGTCATCCTCGGCTCCGACTCTTTCGTCTTAGGGCATTTTCGTGTAGTTTGGTAATACTCTGGGTGCAGCGAAGTCTTCGTTAACACTTCGTCATCCTCGATGACGGGGCGCTCTGAAGCGCCTCGCATTGAAGGTCGACCATCAAATGCGCCGGTGAGACGTTACGATGTAGTGAGATCGTGTCTCCGGTGCTCACCAGCGCAAGGTCCGATGCGACAAGTCCGTGCCAAAGCCCCGTGCCGGTACCCCGGTCCGGAGCGCATCAAGCGCCGCGCCGCCGAGCCGTCTCAGTTGCCGGTCGAGAAGTCTCCCGGGCGTCGACGGCGAGGGACACGGAGCGATGGTCGTTCAATGAGCCATGAGCCTGTCGCGGCCTTGACACCAACATCGGGTCCCAGTTCGCCGCCGGTAACCCCTGGTGTCCGATCAAGGAGCAGCGTCCAAGCACCATCACCAACCCGAGGGCATCCTCGTAAAAGATGGCACTTCCACGCATTACATCAATGACGCCCTTCTGTCGCGGGTCTTAGACCAGGTCCGTCGACCTACCCATTCGTAATCACCCTCGGCTCACATCCCTCGTCCAATATGCCCGCCATGACGGATGGGCATCCCAGGATCGCGAACTCCAGTCGGCCATCGGCAGCCTGAGGGAAGGCACACAATGTACTGAGGATAGAACAGCAGCCCTAGCCTTTGATGGCCTGCTGTCCAATCCGTACATGCCGGTTGGCGATGTGTCTTTGCTCCACCCAACGCGCAGACAGGCGGCCTGGCTTTGGCAGGTTCACCAGAACAACGTGGACCCTCTCCTGAAGCTGCTCCATATCCCGACTACGCAGCCCCTCATCTCTGCCGCCATCAACGACCCGAAGCAAGTGCGTCCAGACCTGGGTGTGCCGCTCTTCGCCATCTACTTTGCGGCAGTGACGCGCCTCCGCGCGCCTGAAGTCCCCTTCCTACTCAACATAGACCGGCAGACCGCGCTCTCCCGGTATCAGCGGGGCCTGGAGGTCTATCTGCATATTGACTGCTTCTTGGATCTTCCTACCATCAGCTCGCTGCAAGCGATGTCGATCTGCCTTGTACCAGCTCCAGCTTCTCGTCTTCAGTAAGCTGATCACTACTGACACGATCCATGCGCAGGTGTCCCGTCGGTACTCCAGCGGCGGCCCGTCCGGTTGGACGTTCGACGGCCTTCTCATCCGCGCCACCCAACTGATCGGCCTGCACCGTGACGGGTCACACTTCCACCTGTCGCCCCTAGACTGCGAGATCCGCCGCCGGCTTTGGTGGCAGATCGAGAACTACGACGCCCGCGTGGCCGAGGACCACGGCCTGGCAACGAGTGGCTTCAACCACAGCACCGACGGTAGCTCAAGCGACACCAAACTGCTCCTGAAGACCGAGACCTCTCCCCGGTCAAGGATGTACAGCTCCCGAACCGGAAGCCGCAGTGGACGGAGATGACCCTGTTCCTGGTGGCCGCCGAGATGAACCAGGCCATGCAGCAGGTCTCGCGACTGTCCGTGTCAGTGCTGCACGGGAACGACAAGATGGCCAGCCCGCGGCAGCTGCTCGCCGACGTGCGCGTGCGCATGCAGCAGCATCACCTGCGGCACCGCGACCCCAATATACCGATCCAGAAGGCGGCACTCTTGCTGGGCAAGGTGCTGATCAACAAGATCGACGTGTTCGTCCGCCAGCAGTACCTGCGCGGCTTGAATTCGGCGGAATCGGCTGCGGCAGCTGCGGAGGAGACGTTGGCGGTCGCGTGCGACACCATCGAGGGGGGCATCGAGTTGAAGACGGACGAGCTGCTGGAGAACTACCACTGGCTGTTCGCCACGTTCACCCAGTACCATCTCCTGACTTACACCCTCTGGCATCTGTGTGTCCGGCCCGAGGTGCAGTGCGCCGACAGGGCGTGGGCGGTGGTGGACAGGTCGTTCGATATGACCGAGGCACCCAACAAATGGCACGCTCAGGGGTCGAGGTGGAATGTACTGTGCAAGCTGCGGGAGAAGGCACAAGCTGCCGGTCCTCTTTTCTGGCGAGTAGTGATGCTATGACAAAGCCAACCGCGTCCGACACTGCGGATGAACACAGCGGCCGTGCTGGGCATGCTGTCGAGGAAACGATATTCGGGGATGACACAGCCTGGGACATCGACGCGGTTTGCTTTCCTGATTCTACAGGATATGGACATGTACCAGAGTATGACTTTTAGAGACAATGAACCTCGGTATTCCGTCTGCTCTCCGCGGGGTGGGCGGACAATTCGTCACTACCAGACGCGACAGGAGTGTTGTGATTCAAGCCTGGGTGAGTATGAACCCAAGGAAACTGTGGCCTGTCCCTATACGTGGGCCCACGTCGACCGACGCTACCACGAAGCAACCCCAAGAGTCTCATCAATAGAGTCCGCTTAGGTCATGGTTGTCAAGATAGCCAAGATGACACCGGCAGATCCAAGAAACCCTCAAAAGTCCGCCCACTCCAGCGGCACCTCGCACACCCGCGGACGCACCACCGTCTTCCTATACGGCGCCGTAGCAAGGGAAGAGCCCTCCTACTTCTCCCACTCCTTGTACGCCTTCTGACGCTGGCGTGTGTTCCAGCCGAGCTTGGCACTGATACTGTTGATCCAGTCCTCGGAGCGGCGGCCGTGGGGCTGGACGCAGGCGAAGGGGTAGCGGCTGGCGCTGACGGTGACGTAGTCGCCGGGGCGCAGCTCGACGCGCTCGCGGCCGTCGAAGCTGGCCCACGAGCTGGTGCGCGCGTCGTAGGGCACGCCGATGCGCAGCACAATGGTGTCGGGCAGGATCACCGGCCGGAACGACAGCGTGTGCGCGCAGATGGCCGTCACCAGCATCACCGGGTTCTCCGGGTGGCACAGCGAGCCGCCCGCGGCGAGGTTATACGCTGTAGACCCCGTCGGCGTGCTGACGCAGATGCCGTCGGCCGAGACGGACGTGAAGTGCTCGTCGTCGCCGAAGATCTCGATGTTGGACATGGCTATAAGGGAGGAGAAATTAGCCAGAGGCCGTAGGAAGAGAATGAAGTATGAGACTCACTTGGGTTCGGGCCCCTGTCGACGACGACTTCGTTCAACACCTCGTACGTCCCGTCGGGTCGGTGCGTGTGCTCGTCGTCTTTCTCCTCTCCTATCAGCTCTTCGACGAGGTCTCTCGGTGGTCTTTGGCTGTCTCCATTCACCACCCCTTCTTTCTCCACCTCGGCAGGCTTGCCGCCGCCGCCGTCGTCGTCCTCCCCCCCCTTCTCCTTTAACCTCGCCCCTGTCTTCTGGCTGCGCATGACTGTCGCCTCAAACCGCAGCCTCAGACTGACCGTGACGCCCTCGTCAAACGCCTTGGTCAGCGTCTGCTGGTATTGCTTCCAGTCGAACTTGGTCAGGAAGCCCAGGCTGCCCAGCGCAAAGCTCAACACGGGCGGCACGATGCGCTGGAACAACCAGCTGGCGTACAACACGGTGCCGTCGCCACCGAGGGTGATGACGAAGTCAAAGGTGTGCGGCCGCGCGCGGCACATGTCCTCGTCCCAGAACCGCAACCGTTTGCCCACATCGGCGCCCGCCTCCTCGCTGAGCTCCCCGGACTCGACGAAGTCCCTCCTTACCTCCTCCACCAGCCCAGGGGCGTCAAACCGCTTATTCTCCTTCAACTCATGGTCGACATACAACGTATACCGCACGTCCCGCTCGCGGTCGAGCAGCCAGCGGCACAGGGCGCGAGTGTTGGCGATCAGGTCCGGATCGTAGATCTTAGTGAGCACGAAGATAGTCTTGACGCGGAAGCGCAGGCGCATGCTGCCGAGGCGGCGGCTCAGCTCGCGCACGCCCCAGGCCATCTCGGACAGCTGCTTCTTGGTCAGCAGCCGGCTGTTGGGCGCGTCGGCCGACGCCGACCGCCGGTCCAGCTGCGATGGCGTGCGCCGCGGCAGCACCATGGCGTGCCGCCAGTGCTTCTCGTCCTGCTGCCCGCCGCCGCCGTTGGTGGAGCTGGCGCCGCTGGCGTTGTTGGTGTCGTAGTGGGCGTACGCATGGGCATGGGGAGTTTGGTGAGGATAATCGCCGTCGTCATCTTGGTCGTCGTCATCGTCATCGTCATCGTCATCGTTATCGTTGTCGTTGTCGTTGTCGCTGGTAGTGGTGGTGATAGCAGCGGCGCGAGGAGGGTCGGGGAGAATTGTGGCGTACGGCCGGTTCACGGCAGGGTTTTCGCCACCCCACCTCTTCCCCTCATCAAAACAGCCGTCGTACCGGGCCGGCGGGTTGTCGCCGCCCTTTGGGTCGAGCGGGCGGTCTAGCCTAGCCTCGGACGAGTTGTCGTGGGCCTCGCAGGTGGCCGTGCCGGCATGGCGGTGGTGCACGCGGGTGACGCCGAGGTCGGCGTCGACGGGGTGACCGGCGTGGTCGGGGTGGTGGCGGTGGTGCGGCAGCAGATGGTGCTGCTTTGGCCGCCTCTGGTTGGCCAGGAACTGGTGGACGAGACATTCGGTTTTGCGGTGGGGGGGCGGTGGTGTGCGGCGCAAGTGCGGCGGCACCGAGTCGGTCGCGACCAGCGAGCTCTTGCGGCGGTACGGGTTGGATTCGTCGAAGACCACCTCGACCGGGTTGCGGTCCTCGTCACTCGTCGCCGATGACGCGGCCTCGTCGAATGAGACCTGCTTCGTAGAACTCGTGTTTCCATCCATGGTTGGCCGTTTCAAGTCAGTCGTACACCGAGAAAGAGTTATTGATTCGGACACTGAGTGTACTGCTAAGATTCTTCGGTTTCGGCACAGCGTCAGTCACCCAACGCCCATGTCTGTATCGCTTATCGTGCTCGGGGTGCATGCGTCCACGGGCTGACACATCACATCACAGTTGTGCGTGATGGTGTTCGGTGTCCGGACCTGTTCGAGCCGAGGGAGCAGAGGTTGAAGGCTCCAGTCTCGCCCAGTGACGACAGTGATCAGTGCTCGGTGCTCAGTGCTGAGCGCTCGCTGCTTTCTGTGTGTTAAAGTGTAGGTGTACCCTCATGGTCTCGCTGCACTGCGTCATAGCGGGGTAGCTACAGCCCGATACTGTGAAAGCTGCCCCGCCTTTTCTGTCCTGAACTGCGTCGTTGCTGCAATTGCGGCGTGCGTTGGCCGTTTGGGGTTTCCTTCCGTTCTTGCGCAACCGAACGTGCAGAAAGGGTGCTTGTGGGCAACAGTCGGTGCGCAAGAGCAGGCTTTCCACCGCCCACGCCGCCAATATACAGTAAGATTGGATGGAGGAACCTCAGGTTGTCTGTCCCCTTGTTCTCGCAGGCAACAACCAACGAACAGTCAACCACGGATCCGATCGCCCGAAGCCTGCAATCCCCAGTACTACAGAATATCCCCTGTACAGCATCACCCACCCGGTTGCTGCGCCTTTCTCGTGGCTCCGACCTAGGAAGGTGAACACGGTGAAACACAGCTCGACCCCGGTGTTGGTGCTTCAACCCCTCAGCTCTGCCCTCTCCCGTGCTGACGTGATGCAGCATCTGAAGGAGTGGACGCTCCAGTTTGGCCAGCGTTACCTGTGATAGAGCTGAGAGACAGCAGAACGCATCAAGGCACAGCCGTTCCGCTGTGCTCTACGTCGCCCAAGTTCCCTCTGGCTCCCTTCCCTACTACCTACCGGCAACGGCCTTAGGGCGCCAGGAAACGGCCGCAGGAAGGGAAGAAGGATGAGGCACCTCGTCCTCGTAGGCGCGTGTTACCTAGACACGATTCTGACGTGAGTACCCATTGCCTTCGTTGCGTTGCGGTGCACACATCCTGGTGGCTGCCCACGCAATGTCGGCGACACGCCTGTGGCGTACCCGAGCGGGTTGCGCGGTGGCGGCCAAGAGGAACACAATCAATCAATCCCTCACCGTTCGCTCTCTCACACACACAAGACACACGGGCACGCGCACAGAAGGTTGAGCAATGGCAATATGCAGCGTACCTCACTTCCCCGACGAAGACACCAAGCAGCGCGCCACAGCCCTCGCGGTGCGCCGCGGCGGCAACTGCCCCAACTCGCTCGAGGTGCTGGCGCAGCTCATGGCTGCTGGACCTCAGCGCCGGCTCGTCAGCGACGTCAAGCTGCACCTGGTGACGTGCCTTCCGGACGCGCAGGCGCCCGCCACGGGCAAGATCCTGGCGTCCTTCGGCGACGGCGGAGGGGTCATCGACTTCGACCACTGCCTCTTTCGGGTGGGCCACCAGGAGCCGGCCAGCAGTTACATCATCCGTAGCAAGGCGACAGGGAGCCGGACCATTGTGAACTACAACGAGCTCCCCGAAATGATGGCGAGCGAGTTTCAGGCGGTGGCCGATGCCTTCGCCAGGCAAGGCAGCGGCGGCGGGGACGGGGGCGACGCCTGGTGGTGGCATTTCGAGGTGCGCAAAGATAAAACCAAAAAAGACGGGCTCACGCCCCTCCCCGCAGGTGTGACTCGGTGGGAAGAGAGGAAGGAGGTTGCAGGAAAAAGCAGGCTGCGACACGCGCGCTGACAATTTGGGCGCCCGCCGCAAGGGCCGAATCCCAGAGACAACGCTCCGGTGCATCCGCCACCTCCGCCAGGCGCTGCCGCGTAGCACAATCAGCGTCGAGGTCGAGAAGCCCGGCCGCGAAGGGCTGGCCGAGCTCGCGGCCGAGGCCGATGTCGTCTTCTACTCGAGGAGCTGGGCCGAGGTAAGTAAGTCTCCCGCCAGTCCCCCGGTGCCTCTCACTCCGCCTGCAGCGACTTGGGTCGGTGTGTGTGTGAGTGCGTGTCTGCGCCGCAGCTAAGAAAAGCGGGCGGGCGGAACCAGAATCGGGGCTACACCAGCCCGGAGGCGTGTCTGAGAGGCGAGGCGCCGTCCGCATCCAAAGCGTGAGTTGCAACTGTCTTACCGGCCGGCGGCTGGAGCCCGAACCAGCCCGCCCTGCTGGCTTGCGACTGCGCCTGCGACTGTCGATTGACGAAGGTCGTGGGAACCTTTCGCTTCCCGTAGGTCGTTCACGTTCTGCACGTGGGGGGAGCAAGGCGCCGGGGCTCTGTTGCTGCCCGGTGGCGAGTACATACATCGAGCTGCAGCTCCGGCAGGCCGCAGCATACCAGTGGTCGAGTAGGTTTCTTCTCCTTCCCTCCTCCTTCTCCCCATGCGTTGCCCCAGAGTGGAGACGAGAGTCTGCCTGGCTGCAAGTGAGACGACCGTGCAGATTGCGGAGAGTCAGTGCCGCCGCACTGCGCGCTCCTTGCGAACGCAACCCGCCGATTTTGTCGCGTCCTGCGCCTGGGTGCGTGTGTGTGGGTGTGCGAGCGCGAGCGTGTGTGCGTGTGTGGGTGCGTTTGGGATCGGGGCTCCTAGATCTGCGGTGCTAACTCGTGTGTTGCGCGTCCGCAGCACTATCGGCGCCGGTGACACGTTTGTCGCGGGCATGCTGTATGCGCTGCATGCTGACGGCTGGAGCCCTGGGGAGAGGTTGGAGTTCGCGGTGGGACTGGCTACCAGGAAGGTTCACAGGGAAGGCTTTGCAGGTCTGGTCACCTCCAATCGAGTGTTTACGCAGTAATGCCAGGAAGGCCTACTGCGGGTTCCCGGCCCCTGCCTCCCGGCAGCCTGATGGGGGTGCGGACGATGCTCTCGTGATGATGACGTGTAAGAATTCCTACACTACCGGTGCTGTGTTAGGTGGTCCCGCAGACTTGAACGAGTCAACTCGCCTTAGAGGCGAAGTCTCGGGATCCGGCGCTTGGCAGGGGGTGGGAAAATGTGCGGTTGTGAAGTGTCTGTGAAAAGGGGGATGTGAAGGGGCTCGTGATCAAAATCCCGCCCGGAAGCGATCCCCGCGGCAGGGTGGGGTTTGCACTGTTCTGGGTCCCAACTCGGAGGTCCAGCGAGCTGGGCATGCGCTGGGCTTGCGCTGGGAGGTGGATGGTTCAGAAGCGTCGCCGGGAGGGAGGTTTGGCCGAGAGTAACCCGCCTGGGCGGGTCGCTGGATGCGAGACCTGTGTCTCTAGTGGCCACCGACCATGCCTTTGTTAGTGGCTGCGAGCCGTTTCTGTCCTGCGGCGGGAAAGGAGCGGTGAATAACGTTAGGCACGGCGGGGAGGGGGGGGGGGGGAGAGGATGGTCGAGATGGTTAGTGGGTGTGATCAGTCTAGCAGATGGGTCGACAGGCCCATCAGCCGCTGTCCCGCTGCGCCCACTCCTGCAGAGGAGGGAAAAAAAAAATCAAATCGGTGGCCCTCCGGGAATCACGGCTCGATAGTGACAACCACGACCGACGCGCAAGCCAGACTGCCCGAAACGGAGACGAGATTTCCGGCGGCTCCGTCTCGCATCGGCCTCTTCAGAAGTTGCACAAGCGGTAGCGCGCCTTTAGCCTGTGGAGTTCCAGTAACAGGCGCATCCATGCCGGCCACACCGTCGAACACCAGCGCCCTCCTTTCCATTGTCGGTGGCTTTCTTTGGTGTTTGCGGCGCCAATGGTGCGCAATGGGCTCGATGACAGCCAACGACACGTCGACGTAGACACCCAAGCTTGGTGCAGCCGGTCACGCGGAGTAGTACTTCGTTCTGGCGCGGCGCGACCACACCAGTACGACGCAGTTGGCTACTTGAAAGCGCCCAGAGGAGCACCAGGCGCGCGCATTCCGAGCGGCAGAAAAGCATTGCCGGATCGACAGCGCCCAAGCACATGTCGGCGAAATGAGTCGAGGGCGAGTTTGTCCCGTCCTCCGACTAGTGAAACGGCGGCATGGCTGTCGTGACTGTCCATACTGCGTAGTGGACGCCCGGGTACAGGACGGGCACTCCTTGTGTGCCACTTCGGTGGAGGCATGAGTGAGTGGGTGGGTGAGCAAGTTGATTGACAAGCCCGGCACGAGCAGGAAAGCGGATCATCGGTTGAGGGACGGATTGACGACCGTGACAGCGTGCGCGGGTACGCGTGTACTGTGTAGGACCGAGCATGCCGCAGGCCGGAGCCTTTTCCATTCACCCATGTCATTGAAGGCGTGCCCTGGGCGGACGAAAGGTTTCCAGTTCTGCTGGGCTGGTGTTGGGAAGGGGGGCCCAGCTGGCTGGCCGAGTGTTGAATCCCGCCCGCCAATACCGACAATGGGCCAATTCCAAGCCTGCCCAAGGGTGCAGTGGCTCAGTGGTACATACGATACGGACGGGTTCCACCTCGTTCGGGCCAGGCGGCGCACAGTTCCACCAGACAGTTGCAGGCCGTCCGCCGAGCTGAGGCCCGGCATTTCTGGCTCGCGGTTGCGTCAGCAAGGAGTGCGCAATTAGGAGCATGCGAGGCAACCAGCCTGTATATCTGCCTAACGGTGCGTCTTACCCAGCCGCCGGAGGCAAGGACGTACCGGACCTTTGGCCCTTTGCGTAGCCGTTACGACCCTCTGATGAAAAGTCCACCCAGGAGCAACTTGGCAGCCATGGCAGCTTACGCGGCACGGAGAAGCAGAACTCCCTCGTCAATGATATGCCTACCGAGGAAATATAGGCGGGCTGCAATATCCACATAATGTAAGAGCTAACCGAGCACGTATACTGTATACTTGACATGCGTGGGAAGTACCTGAGGTGCCTGCTCAGCTTCCGACCTGTCTGTACCAGGAGAAGCGAGTGCCACTTTTGCTATGTACTTACCTGGTACCGCGTACGCAGTACTAGCAGTACTCCTGCGTCGGTAACAAAACGAAGCAGCCGGGCCTTCAACCGCTGCGGGTTGCCCTTCGATGAACCGGCTTGCGATGGAGCCGTGATTTTGTCTCGTTGGTCGCCTGGGCTTTCGAAAAGCAACCTCTAACGTTATTGGGCGCGCAGTGACCTTGCGGTGGGCGCCAGTGAATCCACGCTTCCATGCCCCCCCTGGCCTCCCCCTTCCCATGCAGTTTCGATGCACACCCGTGCTTGCCCCGCTGCCCCGCTGGCTCCGTTGCCGATGCATGCCTGTTGTGGTAAACTCGGTCATTGGGCGGATCCGACACCGTGAAGACAATGCTCATGTTCTTCGTCACATGGAGTTTTCTCCAACGAGAGACCCATGAGGGGATGTGCTTACTGCTAATATGCACAGGCTGTTTCGTCCTTCCAATACATGTATCGAGGTTTCTTCTTAGCGGCCGCTGCTTTGAACCGACAATTGGTTGCAGGAGGACGTCGATGGCGATCACCATGACTCGTCAGGACTGACATGCTCACTCAACTGAGCTCTTGATGCCGGCGAATTCTCGGTACTGGCGGTGACTGGCAGCAACCCACCGGGATGGTCTGCAGCCCAAAGCAGATCCATGTCGGACACGATAGGGCGGCGAATCCGAATGCACCAAGTCAGGTGCGGGCGCGGGTGCAGGCTTGCATGTAGGGGCTCGCCATGTATCTTGTGCTTCGGTTCCGGCGCCCGTGGTTTCTGGTCGCTGCCTTGATCCCCTCCTGCGACACGAACGCTCAGCCGGTATGCGGCGTCGATCGACGCGGAACTTTTGGTGCTTGCTGCCGGATCGCGCGTTTGCGGTCGTACACTGCTCTTCTGGCGTGACTTTGCAGTGGAAGCAAGTTTCCCGTTGGTACAGTGCACCGCAGTGCAACTCACCACAGCACAGGTACGCAGTAAGGTAGAAACCTGTTGCTTGACACCCGGCTCGACTTGAGGTGGGCCCAGCCGAAAATAGTTCCAGACCTTCATCACCCTTGCTGCAGTGTTACCCTGAAAGGCCGGCGGCACGTTCAGTTCCTCTTGCACCGTCGCATCCCTGGCTGGACTCTCAATGTACGGATACGTACCAGTTACTCCATACATTGGACGTGGGAAGTAAAGATCTGCCGCAGCTAAGGCAAAGGGTACGAGGAACAGCAAGTAAAAGCCCTGCCCCATCCACCGTGGCCAATCATTTGCATGAATCACCCGAGACTTACCTACAGACGGGCAGTATTGTGCTGTCCGACGGGTGAGTGGGCCAAATGAAATACTGTGGTCGTGTACAAGTACATGTAATGTACAATGGAAGCCTGAGAGCAAGCTCCGACGTGGGGAAGGTGCGATCTGATCACTGATCTCGCTGCCTGTACGGAGTAGCGCGAATACCAATCCTGGCCGTGGCGTGGGAAAAAAG
Organism: Chaetomiaceae sp. R4402; assembly: GCA_023628555.1. Lineage (NCBI taxonomy): Eukaryota > Fungi > Ascomycota > Sordariomycetes > Sordariales > Chaetomiaceae > Chaetomiaceae sp. R4402. The sequence continues at coordinate 822,952 of JAMAKO010000003.1, forward strand.
CATCCCTTGCAACTGGAACCGGGAAGGCGCCTCAGGTGGTATGGAGTGGTCCTAGCGCCATTTCACACCTCCCAGCTTCCGCCTGCCCAAGCACAGCCCTGAGCCCGAGATTGGGCAAATTGGCTGTTTCGTTGCAGCGAATCCTTGTCGACCACACAGCACAACCGAACGTTGCACTCCCAGCCTTGTTGAGCCAGCGAGGCCAGCCAGCTTGTCACCGAACGTCGAAGCTTGTGGAAATTGATGGGAGAGGGCCACATGCTGCCGTCCAGGCGGCAACTTCATGCATGGGATGCATGCTGACTCCTGCCGCCGCAGCAGACTCGGCTTCCAACATCAGAATCCCCAATTGCAATACTGTGTACACACACAATATCTGTAATGCACCACTCGACAAGGCCTCGCCCTGGCAACGACCCGCTTGCCAGCTTACTGTGTACTATGTACCACATTACTTACTACTTGGTATAGTAGTGCACCTGGTATATGTGGTTCCAAAGGGAAACCTCTGAGCCTCTCGTCTCGCTATGAACGCAACGCCGAGAGGAGGCCGAAGCTCTCAACGCTTCGGCGGGATCTGGGGGTCGGTGACTACTGTTCGTACTGTAGTACAGGCAGTATGCTGGCTCGGCTGGCTAGGCTGGCTAGGCCGGCTAGTTCCACTCGTGGTAACAACTGTCAACGACTTCGCCGCGAGAGAGTGGCAGTCAAAAGCCAATGGGCACGGTGGCTGGGTGGCGCGCAAGCTTCATCCGCCCACCTGTTCAATCCCGCCGTAACTTGTTTCGCAACTAAAGGGGCGGGGTAGGGTTCGAGATCGTTCGGGCTGGTAGAAAGGTCTGATGATCGTCGACAAGTCCAACGCAGGATTCATCAGGCATTGTCCTCCCCGGCGAATCGAACCGAAGCGCCAGCGGTGTCATGGCTCCGACAGCCCACAAGTGATCCACAAGACATCGCTGGGCCTCAAGCTGAGGTGGAATGGGGGTACTTGCACTGTACCTCGCCTCCAAGCTGGACCCGCCTTGGACCGAGGTATCCTGAACATCCTGCAAGGTAGCATCGCTGCGAGTACAAACCGCCCAATACCAAGCAAGCACAGCAGCCGTTTCCGCCCTCGGTAACTGTGCGAAACAGACCATTCTGCGTCCCCTGCAGTGCTGAGCACACGCCAGCTTCTTCCCGCACCGTTGCTAGGTACACCCTCTCACGCAGCCGTCCCAGGCTTGGAACCCACTCCCTTGAACCGTTCGTTGACTCAGTGCAGACAAAAACACAGGAGTACGGAGCACAAGCGGCCTGGCGTTTTGGGAGGTGACCGCTGGAGAAACGAGCTTGGTCCCGCTCACACCGGATGGCGGAAAGGCGACAAACCGCGCTCCGATATATTGTATTGTGGTATGTGGGACAAAGAAATCTACTGTACATTGTCCACCAGACCTACCTGGAAGCTCAGGCTTACTATACCCAATACGGAATACTGTAGACTTCTTTTCTCGCAGTGCCAACGAAGCACCCTTCAGCTCCATCCACAGCACCCCTCTGTTTTGTGCAGAGTGCTTGGCGTACACTACTTGCATCGACACGAAATACACAGCGAGGTACTTCGTACATATAACGAACTGTACTGAGGCAGTGTGATTTCTCCTGCGCAGTATCGGAATGTATCCCGGTACTCAGCACCTGCTGCTCCGCACGACTCGGCGTGTATTCCGTCCTGCGTACTTTTTACCAGCCGATGACGCCGAAGGTGAAACAGCGTAGGATTGGTCTGCTGCTCCGTCCTCCATCCGCCTGAAAAGGAAGGACTCGCAGTTCAGGGGTTCGTCCCAACCGCTGCTCGAAGCCCGCCCAGCCCACAGGACTTGAGCAACCCTGCATTCCAAGCCCTCCATTCTGGCTCGTTCTGGCCAACCTCGCCAGCCCACTCGCTCCGCTTGACCGCCCACCTGTCCCTGACACCCCAGATCCTTCACAGTGGCATTGCACTATCCGGAACTAAAACGAGCCACAGGCGGCCCACTTGCTACGAGGAATTCGCAATGTACCAGGGACCTGCTCCCGGCCCCCCTCCTTTTCAACCAACAACGCTGCTCACGCCCATCCATGCCGCCTCGGGCCTTTGCCAGGGCCAGATGTACATACATCGTGGAGCTGCAGACAGACAGACCAAACGGGCGGAGAGCCACTTTCTTCAGTCTTCCCCCCCAGGCCTGGTGGCTAAACCATCCCTGCAGGCCCAGATGACGCACGCGTTCGAGAGCCCCGGTGTCATGGAACAAGCTCCGTCGACACGCGGTGTCGCTTCTGGCATGCCAAAGCGACGCCGCGAGGCTCCTGGTCCTCCCTTTGACCATGCATCGGGGTCTCTCCGCGCCAAACACAACCAGGGACGCTCCCTCCCCGGGGCTTGATTGAATCTCACTGCTACTATGTTCAGTTCCCGAGGCTTTGCCGCTTTCCTCAGTGAGGACCAGCATGCTCGAGCCCTACCCGCCGTTGATCTGATACATAGTATATCCATCATCGCCGTCTGGCAGAAAGTTTTTGCCGCTCCCCTCCATCAATTCCTTTCCTACTTCCACTCCATGCTCTATGCTCCATGCGTCGGTAGCACTGCCTTGTGGTCATCAAGATGATGCCTTCTCTTTACAATACAGACATGGTTGGCATGCCCAACCATCAAGTCGTTCATGGATTCGGCGGTTCCTACCCCGTTGATACGATACTCAACGACCTCTCGAGACAACTTCTTGGAACCACGCGGCGATCCTCGAGGGCCTCTAATGGACAGCAACGGCCAGTCAACGCCATGAGGATATGCAAGCCTGGTAGTGCCAACAACAGCCCCAGGACGTCGGCTCTGCAGTCCCGGAGGAGGACGTTGATAGGGGATGGATTCCAGCAGGCACGGCTCCCGACGCGCTCTCCAGCGGCGGACCACACGTATCTGCCCACTCCCGCGTCAGAAACGGCGATTGATGCCTTCTACGAGCGCGAGACGCGGCCGGCTCGACCCCTCAGCTGGCATCCATCATCGCAGCCGTCCCATTACGGTGGATTCCCACACCGAGACAACAGGGGCAGCAACAACAACAATTCAATGTTTTACCCGCTCCCGACTTACAACGACGTCGACATGCTGGCAGGTGTGCAGCACCTGCCCCCGACGCCGGTGATCTACTCTGGGTATGCGTCGCCGGCGGAGCCCTTTCCGCCGCTCTCCCCGGCGTATTCGAGCATGGACATGCAGCAGCAGGTGCTCTCGCCCCCGGTAGCCATGTCACAGCCGCGGCCGCTCGCCATGTTCCCGCCCCTCGCCTGCCCGAACTACGTCTCCCCGGCGAAGAACGCCGTCTCGGAGGCACCGTACCTCCCTCCTCCCTCGCGCGCGGCGCAAGACTCCCCGTCTTGGGACGCCTATTATCCCGGCAACAGCAGCAGCAGCGCTCTCCCCGCCCGGCCCACCGCGCCGCCCACGCCCGAAGACTTCGCCTGCGGTCTAGGGACAGACTACGGCACGGCCGCAGCAAGGACGAGGCAGAGCCAGCAATATCAACCACAACAGCAGCATCAATCGCTAGCACCCGAGCCATACCAACCGCTGATCCGCGACGACGACGAGAGCGACGACGACGCACCGGATGAGGACGGCGAGATCCTGTACGGCATGGGCCTCTACGACGCGCCGGACCACAGCAAGCGGCAGCAGCCGGCCGACCTTCACCAGTCTGTCGTGCTCTCCCTGCTGGGCGGTGCTACGACTAGGACCCGAGGTGACCTAGAGGAGGAGGGGCCCGACACGGGCAGGGGCCTCGGGTTGAAGCTGGAGGACGCATGGGAGCCGCCGGCGAGCGAGGATGAGGAGGACGACGGGGAGGAGGATGGGCAGGGGCAGGACGATGACGAGGAGACGGAGCTGTGATTGTCACGATGGCTTGCTCTGTTTGCTTTTCTTGTCTGTACTTCTTTTTGTGTGTTCGTTTTTGTATTGTGCATGGGCAGCGAGGCGTTTTCGAGTGGCGGATCGGGCGGAGTTTGAAGACAAACGGATGGACGGCAACGGATACATTGGCATGGGCACGGATTACAAGGGCTGGGGCCCTCGGGCGGGCACTGGACACGGATCGGGACTGGGTAACAGACAGGCAACCAACGGGATGAGTGAGTACCGGGTAGTAGACGAAGACGGCTGGCGTGTCTCGGACAAACCACGTCTATAGCGGTTGAGAGAGAAACAAGACCCACGACCATTATTGGTTTTGGCATGCATATTCCGCGGCGCAGCAGCGCGGCAACAGCCACATTGGTGTGTAACGCGTTACCTTGGGTAGCCTCGTTGCCTTTTTTTTTCTCTTGCTGAATGACACCTGCCGTTTAGCACCGCTCACCTCCCCCTCTTCGTGCTCATGCATTGGTTGCATCTCCAATGGGTGGCGGGCTTCAATCGCCATTTGCCAAGCGGGGTAACACCCCGCCCCCCTTTCCTCCCTTGGGCGCCTACCGCGGTGTACTCGCAGTATTTCGTAAGTGTCGAAGAATAGAAACTGCGCGGGTGGTAAGGCAGAAGCAGCTGTGCTCCCGCCCGCTGTTTGGCTTGAGCGTTGTTGAGTAACAGAATCTCAGGCTAATCAGGGCACTCAACGGAAACCCGCCGATCCGAGCCGCCGACTTCTCTCCTCTTGATGAATGAGCGTGACGGGTGTTACCCCGCTGTGCCCCTCACTGAGATTGACAACCAAGCAAACAAAAATCTTGGGCCGTTATCGGAACACCACAGCCAGCTGCCGAAACACGCACGGGAGGGGTCCTGGAAAGTGCCGGCATAGTGACTCAAGCCGCAGAAAAAAAAAGAACTCACAAAACAAAGACGACGCTTGGTTTCTGAAGACTTTCCGGGCGGGAGAACTGGAATACCCGGCGGACTCTCGAAATTGCCTCGTCGCACAGTTGCACACCAACACGGACAAGATGGCTTCGCAGCAGTAAACAGCCCCACCCCTCATTGCACATCCCACCTTCCACCGTCGACCGTCGACCGTCCCCCCATCCATCCCGCCAGTTCGCCGTTCCAGCGTTACCCCCCACCCCCAGCTCGACACAATAGTGCGGATCGTTCTGATGGCGGATGAAGCATGCGGCTGACATGGACCTCCCGCTTCTAGCAAGGTGCTTATGCTCGGCGCGGGCTTTGTGACGCGGCCGACTCTCGACATCCTCAGCGACGCTGGCATCTCGGTGACCGTTGGTATGTTCCCTCTCTCAAACCATCTTTCAACGTTTGCAGCCTGCTGACCGTTGAATCCGTGTAACCACGCACGCAGCCTGCCGTACCCTCGCCAGCGCCCAGCAGCTCTCGGCCGGCGTCAAGAACGCGCATCCCATCTCGCTCGACGTATCTGACGACAAGTTGCTGGACGCCGAGGTGGCCAAGCACGACCTCGTCATCAGCTTGATCCCCTACACCTTCCACGCCACCGTCATCAAGTCGGCCATCCGCAACAAGAAGAATGTCGTCACGACGAGCTACGTATCGCCCGCCATGCTCGAGCTCGACGCCGAGGCCAAGGCGGCCGGCATCACCGTCATGAACGAGATTGGTCTGGACCCGGGTATTGATCATCTGTGTAAGGATACCTGCCTGGTGGCTATGGCGAATTCGAGTTGGAGGGAACGCAATGCTGACTGACACCCCTTGCAGACGCCATCAAGACCATCGACGAGGTGCACCAGGCCGGCGGCAAGATCCTCAGCTTCCTGTCGTACTGCGGCGGCCTGCCGGCGCCCGAGGACTCGGACAACCCGCTCGGCTACAAGTTCTCGTGGTCTTCGCGCGGCGTGCTGCTGGCGCTGCGCAACGCCGGCAAGTGGTGGCGCGACGGCGCCGTCGTCGAGGTCGAGGGCAAGGACCTGATGAAGACAGCCAAGCCCTACTTCATCTACCCGGGCTTCGCTTTCGTCGCCTACCCGAACCGCGACTCGACCGCTTACAAGGAGCGCTACCACATTCCCGAGGCCCAGACTGTCGTCCGCGGCACCCTGCGCTACCAGGGCTTCCCGCAGTTCATCAAGGTGCTCGTCGACATCGGCTTCCTCGAGGACGCCCCGCTCGACGTCCTCTCGCGCCCGGTCGCGTGGAAGGAGGCGACGCAGGCCGTCATCGGCGCCCCGTCCTCCTCCGCCGCCGACCTCGAGGCTACCATCCTGGCCAAGGCGAGCTTCGAATCGGACGAGGACAAGCAGCGCATCCTGTCCGGCCTCCGCTGGATCGGTCTGTTCTCGGACGAGGCCATCACGCCCAAGGGCAACCCGCTCGACACGCTGTGCGCGACGCTCGAGCGCAAGATGCAGTACGAGGAAGGTGAGCGCGACCTGGTCATGCTGCAGCACAAGTTCGAGATCGAGCACGCGGACGGCTCGCGCGAGACGCGCACGTCGACGCTGTGCGAGTACGGCGACCCGAAGGGCTACTCGGCCATGGCCAAGACCGTCGGCGTGCCCTGCGCCGTCGCCGTCAAGCAGGTCCTCAGCGGCCAGATCGCGGCTAGGGGTATCTTGGCGCCCATGAGCGCCGAGATCTGCCAGCCGCTTATGAAGGAGCTGCATGAGAAGTATGGCATCACGATGGTGGAGAAGACTATCTCGTGAGCGGGGATACGGGTGAATGTGGATCTCAAAATAGATGAGAGACGGGGATAGAGAAAATCACAAACCTATTTGAAGCTTCATGTCCTTCCTACCTATGACATGCCCGTCTTGTTCGAGCGGGCCGGTCTGCAAACTTTCCACTGCGACCTCTTGGAGACTTCCGTGTTGACCCGCGAGTTGCCAGCTACCTTAGCCAGCGTCATGTAGAAGTCGCATATTGTTCGAGTTCAGTATTACGGTGTGGGACGGAGGTTATGGATCACTTTGAGCCGAAAGCGTTGATTAGTATTGTATGACAACGCGCAGATCACCAAGCCATCCCTCAATCACGAGAATGAACTGACGGGTATGGCGGAGAGTGAACTAAGTCTTTGTAATCGTCGCCTAACAATAGACCCGGCAGAGCCCCGTAATTTCTGCCACGCATAGACAAGACCCAGTTACACCACTAACACCATGTTGCTCACACCACTTCATCTCATATCGAACTTTTTCAGCCATCTCGACTGTCAAAATAAGTCAACCCTCGCCCCATCACCGAATCAGGAAGCCTTCGCTGTTTTGTCCCGCCTATTTTCCTCACTCAACTTACAGCATGCGAACCCGGTCTTGACTGCGGAGAAACAAAAAAAAAAAAATGGTACAATACGGTTTCTCGCCCTGGCGCGACCGCCGCGAGCTGCTCGCCGTGCGCCGCCAATTCTACCCACACCAGCACCAACACCAGACCCAACCATCACCACCCGCAAGCCAGCCCACCGCTGGATGGAGGACGACCAAGCGCGCCAAGTACAGTCATTCTCACTCATATCCATCACATGGGCAGCGCCTTTCACAAGTCGAGAATGCGGAGGAAGACGAAGGTGGAGATGGAATTGTGGACGAGGCCGAGCAGAAACGGTGCGCCGTCGCGCGCGTGTCCATGTGGATGCAGCGCGGTGGGTGTCCGCACATGGTCGAGTCGACGGCGCTGCTGGTGGCGGCCGCGCTGAGCGATGGGTGTGGTGGGATGGGGATGGGGACGGGCATGGACAGGGCGGCGGGGGGGTATGCGGCTCGGGCGGCGTACTCTGCCGCGTTTTGTCGGTGAGTTTCTTCCATTTTTATACACACTCAAGGTCTTTTCTTGCGCCTGTTTTTATTTCTCACTCCGCAGTTTATCCCTTGACTCGCTGGGAACGAGACTGCGCAAGAAAGCGCTTTCCATCTTCCCCACTAGCCACATAACCTTCCTTTCTCTAAAATCCCTACATCCTCAAACCACAGACCAGCTGACCGACGAACCTACCTAGCTTCGTCACGGGCCTGCTCGACTCGCACCAGGACAAGCAGCGCAAGATGTCCATGTACGACGTGGCTGAGACCCTCGGCCTGCCCGCCACCTTCGTCGAGCTGCGCCACCAGGCCACCCACGAGCAGCTGCCCTCACTGATCCGCCTGCGTAGCGCCGTGGCTAAGGCGCTCGCTTGGATCTGGGACTACTACTGGCGCCATCTATCTCTGTCCACTGAGACTCGCGGGTTGGGCACAGCCATGGCTGGTGTTTATGGGGCTAAGGGGCGGGACGCGACTGCCGCGGTGGTGGAGAAGGAGGAGGTGGTGGAGGAGGGAGGGGAGTTGAGGGCATTGGTTCGGCGTTATTGCGAATTTGAAGAGGAGACATCATTGAGTGAGGAGATTAGAGGATATGATGGGGCGTTGGTGCTGGTAGCGCTGGATCTGATCGTCGACAGCACGAGAGACAGCAAGGTGCTTCGGCGAGCGGTGGCGTTGGAGAGGGAGATTCTGGAGGAGAACACAGCCTCTGAACGTATGGAGGAGGACGGGACGCAAGAAGAGGGCCAAAACTTGCAGGATCTTGAGCAAGTGAAAACTGAGCTGGGTAGGGTCTGGGAGGAGCTGCAGGAACCAGATGAGACGGGGATGACCGAGGAAGAAGGGGATCAGATGGAGGTTGACGTGGCTGACGACCGGCCGGCCTGGACGCTGTACGAAGCGGGTGCCTGGGTGCCCAAGCCGATCGGCGTTGTATGACTGGCATTGACCTAGGCTTAAGCCTGAGCGAAAGCAGAAGATTCGACCTCCCTTTGTTTATCTGCCCCCTATCCGTATTTCTCTCCCGCTGTGCTGCGCTGCTGCTGTAAGGTGAAAGTGGGGCGGCAGTGAGTGGCCGCGGAGCTCCGTCCAATGATACGTCATCGGTCTCCCGTCGTGCCGGACTCTGGTTGCGCACCCTCCGCGGCTGTTCAATCCCGGTCCGAGTCGGTGGTTTATAGCTGTGTCCGGGGCATTACTGAGGTTCCCTTCCGTTCCTTCTGTCCAGATATCGCTCCTGCAACACTCCAGCCCCCATCCATGTACGCCTTCCCTGCTGTCAGGCGTCTCTTCCCGCAAAGACTCAGCTCGTTCGCTGCCGCTGTAAGCCGGCATTCACGCTTCCCGGACCCGCCGCGACATTGATTGCGCTGACCGTGTCATAGCCAGCCACTGCTCGCACGATGCATATCCAGTCGATTCCCATGTGTATGTGCTTGGGCAACTGCTGCCTGGATTGGGAACACGAACTGACAAGTGTGTTGCCGAAGGGACGGGGAAGAGCGACAACTACGCCTACCTCGTCGTCGATGACAAATCCAAGGAGGCTGTGATTGTCGACCCGGCACATCCAGCTGAGTGAGTCCGACTCGAGATGATCTTGGAAGGCAGTAGCTCACACTCACAGGGTCGCTCCGGTGCTGAAGAAGGCTATCAACGACGGGTCGATCAAGCTCACGGCCATTGTCAACACCCATCAGTGAGCATGCACGATCGTCGGGGCTCCCGGAATCTGGCAAGCTAACCTTCGCCAGTCATTGGGACCATGCTGGTGGGAACGCGGAGCTTGTGAGTGCCGCTCTTGAACAGCACGTTGCGCTTCGGGAGACTGCGCCGCTAACCTTCACAGCTTACTGAGCTCGGCAAGCCCCAGCTTGAGGTCATTGGCGGCAAGGATTGCCAGCAGGTGACCAAGACGCCCAAGCACGGCGAGACCTTCAACATCGGCAGCATTGCGGTCAAGGCGCTGCACACGCCGTGCCACACCCAAGACAGCATCTGCTTCTTCATGCAGGACGGCGATGACAAGGTCGTCTTCACGGGGGATACTCTGTTTCACGGCGGTGCGCCGCTCTCTAACCTCCCTTCACCAACGCTCATCGTGCTGATTTGACCGGGCACAGGTTGCGGCAAATTCTTCGAGGGCACGGGCGAGGAGATGCACAAGGCGTTGAACGTGACGCTGGGCGCCCTACCCGACGACACGCGGGTGTTTGTGAGTTGCCATTTTTCACCGGCCAGATACACCTTACTGATGATCAATCCTCAGCCGGGCCACGAGTACACCAAATCCAACGTCAAGTTCGCCCTCTCGGTCCTCCCGAGCCAGGCAGTCAAGGCGCTGGAGGCGTTTGCCAAGGACAACGCGGAGACACAGGGAAAGTTCACCATTGGCGATGAAAAGCAGCACAATGTGTTCATGCGGCCGCAGGTAAGAAGCAACATCCACCCGCCCGCTTTGAAGAGTGAGATGTGCTGAGATACGGAACAGGACACCGAAATTCAGAAGGCGACCGGCGAGTCGGATCCCGTTGCCATCATGACAAAGCTGCGCGAGCTGAAGAATAACTTCAAGTGAGTGAGGCAGGGAGGCCGCACCACAGCCAGGCCGGACAGCCAGTTGATCAGGGATGCCATGACCAGAGAGGTGTGCACGGAGAAGTCCAACCTGTAGCCAGTCGTAGGAGAGAGGGCCATACGGGAATTCAGCCCAAGCATCAGTACATCACGTCGATGCCAACAACAAACTGACTACCTATTGCGATGTCTCCGCGAGCCCATGCCATCTAGACCCGACAGAATCCAGATGCTGGGAGCTCGCGGACGCGTCTTACGGAGACACGGGGTTTTTGCTCTTGCTTCACTGTCCACACTTGCGCGCCCTGGGGTTGTATGAAGGCGACAAGCTCTAGCAAATTTTGAAGCGGTTGTGATCACAGGCATTGATCAGGAGACACATCGAGCAGCAGCGGCCATCATGGCCAGTTACTCACTGCTTGGGGGCTCTCACCCACAAACCTACCTGACAGGCTCCTTGCTCCTCATCATAAGCCATGCCTGCCTCGCAATGGGAGAACTGGCACAGGTACGAGAAAGAAAGCCGAGTGATGATTGTCTATCGCCTTTCGAGAGCGGGCTGCGAAATTTCGAAAATTGTTCGCCGGCGGTTGTGAAGAGGAAATTTCTGGCGCAAGCGGCACGCAGCTTTTATTCCGTCCAGCACGTGAGCTGGCGCGCTCTTGGCGATTCCGTCCCCACCGCCGACAGCTCCACTGTGACGCCCACTTTCCCGACTCGGCGTGTGCCATCGCAGCACATCGCATCATCGCATCGCAAGCGCATCGCAAGCGGCCATCGATAGGTAACACACGAATTGTGCTGAAGATATGGTATGTACAATACTTACAGTCTGGGTGATTCTCAAAAAATAATTTGCTCATTTTCTTACACCACAGCCTCCCCAACGCCGCCGCCCAGCAGCGGGCGCATCCTCCGCCGCCTCGACCTCCAAGCCGACGCGCGCGCGGCCCTCCAAGCTCGCCAAGGAACACGGCCTCACCGCAGAGGAGGAATCCGAGATTCGCGAGGCCTTTTCGCTTTTCTCGGAGCCCATGGACGGCGAAAAAGAAGGCGTCATGCCCATCGGCGACGTTAGGCGCGCTCTGATGTAGGTCACTTCCCCCTCCTCTCCCACATCCCCCCTCGCTTTTCTCCCATTGCGCAACACACGCACACGCACACTAAACAACACCCTCCGCCTTTACGCACAGCGCCCTCGGCATCCCCGCAAGCAACCCCTCCCAACTCGCCACCTTCACCGCGACGCTCGACCCAGACGACGAGGGCTTCGCGACGTACCCCGCCTTCGTCGGCATCTGCGCGCTGCAGCTGCAGTCGCGGCGGGACGACGCCGACGACGAGGCGCACCAGGCCGAGCTCGACGAGGCGTACACGCTGTTTGCGGGCGGCGACGCCGACGCGCCCGCCATCACGCTGGCGCACTTGAAGAGGGTCGCGGCGCTGTTGAGGTTGGATCAGCCGCAGCATGGTGAAAGCAGCAAAGATACGGCGGTGGTGACGGAGGAGGTGCTCAGGGATATGATTCTCGAGGCGAATGGGGGTGCGGGGGTGGGGAAGGGAGTCGGTAAAGAGGAGTTTGATGGGGTCATGAGGAGGGCTGGGGTGTGGCGGGGTTGAGGATTGGGGAGTGGGTGCTGGGTGATCAGACAAATATGCCGCTTCCGCGGAGGGCGACTAAAATGGCGAGCCGCGGTAGCCGGTTGGGTAGAGGATGTGACCCGCGGTAGTGGATCGGCCCCGGGAGGGCTGGTAAGTGGCATGGCACCGTTGGGGATGGGCGTAAGCGTGCCGGCGGGAAACAGCACGCCGACAGCGGCGTGAATGGATTTGTGCCGCTGAGAGAGGATACAGGTTGGGCGGGTGTTCGTGACGTACGACATACCAAGACCAAAGGTGGCTATGCTGACACCCGGCTGTGACATAGGAACCTGCTAACATGTTGAAGGATACCTCTCGACGGATGCCAAGGGGCTGGCCGCCGGCATTTGTCACCACAAACGAACATTCAGCATGAAGGAACTGTGTTGATTTCGGTCATTCTGCACGACCACGCTCTGCAACATGACGGTGGACAGATAGGTTTAACCCGGCTGCTCGCCGGATAGTAATATGCAACGCCGCAAAATATATGCCAAATGTATCTCCCAAGATGCTCTTCCATCATGACGGCCAGTGGGTGTGCCCTAGCTCTCACAGGTTCACCGAGTCCCCCGCGTCATATTCGCGCGAACCCGTGACTTCATCACTCTTCACCATACATTCCTTGATCATCTACTGCCCACCACTCCCACCCACCGTCCCGTCTTCTACCTTCTGCTCCCCCTCTGCAGCCTTTCCCCCCTCGTCCTTTCCCTTCGCAGCCGCAGCCGCCTCCCGCGCGCGCTGCGAGTCGAGGACAGCCTGCAGCTCGGGCGGGGCGCTGAAGCCGGCGTGGTCGGCGTGGCGCTTGTAGAAGTAGTTGTCCGGCTTGGGCCGCAGCTCGGGCGGCAGCTCGTCGAGCACGCACTGCAGCAGGCCGTCCACGGAGCCCTTGCGGGAGGCGTCGCGGTGCCAGATGGAGATGAGGTGCGAGTTGAAGCGCACCGAGAGGCCGACGCCGCAGATCTGGTCGCCTGCAAACATGCGAGTACGGTTAGCGGAAGCGGGCGAGACTGGAGGGGTGAGGGGGAAGTGGGAAGGGGGAAACGGGGAAGACGAACCCTCCTCCAGCACGCTCTGCAGCTTCTCGCCGATGGCGAGTAGCTGCACGCGCGTCCACACGTCCGGCCCGTTGCTCTTGGGCACGCGGAAGGTCCAGCTGCCGCCAAGGATATTCCGGCGGTCCTCCCAGATGGGCTTGAACCCGGACTTGAACAAGTAAATGCTCTCGCGCATCTTGATCTGGTCGACGGGCGTGTTGTTGTTGTACCGCCAGAAGTCCTGCACGCTCGCGATGCGGTCGCCCAGCTGCTCCAGCTGCGCCTGGTACTCTGCGTTGTTGCCGCCTCCTCCTGCTTCAGTCTTGGTCCCTGTCTGCGGCTGCTGCCGGTCGAACCACACGTTCCAGTAGTGCTGGGTCGGCAGCGGGCGCATGGTGCGCAGGAAGTTGCGCTTGGCGTCGTCGCGCTGCTCGGCCGGTGACGACACGCTCATGGGCGAGTTCGGGTCGGAGCTCTGCGAGAGCCCCGAGAGCCCGCGCGTGAAGAGCGAGGGGCGCGCCGACATGTTGGCTGTGTGGGTGCTGGGCAGCAGTGTGTCGCTGTAGTAAGGTGCGGAGAGGACAGAGAGGGCCGGGCGCGGCGGAGGGGGATATCTGCCGAGGTGATGTCGGGGCTGCGGCGGCTGGTAGAAGGGCGAAAAGGAGCGTCGTGAGGTGGAAGGTGACGGGTGGTTATCACACAGTCGGCGGGTAACGGTTGGGGAGGAGAGCAGGCCTGGTTCACGATGGCCTGAGAAGGCTGCGACAGCACGAATGGGCCGGTCGGTGGGCCTTGTTTCGTTTCAACAGATGGACGGAGGTTGAGACGGCGGAGCTTAGATCCGTGGAGATGAGATCACGCAGGGCGTGGAGTGACTACTGTGGTGAGGATAGTGCGTAGTGTACGCAGTTGTCCTGCAGTGACGGTGGCAGTCAGGGGTACGATCCGACGCTGCGTTGGAACGTCGTGTGCAGGCGACGAAACGAGGGGCTGGGTCCGACCAAGTGCAGGGCGGCAGCAGCTATTAGCGTGGGGGGCCGCCTTTTTTTGTTGCAACGGCCAGGCAGGTCTGTCTTTCGATGGCTTATTACGGGGGTTTGCAGGCCGAAAGTCAACAATACCTAGACAGGCGAGTGATGGTCGATAACGTTAGATGGAATCCCACTGCGGTGAGGTTCTGGATGCTCTTCCCTGCCAGGCCAGAGGCTGAAACCGATTTGGTGGGGCAATTGTCTGTTTCAACCTGGGGTGCGGCCGGAAAGACCAGCTGACGGTGGGGCTAGCCGCTGAGCATGGTCCTTCCCGCTGTGATCTCTCCTTCAGTACGGACGGGAGTACGCAGTAAGGTAAGCGTAGTCAGGTACCTCTACTGTGTATGGGTTGCCGAGCCAGGAACAACTCAGGTAAAGGAACTGCCTCCGATGGATGCACACATGGTTCCATGCTTTAAATAACCCGGCTAATCCGTCGCTAGGTAGTATGCATGCCAGCCCAGTTCCTGGGCTGAATGCTGTCACCATTGTTCGGCAACAATGTTGAAGTCCTCCCGTCGTCTAGAGCGATGCGGAGGCAGGTACCGCGCACCTGTGGTTACACGGTATCCGATCTGCAGTGGCTTGCCGAGGGCGATCTGGTCAGGCGGCCTGCCGCGATGACCGACTTGAAGGACGGCAGTTGACCAGAATTGGCGGTCATCAGGCCGACCGGCCGGGCAGCCCACGATGCTCGCCTGCAAATGTTTCGTGCTGAAGTTTGTGGTTCCTATTGTCGGCCGCTTGCTCCTTCTCAGGCTTGCATTCTTCTTTGCTGAATACCAGCCCTGCAACTTTGGGCCAACAAAGGAAGGTCGTCAAGGACGGTTTGGTGGTACGGAACCTGTGCTTGGCACTGGAGCTGGGCCGGTGGAGCTTAGGGCCTCATGGCCTGTTCCCAGGATCACGTCCACCACAGTGGTCGAGCTCCTTCAAGTCCCTCACGAATTACCTAACTCTGACTTGCCAACTTGGAATTTGAGATGCTCAGGCTCTCAGGTTGCTCCGCTTACAGAGCGTAGCTTGGTGAATGGTCTTGGGGAATGGGTCTCCCCGAAACATTGGAAGGCACCTCCTTTGGCAATGTTGGCCAACGAGCCAACTAGGTAAACTGGGTCTGACCACTGTGGATTCTCGTCTCATCTTCTCACCACCTCCAACATTCAAGTTCGTTCTATCATTCCCTCACACGAATCTTTGTGCATGTATGTGAAATTTGGCGCTGCACAGCCCAACAGTTGGTACCGTATTGCTACAGCTTCCAGTGGCCTGGTCCTTACTTTGGGCCTTCCAGGCCTTGGTTTCTTTTTTTTCTCTTTCAACTATCACTATCTACCAGACCCGTCCGCCGTTCCTGGCCTTGCGACCTTCTGACCTTCTTGGTTCCATTCAGCCTGGGTACCTACCACATCACCTGCCAACTGGCATCGGGCACCGCAACAACCATCTCCATCAATCTGTGCCTTATTGTTCCCACGTGAACAATACCTGCCAACCTTGCAGCTGTACTAACAGGTACGCGCCCATCTCTGCGCCTGGTTGTCTTGTCCAGTTTGTCTTCTCTGCGCTTCTCAGAATTCTCTCCTTCGTCTCGCAACCGACGCTTTGTTTCGTTTTCCCGTCTGCCGCCATTTCTCTTCTCATTTCCGACCTCCCCCTTGGGTTTCTTTCCCTTCTCACCTCTCTTCTCTTGCTCTTGGTCGTCCTTCTTCTCGCCATGGCCCTGATCAGGATTGTGGTGAAAGACAGGGCTCTCCTCGCCGCGAGCAAACTTGTCAGCTCTGTCAGGCCCGTCAAGCCCGTCAAGCCCGTTAAGACCATTCCTCGCGTTAAGCAAGTGTATGCGGTCCAGCCGCCTCCTCCAACGCGGAGCGACTGGGTCCTTCTTTGCCAGGGCGTTGACATTGCTCTCGAATACTTCAACAGCGACGACAGTGAGCCCGTTTCGACACTAACAGCCAAAGCCAGGGCCTGGGCCGACCAGTACTTCCAGGGCTTCCGCTACGCAGCAAAACGTTCGACCGCTCTGTTGAAGACCTACCCCAACCTGTTCAACTTGAGGATTGAAGGTAATACGCTTTCTTTCTCGCCTCACAGAACCTGACTGACACACCTTGCAGCCCCCCTTCGACTGATACCGACGGTGATGTCCTCACCATCTCCTCCCGAGCCTGAGGCTGCTAGCCCCCGAGAACTTCGCCGCGCTGAACGGCAAGCCATGAACAGCGAAGCCTTCCCGGAGTTTGCGGAGCCCACCCTTGCCTCTGACGCCGAGTTGGATGAGATCCTCAGTCTTCGAAGTCGACAACATGGCTCTGGCCCAGCCACCAAGCCCAACATGCGAGTCGACGCTGCCATGCTCCGGGGTTCGGGTTTGATGAGCACACTGCCCGAGTTTCTGGGCCAGCTGGCGCGCGCCAACTTGGAGACCGAGACGATGCTGGCCAGCAACCCAGATGCCGTCCGCTTCGAGCTCGACGAAGAGGAAGCCGCCGACCAGCTCCACGTTGAGATGAACCTGTTTGCTGGCCTGGTTGAGTCTCAGCGCCGTCGCCGCCAGCAAGGCGTCGTAATGCCCGGCGAGTCTGGCTTCAAGCTTTCGAGAGATGACGAAAGCAAGGGTAGCGGCAGCGGCGGCCGGGACAGCGCTGCAGACGTGGACAGCGGGGATGACACTGACGCCTCGACCTCGACAGCCGCCAGCCTGCACGTTAATCGCAGAAAGCGCAAATCTGTTACGGATGAAGGTGACAGCGACACAGACGAAGCCGCCAACCTCCCAAACAAGATCCGCATTCAATACGATTACCCACCGAGCAAACTCCGCCACTTCGATATGAAGCGAAGGAAGCTGGTCAGCCGCGCCAACCCGGCCGCAGTCCCCAACGACCCCTTCATGATCCCCGCGCCATCTACTCCCGCCAGGAGGAAGGACAAACCCATTAACCGCGACGACAACAAGAGCAAGCAGAACACGGCCTCTTCTTCCGCCTCGTCCTCGTCATCAACATCACCACCCTCGTCATCCTCCTCCTCTTCCTCCGGCAGCGCTGCCGCCGATTCTCCAGCACTCATCACCAAAGTCCGCGTTGCGAGCCGCAGTCCCGATGGCTCGCGGTCGTCCTCGCCGGACCGCGTCATCGTCCTGCGCCATCCCGTGCTCTCCCCCCCGCTGCCGGTTGCGCCCACGTTCCCGTCACTACCGGTGCGGCCTTCTCCCGCTTTTGAGGACTCGAGCTTGTCGTCGGAGAAGGAGGCGACGGAGGAGGAGGTGAAGGTGGGGGGCAGCCGCAAGCCGAGGATTAGGTTGTTGCGGAAGGAGGAAGGGGAGGGGCGGAGGGGGACGAAGTTGATTGAGGAGGTGGAGTAATTACTTTGGTTTCCCTGGCTCAGGGTGTTTCTGTTCTACAAGAGTGCAGGGTTGCGTGTACCACGCAAGTACTGCGTATTTATGTGTTTAAGTCGGCTTAGGTGGCGTTTCCGTTTGGGGCCGTTGGCCGTGCATTTCACCGGTGGGACAGTAGACCTGCATGAGAAAGGCGTCTTGGTGACTTAAGGGGTAGAACTGCATGTTTCGCCATGGAACGGACTGGCTTTGCATAGTAGAAACAGCATAGTATTTGGTCGGCTGAGCGTTCCCGTTAGAGGGAGTTCGGTACCATCATTTAGCACTCAGTCAGGGAGAATAACATAATCTTGTGTTTCCGTAAAGTGAGTTCCTCTTGGGTTCTCCCAGCGAACAGGCAGAATATGGACAGAGAGATGGGCTCTCGGTATGAACAATGATCAAAGTACCTTAATATTCACAAAGGAGGTAATAACCTAGTACCCAAGCCAGGAATCCCCATTTCCCCAATCCCGTATCTCGTCACCGCGCCTGCTCCTTCGTGACATGCGTATCCCACGAACGACCCGCCTTGACCCCCAACTCCCTGCATGAGCATCAGCAACCGAAACCACACAATAATAGCTCACTCGTAATCGTCTGACCCGTCATCAACCAAAAAAGTAGAGAAGGAGCTGAGCAAATCCGAGAACCAGCGGAAAAGGAACATTCTCGTCAAGCATACCATCCCAACGACCTCCTCATCCTCCCCCAACTCCCAGTCTTTGCTCGTCTTGACCCAGACATCAGATGATATTCGTTCTCGTCCCGAGTGGCACCCGTCGCGGCCGGCCGAGCTCGTCCAGGAAGCGCGTCTTGTCGTCACCGATCTTGCGGCGGAACATGTTCAGGTCTCGCAGCAGGCCCTGCATGTGGTCGTGCATGTCGTCCGCGTGCCGCTCGTACCCCTGCTCCGACTCGGCCGCGCTGCCCGCCGAGGCATACCCATCGTCGTCATCATCGTCATCGTCATCATTCTCGGCACCAGCGTTCTCTTTGTCTTCATCATCATCAACCCCAGCCTTCTTCCTCTTCCCCTCTCCCACCTCACCACCAACCTCCCTCGGCGGCGAGAACGCAGCCGGGATCGGAATCGGATTCTTTAGACTCTCTAGCGCGAGCTTCAAATGCAACCTCAACGCCTCATTCTCGGTCTGCAAACTCCGGATCTTGCCCTCGGCCACGAGACTCCTCTCCTCCATGGCCTGCTGCAGGCCGCGCACGCGGGCCTGGTACTCCTCGAGGCGCTCCTCGGCGTCGCGCGCGTCCTTTTGCGCGCGGCGCGAGTCGCCGACGACGAGCTGCAGCGCGCGGATCTCGGCCGCCATGGCCGCGATCTGCGCGTCGCGCTCCGCCGTGCTGATGCTGTCAACCTGGTTGACCACGGCGCGCGTGCGGATGCGCTTGGCCTGGTCGGCGTAGCGCAGCGTCGAGAGGGTTTCTTCGTAGTCGGAGGGCGCGATGCACGCGATCATGGCGGTTTTGGAGTTGCCGCCGAGGCAGTCCTTGAGCAGCCAGGTGAGGATGCTGTCGCGATAGGGAACGACGGAGGAGGAGGAGCCGTCTTTGCGTGAGGCGGTGCGTGGGCGCTGTTGTTTTGGGTCGGCAAGCGCCGCGATGACGCGGCCGAGCGTGGTCAGGGACTTGTTGATGTTGCTGCCCTCGCGCAGGCGCTGGCCTGTCGCTTCGGTGGACTTGGCGCGCTCGCTGCCGGCCAAATCGACCAAGCGGATGCGTGAGCTGCGCTCTGTAGTTTCGTCGGTCTCAAGGTCGTGGTGGATTTGCTTTAGCATGATTGTAAAGACGGCGTGGCTGCGCGAGCTGGTGTCGTTCATCTTGGTGCTGGCCGTCGTGCGGTTGTTGTCCCCGATGCGCATGTGCCGGAGAATCTCGTGCAAGCTGCGTACGGGCACTTCGGTGAGGTCCTTCACATAGGGCCCCTCGGTTGGAGACTCGCGGATCTTGAGATAGTAGGGCGGTTGGTTCGGAATAACAGGGACGAGCAGATCGCGGACATGTTCGTTGTAAACCTCGAAGTAAGACACGCGCACGTTGTAACTGATGTTCGGCGTCTCGTCTTGCGCAGCAGCAATGCGCTCAAACAAATCCTCGCACGTCCGCGGTATTAGGCCGGGATGTTCCTGCGTGCCCATCATGGTGTACGACTTGCCGGAGCCAGTCTGGCCGTAGGCGAAGATGCACGTGTGGTACCCCTCAAAGTTGTGGTCGAGAAACTCCTCGCCCAAGCTATCGTAGACGTCTTCCTGCGTTGCGTAATGCTCGTCTTCGGGGTCGTGGCTCCAGAAGCTGTTGTCGAAGGTAAACGACTTCTCCTCCATGACCTTCCGGGCGCGCGCCCGCGCGTTGGCCGGGTCGGCGTCATTTGGTACGGCCAACGTAGTCTGCTGAGAGACCGGATCCATGCGGATGAGGCATTCTGCATTTCGTTCGAGCTCTGCGCATGTCCGTGTCAGCCCCTGTGTTGACAACCGTCGTAAACATAGCCGGTTGCTCACCTCTCGGTAGAAACGCGCGCACCCTCACGACGACGCGCACATTTCCGCCCGGATCGGCCCTGGCGTGCGGCGGCACGGTGCCATCGCGGGAGCGCAGCGACGGGGTGCTCGCGCACGAGCGGACGGACCGCGGCGCAACGTCGAGGTGGCCTGCTGAGTTCGGCATCAGGCGCGGGTCCAGCGAAATGCCGATTAGAGTCTCATTGATGTCGGCAATAACGTCTCGGAAGCGCTGCTCGAGATTGCTGAACATTTACTTGTTGTTGCTGGGCTCGTCGGCCTAGGTCGCCAGCTGGCGCTGTCTCGCTGGTCGGTTCCTGCTTGCGATTGTTTACAAGCGTGGTCGGGGGTTGCAGTTGCCGGGGTGAGCGAGGGTGCTAGCTGGCGGCCTGCTGCAGGGGTTGGTTGGGTCGGCAGCTGCAGCTTAGCGGGAGCGGCAGCGCTAAGCCCTGGGAAGTGGGTCAATTGCGATGTGCTGGCAGCAGGGCAACCTGGAAGAGCAAGGGCTACCGCAGGTAGGTACGCAGTACATTACGACCTCGCATTCAGAGGATTTTGAATAGGTTTCTTGGACTAAACGATCAAGAGTTTGCAAGACAAGGAGTCGGAAGTCACAAGTTTGGAGAGAAAGATCATAGAAGGAGAAAAGCCAGGAAGGGTGAAGGCGACAAGGCAGGAAGGGCAAGGGGAAAATCGAACGGCATCACGGCAAACGAAACGCGAAGGACCCTCTGATCTACCTTACTAACACCCAGGCTACACTGCCTCGCAAGGGAGGATATGGAATAGCTCATCCTCCCTTCTACCCTTATCTACCTCTCACACCTTAGAACGCCTCGCTACCGTTTCTAACAGAATACTACCATCCTTCAACGCCTTACTCAAACAATCACCTACTCCCTCTTCAGCCCCTTCCCCAACAACTCCGTCCCAACCTCTCCCACCAACTTCAAATCCAGAAACTTCTTCCCCTTGGCCAGCACCACATCCGCAGCATCCATCGTCCTCAACAGATCCGCCAACTCCCCCTCCACCGGTGCCCGATACACCAGGTGGCCCAGCGCAAGGAGCATACCCTCAAGCGCCTCGGCAGACCCTTCCTCCTGGACGACCGCCTCAAGCGCCGAAGCCGCGAGCTCGACTTGATCCGCCTCCGGCAACGCATCGCCGGGCCCCTCGCGGCGCTTCTTGCCGTTGGCCAGCGCGACGTTGAGCAGCAGACCCGCGGCGGCGACGCGCACGCTGCTGTGCGCGTCGTCGAGGAAGCTGGACGCGACGAGCTGCGTGATTAATGCGCGCAGCGCGTCGCTCGAGAGGATCTGGTCCGGGTAGAGTGGCGATGTGAACAGGTTGCAGGCCATCTGCAGCGTGACGAGG
Organism: Chaetomiaceae sp. R4402; assembly: GCA_023628555.1. Classification (NCBI taxonomy): domain Eukaryota; kingdom Fungi; phylum Ascomycota; class Sordariomycetes; order Sordariales; family Chaetomiaceae; species Chaetomiaceae sp. R4402. Next base: position 844,262 of record JAMAKO010000003.1, read on the forward strand.
CGCAGCGCATAGGGGCAGCTGGAAGAGGTGGCGGCGGTGTTGACGTGGGTCAGGATGGCGGCCACGGTGCGGTGCTCGGCTTCCTCGGCCAGGTAGCCGCTCACGCGCGGGTCGACGAGCGCGCAGCGGAGAAGATCAACGACGGTGAAGAGAAGGTCGGTGGGCAGGGTTGAGAGGGACGTGCGCACGGCGGCGGTGAAGGTGGTCATGTCTGGGAGGGTGGTCTCGGCCGGGCCTTCGGCGGAGCGCGTCTCGATGAAGTGCTTCATGCTCTGTATGGCTGGGTCTGAGGCGAAGGAGCCCATCTTAGCCAGGAGCTTGGGTAGAGGGGGCACCTTAGCGAAGGTAACGGGCTGGGCCTCGGGGTTGGAAAAGGTAGGCAGGTCGAGTGCTTGATGCGGGTGCGGTGGCCACGCCATCTGGACCAGGAGCTGGATGTTGCCTCGCAGTGCGCTCGGGTCTGCACCGCTCCATCGATTTTCCTGTTGGCCCCGCAAGAAGGTGATGAAAGTAGGCGTCGCGGACACGGAGTGACGGCTACCTACGTCGAAGGCCTGCGAGACATCGACCTTGATCAAGGCGCCCTTCTCCCCGACTTCGGCAGCGAGCTCATCGTATACTGGATACAGAGCTTTGCACGGGGGGCATGTGGCTGATGTGAAGAAGACAACGGCGCATGATTGTCGGAATTTCTCCAACACTTGGTCCAGTTGTGCTAGGCTGGACACGGTATGTACTTTGCTGAGAGGGCGGTGCAGCTGCGATGGGGGCTTGACGGAGCTGCCGGGGGTTTGCTGCTCAATACCGAGGATACCACCGCGGCGACGCTTGCTGGCGTTGACTTGCTGGGTGAGGGTTGGCATGAGCATTTGCCCAAACGGCGAGTCTCTGCAATGACGTTAGCCCGTGCTCCCCGAAAGTTGGACTTGTGGCCACGCACAGCACGGCTTGTGGCATGTTGGCGATGTGGTCGGGTATGCCTTTGCCGAGCAGAAATGTAGCGAAGTCGTTTGAGAAGTTGTTGCAGTTGTGCCGGAACAGGTCATATGCCTGTGGCTGTCAGCACCCCTTCAAGCCGCATGGGCTGACTGAACATTGGCAACCAACCTCAACGGTGTAAATCTCCCGGAGGGAATCCAAGTACTCCTCAATCACATCCAATGGTACTTTTACAGGAAGAACAATGTGTTAGCGTATGATCAGCCGCTTCAATACCGCATATCAACAGGCAAGGGCCGTACATTCGGTCTTCCCTAAGTGCAGCCTCTGCAGTGGTTGCCCTAGGTGTGACGAGCCCGGCCTGATTGCAACGACACTGCCATCGTAAACATATTCCCGTCCGTTGAGTTGAATCGACGTATGGTAGATGGCGTCCAGTTGAAAGCCAAGAAGGCCCATGGACATCTGCCGCGCTAGGCCTCCGGAAAGGTCGTAGACAAGTAAGTGGACGTCCATGACGCCGTCAGCACGGTGTGTGGGTACGAGTAACAGGAGAAAGTGCAAATTGGGAAAAGTGGTGAAGGGGTTGAAAGCCGAACGCTGGTTGATTCTTGAGTAGGTGGTAGGTAAGTAATGGAAATTCTATGGGAAGCACAGACAGCGAATGCGTGTATCTCCAGCCGCATCAGAGGCAGCCAAAGGTGACGACGAGAGGCGAAGCTGCCGGTGATGGAAGGCTGCGGAAGCCGAGTGCCTGCCAAGGCCACTGCAGGTACAGTACCTGTTTCGAGTAAATTACACCGTATGTTACAAATGCACCCCGTCACGCCTTTGTGACCAACCTCGCCAGCTTATCAGGAAGTCGGTGGTATGCCTGTCACAAGCGATGGCCGTCGTCATTGGAACCGTGGAAAGTCTGCCTTCCCCACATTGTAACGGTGCTGAGCAAAGCGCCAGGTCTCCAGGTCTAACAGGGATAGTCCGGAAGATGTTGAACAGATGTGGAAGACGTACGTCCATGGGGACGCAGCGTAATTGCTGGAACGGAACGCGTTGCCAAAAGCGAGCTGGACAGCAGCATAGTCGTGCGTCTCGTGGATGGCAAGTTTGTCCGGCCTTTCTGGACCCAGGAGCGCTTGCGAAACGAGGCAGCAACGCTGCACCGAAGCCATGTTGAGGGCGTTCACGCTGGACTTCCCGTCTTCTCACCGCAACGAATATATGAACTCGACCGCCGGGCTCCGCTCCGGATACCATCCGACAGCGACGAATTTGCTGTCCACCAGCACCGCCAGCGAAAAGCTACTCGCGGGTCCACGACTCGTAGACCCTGTCGACTCTGCGAAAGCACGGTCTGGTATCCCGTGCACGCCGTCCCGTAACGCTGTTGTTTCACTGTAGACTGAAGAAATGCAGTCTAGGTGGGGAGTCACGCCGGACGTACCTCGACAGGAGCCATGGGAGGTCGGGTTTGACTACAGTGTCGTTGACACGAAGATCCACCCTGGGAGTGGCGGAGATGCAGGAGATATGTGCTGCTAGGTCGATGCTAAGCGCCGGTTCGGGAGCCGCATCGGCACCTGTCTCAGCCTCAAACCTGCTCAAGTTCGTGATGATGACGATGCTGCGTAGTGCCGGACACGCGGTGGCAACGTCGCGGCAGGTCTTGATGAGCCGGCCGAACGATCGCCATGCCCACGTCATCGCAACGTGCTCAAGCCGAGGCACTTCGCGGGCATCGAATCGACCAAGGACGGCGGGCACGTCGCTGGAAGCTCCGAGGTAGAAGACCGTCTTGTCCAGGTCGACCCACGGAACACCCGTCGGTCTGGCCGTGGCCGGGTTCCACCCCGGGCCGGTAAACGGAACGTATCTCCTCTGCATGATGTGCCAGGCTTCTCCACACGAAATTCCTGCCATATATGGCACGGGCCCAATGAAGTCCAGGAAGTATTTGGACGTTTCGCCAGTCTGGTCGCCCACAACGGGCTCGCAAGACACGGCGCAGACAGTCCGCAGCGAAAGCGCCTCTTCCCAAATCATGACTCGCAGTTCGGCAGGTAACCTCCCGAAGCAGGTAAATACGGCGGGGGACATGATGGTTGCGCAGGACGAGACCTCCACGTTGGTCACGCGAGAAGGGAGCTGCGAAGCAAACAAGTCGAGCATTCGTCTCCTAGAGAAGGGTTCGGGCGACGGCAATGGGGCCATGTGTAGGGCAGGTCATCAACGCATGTCGTGTCGGACACGGAAAGACCTTGCGTTCATCGAAAATCTGCAGCTGAGAGGACTCGACTTGGTTGTGGAATGTCCAACTGAGCGAATGTAGGTAAGTGAACAGAGACGATCGAGACTGAGGCAAGTGGATGGAAGTGGATAGCTCAGCCTCCGGCCGCCCAATCCTAACGCTAGGTATGTACAAAGTTATCGGGAAAGCGGTACAAGTATCCGTATCGCAGCAGCTCTTGGCTCGCCTCTCGCTTGGGAGGGCGCAGGCAGGGACCCCCTGTGGCCCGCCTCGTCACCCTTGCAAGGCGTCAAACGTCCAGAAAATCGAGACCCCAAACCTTCGCAACGCCCCAAATCTTGGACAGCTGGCGAGCCCCTATTCATACCTCGTCCCCAGGCGATTTCACCACGTTCGGCTGCCGATTTTCGCGACCTACGGCGCCCGCGCTTTCGATCCGCGGTTCTTGCCTTTGGCGACGTCCTCCTATTCATGTCTCTCGTTTAAGTCGCAGTTCAATCAATTGATTTGCCACCTTCGGCGGGCATGTACGACCTGGTCTCGTAACCGCCTCTTCTTCTTTTCGCCCTCTTCCTCCCTTCGGGATTTCGCACTCGCCCCTATGCGACGCACGTCGGTATCGCTGCCGACGAAGCACATCGCCTACGATCCGCACGAAAAGCCAGACCGCTACGGCTCGGGCAGCCGCCAATCGAGCCTCTGGATGAAGATGCAGTCCGCCTGGGTGTCGCAGTCGCAGCGAGCCCGCTACATCAAGACGGGCGCCATCGTCTTTGTCGTGCTCCTGCTCTTCTACTGCTTCTCGCCCTCCGGCGTGAATTTGTATCATGAAGGTACGCGCTGACCGGAAACGCGTTTCTCTGCTGGAAGCTGGGCGTTTACCAACTCTTCTACAGTATCAACAAGCGTAGGGAACAAGGGCAGTGGGCAATCGCAGGGGCAAACGCCGTCCGACTCGTCGTACGGCACCGACCGATGCGGGCGATCCTTCTCCAAGGACAAGCCTATCGTGCAATACGTCCTCATGATTGACGCTGGCAGCACCGGGTCGCGCATCCACGTCTACAAGTTCAACAACTGCGGCGCTGCGCCCGAGCTCGAGGGCGAGGTCCTGTTCAAGCAAACGGAGAAGATTGAGAACAAGAGCAGCGGTCTGAGCGCGTACAAGGACGACCCGGAGGCAGCGGCTAAGAGTCTGGACCCGCTCCTCGATGAGGCCCTCAAGGTTGTTCCCGACTCGTTGAAGGCCTGCAGTCCCATCGCCGTAAAGGCGACCGCCGGGCTGCGCCTGATCGGTCCCGACCGGAGCGACAAGATTCTTGAGGCCGTGCGACATCGCCTCGAGACGAGCTACCCGTTCCCCGTGGTCTCAAAGCAGGAGGCCGGCGTCTCCATCATGGACGGTTCCGACGAAGGTGTCTTCGCATGGATCACGACCAACTACCTGCTCGGCAAGATCGGCGGCCCTGACCACAGCGAGACGGCCGCCGTATTCGATCTCGGCGGCGGCTCCACGCAGATCGTCTTTCAGCCGAGCTTCGAGGGCCTCACGAGCGGTGGCATGCCCGACAAGCTGGCCGAGGGCGACCACAAGTACGAGCTTGATTTTGGCGGGCGCAAGTTCAACCTGTACCAGCATTCTCATCTGGGCTACGGTTTGATGTCGGCGCGCGACGCCATCCACGCCACGCTAGTCGACGACTTGTACGCGGAGCACAAAGACGATCTCACGTGGACGCGCCAGCCAGTCGTCCACCCCTGCTTCTCCGCCGGCATGGCCAAGTTCATCAACGTCAGGCTCCCCGAGGGCCACGCACTTGGCGCGGAGATCGGGCTGAACATGACGGGCCCGGCCGCCGCGGCGCCGGCGCAGTGCCGCAGCCTGGCGGAGCGCATTCTCAAGAAGGACGCCAAGTGCGACCTGGCACCGTGCTCGTTCAACGGCGTTCACCAGCCGTCCATTGCCAAGACGTTCGCCAAGGAGGACCTTTATCTCCTGTCGTACTTCTACGACCGCACCCAGCCGCTCGGCATGCCCGAGTCATTCACGCTGCGCGAGATGCGCGACCTCGCCGGCCGCGTGTGCGGCGGCGAGAGGGAGTGGGACGTCTTCCACAGCGTGCGCGGCGCCATGGACGAGCTGCACGGCCGCCCCGAGCACTGCATGGATCTAAATTTCATGCTCGCGCTGACCCACACGGGCTATGAGATGCCGCTCGACCGCGAGGTGCGCATCGCGAAGAAGATCAAGGATAAGGAGCTCGGCTGGTGCTTGGGCGCGAGGTAAGCTAACTCCTCCGTCTACTTTCTCCCCTTCCAGATACACGTGTACGTGATGAATGAGTGCTGACCCGCGTGTGTGCTACAGCTTGCCGTTGCTGTCTAAGGGATCGGGCTGGCAATGCAAAGTTACCGAGGTGCATTAGGGGAGCGCGAAGAAGGAGACGATGGGGTTTGGCTCAAGCCTCGCCGCTGCAAGCGGAAACTTCATTTGATTTGCCTGTTCATATACCAATCCAGGCCGCTGGGGCCGAGCGAGGCCGAAGCCGTGATGGTTACTGGCGTTATGGGGGATCGCTTACTGTATGGGTAGTCAATGGGACTGGTGGGTCGGGTCTTGATGCCTCTGGGTCGGCTCAAGGGTATGGAGCGAAACGAAGCGAACACATTGGTATAGATACTCAAGTTTTCGTGTTCACCGAGCGAGTTGCTGCCCATGCTCTATATCCTTTCCAAGCCTCATTATGGTGATGGTTTGTTGTCTTTGGTTTTCCATGCACCTGACAATACAACCAATCCATGGCTCCAAGTTCTACTTCCCCAAGCCCAATGTATCCCAGTCTCTTGCAAACAATTAATCCAACCCCCTCACCCCGATCATCCCCTTATGCTTTTTGTTTGTCCATCAACCCTGTAACACCCTTCGTCTAACTTTCCAAACTTAACCACAAAACCCCACCTCCAGTTCTCCCCATCTCCTCTGTCTCCAAGCAACGACCTCAGCCCGGCACGGCCACCATCCCCAACACCTCCTCCACCACCTCCTCGACCCCAACCCCCTCCAACAAAGCCGCCACCGCGTTCACCTCACTGCCCCACTGCACGCTGCGCTCGCGCTCGGCCCGATCCACGATGCGCACGCGATGCAGGTACACCTTGCGCGCGGCCAGCGCGACCAGCGAGGGCGTGACAAAGCCCAGGCCGTGCAGCGCTGCGAGCGCGCGGCTGAGGGTCGCGAGGTGGGTGGTGGCAGTGGGGGTGACGCCGCCTGCCACGAAGCGGTGGGCGCGCAGGAAGGAGATCAGGTTCGCTTGGTAGCGGAGGACGGGGATGGAGGTGTGGGCATGTTGGGTGAGGAGGGAGAGGTGGGAGATGGCGGATTCCGGGAGGTGGGGGAAAGTGGGTTCTTGCTGTTGCTGATATTGGTGATTATTCAGATTTCGTGGGATGCTGGTACTGCTGTTGCTATGTTGATGGTGACTACTATTATTGTTGTTGATGTTGTTGCGGCCGGGCCAGTTTGGCTCGAGGGAGGTCAGACCAAGACCGGTGCCGCCCAGGGACACATGCCGCTTGACTTTCACCACGCTGTCGCTAGAGGCAGCGGATGCGCCGTCGTCGTCAAGATCGTCACCGGCGGGGTCCGGCCGGCCAAGCTCCTTGTCGAGGTAAGGGAAGCCGTCCTCGTCGGGATCGTGCCAGTGCCCGAGGTAGAAGAAGTCGTTCAAATGCGGCGTCACTCGCGCCTGGCCGCCGCTGGGGGGGCCGACAATGGCAATGAACAGGAACTGCTTCGGCGCCGTCTGGATGCTAGTCCGGGTGAAGATGCGCCGCGTGCGCAGTAGCTCGAGCGCTTGGATCTGAACGGCGCGCGGAGCGCGGTCGAGGTCCTTGGCGAGGATGACATTGGCGATCCGCGGTTGCGGTGCTTGCGAACTGCTGCCGCTGGCGCCGAGCGACGGCGTTCCTGTGCTGGCCGGGCCGCCTATGCGTGGCGACGGGCTTATCGGAAAGTAGGACCCCGACACAGAGGCCGGGCCGCACATCGAGGACTGCGACTGCTCATGGCGCGGGTGGTAGGGCGAGACGGATCGTATGTTGCGCGGCGAGTCTGGCGGGCGGACAGCAGGCAGCAGCAGGCCTGTCGCGAACTCGTCGAGCGTCGTGTGTGCGTGGCAGCTGACGATGGCGGAGCCGAGGCCAAAGGTCTTGGAGGCGATCAGGCGGAGCTCTTCGGCGAGCTCGTCAACGCTGTCGGGCTCGGTGCTGATCAGGCAGTGCTCGCGGGCGATGAGGCACAGGAGGGCGGCGAGGCCAAGGTCGGTCAGGCTCTGGACTTGGTCCAAAAGCTGCGCATCCGCCATTGCTCTTAAGGCCTCCGACGTTCGTCCACTCCTCGACACAGTCCATCCAAGTTTACACAGTCGCGAGGCTTGACACGGTTTGGGCGTGTTGACTGCCCACTCTCCTTCGCTCATCCATGCCTCGACACGCCGAACTGAGAGGAGCAGTGGCTACCTGGCCATTTCGGGTTTGATACCATACGACGGTCTAAATAGCCTGTCGCAATATGCGTAAACTCGCAATGCCTCGTAGTTGATCAGGCTCCAAGTTGTCACGAGCTCAAGTTGAAGTGAGTGCAAGGAGCTTGAGCCACACAGGCCATGCATGACGGGGAGCGCAAGGAGTGGTGGGGGTGAGTGGGAGCGCTAAGCCCGAACCCGCCTGGCTCCATCAGCGGGCCAACTGCAAGCCCCTTGTGATTGGTCTGATTGCCAATCAGGTGCCTGCCTGCCCGGTCTTGCAGCCAGCCATCGCAGGCTGCCCCGTCGTCACTCGTCCAACGCCTGGCAGCTCCCTAACAACGGCCCGCTCCTTGCTCTCAGCACTGCAACCAGCGACCGCTCATTGAGCACGCGATACCTCACTCAGCTTGATCGTCCGCCGTCACCACCGCCACCCACCACTCGGCAACCTTCTGCGCTCCCGTTTGTGGTCTGCATACCAGCAGCTCCATCGGCTGTTTCAGTCTGACGTTACTCGACGCGCCCGCCCGCTTGGCCCTTCACACGTCATTGACGGACACCGCAGTGGCCATGGCTTCCAGGAAGAAGGTCCTCCTGAAGGTGGGATGATGCGGCACCACTGACACAACTTCGTGCGAGTTGCTGATGGCAGGGGAATGCAGGTCATCATCTTGGGCGACAGCGGCGTTGGCAAGACGAGTCTGATGAACCAATATGTATGCGCCCGCCCGCTTGCGACTTAGGCCGCCCAACTCCCGAAGTTACCTACGCATTCGGGAACGCCTATTCTGACTCTGGCTTTGGTATATAGGTCAACAAGAAGTTCAGCGCCAGCTACAAGGCCACGATCGGGGCCGACTTCCTGACGCGGGAGGTGATGGTGGACGACCGCCAGGTGACGATGCAACTCTGGGACACAGCTGGGCAGGAGCGGTTCCAGTCGCTAGGCGTTGCCTTCTACCGCGGCGCCGACTGCTGCGTGCTGGTGTTCGACGTCAACAACTCCAAGAGCTTCGACGCACTCGACAGCTGGCGGGACGAATTCCTGATCCAGGCGTCGCCACGAGACCCGGATAACTTCCCGTTCGTGGTGCTGGGGAACAAGATCGATATGGAGGAGAGCAAGAGAGTGGTATTTTGGAATCCGGGCTCTGTCAACACTGAACGCAGAGGCTGACCGACCCCTAGATCTCGACCAAGCGGGCCATGACCTTCTGCCAGTCGAAAGGCGGCATCCCATACTTTGAGACCAGCGCAAAGGAGGCGATCAACGTGGAACAGGCTTTTGAGGGTACGTACAAACTGAGTGAGGAGCTGCTTTGCAGGTGCTAACGTCCCGTAGTCATTGCGAGAAACGCGCTACTTCAGGAGGAGTCTGAGGAGTTCAGCGGGGACTTCCAAGACCCGATTAACATCCACATTGACAATGACCGCGATGGGTGCGCGTGCTGAACGGGGCGTCTCTGTTGCAATGGAACATAGTTTGATTCAGGCGTTTTTGGCTTGTATGATATCATGCTGGGTGTGTCTGGCAAGTTGTAGTCCGGAGAGTGTAGTCCGGACCGAGGCCGAGCCAAGGACTAACAGGCTTCCACGGGGACTCCATAGACGTGCGTTGGAGTATTGAGAGTCGGCATTTTCAAAGTCTCACAGAGTAATACGCTGGGTGGTTGCTAGTCGCATGCGGCTGTGAGGAGTTGAGAAGCATCCTCGGCTTGTTCCCAACACCCCCGTACCTAACCCTAACCCCCCTCCGATCACAAAGAGTCAGCCAGGGGTCGGCTGTCCCTGGTTCGTCCCTGGTTGATCCGTCCCATCGCGTGCATCAGATCGACTCCAACTTTCCACCCCCGTCTTCTGACCTTCGCTGGGGCCTCGGAACACTGCCCTTGGGTTTTCGTGGTAGAGCTTGCGGTCACTTTTCCTCTTTCTCCTCGCTCGCTTGTATTTCACTGTCGTCTTGTTTAATTTTACACCTAATCCCTCTATCCACCTTGTCTCGACCCACTCGCCTGCTCGTCGTCAGCCCTCACGGTTCGCTCGGAGAATGCGGAGCACCGCACCTCCATTCGCCGGCCCGCCTCCGTTCATTCGTTCGTGGGGTTGAGACATTGTGACAACCTGGACGCAACATACACAACACACTAGCACGAGTTGGGTGGACTGACTTTGAAGGATACAGTCGACCACGGGGAGGTCACGCTCCAGCATGGCGCCGTCCGAACCCCTCCTGCCCGGCGAGCTTGCGCAGGAGCACGCCGCGACCACACACGCCGACCACCCGCGGTTTACGAGCGAGACCGCCGGCGCGTCGCCCTCACCCACCTCTTCGTCCTCTCGGCGCAGGTCGCAATCCGTCAGGACGTCCCTGTTCGCAGCACCCCGGCTGTCAGAATCCCCCGTTGCGCCGTCCTCATCGTCGGCTACGTTCATCGGCAGCGGCGCCGGCAGCGGAAGTAGCAGCGGCAGCACCATGAGGGAACAGCTCGGTCTGGGGGGAATTGCCCGGCGCACGCTGGGCATCACGCTGCTGCTTGTGGTGGTGTTTCTGTGGACGCTATCCAACTTCTTGGCTAGTGTGAGTGCTGGCAGCGAAAACAGGGAGAACATACAATCAGGGCGACATTTGCTAACCTTCTCTGTCCCAGTCTATCTTTTCCGACGGGTCGTACAGCAAGCCATTTTTTCTCGTCTACATCAACACCTCGTGCTTCGCGTTCTCGCTAATTCCGCTCACAATACGACACGTCATGAAGCACGGCGTGCGCTCAGTCACAAGTACAGCGCTGGCGCTCTGGCGGGAGCGGCGGTTTGGGCTGATGCCGCTCAAGACGCGGGATGACGGGGAGGGCGGTAGGGACGACGACGTCGCGGCCGGGGAGCGGCTGCTGGTCGACGACGAGGGCAGCCTGGAGGCGCTGGACCTGCCGCGCAATGACGACAAACTCAGCGTGGGCGAGACGGCGCGGCTGAGCCTTGAGTTCTCGCTTCTGTGGTTTGCGGCCAACTATTTCGCCTCGGCGTGCCTCGAGTACACGAGCGTGGGCAGCGTGACGATCTTGACGTCGACGAGCAGCATCTGGACGCTGATCTTCTGCGCGCTTACCAAGGTCGAAGGGTTCACGCTGCGCAAGTTGGTCGGCGTGCTGGCGTCGCTGGTCGGCGTCGTGCTCATCTCGTCCGTCGACTTGTCGGGGGCCAACGACGACAACCGCGGCAGCTTCCCGCACAAGTCGACCGCGCAGATTGCGGTTGGCGACGCCATGGCCTTCTTCAGCGCCATAATCTACGGCGTGTACGTGACCGTCATGAAGAGGCGGGTGGGAAACGAGGACCGGGTTAACATGCCGCTGTTCTTTGGCCTGGTGGGCCTGTTCAACGTGCTGTTCCTTTGGCCGGGTTTCTTCTTTCTGCACTACACCGGTATTGAGCCGGTATGTATCCTGTTTTGCCGCGTTGTCTGAGTGAACCTGCTGACAGAACTGGAACAGTTTCAACTACCGCCGACCGGTAGCGTTTGGGCCATCATCGCGGTAAGCATGCTAAGGCAAGAAATGGAAGGCTCAGCAGCTCGCTAACTTGTCCCAGGTGAATTCCGCGGCCTCCTTCCTCAGCGATCTCCTGTGGGCATACGCCATGCTGCTCACGACGCCGCTCGTTGTCACGGTCGGCTTATCACTGAATATCCCCCTATCTCTCATTGGCGAGATGATTCAGTACTCGCAGTACTCCAGCTGGCTATACTGGCTGGGAGCTGGAGTTGTGTTCATCTCCTTCCTTTTTGTGAATAACGAGAGCCACGAAGAGGACGGCGACACTAAGGAGCACTCGGACAATGGGGCAGCGGGGGCAGCGGTATAACGCCCCCTTTTCCCGTTTGGGGCGAGTGAAGCATTCTGCATGGGTCGGTTGTTTGATCGAATAGATAGTCTGTAATGGGATACCCAGCGTCTGGTTTATGCTTATCATGGTTTCATCGGAAGGGGTGTGTGTGTCTGTCTTCTTGCGCAACACTACCTTACTAGTGGACAACACGTTGGAGACAGTCCGGGGTTCCACCACATGGCAACCCAAGGTTGGACTTGGGAACATACATGGTGAAACGCGTCAACATCCCGGACAGCGCAATGGTTTGAACGACAAAGGGCAAGCTTGTGGTGGCTGGCGATTCCGAAGGTTCTGAGACGGTCGGGATGGAAGGAGGCAGTGGCAGCTTCGTCAGTGTCCGCCTGACCTCCTTGACTCTCTCTTTCCACACCACGGAAGCACCTGTGCGCGAGTCACCCGCAGCTTCCGCCCTGCCTGCTCAGTGGCCATCCGATGGCCATCTTGCTGTCCTTGAACCCCTCTCGTCGTCGGGTTCCGTTGCCCTCGCAGCCCTTTTGACGCTTTCTTGCTACTAACACAACAACGATTCCGAACCACTCACTAGGTGCCTTATCCAGCTGGCATTCTTTGGTACAGTAGAACACCACGCTTTTGCCTGCTGGTATATCCCGGGACTAACGCATCACTCAGCGCACTCCCAGCACACAACACAGCCAAACGCACAAACTGGACGGCAAAAACACCGATTCTTGCCATGGCTTCCCAGGAGATCGTGCCGGAAACGCCCGACCAGCCTCGCCTTGGCGACAGCATCAACAGTGCCACCAAAGGCCGCCACTCGAGGTTGAACCTGGACATCCTCAAGCACTTTCCGGATGCGCTGCCTCCTCACGCCAGCGACCCGTCCCGGTACCTCACCGGCCTGCTGCACATCACTCCAATCTACCAGGTCTTTGAGGCCTACTGGCAGGGTATTATCGACGATGCCCAGCCCAAACCACAAGCCGAGCCCGACCCTCCGGTCCCCCTAACATCCAACGAGGCCGAGACCAAACCCCCTCCCGCCTCCCCAAAGCACAACCGACTTCTCTCCATCGCTCACTCGTTCTTCCGCCCCAAGCACAGCAACAGCAACAACAACGACAGCTCCAACGAAAACGAAAACGAAAACGATAACAACTCGCCCGAAATCAACCCCCGCATCCAGACCATGCTCCTCGCCCTGCACAGCCCCGTCCTCCGGCGCTCCGCGCCCCTGGCCCGCGACATACGCGCGCTGACGGGCTGGTCGCGACCCGCGGCCTTCGCGCGGCTGCAGGCGGTCGCGGCGCGCGCCGGCACGCCGCTGCACGGCTACCTCGTGGACACGCTCGAGGTGCTCACGGAGCGGCCGCACCTGCTGCTGGCGCACGCATGGGTGCTATACATGGCGCTGTTTGCGGGCGGGCGGGATCTGAGGAGGGCGTTGGAGGGGGCGGGGGTGGGGTTTTGGAGGAAAGGAAGGGGTCGGGTTGGTGGTGGTGGTGGCGGTGGTGGAGGGGAGAAGGATGGTGGTGCGGGTGATGGTGTAGATGAAGGGGAGAAGGGGACTGGAGGAGAGGGAGGAGAGGCGGTGGTAACGATAGTGGGTGGTGCGAAGGGGGATGAGAATGAGTATCCGTCCAGCGAGGCGGACCTCAAATCGCTCCCGCTGTCGTTCTTCCGGTTTGTGGCGCAGGTGGATGAGGAGGCTCTGAGAGTCAGGTTTAGGAAACGGTTTGAGAAGGCCGGGAGCGTGCTGACGCCGGAGGAGAGGGAGCAAGTGGTGGAGGAGGCGAAGCGCATCTTCGATGGCATCGCGGCGGTGGTCGAGCAGCTGGTTGACGAGTGCCACCCCAAGGCTCCATCTCGATACAATAACTTGCGGGTCTGGAAGAGGGTCGTTGTGGTATCCGGCCTTACGATTTTGGCGCTGGGTGTCGGCTTTGGGTTGGGCTTCGGTCGACAGTGATGCTTGCCCTGCTCGTGGGGTCTAGGCTTGAGAAGGGCTCGGCAGACGATGGTAAAGGCGGACTTTCAAAACACGAGTTATCTGCTCTATGAAAATCGCAAGCAGCAGTATGTTATCTCTAAGCGCTTCCAATGCCATACAATGAGTAAGAAACACATCCTGCTTTGTGTGAAGCCGGCTCACTACGCCGACACACAAACCAAAACCGACTGAATGACCTGCCCGTTTGCGCCGTACCCCTATTCCCATGGTATGTATGCATGTGGTGACCATAAACAGACTCAACCCAATCGCCCTCACCGACAATCCTGTCAGCAAACCCAGCACAACCCAAACGTAACTCAACACAGGGCGCGATACCCAACCAATCGAACACACGACCGCCGGCTCTCCACCCACAGCCATGCAAAACAAACCCCCCTAAGGTGAAGCACACCACCCCAAACGCTAACGATAAAACAAAAACCTCGATTCACCTCACCAATCATCCCCATCACCCTCCCACTGATCCCCGACATCCGCCCATCCACACCCCCACCTTCGCCCGCCCGTCTCCCCACCAAGCCTCAGATCCGCAGCATTATCCCTATCCTCGCGCCAGCAGCGCACGAGGAAGTCGTCGCCAACCGTCACCAGACGCCCCGCGCTCGTCCATGCGACGGCGCCGACCTCCTTGCCGTGTCCGCGCACGAGCGGCGTGCCGCGGCGCGCGATAGGCACGCCGATCGGCTGGCGCGAGAGGAAGGAGAGGTTGCTCATGCTGTTGGTGCGCGTCAGCGGTGGGTGTGGGGGATTTGTGGTTCTGGAGCGCAGGCCGGGGCGGTTATGGGTCGTGGTGTCGGCGAGACAGGCGGTGGTGTTGCCGACGTAGTAGAATTCCTCCTCTGCGTGGTCAGGGGATGACGCAGCCCATGCGTCGCGCAGGTAGCGCTCGTCGGTGGGGAAGAGCACGGCAGCGCCGTCGGAGCTGCCGACTGCGAGGAGTTCGGACCGGCCGTCGGCAGCTGGGCGCACAGCGGCCTTGACGTAGAAGCTCGTGGCGTGGAAGAGCGGATGTCGGAAGCCGTAGAGCGGGCCGAGGCCCGCGTGAGCGGTGCCGTGCTGGTGGTGGCGCCGCCGCGGGGGCTCGGCGCCGGGGCGCGCAGGGGTGAGCTCTGCCGCGTGGCCGAGGACGAGGTGGGCGGTGCTGTAGGCGTAGACGGTGTTGTCCTTGCAGAGGGCGTAGAGACGCGTGCCGTCGCCGCCAAGGGCCATGGAGCAGATGCCGAAGGGGCGGAAGGCGGCGTGGCCTGGAGGCGGGGCGGTGAAGGATATGGGGGTGCTGGCTTTGTGGTGCCGGCTGGTGTGCACGGCACGGATGTCCCACAGCTTGATGCTCGCGTCGCCTTCGCAGGCGGTCAGGAGGAGATGCTCCTGGCTTGGAGAGAGAAACTGTAGCGCTGTGACGGACACCTCGCCTAAGCGGCCGGGGACTTCGCCCAGACGCGCCACGTCGCCGGTGCTTGCGTTGGTTGGCTGGCCTTTGGTGGCCCGCGTGCTGCGTACATGGGCGTCGTAGATGCTGTTGACGACACAGCCCGGGTTCAGTGGCTTTGGCAGACGGTGGTGAAGGCCGGCCTCGGAAGTTATCGCGATGTCCTGAACCGGCCCACCGCGGCACCGCAAGTCCCAGATCTGCACGCTGCCATCACGGCCAGAGGTGGCAAGAACGCAGCCTGCGCCGCGCCCGGGCTGGAAACGCACCTGTTTCAACGATGCGGTGTGGTGGCTGAGGACGGATATGGGCCGCTGCGTCATCATGTCAATGACCCTGCCCGTCTGATCCCCGGATGCTGTCGCCAGCAAGTAGTCGTCCTCAGAGAAAGCCAAATCTATGACGGCGTTTCCGTGTGCCTGAAACGACAGGTGGATCTTGGAGAAGTCCCTGTTGGAGTCTAGCAGTCGTACATAACCTTCTTCATCGCCAACCGCCACTAGATCGTTTTCTGGGGGAGGTCAGCGCGGAGCGCGAAGCACTGACTTTCGGCGCGGACTCACTGTGACATGTTGCTGTGCAAAATGGTATGGCCCGAGGTGCTCCCTCATGGCTGGATGATAAGTGCACGTCATCAGGCCGGCTGTAGAAACTGGCCGTCTCCGTCCTCCAGTCTGCCGCGGAATGGTTAGCAAGTGGTTAACACACCCAGCCCACACCGCTTAGGGAGCGTACCGGCAACAGGACACTCCAACGTTCGGTCGCTGGCATGACGCATGGCTCCTGTCATCCTCTGAACGAGTTGGCCGCCCAGTCCTCGGCGGTGCAACGGTAGCGGCCGTGTATACAGCGTGGCTGCCGCAGCCGCTGATTGCTCCTCGTCGTCGTCCTCATCATCCTCGGACACGTCGTCATCCGCGAGCACGCCGTCTTGCAGCGCCTTTCGAGACCTCAGAGACTGGATGGGGCTACTCAGACCGCGCCGAAGGTCGGGGGTGGGGAGCAGAGGTGACGAGTTCAGGGGCGACGGCAGATGGTTAGTCTGCTTCTCTGGCGTGCAGTGCAGCATCTTGCGCCGCTTGCCGCGGTGGTCGTCCTGGAGACATGGTAGGGGCAAGTCGTCGTGGCCGGAATCCTCGGAGACGGGCTTGAGCGGACTCGACGGCGTCTGGCTCCGATTGAGAGCCGGGGCGGTGAGATCACGGAGGGCCCGGCGGACGGCGCTGGGCATAGACGAGACGCGGGATCGCGGAGTGAAGAAGCGCTGAAACTTCCTAGGAGTAATCGACGGATTCCTTCGCTCCTTGCCGCGGGTGGAGGGCGCCCTTGGGGGAGACGAGAGCAGGCTGGCGCTCAGCAAGGCCGAGCTCCTGGCTCCGGACGAGGGCGTCTTCTCTGCCATGGTCAATGGGTTCTCCGAGGCGTGGTGGTGGTGGTGATGGTGGTGGTGGTGTCCCTCGGTCATGGGCGCGATCAGTGGGTGGCTCTCAGTGGTTCA
The DNA here is from genome assembly GCA_023628555.1 of Chaetomiaceae sp. R4402. Lineage (NCBI taxonomy): Eukaryota > Fungi > Ascomycota > Sordariomycetes > Sordariales > Chaetomiaceae > Chaetomiaceae sp. R4402. Next base: position 860,765 of record JAMAKO010000003.1, read on the forward strand.
ACAGTGGACAGCCGTCGATGCTGTCATCAACAAAGGGATTCTTCGCTAACGATGCCTTTCCACTACAACAACAAGCATGTCGAGGCTACCTGAGTCGCCTAGCCAGGATACAGCAGCAGAGCGCAGTGTATGGATGGAGGTGAACAGCCCTTTCTCTGCAGACGGAAGGAGAGGAGGGGAGCGGGTGGAGGGGTTGATGCACCCGCCGCTGCGTCTCCCTCAGGAACCTTGGAATCGCCTGCCAGACGCGGTTCGCGGTGCCATTGCGGGCAAGTGACGCGCTGGCCGCCAGGGGTGCTTAAGTGGCTGGAGCCCTAGCTAGCGTGTCAGGCCAATCAGCAGCTCCTGTCGCGCTTCGAGTGCTTGCAGCCGCTGGCCCCACCTGACGCTTGGCCTTCTGGCCCTTGAAGAACAGGAACAGGAACCCCACATTCAATCAACTTATCGCTTATCACTTCTACGTCTCCGCCAAAAATTTCGGCGTAACCAGAAGCCGTCGTCCGTTATCAATCCCATCTACACCGCGCCCAGCACACCACTCCCGAGGGTCGGACCGCTTGACCCCGGACTGTTGAAGCCATGGCGATCCAAAAGAAACACGGCAAGGGTCGTCTTGACAAGTGGTACAAGCTTGCCAAGGAGAAGGGCTACCGCGCGCGTGCCGCTTTCAAGCTGATCCAGCTCAACAAGAAATATGGCTTCCTCGAGAAGAGCAGGGTCGTGCTGGATCTATGCGCGGCTCCCGGGGTATGTGCAGTTGTTGGCGCCGACACTAGAGCTGCTTGAGCGTGCTGACCAGTGACTAGTCATGGTGTCAAGTATGTGCCGAGACGATGCCCAAGGACAGCATCATCATCGGTGTCGACCTCGCCCCGATCAAGCCGATTCCCAAGGTCATCACCTTCCAGAGCGATATCACGACCGAGAAGTGCCGGGCGACTATCCGAACGCATTTGAAGACGTGGAAGGCCGACTGTGTGCTTCACGATGGTGCCCCCAACGTCGGTACGGCTTGGGTGCAGGATTCGTACAACCAAGCCGAGCTGGCGCTGCACTCGCTCAAGCTCGCCACCGAATTTCTGGTCGAGGGCGGCTCGTTTGTGGTATGTTCCGGACATCAGGCGCGAGAAGGAGGGGAAGTGAAGTACTGAAGATGGCGCAGACGAAAGTTTTCAGATCGAAGGATTACAACTCCTTGCTGTGGGTTTTCAACCAGCTGTTCACCAAGGTGGAGGCGACTAAGCCTCCATCTTCCCGTAACGTCTCGGCCGAGATTTTCGTTGTCTGCCGCGGCTTCAAAGCGCCGAAACGCATCGACCCGCGCCTGCTCGACCCCCGCTCCGTCTTCGAAGATCTGAAAGACTCTGCGCCGAACAACGAGGCCAAGGTGTACAACCCGGAAGTGAAGAAGCGGAAGAGAGATGGTTATGAGGAAGGAGATTGTGGGTATTTGTGTTTTTGACTACGGCCGCAGCTACTGACTCTGATGCAGACACACAGTACAAGGAGATCGCTGCCAGCGAGTTCATCCAGACGACGGACCCGATCGCCATCCTGGGCCAATACAACCGGCTGGCGTTCGAACAAGCAACGAACGGCGACGTGGCGCTGGCTGCGCTGGACAAGTTACAGGAGACGAACGAAGAGATTCGCGCCTGCTGCGCCGATCTGAAGATCCTTGGGAGGAAAGAGTTCAAGATGCTGCTGAAATGGCGTCTGAGAGTCAGGGAAATCTTCGGGTTCCCAACCAAGAAGACCGCCAAGGCACCGCTGTCAGAGGAGGTGGCCGTGGTGGAAAACATGGACGAGGAGCTCCAGATTCAAGAAGAGCTGCAGAAGATGAAGGACAAGGAGTCGTCCAAGAAGAAGCGGGAGAGGCGCAAGGAGAACGAGAAAAAGCAAAAAGAGATTGTGCGCATGCAGATGAACATGACGACGCCCATGGACATCGGTATGGAGCAGGAAGGGCCGAGGGGCGAGGGCTCCATGTTCCGCCTCAAGGCGCTCGACCAGACCGACGCGCTACGCAGGATTGCCAAGGGCAAGATGGCCATGCTTAAGGGGGCCGAAGCGAGGAGAGACCGGGATTCCGGCATCGGCTCGTCAGGCGAGACGGATGACGAGAGCGACGAGGACGGGGATCGGCTGGAAGCCGAGCTGGACAACTTGTACGACCAGTACAGAGAAAGGAAGTCGGCCGCTGACGCCAAGTATCGGGCCAAGAAGGCCCGGCAGGAGCACGGCGACGACGAGTGGGAGGGTGTGTCGGCAAGCGAGAAAGGGGACAGTGATGAGGAAGACGACGACTCGGCGCTGGAGGAGGACAGCAGCGACGACTCGGATGCCGAAGAGCGGGGAGACACCAGTAAGCCGCTCATAAGGGATCTTGACGGAACGCCTCAGGACGAGGCCGAACTCTCCAAACGGGCTCGCGGCTTCTTCAACCAAGATATCTTCCAAAGCATCCCCGGGTTGTTGGACGAACCCGAGGAAGAAGAGGAGAGTGAGGACGAAGCAGTGGAGCTTGATGGCGAGGAAGAGTCGGATGACGAGATACCAACGATCGAGGAGCAGAAGAAACAGCGGAAGGAGAAGTCCAAATCGAAGAAGGAAGAGCGCGGCGGCGACTTCGAGGTGGTCAAGCGCAAGGAGGAGGCCGACGACGACGACTGGGAGGAGACGGAGAAGAAGACGAAGGACGGCAGGCCGAGTAAGTTGGCCTCCACTATGGCATTCCGAGCCCAACACTAACCGCGTCTAGACATCGACATCATCACGGCCGAGGCCATGACCCTCGCCCACCAGCTCGCCCGCGGCGAGAAGTCGGCCTACGACGTGATGGACGAGGGGTACAACAAGCACGCCTTCAAAGACCGCGACGGGCTGCCCGACTGGTTCCTGGACGACGAGGGCCGGCACGACAAGCCGCACAAGCCCATCACTAAGGAGGCGGCGGCGGCGATCAAGGAGAAGCTGCGGGCGTACAACGCCCGGCCGATCAAGAAGGTGGCCGAGGCGCGGGCGCGCAAGAAGTTCAAGCAGGCGCAGAAGCTCGAGAAGCTTAAGAAGAAGGCCGACCTGCTTGCGGGCGACGAGGTTCGTACTCTGCGATTCCTGACCTTGAATCTGCTATGTGTGCACTGACTGACCGTGTTTGTGTGTGTCTCAGGGCATGTCGGAGAAGGAGAAGTCAACCAGCATCGCCAAGCTGCTGACGGCGGCCGCCCGCAAAAAGACGCGGCAGCCCGTCAAGGTGGTCAAGGCGGCCGGCCTGAACCGCGGCATCTCGGGCCGGCCCAAGGGCGTCAAGGGCCGGTACAAGATGGTGGACCCGCGCATGAAGAAGGAGATGAGGGCGCTGAAGCGGGTGTCCAACAAAAAGCGGTAGTGCCGGGATCAGGCGGGAAGTTGGGGTTTGAAGGGTTCAGTGGCTCTGTCTACCGGAAGCATGTCCCCATTTTGGAGTTTGGAATACCAAAGCGTCAAGCGAAGACGCGTGTCCTTGACGCATCATGCACTGATATCCGCCTTCTCCTTGTTTGACACTGACCTGACGAATGTGCTCAACGGGTAGAGGGGGCTGGTGAAGTCCATGTCGTACCTAAGTCAGTCGTCAGCGGGCCCTGTAGCGAGAGTAACGCGGAGCTTACCAGTAGTTGACTGCAATGCACACGCCCTCGGGTGAGCAGCTCTGCGAGACCTTGTGGTACCTGCCCGCCGATCTCCGTCAGCTTCGCATATATGACCCAGCGCAGAACCCCAGCAAAAAGCCGTAACGCAAGGCTGAACAACCCACCACATGCACGGAAGATACAGCATATCCCCCGGCCGCAGCGTCACCCTCACGGGGTTTGCCAGCCGCGAGTACTTCGTCGCCCTCTCCCCAGGCCGGTCCGGATCCCACACCGCAAACGGCACCGCCTCCCCTTCCTCCTCGAGCACCAACTCCAACCCACCACCACCCCCTTCCTCCCCACCCCGACCCGGCCGTCGCGTATACCTAGCCGGCCTAAGCAGCCGCTCATTCACACCCGGCTGGAACAGCGGCGGCAGCAGCACAAAGTGCTTCTCGCCGGCGATCTGCACGTACACGTTCTCGTAGTTGTCCTTGTGCAGCGCGGTCACGGAGCGCGCGTTGCCGATCCACAGGTTGACGGCGTCCGGGTCGCGCTGGTCCAGCGCAACGCGCGCGAAGGGGATGCTGGGCGGGACATGCGAGAATAAGGGGAGGTACTCGTGCCGGAGATTGTCGTTCTGCGTTTGGGCGTAGCGGATCTCCTCTGCTCCTTTGACGGGGGAGTTTGGGGCGGGGTTTAGGGGGTGGAAGGGGGGTGTGGTCGGTCGGTGTTGTTCTTGGGCGGTGAGATAGTCGAGGAAGGTGCTGAACGGCTGGTTTTCTTCGTGTGGTATGGCAAAGACGAGAGTGGTGGTGCCGTCGGGGTGCGTATAGGGGGTTGGGGCGTCGGCGTTGCTGGTGAGACGGGGTTTGGTCAGTTGCTGTTGAGTGAGTTCCTTTGGGGGGTCCCCAAGGGTTCAGCTACGCAACATCACGAGAGATATAGCATCGTACCCTGCTGGTGTCACAGCAACGTTGACCGGCTCATCGCCTAAGAACTCCTTCAAGAAACCGACGGTCCAAGTCCGTGTGGCTCGCCAATCCGCTGCCGCACCTCTCACCACGAAGGGGGTGTTCCGCGCAACGAATCTCATGAACTCGAGCGGGCTCGGCTCCTCGGTGAGCTCTTCGATAACAGAGCTGTTGAGTTCATTGTAAGTCGTAATGAGTTCCTCAATCGGGTCTTGAATCATGGGGTCATCCATGGTAGATCGTGAGAGAGCTTGTGTCTTGTGTGAGTGAGTGCAATGTGGGAAATTGAATTCTGGGTTCCACACTGTGGACGTCGAGTTCGCTGCGTGTCTTGAACGCCGGACCAAAATTGGGGACGTTTCACTGAGTGTGCCGTTCTTCAAGGCGTACTGATGATTGATTTGCGCAAGTGACTTTCCATCTCTAGGAAAGTGGTTGTTGACCCAGGAGAAGGCTACAGACAAGCATGGTTTCAGATTGCATTGTGAACCCTCTCGACAGCGTCCAAGCGCACCTGGTGAGTCTCGAGTGCGTGTCGAGAGCCGAGAGCAGAGCAGGAGTGCTGCTGTGGTGAGTGTGGGTTACACTACAGCGCCCAGAGCCACTGGAGCACGCACGGCTTGGCGACCTGGTGGGCGCCCAGTCAGCGGCTGCCATCGGATTCTGGGAATTTCCCATCACATCACCACGCATGCCCCACCATGGCTCCGGCCAGGAACGGCCATCTCGAGAACTGGATCTTGCGTTGCCAGATCTTGCTTCTTTCATCAGCCTCAACGCCCACCAATTAGCCGACCGTTGCTGCTTACGACTGCCTCAATGGCCCTCTTTCACAACACGACGACAGCAATGAACGACGTCTCGTTTGTGCAACGCTAGAACGGGTCTGTTTGGCCTGTTCTCAACAGCACTGCCTGCCCTTCAATACCAGACAAGATACCTTAGATAGGGACCTAGTCAATGCTGGAGCAGTTACGCAGCAGAGCTGGGTTCATTGCCGTCCAACCCACCACCTCAAGCCATCGCCATCCAAAACGTCACACGCTGTACCTGCGATAGCAGTCATCGGTCGGTGCATGATCTGAGAGTACCCCGATCGAGGCTGGATTTGAGGGACCGAGGAACCTCAGATCTCGAGAGAGGATGATGCGCCACCGCACATAAATAAGCCCACTGTCACGATCTCATTGGCAGCACCTACCTCCATGCGGGCGACGCGAGCTCTGTGCATACCATGTTGTGGTATCTGCTCTATCCGCTGAGAGGGTGCGTCTTCTCAGTCCCCTTTTTCTGTCTTCACATGTTGACGTCTGCAGGACCACCGAGGCCCCTGTGCTGTCGCCGACCCATCCTCTGCGGAGAGCCTTTACACGCTACGGAACCTGGGCCGCCCGCCATGTTAAGACCGTTCTGCCCCTGTCAGGAGCCGTAGTCTTCCTCTTCCTGTATCCCTTCCCCTTCCTCTACACCACCGACGCTGCCAACATCACGAGTGGCGTGTCCTACCTCCCTCACCATGTGTGGACCAACGCTCAGCCCCTGGGTGACCAGGTTACCATCGAGCCTGATGTGATTATGCGCTCGTTTTGGGTCCACGGCTGCTACATGAAAGCCCTCCGCCCTGAGGTTCTCCTCGGTGCCCTCGAGCTGCAGGATGAAATTCTCGGCCCAACCACCGACTTCAACCCGCGCCAGCCATCCGGCCCCCGGCTGCTGCCAGCCCCTGGCGTCGACCTAGACCGTCAGCAACGGGACTCGTTCCACATCATCAACGGCCTGACAAACCAGTCGTGGTTCTACCACTCGCCGCTCCAGTACTGGTCCGGCTCTGCCGAGAAGATTGCCGCCGACCAGGACATTGTTGCGACCGTTAACGAAAAGAAGGCGCAGTCGACCACGGTCAACACGACGTTGCGCCACCCCATTGTTTTTGCCGGGAAGCGCTTCGAAGAGCGTCGCCTGGTTGCTGCGGATGCGCTCGTCATCACCCTGATCCACCTCCGCGACTCGCCCGTCGGCCAGCAGTGGGTGCGGAAAGTGGAAGCTCTGGCCCGGGCCGCCGAACATGACTCCAAGTGGCAGATTATCCCGCCCGACGGCTTGAGCACCTCGCATCAACTGTACCAGTTCCAATTTCAGCCCATGTCGGCCTTCGAATGGGTGCTTCTGACGGTCGCCTACTCGTTCACCTTGTCCTACCTCCTACTGTCGCTGTCCAAGCTGCGCGCAGTCAAGTCGAGGGTCGGCCTTATGGTTACCATCCTGGCACAGATTGCCTCCTCCATCGTCTCCAGCTTTACGGTGTGTGCCATCTTCAAGGTTAACCTCTCCCGCGTACCTTATTACGCCTACCCCTTGGTGATTCTCACCATCAGCATGGAAAACTCGTTCAGGTTGATAAACGCCGTCATCGTGACTTCGTCGACGATCAGCAACAGCTTGAGGATAGGCGATGCGTTTGGCGCAACGGCCCACATCGCTGTCGCCAATCGAGTACAGAACTTCTTGATCCTCCTCGGCCTGTCGAGGATTACATCCTCCGGTGTCTCGGCCTTCTGCACCTTTGCCGCTATCGCCACCCTCTTCGACTTCTTCTACCTCGCCACCTTCTTCCTCTCCGTTCTCAGTGTTGATGTTCGGCAAAGAGAGCTCTCCGAGCTGGAGAAGGCATCTCTGAAGCGGGCTAAACCCTCCTACGGTGGCCTACCAAAGCAGCCTTGGATCAGTGGGTTGTACCCGTTCCGTCTGGGCGAGACGGCCATCACCACACGGATTGCGGGGACCATCGTCCTGTTGGGCTTCGTCCTCATTGCGCAAGCGCACTACGTGTCGGAAGGCCCCCACCGGTGGCTGAACCAGCTCTTTGGCTTGTCGTGGCGAGCCGCCAGCAGCGTTCCCAAGTCGTCGCTGCTGGTCAATATCCACCAGGCCAGGAGCCCGACGTCGTGGCTCCGCCTTCAGGACCGCGAAACTGCGCGCGAGGTTATCAAGGTGGTCAAGCCCTGGGCTCACAGCTACGTCGCGCGAGTCTATGACCCCATCATCTTTGTTCTGAAGGGATCGGACCGCACGCCGGACACAAAGGAGCCGTTGTTCTTGCCAGCCGTCTACGACTTTTTGCATCATCAGATTCCGCAATTCGTGGTTTGGCAGTTAACCATGCTAGCGACTCTTCTTCTCTTCACGAACTACCTTGTTAAGGACCGCTTCAAGGATGATGCGGCATCCGACCACCCGGATGATGAGCCGCTGTTGTCGGTCAAGTCGCTCAGTGGAGGGCACACGCTCGACGTCGCCATGCTGTCAGCGTCACCCGGTGGCCAGCTCGTGTCCGTGGGTCTGGATCGGGCAATCCGGGTCTGGGATGTGCCGTCCGGATCTCGCAGCCGGGTGCTGACTAACCCTGAGGCGCCCCACGAGAACCCGTTTCCAATTCTGAGCATGGCCATTGATGACGATTCGAAGTGGCTGGCACTGGTCTCGTGGCGAAGAGTGTTGTTTTGGAACATGGAGGAGCAGCGCTGGGCAGGGTCGAGAGATGTGGATTTGGCCGGGCACCGCCCTGAGACCGTGTTCTTCGTGACGAAGGGACCGGACTTGGCACCGTCCCTCGTGCTGGTGCGGAGGAACGGAGTGGGTCTGGAGATCCAGCTCGGGAGTGAGGAGACCAGGGACTTTGTGGTTTGCAAGACGCCCTTGGTTTGGGCAGTCCCGTTCTCGGAAAAGTGTAAGTGATGCTAAGGCCGCTCAGAACGAGCGTAACTCCTCTAGCGAGTCCGTCTTTGCTGACCATGTTTGCCTCCAGACCAACTCCACCACCAAACTCGACCCATTTCCATCCTCACTTCCTCCCGCAAGAACTGCATCCACTTGGTCAGACAGCAGGGGGAGGAATGGCTGTCGACTGAAGTAAAACTTGAAGGAGAACATGACGCGCGGGGAACTCACTGCCTGCTGCCCATTCCCGCCCTCTCTATGTACCTGATCGGTCAGCCACAGTCCGTCGATCTAGTCGACCTCGACACGTCGGCCATCATCCACACCTTCCGCACGGAGAAGATGCAGCCGCGCACGCTAAAACACATCTGCTTCCTACGGCCACACCAGTCCGGCGTGGCGTCATTGATACTAGCTTACACCAGCGCGGAGACCGGGGACCTGGTCATACACAGCTACCTCTCCGCCACCCCCGATGATATATCCCCCACTTTTCCACCGCCCGAACCGCCGGCAACACGCCCGCCGAGCCCCTGGAGCCAGATGCAAGAAACCATCAAACGCATTTCCAACCCAGGCGCTTGGGAAGCCCTACCCAACGGGAGCATCGTCGGCATCCGCCGCAAACAGTCCCCGGCCTCGCCTCCATCCCCAACGGTCACATCGTCCCCAATTCTTGGCGCTCTGCGCCGTCGAAGACCAAGCTCCTCTTTCTCTACCTCCTCCTCTACTACAACCATTGAACACCCCAACAAAGACTGGGAGGCATGGGTCCTCAACCGCCCCGACACCAAGGGCGACTTCGAAACCCGCCCGCTCGACGAACCGCCAGCACCGACACAAACCCCTCCGCATTCCCGAAACTACCGACAGCACCACCACCAGAGCCTGATGATCGCCGAGCTGGGACCCATGGTACGTGTCGGCACGATGAGCGTCGCGCTCGGGTTTGGCGACGTCGTGAAGGTGGTCAGCGTCGGGCACGAGCACTTTGACCGCTCGCTGGATGGGTCGCTGGGGCTGGGCCTGGGATTGGGCGGCGAGTCGCTTATCTTGCAGCAGACGATCAATTTGAGTAGCAGACGGAAAAAGGCGTCGGCTGCGTCCGGGAGGCTGTCGTCGAGTGGCGGTGGCGGAACGGGGGCATGGGGGAGTTTTGGGGGACGGGAGAGTGGGAGTGGAGGGTTTTGAGGGAAGAGGTAAGGGGAAGGGGGTCTTATATCCATGTGGTGTGGTCAGGATGTTGATAGTATATAGAGAAGGATGTTTTGAGCTGTTTGGGAGCTGAGACTGCGTGGATGATGTACCTGATATTGCATTGAAGGGGGGGTTCATACCACCGTGTACTGGCCAGGGTGCGGCACAAGAAGTATTGCATGTATTTAAACTGTGCCGGTGGGCATTGAATATGGTGAAGCATGGTAGGGTGAAGGGCAAAGTGCATTCAAGCGGCTCAAGCTCAATAAGCGATGGACGATTGCTTAGACATGGGCAGCAGAGGTACATCTGGGTGATACGATGAGTGCTGCACCAAACTCTACAAAAGAAATCAGAGCTGACCACATCTGGCGTACTGAGGTGAGCTTGTTCCCCAAAGCTTGAGGCGTCACACACTAGCTCGTGATCCATCCACGCTCATTAGCCGCCTGCCGTACTCGAGCACCCACATGGCTCAGTGATACCAGCCCAGAAGGTATTAGCTGGCGTATGACTCGAAATTCGTCTCATGCACAGTATCCCCAGAACGAGGCAGTACGGTCTACTATCGGTCGGCCTACTCTTCTCATCGGTCAAAAAGCCGTCACCTCGCGCCCTCGAAACACAGAATGGCCTCCTAAACATGCTCACCTCCAGACACAAGATAACCTTATTTGCCTTTGCCCCCCCAGCAACCAGCATAAACCATCCCCACCTCAAATCACATGCCCCTTCCCCCCTCCTTCACATCCTCCACGCTCACTTCCGTTGCCCACCCCCGCTCCCGCTCCCACTCCCACTCCCACTCCCACTACCGGCCCGGGGAATAGCATACTGACTCCCCGCAGTACCGCCGCCACTGCTGCTCCCGGCGCGGCAGTCGTCGCACGGCTCGTCGAGACGGATGGTCTGCCAGATGATGCGCTCGCCGCAGGGGTTCTGGCGCAGCGCCGCCGGCGCGCAGAGGGCGGCCAGCGCGAGCGACATGTGCGAGCAGGCGGCGTGCTGGTGCGCGTAGTAGCGGCACATTTTCTGCGAATTTTTTTTTCCACTTTCACTTCGCTCTTGTGTTCCGTGGTGACTAAATTTCTGTGTCTTGTGGCTGGACGGTGTCCAGGTTCGGCAGTGTGGGCTGTTGAGTGGTTGAGAGAGTCCGCGGATGCGGACGTGATGTTGTGGACGATGATGGTAGGGAAGCTGTTGACCACTGCAGCCGTCTTGGGTTCGAAACTCGGTTACGGTGGAAAAGGGGTAACGGCAAAGACCTGTACTGAGAGAGAAGCTTCAGACGCCTGGCTCAGGACAACGAGAAAGAACTGGGAAAGACCAAAGAGTTGCCACAGCTGGATACAAGAGGTCAGATTGGGTTGCTGACCTGAGGCCTGCTTGGCGCTGAGTGAGGCTCACGGACGCGGCTGTCTCTTATAACATGCTGCCCAGCTCTGCTCACATCTATCCGCAATATGATCAATCACAAAGTGCGAGCTGAAGTCGCGCCGACAACGGTCGGACTCGCCTCACCCGCGCAGCGCAGACCCGCCTGACGCACACACACCAAGCTGACGGCGCACCAGTCGCATCGCTTCAGCTCTTAGCTGCGTCGCGCAAACCGGTCGTGGCGACGACGGCGACCCTCCCTCTCGGGTGGCACACGGGCACACGGGCGCCGCGCGGGCCGAGCTGACTCGGCGGGCTGAGCCAGCCTGACCAATCCGTGTGACACCGAGGCGAAAAGTTGCTCAGTGGAGAGGACCCCGTGTCCCTGGGGGCGAGAACTACCGTGTACAAGTACGAGGGCAGCAGCCAGGAGCTACGAAAGTAACCTACCACAACGAGTTGACAGGCACTCGGCGCAACCGTGCGTGCGTGCGAAATGCCATGTGCGTAGGCAGCTCGTCGACCTCAGGTAACCTCCAGCTCCGCGCGACAGCGACTCGTCGCCGCAAGGTGTGTCTCGGACTTAGGCCCCGCCATCCCAGACATCATCCCAACAAATCTACACTACCTCATCGATTTCCGAGGTGTGAGCGCAACTTGTTAGCCTGGCACCTAACTGCGCAACGACTGCGTTATTCGGCCTCCTGCATGGACGTTCCGACTCGCGCGGAGCAGTCTCGTGAGCCAAGAAAAGCGGCGTCCAAGATGCCGAGACAGGTGAACTGCTCCCATAGGGCTGCAGGGCGAGCGCAGACGACGCGAGCGAGAACCAGGTCCTGCTGATCGCCGCGTAAACCCGACAATGGGGAACATGGCTTGGCCAGACAGCGAAGTGTGCTCTCGGCGGAGGGTGGCTCGAAATGGCTTTCCTTTAGTGTCCGGAGGCGCTTGTGCGGCTTGAACTGAGGCTGCGAAGGGTGCCAAGCGACAATGTGCGTGTGAACAGCTCTCAGACGGGGTCGTCTATCGACAGACGGCGGCAGCGGGCGGCGGCCGGGATCCAGGGCCTTCTTCTCGTTGCCCCATTTGCTCACCGCCAGTTCGTCTGCCAGTCCGTCGGCAGCCTGCGCTGAGCTGTCAGCAATGGAAAACACACCCTCATGTCGTGTAAGGTCGACACGCTACGCGGTAGGTGGTGGTGGGAGGATGGCCGCATGATGGGAGGCCAGGCGCGACTATTTGGAGTGGCCGAGTTGAGGGTGTCGTCGCAGTCCCCGGATTGGGACATGGGCAGCAGTGGCTCGAGAGAGTGGTTGCAGAAATGCGATGGCTGGGGAAAGTGGGAAGTGTCTCGTGGCGCTGCCTGGTTTCTTTTCCGGATGGCCAGGCTCGCCAGGGCAGGCACGACAGGGTCCATTTAGGAAGCCCGTGCACGGTTTTACCTAAGCAGCAGCCGCGCCGGGCCACGCTCCTTCCGCTCGACGCTGCTGCTTGCCTGGATCTCGGTACCGAACAGGCATGAGTTCCATGGGGTGCTCTTTCCCGATTGCGGGATTCTCCTGCTGATTTTCATCCTCACACTCATTCAGTCCACTCATTTCAGCTGCCACAGTTTCTCTCATTCTCACTCTTCTTGAAGAGGCTGCCATCCCCGAGGCACCCCGGACTCTGCTGCCGCCATGCACCGCGCCTGATGCGTCTCGCGCGTCTCTGAGCTGGCCTGTCTCGACATCCGTCTGGCTGCTGTCCCCGCCCGAATGGAGCCGGGGAGGGGCGTGCGGCGTGCATCCTCGTGCAGTGATTGATGAGACGGCGGTGGACAACTCACCTTGCAGCGCTCCATCTGCAAGTCTTCCAACGGCTGCCATTCGCTTTTCCTCCGTCCCGACCAGCCCTCCGTCGCCGCTCGCTGCCCTATGACATCGTCGCTCGCTCGAGATCTTCTCGCCTGTCCTTTTTCTGCATTGTCTGCACCGCGCCTGCGTCATCCGCTGCGTTAGACTGGCCGCCGAGTCGGGTCGTGGGCGCTCTGTTGATTTGCCGGTAAAAGCATCATCAAGCTGCACAGTCTGGCCCATCCCACCGCGCCCCCCAGACCTGCGGGCCCACCGTCGTCGCTCGTTCATGCAGGAGGTGCTCGTTGTGCCCTGCTGCTGCCCTGGCCGCTGCTACTGCACGTCTCCTTAAGACCAACCTACATACCTTACCGTCCAACCCCAGACTCGGGCGCCGCCTGCTGCCGCATGCGTCCTCTTGCTGATCTTGTTGACTTTGACTCCCTAAAACCTTACGGCCGCCTCCCGGTACGATCGAGATCTCTCGCTCCGACCCTGGCTCCAGGCTTGACCCGCGCTGCCAATTGACCCACCGCTTTCGTCGAATCGGCCCCAGGTCGGATGCTGGGCGCTGTCGCACCTCTGAGGACTCCACCGCCGTAACTCCCAGCCCCCAGAGCAGCATAGCTTGCTTGGCCTCACAGACAAGTCCACTTCGTCAGAGCAGCCTCTCGCCGCAGTCAACCGCTTTGTGCTCCCCTCAAAAACCGAAGCGCAGGCACTCCAGTCCAGCAGTGCGTTTCCGACGGCCTTCCAGAGCGGCTCGTGTTTCGTGCTGCAGAAATCCGGGGGAAGGCGAGCTCAGTTTCAGCTCACCCGCTGGTCAACACCACGCCCGCCGGCCGTCCGCTCACAACACGAGGTCGTCGCCATGCCCTGCGTCACCATCCGCGCGCCCACCGACTCCGAACCCGAACCTCACATCTCCTCCGGGCTCTCCTCCTGCTAACGATTGCCGTTCGCGGCTGCTGATTCGTTACCTACCCACGGCCCGGCCTTGTACAAACTGTCTTTTCCCAGTCTCCAGTTTCGCTGTATCATATTGGTCAGTCCTCCTCCAATGGCCGGGCCACCTGACGGCCGTGAGATTCTGACTCTTCCTCGACAGCCGTTTGTAATCACAACACAAAACCGCCCAACCAGGGAGCCCAGTTCGCTGTGTTGAAACCCCAGGCCTCTCAAACAGGTCTCGCCTCAATATCCACGCCCAGCCAATCTCACCTGTTTATGCGCCACTGATGCAGCGATCAAGAAAATCAACCGGCATTCACTCGTTCAGGTCGCTGCTTATTGGGTGGAATTGGGCTATCGTTGCGCGCGGTGAACGCTGTCGGTTTGGCAGCCATTCTTCAGCATCCTCCTAATTCCCTCCCACCCAGTCGTGATCCTCTGTCGCGCTCTCCAAGGTCGTCGGCCTCCATCTGGCACGGGACGTCCTCATGGCTTCCTCCGAGGTTGACCAGAAATTCCTCGGCAAGCTTGCCAAGGCAGTCGAACACGACAATCCCCTCCTCGCCTCGGTGCTTTTTCGCATTTTGGGGCTTTCCATCAACCTCTCCGCCCAGCTAATCAAGGCCCGGAAGCAACGCCGGCAGGATGCGGCTCAAGCAGCAGCGGCTTTGGATTTGACGTGCCACATCATTTGGCTGTCGCGCGAAGGGCTGGTATTACTGCAGCAATACGTTCTACCTATGGTTGGAAACTACGTCGAGCTAAAGGTGCTGGCGTACAAGCTGCGCGCTTCCTTCTACCACATCTTCGTCCTCTTTCACAACACGCCGCCCGTTTCCACCATGAGCGTCAACACTCCGGAAAGCCAGGCAACATCGACGGTGCCAGGTTTACCGCCAACGCGTCTCGACAAGGGAAAAGGCATAGCCCGGGACGATCAAGACGAGCTTCCATTAAAGGGCGGCCCGGTAGCCCCTCCGCCAGGGTTTGGCCCAATGCCACCCACCGCGTTCCTCATGAAACCGGGCGATTACCTCCCAGAAGCGCACCAGTTCTTCCGGGAAGCCGTCCAGCTGGCCGAGGATTTGCTGTGGGGGTCGCATTCGCTCCGCCTGTCTGTCAAGACGGAGTACGCCGCCTTCCTCTACGAGTGCATCCACGACGCCGAGGGCAGCCGCAAGCTCGCAAAAGATACCGTCGCGGAGGTCTACGAAGCCACCGAGGGCATCGACAACGACATGTTCAACGACGCCTGCGAGCTTGTCACGGTTTTGGGGAAGATGATGAAGCGGGGCCTCGGGTCGAATACCACGCTCCGCAGCAAGGCGCAGGGGTCAAGCTCCGGCACCCAGGGGACGCCGCGGGCCGAGCAGGGCGGGGAGAGCGCGCCGCCCGGGATGATATAGCACTGGCCTCACTCGCAGGCTGCTCTTGGTTCCGGTCGGCCTCTCGGTGTATCGAATCGTCTGTTGTCCACTTAATCTTCCCCTCCTCGACCGGTCGAAACAGGCACGGCGCATTGCTCGGTCGCTGGCCATCCCCGAACCGCCGTCAAACCACGCACGTGGTAAACCGCCTACCGACCCAACAACCGATCGACCGAGCTCAACGGGCCAACCCAACTGTGTATACATAATAGCACATCTGCGATCGCGGGGGGTGGGGGGGGGGGGGGGGACTTCTTGTTCTCGTTTTTGTTGTGTTTGCATCCTGCTGGCTTTCTTGTCTCTGTCTTCTTCTTCGATGATACCCGGAGCGTCAACAGCGGGCGACGGTGTCTTTTCTGGCTTGCATTGTGTACTTACCTAATCTGGCGCCGTGGTAGTCTTCTGCGTCATCTCTGGAAAGCTGCGGTGGGTGGCATCGAAAGTCCATTTGGTGTTGCCGCAACTACGTGAGGAGGCGAATGGTTTGCATTTGGGCGGGAAAGCTGTTTGTGGTTAAACAGACGGCGGTCTGTACTTGTAGAAAAATCTTGTTGCGTGTTGTAATATATGGTATGTAGGTTGCATTCAAGTTCGATACTCGTTCTGTTTTCACGTCAGCTGGTGGGTTTTCTTCTTCTCCCGTTCAGCACGCCAAGTGAGGGAGTAAGCAAGCCGGCCACACAACAGGTAAGCTCTTGCCAATGTGCTTTATCATTGCTGATACTGCTGATACTTTCACTAACACTGCCTCGCTGGTGCGATACGCTTCGCTGACCTCGCGAAGTAAGTATCCAAGCCTCCTGAGTCCCAACTGCTATCGTGTTTTCAAGCCAAGAGACAGCTTATGCTTCGCTGAGGCCGCCCAGTTGTCCTACCCGCCTTCCAGGCCCATTCCAACTCGCTCGTTCCCTACCCCTCGTTTCGATACCGATCCATTGTCCATCGACAAATACCATGTTCCCTTCGCCGTCTCTAATTCCTTTCTGCGCGGTTGCAGCCAACCATGCGCTCCTCCGCCCTCCGTACCGGACAGCCAATCACAGTTTGATGTTGATAACAAGCACCGCTGTAATCACACTGGGACCGAGGTAGTCCACCCGAGCAGGGCAACCCTTCCGCGCTTTCCGCCCTTTCGTTTCCCTGTTCCGCATCCCTTCACTTGCTCCGCCTGCTCACGCTGCTACATCGGCTTCCCGCCTCCTTTCCCCGGCGCAGGACGGTTCCGGCGAGGGCGCACCTGCCACAGCGGCTCGTCCTCGGAATCAGACGGGGAGTGGTGAGCAACAGCCTGAGGTGGGGAAGGGCGGCGGAAAGTCGAGGTGGTCGGGGCAGGAGGAGGGGGAGCGTTAGAAGGAGGAGCACTGGTCGCAGCAGAGGAAGCGCCAGGGGCGTAGACGGAGGGCGGAGGGAGGGAAGAGCCGTAGATGCGGGGAAGGGGGGCGGAAGCGGCGTTGAGGACGGAATTCGGCAGCTCAAGCGGGGAGGGGTACATGTGGAGAGCTGCTTGGGCTTGGGCCTCGAGATGCAGTCGCTGCAGGGCGGGTTGGGAGTGGACGGGGGGTTGGGTTGTGGCTGCGTGCGTGGCCCGCTCCTTTCCTATGCCCTTCTCCCCCTTGTCTTGGCTCGACTCTCCGCCCTCGTCATCCTCCATGTCCGCGTCTTCGTCGTCGCCAGCTTCCGGTACCTGCATTGCGTCTGGCCGGTACTCTTCTGCGCCGTGGCGGCGGATGAAGGAGCCACCCGTAGGCAGGGAGAGTTGTTGTTGCCCGGGGAGGTGTGATCGGGCATGGTGCTGGTAGTAGAGACGTGCTGAGGTACGAGCAAAGGCTTCGTTCTGGAAGGCTATGGCTCGTGTGGTGGCGGACGGGGGTTGGAGTTGACGAACCGCCCACTGAAGCTCCAAAAAGTCCTGATCCGCCTGCGAGAGAGAGCTAGGAAGAGGTTGAGGCGGCGGTGGCTGCGCTGTCAAAGGAAACGACGGTTGCTCTGCGTGATACCGCCTTTCTTGATATCGGCCGGTCTGGTCAAGCGGAGCATAGGGAGGGACATATCCCGGCACGAAAGACCCGCCACCGCTCGTTTGCCATGTCGCTTGTGTGCTGAGGACCTGGGGTCCCTGATTGGGTTGAAGTATCTCGGGCTCTGTGGCGGGCGGGGGAGGGAAACGGGACGGGAGGCTCGATCCTCGGGGCCTCTGGAAGCCTGATACTGGCACACCATGTGAATGGGACGGCGGTTGGGACTGCGGCGGAGGCGCGGCTGGAAGAAGAAAGCCCGGTTGCTGCAGACGCTGCTGCTGCGACGCCCAGGAGGCAACGTTGACTCGAAGCGGGCATCGTCTGCTTGTGTTGTACCAGGGAACCAATCCATGGGCGGTAGGTGTGTTCTCGAAGTGCCCAAGGCAACACGTGCCAGGGGGCGGCTGCTGTCCATAGCCTATTGTGATCAGAGGCGTGGGCTCGAGCGGAGCGAGCGGGTATAGCGAAGCTGGTGTCGGATCTGAGTTCACACGGCGCACCTGGAACGGGTTGTTATGGGAGGGGCCGGCGTCTGTCTCGGCTGCGTCGTGACTGTCACTCGCGCCCTCCTCTTGAGCCGGCTCCTCGTCTGCCGGGGTGTGAGTTACAAAAGCACGGTCCATGCTTGGGGTGACCGGAGCTGATGCGGTAACATATATTGAACGATTCGGTGGTTCCAGGGTTGGAAATATTGATGATACTGGAGATGAATCTGGTCTGATGGTGGAGGTCGGATCAGGCTCCATCCGACACTGACAAGACATTACATGCTCCTTCCGCCGAGGCGCTCACATCCTGGGGCAAGAACGCTGCTGGCAATTGCTGCTGTAATCAAAGCAGTCGCAGTCCAAGAGGAGTCATTCAAGCAAACCACCCAAGTGGCCATCTTAGCTACAGCTATGGCGCCGGGGAGCCTGAAGACCACACAGTGACATGGAAGCCGCCCAAGGCTGTTCGCCCTATTCATGTTACTCTTGAACTCAGCCCGTGGGAAGTTTTTTCCGAATTTATGACGTCCTCGCGGCCTTGATGTGTCTCCAGAGTGGCTGTTCTTTCATGTCGCGGTGTTTCTTCTCAAGATGCCACCGCTCAAAGCTCTCAGGACGCCACGGGAAGAGACTCACAAGGCCTGGCCTGGGCTGTGCTTCAATGACGCGCCCGGCGCACAAACGTCCATCGTCAGCTCGTCTTCCTATTCTAGTTTGGTCATCAGACCAACGTGATGATACCGGGTACAGGACACTTGAAGTGTTTAGGGTGACATCACCCGTACTCGACGATTCATGGGTTTATGTCCCTTTTTGGGTCGTTGATCCTAAGAATTATTGAGGCTGCACCTGGCTCAGCTGGTGCGTTTTGCCCCACCTGTGGCACATGACTCACTCTGTCAGACGCAGTATGTCTCGAATGACTCCAGGTAATACAAACCAACTTCTGCGCTGCCTTGCCATGAGGTGAATTGCCCAGCGGAGCAGCAGGTTGTGACAGGTTCAGTCCTGCATTCATGACTTGACCTCCTACAAACCTCCTATAGTTTATTTTACATCGACACAATCAAAAGTAGGTTACCTCTTTGCTCACAAAACATGGCCCACAACCAGCGCCAAATCCGACAAGAAGGCATGGAAATCTTCGCGTGGTCAGGAGAGGGAGAAATGAACCCTAACCCTTTTCTACCCCTGAATCTGAATGTCAACAAATCGTTCTGAGTTGCTCACCAGTCCTCCTCCATTCCGCCACCATCTCCGTAGTATGCACCTCCAATCATATACGCTGCCTCTCCCTCACCGACCTCAGCAGCGTCCTCCACACTGGCAGGTTGATACCCCGACCCCATCACAGAGGCCAGGGCCGGCCGCATCCACCTCGCCTCCTTCCCTTTTCCCTTCGCTCCCACCCGGCCCTCTTCCCACAACGCACTCACGCGAGCTTCATGTCCTTGAAACTCAGCATCAGTGCGGTCATCATGGAGACCATCAAATCCCGCCTTCCTGCTCCGCACCCCTTCCTCCCCCTCGCCCCAGCTCCCATTATGACTACCCCCTTCTCCTCCGCCTTCCGCTTCTCGTTCCCCAACGCAACCTCCATTATGCCCATCGTTATCACCATGACTATTCTTCTTACTTTGCCGATGCTGCCGCGAACCCCGTTGTCTTTCACCACCACCAACCTCGCCGCCTCCGGCACCAGCAGAGTAATCCAGTCTCAGGCTCGCCAACCCAGCCGTCGCGTCGGCCGCGGCAAGGCGCGTCGGAGGGGGAAAGACTTGAGCAAAGGTTACCATGCCTGGGCGGGCGGCCGCGCGCTGGAGGTAGGCAGTCGTGTGGGAAAAGCGGTGGTGGTGATGGTCACGCGGTGGTTCAGGAGGTGCTGGATAGCTAGGGTTTGGACTGGGGTGGGAATGGGGATAGTGATGGGAATGGTGCGTCTCAGGTAGGTGAGAATGGGGGTGAGCGGCGTGGTGAGATGACTGTGGCGTCGCATTGGTATGGTAGTGCTGCGTTGAAGGGGTGACAGGCTGGGGAGGGAGATGGCTGTCGTGGATGGAGAAGAATGAGAGGTGTGAATCTTGGTGGTGGTGATGGGGGATAGCAGGTAGCTGGGGACGGCTTGTTGCGTGGCGGTGATGATGGCGGTGGCAGTTGCTGTTACCGTTCCCGTTGCCCGCCGTGTTTGAGGATGGTCGGGGTGCTATGGCAGCTCCGTGGGCGGTGCAGGCTGCAGGGGGGTGGTCTGTTCATGCTGGCTGTCAGCTGTGTTCATCGTTGCAGTTGTCGGTGGGTATTGGGGATCATCATACTGCCGCTTATTCCAGTACAACCAGGACAGCGCCAGTGGTGGCAACTTCGATCGTAGTTGCCGTGAAAGGTGAAGACACCGTCGCAAACAGTGCGACCGCTTGAGTTGTGCCCGGAGCACTTGCAGCATGCCCATCCTCTAGCTGCGTTGCCTGCTCTTCTGCTCCGTCGGTGGAGTTTGGAGGGCATTTCGTCAGTGCAAGAGACAAGGAGAGTAGACGTGAAAAGATGTACTGAAGCTGCAAGAGGTGATTGTGCTCAAGAAGTAGCGATACGACATGGGATTTCACAAAGAGGAAAGCGCTCAACGAGGGCAAGAGAGTGTCATGACTTATACTTCATGATGCTACTACACCCATATAGGCACTGTGTCTTCCCGAGTCACCGGGCCCTGTCTTGTACCACCCCAGCGGTACAATGCATGTTATTGGCTGTATGTCGCAGACAATCCAGGCCTGCGGACTCAGCTTGTCTTGCCCGCGGAACGGGACAATGCAGGTAATATGCGCGGCGACGAACCCTTGGGTTTGGCTTCCAGATCGTGTGCCGCTGGGTGCTTGCTGGTCGGTGCAGAATCTCGTGTAGCATCTGACACAATGTCTTGGACGAACACGGCAGCTGCGGAGAATGTGAGGGGCAAGATATGCTTTTGACTTCTAAACGGAATGCCGCCGCAGCTGAATGGCAATGAAGGAGCGGACCGATATCCGAAACATGAGTCTGCCAGCCGGAGGACCATCAGAGCTGGACTCTCATGGCGTTGCATATTGATAGTCTAAGGTGGCCGAAGCCAGTCCATACTCGGCTATCTTATACTGAGCCCCAGAGAAAGATGTACCTGAATTTGCGCTGGTGTCCGAGAAAGGCCATTGGCAAAAATACTTGCTCTCGTGACTGTTAAGTTGCAGCTGTAACGCCATCTCCATCATCACCTCGTCTGCACGTCGCAGCAGCTTCAGCGCTCCCGTTTCCAGAAGCCCTGCCACTCCTCCTGGTTCTGGACCTGTTCCAACGTCTCTGGAAACTCTCACAAGCCTCCAGCATCATGCCTTGCGCTCCCACCGCGCCACCGTTGGTCATCTGCTCGCCATTTCTGATCTTTGCCATCACTCTCCTTCCTTTTAACCCCTTGCCATGCCTTAAAAGCGCAGCCCTATGTTTTTTCTGCTGGCCCTGCGAGTTTTCGCACCATTCTTTATGTTCTCGTCACCCTCCACGACGCTCTCTTACCCTTCCTCCTCCTTTTTAGCCTTGTCCGTGGGCCTGCGTCTCCGGCCGCTCCTCCGAATCTTCGTACCATTATATCCCTTTTTGTCACTCAACTCGGCATTTCCGTTCCTTTCTTCGGCCATCTCGTTGCTCTCGGTGAGCGTGCCGTTGCTCTCGTTGCACTTGCTGTCGCTCTCGGTAGCTTTGCCGTTGCTCTCGGTAGGCTTGCCCTTGCTCTCATCAGACTTCCCGTTGCGCTTTGCAGCTTTCTCATTGCCCTCCTCTTCCTTGACATGCTCGCCTGAAGACCTACCCCTGTGTCTCTTGCGGCTACCGCGAGACTCCACGCCATTTTTCCGCTTCGTGTTGTTGTCCCCGCCATTCTCGCCGTTTCCGCCGTTCTCTCCGGTCCTCTTGCTGTTCTCATCCTCCTCAGCATTTTTGCCTGTGCATTCCTTGACGCCGGCGTGTGACTTAGCAATGTCTGACTTGGTGGCGTCTGCTGGGGCGCTTGCTTGGGTGTCGGTTCGGGCGTCTGCTGGGGCGTCGGCATTGGCATCTACGCCTGCTCTGGCGTTTGTGTCTGCTTGGGTAGCTACGTTTGTTTTGTTATGTGGGCCGACGATACGCTCCTTGTCATCGCCACCGTTTGAAACGCCGTTGCTTCCGGCTGCTTCTGGGTAACACGTTGTCAGCCAAGGGAAAGAGAGAAGACGATAGAGGGCGGGACTCTAGCAAGACGTACTAACGGATGCCAACCGCTCCGACACGCAGTTCCGGCAGCGCTCATGATTACACATCTCCAGTATCACATATACATCCTCGTCGGGACCGTTGCGGCAACAGTCGCTGGCGTCGGCGTCGGCAAGGGAGGCCAATTCGTGCTGACAAAAGACCGGGCCAGGGTTGCCCCATTGTCCGCACTGGCAGCATCGCTAGCGGCCACCATCGAATAGACAGAACATTTCGGGGCACTCGTCTGGAAACTCGACGTTGGGGTCGCCGGGCCTGCGGACGACGTGTTCGCAGGGGAAGGGAGTGCCCTGTAACACCCCCTTAAAACAGTAGACAAGGTCGCGTGTCCTGTGACCGCAAGGGTGCGTCCAGTACTACTGGATGCACATGGTATCCGTTATCTCGTCAAGGCGCTGCTCGTTGCGATTCTGCTGGGCTGGTTGGTAACGATGATGCCTGGAAGCTGCTGAGAAAGCCCCGGGTGGGCACGCAGTGTTGAAGTCGGCTGGTTCTGTCGCTGAGGTGCCTTGGTACCTCTTGTATTTGAATGTTGAACTGGCACGCGCTCGTTCACTCTCCGGGTCTTCCAGGCAACGGCCATGTTTGAGCAAACCTCACCACCAGGGCAGGTATGTAGTTGGAGTACCGGAAGGAGCGAAGCACCCGCGCAAGTCACTGAATTTTGTCGGCTACCAAACCAGCTTGGTTTTGTGATTGCCGCCATCCATTTCTTATCTGATTCATGCCTCCCTTTCCTTCGTTTTATCACTTATGCCTGCCCAACAGAGCCGGGCCCTTTCATCTCGCCTGGACAGGCAGACAGGTTTTGACGGATGTGTCTGACCCGTCAAAATTACGAGCACGGATTGGTGAACTTCGCCACTACATCAATGCGCATCGCAACGCTCTGGCGAGCGCTTTGCTCTCAGGCGTCGCAGTTGACTGTCTTAAACTCAGAACCGCCGAGCCCAAACAGTGTGCTGAATGCGAAGACAAGACTCACTTGCTGACTCAGCCATGGAAGTATACGTTATCTGGCGCTATGGCGACCCTTATCTCTCCCACCCACGAGCACAGCTCATGCCTCACTCACCACCTCGCTCACAGGCGAAATAACCCTGAACGACCAAAAGATGGAGTCATTTTCATCTCTTGGGCCCAACTACGTCGCCGCGATCAGGCTGATCGACGAGGCGCATGCCCAGGACCCCAACATCACCGCCAAGGCAGACGGCGACGATGGAGTACCCTACGAGTTGCATTATGCCCGCACAATGACGCGCTGGCTGGCGACCCGGAAGCCTGACGCCTCGCCCGCGCTGCAGCTCGCCTGCCGGGCCCAGCACTTTCGCCGGTTCGTTGCCTCAATCTCTCACTCTCTCAGTGCAGCCGGCCATGAGCTGATTCGCTTCACAGCTGGGAACTACCGCGCTCGAGCTACCCCATGTCGCGCGCAGGCTACCTGACCTGGCGCGCCAAGCAGAAGGCACAGGCGGCTGCGCAGGTGGCCGAGCTGCTGGCGTCGCCGTCGTCAGCCATCGACCCGCCGCTGGCGCAGGACGAGGTCGAGCGGGTGGCGGCGCTGGTGCGCAAGGAGAACCTGCAGGGCGACGAGGAGACGCAGGTGCTGGAGGACGTGGCCTGCCTCGTGTTTCTGGACGACCAGTTTGACGCTTTTGAGAAGAAGAGCGAGCTGGACGAGGAGAAGATGGTGGGGATCTTGAGGAAAACGTGGGGCAAGATGAGTGAGGAGGGGCGGAAGCTGGCCCTGGGGATGGAGCTGAGCGAGAGGGCGAAGACGCTGATTCAGAAGGCGCTGGACGGGTCAGGATGAACGATGATTTTACTTGTTTCAACCGAGGGTGTCGTCACCGCTTGCTTGCCAGTGACTTGCGAGCTCCTTCTTCCAGGCACGACCCAATGCCGATCCCGGCATCTCGGAACCGGCTGCACTCGGGGCCCCCACATGCATGCGCTCGGTGCAATCTCGCCCGAAGTGCCCCGCTCCGGGCCGGTGCGGCATCACGACGTATGCCTACCCGCTTCCACATTCTGTTTCATACAATGCAAAATTAGATGCGTCGTAATGTCACCAATATCACCCTCTGATGTTGCGGCGCATAACACGGCAGCCTCGCTGTGGCTCGCCATCGACGGCGAGGTCTACGACTTCACCGAGTTCGCGCCGACGCACCCCGGCGGCCTGGGCATCATCCTTCAGCACGCGGGCAAGGATGCCAGCGCCGCCTATAACGCCGTGCACTCGGCATTCCTCGTCAAGTCCATCCTTCCTGCGTCCAAGCATCTCGGCCGCCTCTCCTCACCGCTGGCCCCAGTCTCACCCCAGACGACGCCGTCAACCACGCAGCCAGCCACACCCCCCTTATCGAGCCTCATCTCCGTCAATGACTTCCGGCTCGCGACTCACACCTTCCTCCCGCTCAAGACGCTGGCCTTCATCTCATCCGCCGCCACCGACTGCCACACGCACCGCCGCAACAGCACCGCCTACGCCGACATCACGCTGCGCCCGCGCGTGCTGGTCGACGTGTCTGGCCCAGTCACTCTAGCCACCTCCATCCTCGGCCAGCCCGTCGCCTCACCCATCTACGTCGCGCCCACCTCCCTCGGCAAGACGGTCCACCCAGACGGCGAGCTCGAGATCGCCCGCGCCTGCAAGGAGCTCGGCGGCGTCGCCCAGGTCGTCAGCACAAGCGCCAGCTTCTCTGTCGCCGACGTCGTGCGCGCCGCCGCCGAGCACTCCACGGACTGTCCTACCTCCCGCAACCCACCCATCTTCCTCCAGCTCTACGTCGACAAGAACCTGGCCAACACCACCGCCCTTCTCCGCTCCCTCACCTGTCCGCCTTCCTCCCCCGCCCCCTTAATAAAAGGCGTATTCCTCACCGTCGACGCCCCCGTCCCAGGCAAGCGCGAAGCCGACGAGCGCGTCCCCACCAACCCTCCCCCTCCCCCCTCCTCGTCCCATCCAACACCACCACCACCACCAACAACAACAACCCTCACCCCCATGGCAACCCAAATCCACCCCCTCACCGACAGCCGTGGCTCCGCCCTGGGCCGGCTCATGGCCTCGTACATCTCCCCCTCCCTAACCTGGGCCCACACCCTCCCCTATCTCACCACGCTCCTCGCCCCGACGCACACCCCGCTCGTGATAAAGGGCATCCAAACCGCCGCCGACGCGGTGCGCGCCATGCACGCCGGCGCGCAGGGTATTGTGCTGTCGAACCACGGCGGACGCAGCCTGGACGGGGCGCCGGCGAGTATCTTGGTCTTGCTGGAGTTGCAGCGGTGTTGTCCGGAGGTGTTTGAGCGGATGGAGGTGTTTGTGGACGGGGGCGTGGGAAGGGGCACGGATGTGTTTAAGGCGCTGTGCTTGGGGGCGAAGGGGGTGGGGGTGGGCAGGGGGGTGATGTATGGGCTGGGGTGGGGGAGGGAGGGGGTGAGGAGGGTTATGGAAAGTGAGTATCCTTTTCATGTGGAACTGTGTGTGGGTTGTGTGCTGTTTTGCTGACTGGGTGGCAGTTTTGAACGACGAGCTGGTTACCACCATGAAGATGTGCGGCGTGACGCGGCTGGACGAGCTGCATCCGGGGCTGCTCAACACGCGCGCGGTTGACCATCTGGTGCCGGACAGTTTGAGTGAGGAGCACCCGTATGCGAAGTGGAGGAGGAGTAGGCTATAAACGGGAGAGCAGGTGGTTACCACTCCATGCACTGGTGCGCTGTTGCTCTGTGGTTGGACGACTTCTCTGGTCGTGGCAGGTTTGTCCTTATTCCAATCGTAGTGGGAACGATCTGTACCCGCAGCACCATGGCTAGAGAGACTGGGACACTTCGGGGGCGAAGGGTGGCTTGTGAATACATTAGTGCAGGAAAATGTATTGGTGACCATCTACAATGGCGATGTATACCCCCTATGATCCTGGCAAACAGTCGTGTACATCCGACCCAGCATCCAGCAGTAACCCAAACTCCACCCTCCAAACCGTAAGTCATTAGCACGCGCACATCCGCGCTTTCTCAACCCTGCAATTCCCTCAACTCCCCATCACCCCTCTGCGCGGACAACTCCGCAGCATGCTGTTCCTGATGCCCCTGCTGTTGCTGCGGCGGAGCCGCATTCTGATAACCCCCAACCGGCGCTGGCGCCCCATTTCCGTACTGCTGCTGCTGCTCCACCCCACCCAACTGCCCATGCTGCGGCGGCGGCGACGGCGTGCCCTGCGCTGGGTACCCGAGAGCCGGGCTGTGCGGCGCCGAGCCGGGCTGGTCGCCGCCACCCGTGTAGAGGGTGCTGCCCGTCGTGCCGTAGACGACGGGCGGCTTGGCGACGCTGGCGCGCGGGTCGTACGGCGCGAAGCCGGCGTCGGCGACGTTGTAGTAGCCGCCAGGCGGCGGGACTTGGGACATGTGCGGGTCGTGCGGACCAGGAGGCGGGGGTTGGTAAGGTGGTTGTTGTTGCTGGGCGGCGGCAGCGACAGCGGCCTTTTGCTTCTGTCTGTCGTTCTGGCGCATCAACGCCCAGATGCCGAGGACGATCAAGCCGATGGCGGCCACGCCGCCGACGACGCCGCCTACGATCGGGCCGATTGGAGGTCCCGAGGAGCCCGAGTCGCTGGTTGTGACCGGGACCGGTGGGGTGGGGACGGGGCTGGTGCTGCTTGCAGAGGAGGACGAGCTGGAACTGGAGCTGGAACTCGAGGAGGTCGTGGAGATGGGTGGCGAGCTGGTCGTTGGTGTCAAGGGGAAGAGAGAGGTGTAATACACCTTGTCGGTGCCGGCAGCAACAGCACAGCCGAGAAGGGTATAGCCCCTGAACTGGTCATTGTCGTCGAAGTACGAGTGGGTGAGGCAATGAGGATACGACGGATCGCCGCTGTGAATTGTCAGCTGGAGCTTTTCCGCGTCCGGTGAGGGACAGACATACCACCAAAGAGTGAATCCGTTGTTCGTGGTGAAGCTGGCGTTCGCCGTTGAGTCATAGCACGTCGTCCAGACAGGGCAGTACGTGGTGGTGTCATCACAGCAACCGATGTGGGAATTCACCGAATTGTAAACGCAACGGGCAGTGGCGTCGCACCACAACGACGACTCTACACAGCGCAAGTTAGCCAGGCCGTCGCCGTGTCCCCACAGGCGTCCAACTCACTCGCGGTGCCGCCGACGTAGGCACAGGTGTTCCCCTTGGTATCACGGGCGTGGAGACCGAGGGCGTCAACTGCTTCTCGAGGCCCGAGATAAGGTGCTGGGGTGGTAGTCGGAGAAAACCCTCCCATGCCCAGGGAAGGCATGTAGGCGAGCGTCTCCTGGGGAGGAATCCATCTCGGGCCGTTGTCACCCCACTTCAGCGCCTTGGAGTCAGCGATGCCGAGGGCACAGCCCAGGGCGGCCCAGCCGAGGGCCTTCTTCATGGCGTTAGGAGGAGGCAGAAACACGGCGATGGGGCCGTTGGTGGTGAGAGATCAACTAGAGGGCACGCGAAACGTCCTCGGGCAGCGCTCCGGCAGATCTCCCGAGTTCGGACTTGCATGAGAGAGGAACCGGGGCTCTGGGTGAGCCGGCTGCGTCCGGGTTTTGTTGCGCGCCATGAGGCTCTTGGGCCGGGAAGCACGCGAAGACCCCAGCTGATCGCCAGGCCCAATATTGAACGGGAGCTTGAGAGATCTCATTGGGCGGGTGGTGCCAGGCTGCGTCTGGCTGGGTAGCCCTGGTCGTGAACTGAGTTAGCGTATCGGCGGAGGGGAAACAGCCCGGTGGGATGCAGGCAGCGCCTTGCAGCAACACGAGGAGACGTGCAGGTGGTGGTGGTGAGGCAGCCGCGATGTCTCTCCATCATGTCACTTGCGTACCTCTCAATGATGGACATGATGAAGTCTCCTTCTCTTGTCTTCAAGGACGTCTGCCGTTGTTACGACCCTCGCTCGTTCGTCACCTCAAACCTTGGACTCCGTCAACGGAGGCAAACATCGAGAATCAGCCGTAAGCCAGGGTCCGGGGCAGGAACTTGGCCCAGGGTCCAGACGCGTGGATTACACTACTGGACGTTAAGCCTAACGCGGCATCGGTGGTGCCATGCGAAAAGATGTCGCTGGCGTCTTGGCGCCGACGAAGCTGAGGCCAGCTCGAGGCCAGCCACAATGGCTGGGGCTGGCCAGATCGGTGGTTGCAGCGCCGACGGCTGGATCAATTTGTTTCAATTTTTGCCAGGGAACCAGGTTTCTCGTTCTGACGCGAAATCGCCGCTGCTAGGGATTCGATTGCCAGACATTTCACGCTTGTCCACTCATCCGTATGCTTGTCGTTGACAAAGGGCATGAACGAGTTGATGAGGTTATAGACGAAAGGTCGAGTAGAACTTTGCTGAGAAATTTCGTTTGAGGCAGGCGTTGCGATTGTCAACTTAAGCTTCGGTTGGTCAGCCGTCCCGCGGCTTCTCTTTCGCTACCCCTTTCCCAACCCGGCAAGTGGGCAGCCGGCGATCCCCCGCACTGGGGTCCATCGTCGTTACTATGTACTGTGCAGTCCACAGTGGGGATAAAACTCGGATAATCACCAGCCGCCGTCGTTCAGGGTATCGTTTGGACGCTGTACAAGCTGTTATTCGACAAAAGGACCAAATTGCGATTTGATTAGAGGCAGTGTGTTAGTTATTTGTTGATGCCCTCGCATCGGATTGACTCTGGAACATGTCGACACGGTACCTAGCCACCCGACCACGGGTGGTCAAATCAACGAGAGCAATTGAACGGTGATCTCCAATTGCAAAACTCCTCAGACGCGTCCGACTAGGCCTGGTATTCTACTGTGTACTCTCCTTCACCAACACCGTCAACACCCACGCCCACTCCCAGCCCTAACCTTCTCCCTCCCCTCCCCTCCCCCACCACCCTCCCCCGACCACCAACTCTGTCATTACCCCAGATCCATATCCCACCCCGAGAACTCCGCCCCAAAGTCGCTCGCCCCCGTCAACCCGCCAAAGATATCATCACCCCCCAAGTCCAACCCGCCACTGCGCTGGCCAACCTGCGCGCCCAAATCCCCCCCCGTCCCCGCCGCTCCCCCCAACACACCCAGATCCGGCACTCCAACACCGGCATGCTCCAACCCCGCGGCCGCATCCAGCGCCATCGCCGCCTCGTCCCCGGCAACAGCAGCAGCCATCGCATCGCCGAGCGCCGCAGCTGCCGCGGCCGCATCCCCGCCAACGACAACATCCAGCCCGCCCAGCCCGGCCGCAGCGGCAGCAGCCACCACAGCAGCCGGCGGCGCGGGAGGCGGCAGCGCGAGTTGCGCCTCGACGCGCCGGTGCAGACGGACCGCCGTCTCCGCCAGCAGCGGGTCCCGCTTGCGCGTCTCCTTCCAGTCTTCTGCTTCAAACTTGAGGGCTTCGCGGAGAGAGGTGCGGCGCTGTTGCGGCATAGCCGGGGGCGCGGTGGTATTTGAAGCAGTAGACGCCGATGCGGCGAGCGCGGCAGCTTCCAGGGACGGGTCATTGGTAACATCCGGCGCGCAGACAATGGCCGTGACAACATCATACGCGACGCCGGCGTGCGGGCTCTCGGCGGGGACAGCTTTCAGCTCGTCGAGGAGGACGGCGACGGTGCGCTTGGCGCCGAGCATCTTGTGCGTCGCGAGGGTCTGGCGGTGCGTGTAGGGCGCGGGCATGCCCGTGAGGGGCGGCTGCTGCGCCCACTGGACCAGGCCCTGGACGGTGTGGCGCATGGCCGCGGCGAGGCCGCCCTGGGGCCAGCCGCTGCCGTTCGCGGCGGGGATGACAGCCGTGCTGCTCCACGACTCGAGCTCCGTGTGATCGGCGCCACCGGTGCGGCGGGAGAGCGCGAGGTTCTCCTTGATGGCCCGCAGTAGAGGCTCAACCTCCTGGGATTTGGGGTCCTGGCGCTGGTAGGAGCGGAGGGCGTGTTCGAGCGGCTTGGCCACTATGTTGAGGACTGACGAGAGCATGGTGGATGCCTCGTGGGACATGGAGCTTGGTCGAAGAATAGCTTGCAGGGTTTTGATGACTGCAACCTGAATTTGGTGTCCGCCGGCCCAGAGCTGGTCTGAGAGGTAGAGGATTGCCGGGACCAACGACGGCAACAGAAGGACGTCGACCAGGTCTGCTGCAAAGTTAGCCCGGCACTTATTACACGCTGACGGGATGGATGCTTACACTCTAGACCGCTACTCAGCATGTCATGCGTCAAACGCCCCATGCTCAGCGCAAGAACGATCTGGTGGAACAGCGAGGGCACAAGCAGGTAGAAGTCCTGTGGTGGACACGAAGCCATGAGCTCATCCCCGAGGCCACCAGCCTCGGTATCAAAGAGCCCATGGATCCAGCCGTCGAGATGAGACTTCTCCTGCTCACTGAGCTCCTCCACGGGCCGCCAGAGCGTACCCCCATTCAACAACCTTCCCACGAACGAACTGGGTAAGCGGATCCCGAGGTCCGACCGCGTGAGATTATACCGGTAGACAAAAGCCAGGAGCAGGAGCAGGATAGACCCGAACTCCTCGTACACCGGCTGATACTCGCCCTGGTCTTCCTCATATCCCGCCCAGTTGTCGAGCAGCTCACACAAGGGATGGATGATCTTGTGTGCTTTGTCGAAGAGCAGCAGCACGTCCAGAGCCAGGGGCTTCGCGGCGAGTTGGCTGCATATTTGTTTCAGCGTAATGGTCTCTTTCTCCCGGCAAAGACTGCCAATGACCTGTGACAACCTTTAGTTTCCCGTGTCAGACAGTGTCAGAGAACTACTTTACGCACCTCAATAATGGCCTGGGCGGCCGCGCCCACGTTTCCGTTCATATTATCCAACTCAGCAATCAGCTTCTGCGTCCTGTCAACCTCCTGGTGACATGACTGAACTAGAATCTCTTTCACGTAGCGGCCCTCGTCCGGCAAGGACTGGTACGTGATGTCGCCGAGGAGATTCTCTATTGCCGACTGGGACAGCAGCCCGTGCAGCTGACAGGAAAAGCAGAAGTCCTGGCGGACCGAGTCGTGGAAGGAGGAGCTGGTGCTCGACATATCGAACATTCCCGAGAGGGTGGGGAAGACATTGGTGTCCACCTGCCCCAACGCCTCCGTGATGCACAGCTCCGGATTGAAGGGGTATACGGCGGACGAAGCGGCGAGAGACACGAGTATGAGCGGGACTTTGTTGACAACATAGGACTTGAGGAGGTGGCCGGTCTTGGGCCCTTCGTTCCTGAAGACGGCGTTGGCGAGCAGGTCGAAGGAGGCCAGTATGAGCTGTACTGCTGTGGATTGCACGTCTCCCTTAAGTCTTGTTAACGAACATGGTCCATGTACCCCATACCGAGCGTTCGTACCTGATATCTGTTGTGTAGATATGTAAAGAGGGTTGTGTCGTCGAGCATGGGTCGTCCGACGAGCTGTCATCCGTCAGCCAGGAGACATTAAACACCAGTTCTTATAGCCTAGGCTTACCGCAGCGCTCAGATAAATGTAGAGACCGGCGCGAGTGTTGACGACCGGCACCTCTGCAATCTGAAGGCCATCCATGCCGATGAGACTATCCATGTAGCCGTTTAACTCTGATGTATCCTTCTCCGGAGGCAGGAATTTGCAGAGTGTTTGTGTACGGAACAGTTCCAGCGGCCCGGCTACCTCAGGCATCGCTTGCATTATGCACGGCATGAAGGCCAACAAACTGTCCGAGAGCGCTTTCCTAACGCCTGTCCGGGTGTCAGCCTTACTTCACAAGCTTCATGATAGCAGCTGCTTCCTACCTTTGAACATGGGGCGGCCCAACGTCTGCAACACCACCGGGCTTTCGCTAAAAGCATAGAGCAGAAGCGTAAACGCGTGCCTAGCACGCGCCGTCTCATCCTTGGGTGGCACGGCATCAAGGGAGCCGAAAGACTCCTGCGAGAAGATGGCAGCGGCCTCGGTGAAGGTGCGCATCCATTGAACAAGCACCTTGGCCACATGGAGCGCCGTCGTAGCCGTGGTAATGGCAGTGCCCGCGTTCACGGCCTTCGCGAAGCGCCACAGGTGCACCTCCTCAAAATCGTACGAGTTGCGCCACCGCACCATCTTGGCAGCTGCCTTCCTCTCCTCCTGTCGATCCTCCTCCTGCTTGACGCCGGACGCAGACCCGGCCGCCGCCAACGCGTCATGCTGCGGTCGCACGCGCTCGTGTATAGAAGAGTACTTGTACAGCGCTCGTAGGACGGACGCAATGTCGACGAGGCGCTCCTTAATCAGCGCCTCCAGGAAGAGGGACGCGCGTGGTTCCACGGAGTAGTGCGTGAGCGCGGTCGGGCGGTAGAGGAAGTCGGCGAGGATGACGGGCGGGATCGGGTGCTCTGCGTGGAGAAGCTGGGCCAATCGAGTAAACCTTTCCTTGTCTATACGGCGCTTGAGGGAATTGCGAAGGAATTTGGACCATTTCGCGACGGCGGCAGGCAAGCCTGCTGTCGCTGGGCGGGCTTCCATGGTGGCCGCATTGACGACGTGTGGTCGGGATGGCGATGGCGTGAAGAAGCAAATCAAAAACTGCAGCGATACAGTAGCGTTGGGAGAGGGTGCGTAATCACATGCTCGTAGCGTTCGGTGTTTCGCGGGGGGGGGGGGGGAAGCTGCGTTGTTGAGATGAAGGGTGGTGCAGTTGAGCTTGAGCTTCCTCCAGATTCCAGGTTCCAAGCCGATCCCGATCGCTTGCGCGGGATGGGATGCAGGGACAAAGTGGGCCGCGCCTGAACCATGCAGCTGCGCGCACGGCGGGATGCAGGGGTGTAAAACTTCTACCACAGGCTCCTGCAGCTGCTCAGATAATACCTTCTAAACGGGATACAGCTGGCGAAACACCAGGCCATCACCATCGCTGAAACTCGCAGGTGCTGCCAGACTCACATTTTATCACTAGGTGAAAGCTCACCTAACTATGAACCTTGACCCCCCAGCCCCCTTGAAAAACTCAGGGTACAAAATGCCTGACGGAGCTCACGGCCCTCGCCCCATCGGTGCACAGGAAGCACCGGGCCATGTACAGTAACCGATGTCCCTCCGAGCAGACGGGAGCAGACGGAAGCCTGCACTGCATGATGACACAAGCCTCACCAGTCATACATGTGTTATACAAGAAAGCCAGCAATTCTGAGTCTCGCTGGACCAATAAACATGCCCCGTTCCAATGAGATGCCTGCCCAGCACCATCTTTATGCAGCGCTCGTTCGAAGCAAATGCTCGCTCGCCATGAACGCCTTCCCGACCCCCGTATCAATCCTCCTGCTCCCTTTTGATGCGCACGCCGCCAGCAGCCCGTCGCCCCGCGCCAGAAGATGACGATGCCTCGCCGGGAACTCGTGTTTCGACCGATCTCGGTCCCAGCATCCTGCTCAGATAACCGCCAGTCAGCTTCTGCCAGCATCTCATCAACAGACCTTCCCCTTCTCTCCCTCCTTCCCCCTCTCCTCCCGTCCCACATGAAACTTCATACGTACCAGTCCTGCATAGCAAGCCACTCGCTCCACCCCGCCTCGGCCGCGACAATCTCCTGCTCCGACACATTCCTCAGCGGCCTGAGGAACGGCGCCGTCTCGGCCTCGCCCATATCATACGCGCGCTTGACCTCGAGCCACGAGGAGCTCTTGGCAGCAAACAGGTAGTTGCGGCGCTCGAGCTCGTGCAGCGGGCGCACGCCGAGCTCCCAGTCGTCCCCAAAAAACCCGTGCAGCACGCCCGGCAGGTCGAAACCCGTCGCCACGAGCCGGCGGATGTACGGCTGTATTGTCGCCGTCGTCGTCGTGCCGTACGCAGCCTGGCCGGGGAGTCCTGGCATTGCTGATGGCGGGGGTGGTGGTGGTGGTGGGGGTGGGTGGTGGGGTGCGAAGCCTGCTGCCATGACGGGGCTCGGCGCGCGGGAGAGGAGCTGGGCCTGGGCTTTCTGGAAGGGGAGCTGGATGTTGATGAAGGCCGCGAGGGCCTGGACGGGGCCGTTATACTGCGCGTGCTCGAGGAAGTAGCGGACGCAGGACTGGAAGTAGGGGTACCAGTCGAAGATGTCGAACTGGCCGTCCAGGAAGGGCTAGACAAGGAGCAGGCGTTAACCGTTGAACCGGTGTGTCGACGATTGGTCTTCAGGTTGGTGGTTCCCCGTAAGGAGGAGGACGGCTCGAGGGATGTACCTGATCGTCTTGGAAGGAATGTTCACCGGGGCGTGCTGCCGCCATGATGACGCTGGAACCGACTTGCGGAACAAGCGCACAGCCAATCGGGTTCTTGAAGCGGTCACTATGCCGACTGGAATTGTTGTGGGAGTTGGTGCTGATACACAAGAATTCTTCGGACCAAGGACTTGGTTACAACCTCGGGAGCAATGACGTTGTGCGTTCTAATTTCTGTCTTCCGTTTGCTGACCCAGCCGAGTTTACCGTGACTCTTCGCACAGTGTTCGCTGATGGTGGTAGGTGTTGAACCCTCGGAAAGTGGAGGAGAGAGTGCGCAGACAGTACGAAATATGTCCGTTTGGATGAACCTGGCAGGCAAGCGAATTCAATGAGGACGACAGGGTGTATGGGTACCGACATGAGAGCGGGCGGAATCGGGCGTCGAGGGTTTTATAGAGAAGCCTCCCGTAGGGCCGGCGTGGGATGATGTGCATGCGGGTCTGGGGGAGAAGAAAGAGGGAGTTGCGGGTAGTAGTCAGGGACAAGCGGATACAGCCCACATGGCGCCGACCGGGAGGACGCCACGAGAGCCAGTAAGGCCCGTCAGGGCAATGAGGTGACGATGTCGGTGCAGTCTGCAGCTGAA
Source organism: Chaetomiaceae sp. R4402 (assembly GCA_023628555.1). Classification (NCBI taxonomy): domain Eukaryota; kingdom Fungi; phylum Ascomycota; class Sordariomycetes; order Sordariales; family Chaetomiaceae; species Chaetomiaceae sp. R4402. The sequence goes on from JAMAKO010000003.1 coordinate 895,431, forward strand.
CTTCCGTCTGATGGGCGTGGAGGGCTCACGGCACCTCCCATACCCGGCGTGCCAATGCTGTGGGCGACGGGGATCAACAGGGCTGGGGTTTGTTCCTTGACCCCACGAAACCAGATTGGAATTTTTGGGAGGCTCAAGAGGCGCAGGGAGGCAGCAAACTGGTGCTTCGCAATCGTCCAGTCAGGACTCGATCGCAGCGGACAGGGCGAGGACGGCGCCATCGGAATGCGTGTGGGGTCATTATTCACCGTTTCAACGCGGGGGAACCAGACCCTGACAGGCGAAGCGCAGCCCCGAGGTGAGACTTTTGCCATCGGCGTTTGATGAAGAGAGGCCATGAGCGAGATTGAGGGCAGCCGTACATGGGGTGGCAGCAGATGGCATTCTGCCTTCTGGATGGCTTGCGATGGGCCAAACCGCTTGGACGAGCACGGCCGCTGCGCCAAGAGGGAGCGTTGGGGCGGCAGCCAACGGCGGACGGCCTCATCCACCGAAAGCGACCTCGACGAAGGTCGTCGCAAAAGGCTGCTCCATCGTGGATCCTTTGGCGGGGTTTGCAGGTGGGGAGAATCTGGGTGGCCTGGGAGGTAGGCGTACCGGGCCAGGGTCCAGGGACTTGGGCCTGGATCTGGTCGCAAATCAAGATCCAGCACGGCTCTTCTGCAGATCGGCAGTCGGCAGGGGTCTGCGTGAGTTCAAACGAGACATGGGCTTGCTGAGGCGTGCGATTCAGCTCTCTCGACTCCATCAAGGTCCTGCTCCTGTTAGGCAACGTCGCATTCGCAAAAGGGCTCGACAATGGCTTTGTTCGGGCAGTCATGAGACGGGTCATTGCCGTTGAAGAGGGCGACGATGTTGCGAAGCGTTTGTATCGTCCCGAGTAGCGACCATGGTATCTGTACTGTGATACCGAGAGATGGCATGCAAACTCCTGTAGTGCAGGCGCCGCAAGATGCGGAGGAAGGCTGAGGTGCAGCCATTGTCGGGATGTGCACACCCCTCATAACAGTAGTGTACGGAATACCGGCCTCGAGATTGGGTGATCATTGTATGATTGAGGCTTTGTGGCTGTTTGCACCCTGGCCATGGAGTTCCAGAGAAGGAAACGATGCTTCCTTGCCATTTCCATGTTGGAAGCACGAAAGCTCACCAACCCCTGCCCTCGCCAAGTTGCGCTGATAAAGCGATAACGTCAACAGCCGCAAGGTGGAATGCTCGGCAGCATCAAATCCGGCAGCTCGGTCGGATTCTCTTCAGCTTGACAAGGGCTGGGTCGAATCCCGCTGCCAAATTCCAACGATGAAATCGTTTCCCCCCCTTTTTACTGTTACTGCGGTGCATTCCTTGCGGCAGCTCTTCAACGACTGCTTTCTTCTTCTTCTTTTTCTTCTTCTTCTTTTCTTTTGCCTTCCTCGATGCGCCCGGGCGGTCGCTTGGGCTGGTCATCAAACCGTTTAATTGAGTCTTTCGGTGCACAGATGCTTGTGTTGCAACCGCTTCCTTTGCACCAACCTCCTTTCTTTGACATCGCCAGCACCGAAAGTTCACAGCTGAAGTCTCTCGCGAATGAATACGTATAGAAGGCTAGTCGAGAACATCATGATCCACCACGATAGAGCCTGCTGCCTCTGACGTGGATCAGGAAAGCTGAGGTCTCGGCAGTCCTGGCTTCCAGCGTGCAGCAGTGTGGGGATGTCTCACTTTACAGCCAGGATATCATACATAGTACTCACTCGATGCGTGATTGCCAGATGGGAACCTGCCAAATGACATATCAAGGCCTGTCACATCCGACCGGGCTGTGGCCAAGTTGCCGTGCAAAGTCATGGCGAAGTGATCTGCCGCACCACTACCCAGAAGACGCACGTCTCGCAGCCACACCAGCCCATGTTTTACACACAACGCTCTGGATGCTCATAGCCGACAGTCCTCATCGGTGATGAGGTGAGTGCGCAAAGTGGCACAGATCCGATAAGCCAAGCCATCACATCACGTCTGTCAAGACAAAGCTCATTCAGGAGCGCGTTGAAGTTATGTCGCTATGACTGTGTAACTCTCTCCATGGCCCGAGGTGGCTACATATCTACGGAGTAGTATGCTGTGCATGGTGCCGCTGTTACACCTTGTCGGCTGCTTTAATACATGAATTGGCCAGTTTCTCAATCCCTACTCGTGATCGCCAACCGTTTGACAGACGCACCCCACAGTGCTAATGTGGCTATGGCCTAGGTCCTGCGGACAGTAGCAACCCATGTCCTCGTCAAGGCCTCGAGGCACGAAGCAAGAGACAGATGCTGGCTTTGCCCCTGGCTGACGATGACATGCATGAGGGGTGGTGGTTAACTGAAGCAGCCATGACTGTAAATCGTTGAACCTCTTAGGCTGTCAGCCATCAACATCGCAACTGAACAAGCAAACTTCAAGCGAGCTTACTCATAAGAGTCAGTAGTTAAACTATCCAAGAGTTATTCCAGGCTCTCAGATCGTGAGCCGGGCTGCCCGGTGGTACGCTTAGGCCGGAGCACAAGCACAGCTGCTGATTGTCAAGCTCACTTTTGCTTTTGGACAACGGATCAAAGAGGGATCAGATAAGAACCGGAGTCCGCCTAACTGACTCCGGTAACGCAGCCTTATTCATACTGACACAAAACAAAACTTCCTCTTCTCTTCAAAAATGGGTGAATCATGTGACGGATTGGCCATGCAAGTGAAGTGCAGATCCCCATCATGAGTTGACTGATCAGCTCCCGCTGCTCATGGCACGTTCTATGGAGATCACAAGCGCACGAGGTGCGCGAAACCACCCTGCAGAACAGCCCGAGCCACACGATTTTGACGTCGAGTGACACCAAGGGGTGTGGCCTCACCCCTATCCACCTAGCACACCCGATGTCTCAACGGCTAGTTGATGGCCCGCTCTGCCAATAGAGATGCACTGTACTGTATTTCTTGACTTTGATCCAAGAGCATTGGGGCAGTGCGAGTCTGGCGTGGAGTGTCAGCCTTCCATTGATGCCTACCTACATACATAGGTAGGTAGCCAGAGTAGCACATGGAGGGCCAACTCAATCGATCAGTCGCCACATCGAAGAGTTCTTCTACCCGGGCCAGAACTGCGGTAACGTGAACAGGCGCATCATGCAAGAGTCCAGATATGTCACACGTGCAGACTGGAAAGTGCCTATGTATTTGTTGTCTAAGAGTGGTATGTGTGCTTCCCACAAGCCTCTCACTACCTACTTGGTACTAACACATTGAACTTGGATCAACTTGTTCGTGAGGTGAGGCTTGGAAAGAACGATGAATCATGCATGGAGACCCTGTCCCCGCACTGTCCATTTTAAGCCCCGATACGCCGATACATGCATATTTGGGGTAGGTAGAAGCTCCCCCTGAAGCACGCACCACGCGAGGAGCTGAACGCTAATTAGTGCCAATTGACCACATTGCACACACGAATTTACGACATCGATTCTTCCAAGCTGCCAGTTGGGATCTGGACCTCTCTCCATACTCCCGACCTTTCCCCCCCTCTCTTTTCTTCTTCCTTCATCAACAGCCCTTCCCCGTCTTCGGAATCTGGCACAATGGTCAACTTCAAGTGGTCTTCTCTCGCCCTGCTCGCCCTGCGCGTTGCAACCGTCTTCGCGCAAGACGATGTAAGTTGTCCCCGTGATCGCGACTCGCTCCGACTTCAACTTCACGAGCTCCCCCTTTGCTCCCCGGCAGCACGCGACATCGCATCCGCTTACACATACCCCATGCAGGTCGACGCTGCGCCCCAAACCTCGGTGCCGGTCGAGCAGCCCGACCTCAAGGCCGACATCGAGACGACTTTCCCCGATGCCGACATCTTCGGCGTCAAGATCGTCAACGGCCGGATCGCCAAGGCGCTGATTGAGATCACTAACCACGAGGAGGCGCCAATCGACGTCGCCTTTGTTGGCGGTGCGCTCAGGACTACAAAGCCTCTGCCCGCCGACGCGCCCGAGTCCGCCGCGATCCTCCGCAACCTGACGGCCGTCCGGTACGACGTCTCCATCCCGGCCGGCGCCAAGCACCAGCTCCCCTTCCAGTTCGTTCTCGACATGATGCCCCAGGATGTCATCGTTGAGCTGGTCGCCATCATCTCCAACTCCGGTACCGGCCAGATCTTCCAGATCCAGGCCCACAGCGGACCCGCGAGCATCGTCGAGCCCCCGACCAGCATCTTCGACCCGCAGATGTAAGCTCAACCCCCATCTCTCACCTTACAGCCAACCAACAATATCTAACCACCCTTCACTACACACAGCATCTTCCTCTACCTCTTCCTGACCGGCGTTTTTGGCGCGACCCTGTACTTCGTCTACAAGACGTGGATCGAGGCGCTGTTCCCGCAGGCCGCGCGCCCCGCCGCGAGCGGCGCCGGCAAGAAGGGACGAAAGTCGTACGCGGCGGCCGCCGCCGAGACTGAGCCGCTGTCGGGCTCCGAGTCGGCCGGTGGCGCCACCAGCGGCGCCGACGCCAAGAGCTACGACGAGAGCTGGATCCCCAACCATCACATCAACCGCCCCGTCGCGCGGCGCGTCAAGAGTGGTGCCAGCGGTAAGGCGAAATAAATGATGATTGCCTTTTGCCTGCGGGCATACCAAAGCTCGTTGTTACATGGGTGGGCTTCGGTAGGAGGACCTCCCTCGCACGGGACGGCGGGAAGTCGGCGGGGTGCCCGTGGCGATGGAGAGGTTGTAGAGTGTGTGGGGGGATGATTGGAGACTGGGGAGGATTGGAGAAGCACAGGGGGACGGATTCTCGATACCGCTTCGTTGGTTGTGTTAATCACCCGCATTCTCGTTCTGTATGTCTGTTTTGTCTGTCTAGCACGGGTTGGGAGGCAGAGGATAAAAAAACTGGGAGCGAAAAGGGACTGATTTGCGCAATGAAATTGGGGCGTCCTCCTTTGTACATCTTGTTCGACACTGTGTAGGAACACCTGAGAACGTTCGGCGCCGTTGCAGCTCGGCGACTAGGATATACAGGTTAAACGCGCTGAACGCTTGACGCAAGACATCGGCAACGGCCCAAGTTTGTGTGTCTGATAATGTCCGCGTCAGAACAAGCGCGTCAGAGCAAGTCTCCCCTGAAAGACACGAACCTGGCAGTTTCATTCTGATGGTCAACGCCGAGCACTCCGGAGCCGTAGTGGCGGGAACATACATTCACAGCGCATAACCCTTTCGCTCCAAGTGGCCAGCAAAGCGAGCCGACGACGGTCACCGCCATAGTACGCAGTTTGTGCCGCATAGATATTTCTCGTATCTGTATATTCAAAGCTCGAGCGGGGTATTCTGAGTGAGGTGAACGTAACGACACTTCTCCTCATACATTCTAACAAGCCAACCGATCCCGCATGAGTGACAGGCACGGACAAAGGAAACAACCAGGCCTCGCTCCACCCTAAACACCAACATCAACCCGCCGTATAGGTCATCATCAAAAACGCCGTGAATCCACGCTCGAGCACTCCTCGCAGCAAGTATATGCAAACCACCTCGCCCGCCTCCTACTCCTGCCCGTCCGTGACGAAATCCTGCACACATTTCACGGAGTGGGTGGTTCGCCGTCCGAACCGCCCACCTCAAAACAGAATCGACCTCCTCCCCTTCCTCTTCCCCTCCCCAGCACCCTCCTTCCCCACCCCAGCAACCCCCCTCCCACCACCAACGGGTCCCCCTGCCCCATACCTATGCAGATCCTCAATCTTCGCCAAGACCAGCTCCAGCAGCTCCTTCCGCTGCACCAAATCCAGATGCCTCCTGACCTTGGGATCCTCGCGCGCAAAGCGGTCCAGCCCGCCCCCGGCACCCATGTGCTCGCGCAGCTTGGCCTCGACCTCTCTGGGAAACCGCACATAAAAGTCGTGCAGCATCTCGACGTGCAGGAAGAGGACGGCGGTGCGGGCCAGCTTGGAGGCGACGGCGTCGAGGAAGACCTCCGGGCAGTGGTAGCGGTTTTCCGGGGTGCGGCACTGGCGGGATTTGGAGGCGAGAATGCGCAGGCCGATGATGTCGGCGCGGTCGCGGAGGAAGACGGCTTCTCGGCCTGTGATGACATGTTAGTTTCGTTAAGGTCGGAGATGAGGTAGCGGGGGAACAGGGAAAAGGGGTGAGGCGGGATAATGTGATGGCTTACCTCGCGCGAGGAGAGCGGCGCTGAACCCGCCCGCGCCGCTGGGGTGGTCGCCCTCGACGATGACTTCGCCCTTGCGCGCCTTGTCGACGAAGGACATGACCTCCTTCAACTTCTTCTTGCCGCCGACGGAGCCCTCGAGGCTCTTCATCGCCGCCTGGCACTGCTCCAGCTCGCTCTGCAGGACGCCGACGACGTGCTCCCGGCCCTTAGTCCACTCGTCGGGCTGGATGTCCGGGTCGAACTTGTACGGCTTGAGGGAGATCTCGATGCCGTCGCTTGTGGCGTAGGACCGGTCGGCCAACACGGTCGATGCCGCCTCACTGATGACCTGGCGGGCTGACGGGTGTTTGGCAAAGGACGACTTGTCGAGGAGCTTGTCGATGTTGGACTGCACCGCCGAGGCGGCAACGGTGGCGGCGAGACGGCCGACGCCGAGCCTAGTGAGGGCCGAGGTCGCCGTATCGAGCTGCCGATGCCAGTATGGGGAGTCCGGGTCGGCCTTCGGCAGATCGGCGATGCTGTCCGGCTCGGTAGGCGCCACAGAGAGGTCCTCAATCGGCCTGTTCCAGTATCGCGCAGCCAGCTGGTCGAGGACTTTCTGGTCGAGGGCCTCCTTCAACAGGCCGTTCAACTGCGCGCGACCGAAGGTGGAGGTGAATTCGTGGAACTGGTGCTTGAAATCGTCGAGGCTCGCAGCCAAGTAGGCCTCGGCACTCATGGGCTGTTCGTTGTACTGGACCTTGAATTGGTAGGTGGTCTCCTCAAGCTCGCGATGGATGGCGTCTGTCGTCTCCTGCAGCCTGGAAGACATTTGCTGCTCCAAAACATGAAGCAGTTTCTTGCGAAGGGTAATTGTGCCCGTGTTGACTCCGGCCTCTGGTCCGAACTGCGCCGGGTACGTGTTGAAGAAGGCCTTTTCGTTCCGGTTGATGCCTGCAAGCAGATTGCTGGTCTCTCTCCTGAAGAGCCCTGTTTGCGAGGGCAACTTGGAGATGACGCCAACGTAACCCAGACGGAGCGGGTACTGCCTGTCGTTCAGTATTGCGGCCCCCTTTTCTGGCTCAACCAGATCCATCTTGGTGATAACGCCAATTGTTCGCTCTCCTCGGGGATCCACTCGGCGACTGGCCTGCAAAGCGGTCGAGTTGGCCAGATCAGTATCGGCGGCGGAAATGGCGAGAATGATGTTGGGACCCCGGATGTACTTGTCGCACAACTCCGAAATCTTACGCTTCAGCTCACGGGGCTGGTTCTCTCCGGCTACCTGAATGTAACCAGGAAGATCGATGAGTGACAAGTCCGGTATCCTGGGTGAGTGGATCGTAAGCCGAATGGGGTCATCCGTGACGCACAGAGACTCTGGGACGGATTGGTTGAGTTCCGTCAGTGTCTTTTGGATAAGGGAAAAGTCGGTAACCCTCGTTAGGCCGAGGTCGGGAAATTCGCCGTAGTCCGTTCGCGCCTCGGGGTCGTTCACCAGGGTCAGCTCGATCGGCCGCCGAGTTATCATGTTGCTGCCCTTTGGTAAGAACTCGTGGCCAACTATGGCTTCCAGCACAGAGCTCTTCCCTGACGACTGCGATCCGATCACGACGATGGAGGGCAGCGTAACCGTTGTCGTCTGCCCAACCCTTTGCAGCAAGTTCCGTATCTCGATCATCCGCTTTGTGATGTACATCATGTGGTCGTCCTTCAAGATCTCCTCGGGCGTCCGGTCGTCGTGTTCGTCGGACTGATCAAGGCCGTACGCGGCGGCCGAAGCGCCTGCAACGGCAGCGGCGCCCGCCCTGCTCTGCAATGGCGGTTCCGGCCCGCCAGGCCCGCCCTGTCCACCTGAGCCGTGCTTGCCTGAGCCGGCTTCGCCCTCGCCCCGCATAATCTTGTCGAGCCACTCGGGCATCTCAAATTGGTCCTTTGTGCTGTCCCAGCCACGCTTCGTCTGCTCGGCGATGTCCTTGGCGCCTCCCCAGAGGTTCGAGGCGGTCGACGTGGCGATGTTCTTCATGTTGCCGTACATTTCCTGGGCCGAATTACTAACCTCTGCGGCCCGTTAGCACAACGCTGCGCAACTGAACCGATGTACGTGACCGAGGGAGTGCTTACGGATGGCCTGATACTGTATCCAGCCGGCGAAGCCGATGGCCAAGCCGCCAAAGAGGGCGGGGATCCTGATGAACTTGATGGCCAGCTTCGGGAGCAGGCGCACAAACGAGGCGTTTCGCACAATGACGGCATTGTGGTAGGCGTTGGTCGGAAACTGCAACGACCTCCTGGACCCGCGGGCGGCAAGCTCAGCTCGCTGGATGCCGCCGGTGGGCAGCTGGTGGAAGTGGCGGACAGCGCGCACCGTGGCGCGTCGAGCGGCCGCGAGGGGCGCCATCGTCCCGGCTGCACGGAGCTGCGCGCTCATCGTGGTGCGGACAGGCGCGTGGCTAAGTGTTCGTCTATGGTAGCATGGGCGTTGACGGCGGTGGTGGTTGTTGCTCTCGTTGCTCCTTGTCGGCAGATGCCTGCAAGCTGCAGCAAATGACGATGTCGATGCCGCGGTTTGGGACTGGGACGCGGCCCCACTTCATGCTTCATTGTTCAACGGCGCATTACTGCTACGGTTTAGTTGCAAGCCTCCGGTCTGTGAATTTGTATATTCTCGACAGCATGCAATGACACCGAGGTGTTCCTCTCTCGTCCATTTTGCTGGTCTGATATCGACAAGGTTATCAGTGTTGAATCCGACTTCTCCTCCTCATTTTTGGGGCGGCGAACCGAGAGGGGGCTGCGATCAACTCCGCCGTACTATGGTACGTCTGAAGTGCTGACTGCGATTCTGTCCCTGCTGAACAACATTGTGCCCAATCATTTTGAACGGGAAACTATCCCGTTGCATGTCTTACCCTGTGCCCGAGACCATGCATTTAAGCAGGGTGGCCGGGCATGGGAGTCTTTGTGGTTGGGGTGCAACGCAGGAGATCGTTGTTTGTAGCTCGCTGGCCGGATTAGTACCCCGAACACGGAACGTAGGGTCGACTTGAGAACCAGCAAGCGTTTAAGTACCGCTGAGATAGAGCAACCCTGACATCACACAGGACAGTTGGTCGGACAGGTCTGTCAGACAGTTGGTGCTCTGGCTGAGCTTGTCGACGAATGGAACGGTACCATTCCAGGCGGCTGGAGTGCAGCAAACCCCAGACCCGTCTCAGCCCCAGGGACTTAGGTAGCGAGCTACACTTCGATGGCCCAGATTTTGCCCGCGAAAGACTTTAAAAGCAACTCTCCAAACCAAAAAGTAGTTAGTTGGTAAACTAAAGTCCTTCGAGTTCTGGAATTTGTCTAGCTTTGATGGTAGAGATGACTTGCGGTGCCCGGGGAGCGCCCGAACTTTCTGTTCATGTCGGATGTTGCTTGCTAACAAAGCCCACTGAGGTCCCGCCATTTAAGTGGCCGATGCCGTCAGCCCTGCAGCCGGGAAGTTGCCTCGAGCCATGCCCTTGTCCGACCTGACTCCCTTCCATAAGTGGACAACACCAGGCCCAAACCGCTTCGGTGAAGTTGCATCCGCACGCGCGCTGCCCGTCACACGATCACACAGATTGGATAGAGGATTGATCCCGATCGGGAATTGCTGATTTTCCCTTCTGCCAACCGACACTTCGACCTGCAATCGCTGTTCGCCGGCTTGCCCAGCCCAACCTGGGCACCCTCCGCCATCATGTGCCGCTTCTTGGTGAGACACCCGCGACATCGCTTCCACCAAGAGGATGAACTGCTAACAAGATTCGAATCTCCCAGGTATACAAAGGCACCGACGAGATTCTGCTGTCGAAATTGGTCCTCGACCCAGCGCATTCCATTCTCAAGCAGTCGTTCGATTCACGGCTCCGACTCGTACGCTGCCCAGCCCAACGCCTCTCTCTTTGGAATTAGTGACTCACATAATGGGTTTCACCGCATAGGACACACGCCGTGGGCAGAACAACGCCGATGGCTTCGGAATTGGCTTCTACACCGATCTGAAGCTCGGCGCCGCGCCGTGCCTCTTCACCTCGACGACGCCCGCCTGGAACTGTGTCAACCTGCAACGACTGGCCTCCAAGACGGCATCGCGGCTGATCTTCGCCCACGTCCGCGCCACCACCGAAGGCTCCCTCAGCGAGGACAACTGCCACCCTTTTTGTCACGGCAGCTTGATGTGGATGCACAATGGTGGACTAGGCGGGTGGAAGCAGATCAAGAGGAGGCTCGGCGAGCGGCTGGCAGATAAGTGGTATCTGGGCGTAGGGGGCGGCACTGACAGCGAGTGGGCCTTTGCCCTGTTCCTCGACACGCTGGAACGGATGGGTCACAACCCCAGCTCCCAGTCCGCCAACGGGTTCGGGCCGACGGTGCTCAGGAAGGCGATGCTCAAGACGATTGCCCAGATCAACGAGCTGATTGACAACATTCCCGAGAGCGTGATGCATGCCGAGAACGTCGACACCAGGAGTCTGCTCAACTTCGCTGTCTCGGACGGCCACAGCATCATATGCACGCGCTATGTTGGGAGCTCAACGGACGAGGCGGCCAGTCTGTACTACTCGTCCGGCACGCTGTGGGAAACGCGGGCGCCCACGCCCGACAGCCACCACTATCAGATGGAGCGGAGCGACAAGGGGGCAGACGTTGTTCTAGTGGCCAGCGAGCCCCTGACTTTCGAAAGAGGTACGCTGCTCAACCCCCCCTCCCTCCATGCCAGCACTAACATCTGCCGCAGAGAACTGGGTCAACGTGCCAACCAACTCCATCCTCACCATCCACAACCAAACCGTCATGGTCCACCCAATCATGGACCGCTACTACGACCGCAACCCGCACCACCGGCGCTCGACCGCTTTCGTGCGCACCAAGGGCTTATCCGCCAACGAGAAAGGCAGTTCCAGCGTGGGCACACCCTTCAGCCTTCCAGGCTCCCTCCTCCCCGCGTCGCTCCCACCGCACTTCCCCACCGTCGAGCAGCTCGAAGTGCAGCATAAGCCGCCGCGCTTCCGCGGCCCCACCATCCCCTCCATCCCCTCCAGCCTCTCGCGGTCCCGCACCCCAGACGGGTCCGCCTCCTCCTCTTCAGCAGCGCGGTCGCGCACACCGCTCTCGCACGCAGAGAACGTCGCGCCGCCGCCGCTGCCAGACCACCACCCACAACAACCATCTGGTTTTGGCGCTGCCAGTCCGCATGCGTTGGTGCTGACGACAGACGTGCGCGCGCTCACCGCGCCGCCGGCGAACAGGGCTGCTTCGGCGCAGCAGCAGACGGTGCCGATGCCGATGCCGGCGCAGGGGAACATCAAGAAGAAGCGGGCATCGCTGAGCGCGGTGGAGGCCGCCGGGGCGGGCCACGGTGGCGGTATGCTGGGCCCGTACTTTGACGGAAGCCCCGTGCTGCCGGAATCGCCGGTCGTGAGGACTGAGTATGGCAATCCGAATAAGATCGCGCAGATGTTTCCTGAACTGGCGTTGCAGTAGAGTAGAGGACTCACGATCTGGTTTTTGGTTCGGGTTAGGTTCGGGTTAAGGATGTGGTCTACGCGGGTTCATATGGTCAAGATTGTATGTGTGTTTTGGCGTTCTGGTGTGGCGGGACGGGGGCATAGCAAGCGTTGGTAGCTGCTACTGTTGGTTTGCTTTCTGTACGTAGCTACGTATATGTGTAATTATCTGCCTGCCTCGTGTGGTAGGGTCAATGGACATTTTACTTCGGCAGGGGTGCTCACTTTGCATGGGAATGTAAAGTGATCTCATGAGGTTCGAATCGTCTCAGCAAGCGGTCGCGAACAGAGCCGGCCTCATAGACAGGCAGTATCGAGACAGTCCTTATGCGCTTCAGAAAACAGAAATACAGGGTATTCGTCACGCCAGCTCAGCCGCACGTACACATAAAACAAGACATCAAGACACATCGCATCTACCTGAGGCCCCATAGTGTCAACCATCCGAACAGATCTGCACCGTAACCTCCCACCGCAGACTCCCTCCGCGCCCGTACCCGCCCTCCCCGAGCCGGTTCTGCACCACGCGCGCCAGGCGGCTGCGCAGCTGGCTGATCTGCCCGGCCGCCGCGTCGTCCATCCCACCCCCAACCCCGCCGCCGCCAATACTGCCGCTGCCGGCGCCGCCCGCGAGGTGGCCCCGCGCCAGAACCACCTTTAGATTCGCCATGGCCAGCCCGTAGTGCACCTGCCAGAACTGCGCCTCCTCGACGCGGGCGACCTGCACGTCGGACTCGATCTCGCGGAGCACCGAGGACACTGTGTTGTTGCTGCTGTAACCGGATTTGTCCTTCTCTGCACCATCTTTCTTGTTCTTGGTGGCGGCGGCAGCAGAAGTGGGCGCACCGCTGTAGCTCATGAGAAGCATCAGCCCTTGCACAACCGCCAACCGCGTGCCTAAGACAAACATGCTGACCGCGATGGCGGCGCAGATGAGGCGGTCGAGCCAGAGAAAGTGCGGCACGCTGACAAGCGGCAGCAGCAGCATTAGGAACGAAAAGCACAGCGTGAGGAAGTGGAACGGGTTCGCCAGGATGCCTGCCCCCGGAAGCAGGCTCGCGAGATAAGGAAAAGGCACACGCATGACGCGGCGGATGCGGCCGTGGTTTCGCAGCCCGTACGCGCTCACCAGCGTGCTCACCACGGCGGCCAGGCTGGCGACGTCGACGGTCCCCGGGGAGATGGAGCGCGCATGGACGTGGGCGTGGCCATGGCCGCCGGCATGCAGCACTTCGCCGGTGGCGAGGGTGACGGTGGTGGCGGGTGGGGGGTGGTGCGGGGCGTGCTCGCCGACGGTCTCGAGGAAGTGCTTGAGGTTGTGGGAGATGAGATCGAAGCCGCCGAAGACGAGGAAGACGGACATGGCGAAGCCCGCGAGCACCTCGGCGCGCTGCAGGCCGAAAGGGTGGCGGATGCTGGAGCGGCGCCAGACCTCGAAGTTGCCCAGCACGTCGACGGCGACGCACACGGCGGCGGACCCGACGTCGAAGAAGACCAGGTGCGACAGCGCCGTCATGGCCAGCGAGCCTTCGGCCGCGAAGAAGACGTACATGGCCACCGCCGCGTGGCAACAGCACCACCACAGGCGGGCGCGCTGCTCGCGCTGCATGCTGGCCCAGGCTTCTCGGAGAGTGGGTATTGGGAGGGAGGCGGGGAGGACGGGCGGGGGTCGCGGGGGTGGTTCCTGGAAGATCTGGTGTTGCGCGCTGATGGAGCTATGCTTGTAGCGGTGCCCCCTACGCTGGCCGATGTTCTTTGCCAACAGGTAGTCAGTCGCTGTTTCCATAACGAAGGTTGGGCAAAAGGCTGACGTACCGACTTAACCGGCGCCGTGGATATGAACTGCGTCTGGAAATTGAATGGATTCTTCGGGGGCGACGATGGGCTGAAGCCGCCGCCATTGGCGAGAACATCGTCGGTCGCCATGGGGGGGTCGGGGCTCGGGGGTCGCAGCGATGTTTCGCGGTGATGAGGATGAAGAAAGGCGGTGGCGTGGCTGCTTCGCGGGGACGCGGCGAACAAGGGCTCGTCGATGTCACGGCCGTCCGAATCCTGGGCCCAGTCGCGATTGATGTCGCCGCCGCCGTCGCCGTCGCCGTCGACGTCTTCGCAAGTGAATTGGAACGCGGGCTCGCCAGAGGTCTGGTTTGGCGGGGTGCCCGGACGTTCAGCACGAGGCAGGCTCGGAGCCATCTGCTCGTCTGTACGACAGCGCTCTGGCGGGGAGTCGTCGTGTTGTCCACCCCTGCGCGGGTACTGGTTAACGTTATCGGCAGCGATCATCAAGCGGAGCCCAAACGTGGACCTTGATGAACATCAGCAGGGGTGCTGCAGTTGGCTGGCTTGGCGCGGTTGGCCCTGGCACCCATATTTACAAACTGAGGTGGGCAAAAAATCATTCATTAAAATGAAATTGAAAGGTTCGAGTTCCGTCCCGTACCTGATCAAGACGATCCCAGAGGGTGACCGGGTATGCTCAGCCAACTCATAGCTTCAGCAAGCCAAGCATGACTTCCACTTTCTTGGAATGTTTGGCATCACTGGCTTTGCTGTGGGTTGTTTCCCAACCCATGCTGCTGCCGAGTTGGACTGTGGGTCCAAGCGGAACACCTTCAGAGCGACGACCAGTTGGATTTGTTTGAACCCAACAACCCGAACCCTCGTCGCTCGACAAGCCGCCTGCCGCCACCTCATCCAACGTGTCTCCAACACAATGGGGCTCCGTGCGGGACAAGCCGAGGTTGACAAGATGCCCCATCTCAAAAAAGTCAGCTCAAATGTCTCGAACGTATATCCCAAGGTTGTATGGTGAACGTGTATCTGGCAGGGTCTTGCGTAGGCTGCGTTATTGACTGCGGTTGTCCGCGGGGATGAAATCCATGACAATATTGGGCTCGGACTCCGTCAATTTCTCATGGATCCGGAGCAGCATGTTGTCAACAGCACCACAGTTTGAACCGACGCCCTTTTCTCAAGAAGCTGCGCATCCTGTCCTCAAAAACATTGAAATACCCGTGATATGCGACCGCAACATGTCATTTCGGTCGGCTGTCGTCTTGCGCTTGCTTGATCCTGCCACACACCCGACACTTGGCGTTAAAAAGATCCGTGTAGAAGATCACCGTTTCTAAAGCTAGCGAGTCATCCAATCTGATGACCCAGTCGTCAGGAGAGGTCAAGGGACTGATGAATTGTCCCCCGGTTCCCCATTGAGCCTGTCTCTCCAGCCATTTTATTGGTGCCTCATGGCGTTAAATGGTGTGCAATCTGAGGCCGCCACAGCGAGGAAGTGGTGACAGATTGGTTATCGCACCTGAGCTGCTGCAGCGACAGTGCGCAAGTGCAGGCCGATGTTCCCGAGGCACTAAGTAGGTGATGTGAAGTGAGATGGTGAAGATGGCCAGTGCAACTTGCTGCCGCACTCGCCTTGCTCTGAGGGTGTCTGGGCATGAGGAGAGGCGGGAGAGCTCGGCTTGAAATGAGCCTACCTACCCACCCTATGGCCAAAAAAACAGATACACCAAACTCAGCCATTACTTCGGCGCACAACTCCTCCTCAACGACACACTGAAATCAGATTCTGAGAAGTATAAATTACTCTTTAATCATTGCATCTTTCATTTTTCGAAAAGAACTAGCACTAATATGAGCAGATGAGTAAGAAAAAGCTGTTATTGATAGGAGGGGTTTGAGCCTTTGGTCAGGGTTAGGGGCAAAACGGGCTTTTGGTGTACCTGTTTTTTTGAACACAGGGTGCTACCTAATGTTCATGCTGGACAAGAAACCGCCCGATTGGATGTGAGGAACTGATTGGACCCGGAACGCGTCTGAGCCAGCATATCTCTCGTGGACTTGCCGTAGCCGGGTGTCTGCTTGGCGCATCTCCGCCCGTGACGCATCCGCGGCTCCTCGAGGAAAGACGAACAACGGCCTTGCTAGTACTCCATACTCGGAGGAATCAAACGATCCTTCCTGCACTCCTTCAATGGTATGTACCTACCTAGCGGAATTCCGGAAGACTAGCTCAACTAGCGAGCGAAGTGGGTCCAGAATATATTGTTGCTGTGGAGTCGGTGATTGGTCTTCCCAGGTCTATCAACAAGTGATGACTCGCCATCGAGGGCTGCTGTACACATTTCTGAACTCTAGGTCGGAATAAACACAGTACCCATGCCTGATTGGCTACATTTGATCAAATATCACCTGCTGCGTTATATGTAGACGCCGGCGGCGCAGCAGAAAGCTCCTCCGCATGGGCTTAGACGGCCTACTGTGGTATTGGGGGCTGTTGGAAGCTCCGGGCCCGGGTAGGATCAAACAAACGAACCACGCGAAATAAACGGCTCAGCATGTTGTCGTGTGTGGTTGGTTTAGTAGGTACCTAGATACAAGGGAGCAAAAAGCTTGAGACTACGGCCGCGATGTGGCAGTATAAAGATGCGTCCGCTTGCCCTCTGTTCCAGCCCAGCGACTCTCTCTTCTTCACTCCTCAGCAACACCAGACCGCTCAAGTCCATTATCGACAACCGACAATCACATCACTGGCATTCCGCTTCCGAACCGCCATGCATCTGTCATTCTCTTCGGTCTTTGCTGCCACGATGGCGGTCCTCCTGTCCGCCACAGCAGCAGCACCGGCCGAAGCTCTTGGTCGGCGCGCGGAATGCGTTCCCGGAACGTATTCGTGCGTTTCGTTTACGCACGAAAACGAATACCATTCCTCCATCGTTGTCTGCGATACCGAGGGCTGGATCAACTGGATCGCCGACTGCCCTGTAGTACCTATTGGAAGTGTCGGTTGCCATATGGTCGGCGTCACGCCATACTGCACTTAGTCATGCATACTCCTTGCAGCGAACGTGGTAAGTGCCTATGTCTGTGTTGGCTATCCTGCGACTGTGATGCTCAGAAGTTGACAAGCCCTCTTATTTACCAGACTCCGGATCTCGAATTTGTCGAAGTGCAACAGGCAACGTTGCAGTGGGACGGGGAGTGAGGAAGGGACACGAAGGGGCATGTAGTGCTTGTTGACGACGTACACCGAAACGCATGAACAGCCCAATTTCGTAGTGGGCTGGCCTGAGAGCGTTGATCAGCACCGTGGACTGGAGAGGAACGAGAGGTCGGGATAGGGGAGGAGGGGGGGGGGGGGGGGGCTGTGTTGAACAGAAGGAAGGACCATGGCTGGAACCAGTATCTTAGGTACTGGTAGTTACCTAGTGTGAGCTTTTGGGGGCACCAACCCACCTCCATCCTGCAAACCATAACATCAGACATAAATACACCACCATCACCCACTCTCTTCCTGGCCCTGCAGCTGCTGGACCTAGACTCTAGGAAGCGGGTAACAAAATAAATGAGGTGACCTGCACCTTGTGAGAGCAACGCGCTCGCCTTGCCGGCACCTGGGAAGCCGTACCGTAGGCAGATGACCGTAGGTCTCGTTCGTATGTCATGTCATCTTTTCATAAGCGCCCGGCTCATCGACCCACGTCTCGGTCGAGATCAAATTGCTTTTAATTGGCTGTTGGTCACCAAGATTGCATTGATAATCACTGATTGAGGCCTCAAGGGTTACCTCAACTGATTGCAGATACCACGTTCAGCGTCTAAATCAAACCCGCGCTGAAGCATCTCCTGTCGTATACCGGGCAGCAGCTCTACATTGGCGCCCCCTTGCCCTTGAAAGACCGTCAGCCGCCACTCCGTCGGGTCAGATACCGGGCTCGGGTCTGACTTCGCCGACGATGGTAGATGAACCGCTTCTAACGGCTGCACCACGTAGGCAGGCAAGTCTCGCTCAGCCGGGCCGAACCACTTCCTGATCTGGCCCTGAATCGCCTTCTTCTCGGGCTTCGGGTTGTCAAGCCTGCTGGAGGGCCAGCTCAGCTCAATCTTGGACCACGACGGACCTCGAGGGGCACTCTCCGTCGGCGCCGTCGGCATTCGGGTGCGGTGGCGGGCCGAGACCCAGCGACCGAGGGGCGACTTCTTGATTTTCCTCACCAGCGGGCCAAAGATGGGCAGGCACGCGCAGACCATGGCCATGGCCGTGTGCACCTCGGTCCACACCTCCGTGTTGGAGTAGCTCGGCACGCGGCTGCCGGGCGGGTAGCCCAGGATGACCTTGACGATGCCCGTGATGATGACACTGGGATTTCACTCTGTCAGCATCTCTCTCTTGAACACGGTGAAGAGGAGGGACACCGCTACGCACAAGCCCCCCAGCAGAAAAATGCCCGTGACGGTCAACTTCTGCCGCTTCGTCAACCGCATCTGTACTATGGCGCAGAGGGGCAGCGTCAGGATGAGCAGATCGAGACATGTCTCGCTCGCGCCCGAGGCCATCCAGAAGACGTTGTAGTTGATGCAGTAGCGCGGGTCGGCCAGGCTGTTGAGCCAGCTCCAGGCGAGCGGCTGGCAGTTGAGGAAGCCGGTGACCGTGCAAGCCAGCCACCAGCCGGCGACGAGCGCGCTGGCGACCCAGAGCTGAGACCGGAAGGCACGGCTGACGTAGAAGATGCGGTTGTACATGGCCAGGATGCCCAGCTTGGTGGTCGCCGCAATGAGGAAGTATAGGATGGACGAGGCGAAGGCCAGCTTGAGGTAGAAGACGTCCTCGGGCGTATCGACGTAGGCTGGGTTGGTGTTCTCGGATACCCAGGTGCCGTTGGGGTCGACGCTGTTGCCTGCACGGACAGCGTCAGTTACCTAGTTGGGCGTAAGGTCATTCAGTGAGGGGCTTACCCCAGAGCAGCAGCACGGCCGTGGCCAGCGTGAAGACGACGGCTGAGAAGATCAGCCAGTCGTCCCAGCCGAGGCCGAGCCGGGTGAAGATACGGGTGTAGAAGCGCAGCGCCACTGAAACAACGGCCAGCGCAATCACCAGCCCGCTGACCGCGAGCGTGGCATCTCCGCTGCCGTCGTCGGTACTGGACGGTGCTGCATCGCTGGTGTTGGACCGTACGAGTACGCTGAGCGGGACCATCGACACTACCTATTCGGGAGTATCGGCAGAACAATCCCAAGCTTGTGGAGTCCACCGGCTGGCTGCGAGAGCCGTAGATGCAGCGGGTTGCTACATGTATGCGCGGGTTTCAACAAGTCCCTTCGCCTGAGAGGAATTGAACGAGACTTGTGCAGCGAGGTGCACTGTTTGAGACTCGCATGGCGGCGGGGTTGCGCTCTGGTTAAGTAGCAGACGCGCAGATGGGGACTGAGCCTCCTTCGTACAGTTCGGTGCTACCATGCTGCGTACCTAAGATAGGTAGGTATGCGCTGCAAATTTACGGCCGCAAGATCCGGTGGTGGTCAGCTTTGAAGGTGGTCAAGGAGCGCAGCCCACTCCCAACAAGCTCCAATTGGCGCGTCTGCCTTGGCATCTGGCCGGTTGAGAAGCACGACAGCGGCGCGTGCTAGCGAGAGGCGAAGCTTGCTCCCTTCGCGTGCTGTCTCCGAACCAACCTCGAGCCCGCGTTGTGCAAAATAGATGGGCTGGAGGTGCTGCGCCGCAGACCACCAGACTGCTTCCCGGCGGCAGAGCAGCAACGACCAATCACGCGCAGCGGCTTGATAGTTGCCTACTTTATCTGCCGATGATCGCGAAACTGAACTGTTGCAATCGCGATTCGAGCCCGTGGCTCACTCGTCCGCAGCAGTTTTACCCGTCAATCTGTGGGCTTGGTCACTGAACAATGGGTTCCTTTCTGTCAAGAAATGAGTTTCCAGTCGAGGGTCGCGTAGGTGCTTCCGTCTCCACAGCCGCGTCGACTCGTGCTGACCTCTCTCTGCTCAACTCGCCAGACCGTTCTCATCACCGGGGGCTCGCGGGGGCTGGGACTCAGTGCAGCGTGTCAACTAGCTGGCAAAGGCGCAAATGTGGTTATCGCAGCGCGCGATGCCGGCAAGCTGGAGGAGGGCACCGCCCTCATCTCGGTAATCCTTCGCTGATCCGTGGCGCGTCGTATCCACCAGCACATCCGCTGAACAGAAGTGTGTCACAGAAAGCAGCTCGGCACCCTGAGATGCAGCGCTTTCACTCCATCCGTGCCGACGTGACCACGGCCGTCGAGTGCGCGCGCGTCGTGCGGGAGGCGACAGCCTGGAATGACAACACCCCGCCCGACGTCGTCTGGTGCTGCAGCGGCAGCGCACATCCGACGCTCTTCATCGACACGCCGCTGGAGCAATTCCAGGCCATGATGGACAGCAACTACTTCTCGTGCACATACATGGCGCACGCGGTGCTCAACGCCTGGCTGCGCGACCCACCCCCTCCTCCCACCACCGCCACCACCAGCCCATCCAGACCCGCACCACCCTTAGCCCGGCACATCATCTTCACCGGCTCCTTCGTCTCCTTCTACAGCTTCACCGGCTTCACGCCCTACGCACCCTCCAAGGCCGCCATCCGCTCGCTCGCGGACTCGCTCTCGCAGGAGATGAACCTGTACGCGGGCGCGCGGCCCGACCTCCCGCGCGTGCGCGTGCACGCCGTGTTCCCGGCCACCATGCCGACACAGTCGCTCGAGGACGAGAACCGTGTCAAGACCGACCTGACCAAGGCGCTCGAGGAAGGGGACCAGATTCTGAGTCCTGACGAGTGCGCCCGGAGAGCAATTCGGGGGTTGGAGAGTGGCGAGGAGCTGGTTGCTACGTCGTTGATTATCAGGCTGGTCATGACGTCTGTGATGGGGGGTGCGATAAGGGGTGGATTTTGGAAGGGGTTGGTGAATACGTTGGTGGGGTGGGTGGTGGCCGTGGTGATGGTGTTTATTCGTTGGGATATGGATAGTAAGGTGACGAAGTGGGGGAGGCAGCATGGGGCGAGCGGGATGCTGGGGAAGAAGTGATCTGGGGGCGATCTCTTGGTGCAAGGTTGAAAATGTACGGTTAACTACATGTATGGATTGTGAGATGGCCGCCGCAAACAGTCTGCTGTCTCATCCGCAACTGGCGTTTAACCTTTCTTCATTGTATGAAATAGCTTTGATACTCCTTCCTGTCAAATTCGCCTACGATCCGTTACTCGAGATGAGAAGGCGCCAATGTTCAAAGAGGTTCAGATTGGTCGGATGCGAAAATGAGAACGAAATGGGAAAGAAAGCCTTGGAAACTGCCCGCAACTTGGAACATACAATAGCATGCCACGTTGCTCTCGGGCTGACAGACACGGTTACACACTGCTGTCGCGCCAGACTTGAGCTCAGCCACCTCAGCCCCAAAGTCGCCAGCCGGATTTGAACCCCTCACTCCTATCGCTCACGGAGACGTCTTGTGCTTGACGCAATTCTGTTCATCCATCGCCCGAGTGAGCGACGATCATAAGAGGGACACATTGCAGCGATGATCGCTTCTGTCACCTGCCCAAGATGGAAGTTGCCCTGACGTTTGGCAGCCTGGGCGACATCATCGCCGTGTGCCAGCTGGCCATCAAGCTCGGGCGCGCCATCGGAGAGTCGCAGTATGGCAGCGCAAAGGAGTATCAAGGACTGAGGAACGAACTCGATATGTTTGTCAAGGTGTTGATGCAGGTTCGTCTTGCCTCAACCTCTCTCAACACGCGGGTATCAAGGCTCACCGCCGGGTACACGTACACTAGGTCCTCGCAACATATCCGCAACACGAGGTTACACCGTACTTGGCCGGACTGGACAGCACCACAAAAGAGGTCGTGAATGAATGCGCCGGGTTGATTCAAGAAGCCCTTGACCGATGGCACAGGAAATACAACCAATCTCTGTCGGCCGGTGGCTCGGGAAACTCGCTCAGAGACGCAGGGCGTAAGATGGAGTGGTTTTTAAGGGAGCCGGAGCGGGCTGAAGCTTTCAAGGAAAAGCTCAGCCGAGGCATTCAGAGGTTGAGGAGTGCCCTGGCCGCACAGTGAGTTTTCCCTCAATCCTGCGGTGACTCTTGCTGACGCCCGATGATCTTCGCAAGGAAGTCGGCCCGAGTCGGCAGCACCACAATGCTAGCGCGGGTAGATGAGATTCATCGGCTCGTCGCGAAAAGCGAAGAGGTTCAGGAAGCCATGCTGCACCTCAGCCGAGATCAAAGCACGCAGCTCTTCGCTTTATCTGAACGTGTGAAGACACAGACTGAACACATCGACACTGTCGTGTCCCAGAACAAGAGCCGCTTCCGGGTTATACTCGACATCAAGGACGTGGTCACTCAGCTGGTCACAGTCGTTGCCGACTTTCGGGTTCTGCTGTCAAACCAGGCGATCACAAGGCCCTTAGATCCGACGAGGAACCTACCGCTTATTGTGGAGGATGCTTTAGGAACCCTGGTAGAGATACCGTTGGACTTGGTGCACTCGTGGGGGGTACTGGTCTTGAGTATTCATAACACCAACGCATCGCCGTTTAGTCGCTGACCGGTGCTTGTCCTGCAGATGTTCCATCTTCTGCTAGCACATCAGTTTGAGAACCGAAAGGGGCACAAGAGAGTCCTCAACGGCGAGTACGCCCTTGAAGAAGCATGCACCGGGACAGATATTGATACGTCGTTACCGTTGTCGGCGTCTGTACGCAAAGGCATGAAGATCAATATGAGCATCATCTTCATGGTGGACACCATCATCACGCAGCCTGAGCGCTGCCCCCGTTGCGAGACGAGCTATTCCGCGGCGGAAAACGTAGTCGTTCAATGGTAAGTTTATCACGGATCAAGGTTCTATCACCATCTATGTCATGACCATACTGCCAGGAAGCCAGTACTTCCAAAGACAAGCACTTACACGAAGCAGCACGAATACAGAGTGTCTGATGTGGTTTCAAATCGGGACGCTGTTGACAGCGCCCCCAAAAGCCAAAGCAGCCCGACAAAAGACTCCCAAGCAACGCAACACCCGCTCAGATGTACCGCCTGACCCAGCGAAGCCGTCAGACTTCCAACGGGTGCGCATTATTTCCAGTTTCGGACGGGAGGTGTGGGAGGTGCATCAGCACTGTAAAGAACGCTGCCTCGCCGAGCTGCCCCGTCTCATACGTCCCTTGTTAGAGCAATACTTGTTTGGGCAACACTTGGCGGAAATCATTGTCGAGCGAGTCCTAGATATTCAAACGGACGATTTGGCTGAGTTTATCCGAGATAAGGAAATCGAACTGCGCCGTCGGCGTAACTATGGCATTGATGGTCTCGTATCCTAGGCCCGCTTTGCATATTGGATGATCCAGCTCCGCCTGGCAGGCCAACGATCTGACACGGAAAATATATGCAGAATATCTGGCTCTTGAGCCGACGCTATTGGCGCTTCAAGAGGACCTGGGGTTTGATGCGGCGTTTGTGAGCGATGTGAACATGCACCTGTATGGGAGTGAATCTGGATGATTATGTTAAAGCAGCCTCTCGGTAGCAATTGCCACTCCTTACATGGGCATGCTGCAAAGTTGCCCGTATACCCGCGAGCGAATGTGGCCTTTCTGTAAGGATGTCGACGTGAGATAGTTACTAGATACCTAACTAGGTTGTTATTATTTTTCACTTAGAGAATAGTTTAGAGTTTACCTTACCTGGACTGCTGGCGACGGGGTACGGTCCGGGAGAATTGACCTACAATGCTACTCATGACTGTATGATACCGCGGTCAAAAGTGGAAGCACCTGGCTCGGTTGGCTCAGATCTGAATCAGCCCGCGTGCCTCTTAAAGGGTGTGCACGACACCTTGCCCCAAGGCGCCAACCAACCAGCAGCGTCACCGCCTTACAGAATAACACCGTAGAAAGCGGGCACGGCCAGGTAACCGACGAGCAAGACGGTACCCTTCTTCTTGCTTTGCTATGTCTGGTTCAACCGAAACTTCTAATGCAGAGCTCATCCCTGACGTGCGGCGGCACTGGCAAGAAACTTACCTAGGCAGTTGACAGAGTACGGGAAGATTCAATGATCTCTGGCCAGAATTCAACCCCGGCGTGGTCGAAGAGCAATGAAGTTTAACGAGAAGTGAGCTGATTCGTATTCAGTGCCACAGAGATAACTATTCGTAGCTCTGCAATCCATTCTACCAGCTCTCCAGCCACATCACCCAGCCGCCGTACTCCGGAATCCCTCTCCCAGATCCCATCGTCTCCCGCTGCAGCACACGTCGAGGAATGCCCACTACAGCCATCGTTTCCACCTAAAGTCAGTATTACTGTCAGTCTGCAACCAAGGCTGAGCCCTCCTGAATTGGAGACACTAACATGAGGCATTCAGGTTCCGGGACCGCAGGGACCAGTGCCCTCGGCGCAGCTCACTCGGTTCCGGGGCCGCAGGGACCACTGCCCTCGGCGCAGCTCACTCGGTAGCCATACTCATAGCAACCCCCGCTGGGGTTGCATTCGTAGACATAGTCATCGATAGGGTTGATAACATTACCGCACCATCCGCAGTACTGGCCCTGGTCGCTGGGGTAGCACTCGCAGGCCAGGGCGGGCATGGCACCGAAGCCAAGGACAACGGCGATGGCGGCGACGCTGCGAATGAGCTGCATCTTGAATTGATGGCTGCAAAGGTTGAGAGCGCTGGAAGTGATAGAATGCTTGAGGTAGCGTTCAAGTGTCTGGGTGCAAACGAAGTCTTGCGTCAACTGGAGCGATGCGATGCTGGGTAACTGAACTTTGATCGGGGACATCTACGTATATTTATAGACGAAATGTTGGCAGCTTGGATCTTGAGACGCATCGCAGAGCCTTGTTGCCTTCGAGTCAACACCTCTTGTTTGCCGGACTCATGGACCGATTGTCCCTGGTGGGTTGCACCGGAGCTCTACCAACTCGTTGACTGAATGAATCCACCCCATACAATGACAACATCGTCGTGCTCTAATTCATCCGTCTTATGGTTTCATCAGTGCGAGGAGAGCACGAATGTTCCCTTCAAGGTGTTTTCGTACATCTGCATCTGCACGTGGGACGGCAGGCTAATGAGGGTAGCCCGAGAGGCGCCGATGAGAGCAAGCACTTTGGGGTCGCACACATAGGCCGGCTCACTGAATTGATGCCTCGACGAGTTGTGATTGCTGAGTAGTGTTCTACTTCACTCCCGACCTTCGGGCTGCATGAGGTCGCTAGCGGTATCTTGGTACCGAACCGACACGAACGGAAGATCACTCGCCACTGGAGTCAATCCCTGGATGGCTCTCTGCGAGGTGTACGCCGTGTGGTTGTGTATTGGAATGGCCTAGCAAAAAGGCAGGCGTTTGGCGTGCTGCAAAGACATGGAGTTTGCGAAAAGGAAACAAGACAAAACATCAGTGGCTTTGAGAGCACTTACTCAGAAGATGTCATCACGCCCTAGTTCCGTAGGTAGTTTTGTGCGTATATCCTAACATGTGAAGACAGCACGTCCTCCTTCGCTTCCGCCCTTCTCAGTTTCCGATCTCTCTGCCCCCTCTCTCATTCCGAACTTACAACGGAAGCATGCATGGAGCTGAAGGCGGCTCTGGAACCGAGGGCACACCAACCCCGCGCCAATAACATCTCCTCGGAGACTCTAGATCGGAGTCCCTGAGGACAGACAACTTAGGTACCTTTGCGGGGTTACTCGTACTTCCACGAATTAGAACATTGTTTTACATTGCGAGAAGACTTCGAATGCATTGGAATTCGTTCATAGTTGTTTTATGATTGGCTTGAAGTCCGAGATGGCGGGCAGGCCGGTGTGGTACTGGCATGAGAGGATTAAGGGCCAACAAGCCCCCACCAGACTCACTACCCTCACGCCATGGAGCAATATGGGCAACCAGAAAAGGGGCAGCCGGGCCTTGGGGGGTTGGCGAGGCTCAAAGGTCGTGAAACTGGTCTATCGTCCTCTGCCATATCCGGCACGATTCGCTCCATTCCATCACCCGCCATACCCGAGAACCGAGGCCAGAGTAGAGACGGCGTAAGTCAATCGTTGGACATGAACTATGGCACGGCCTGCCGGCGGCCCGGTGTGGCCGGTCGCGATTCTTGCGATTGGCTCGGCCGGTCGACGGTTACGTCCGGTATGCAGAGACAGCTCCCATACGACTGAGTCCCTTTGCTGCTTTTCCATATCTATTTTCGGTCAGTGTTGACGTGTTTTCTTCCTTTGAAAGCAGAAAGCACATGTAGATGCACGCATGCCCTAGTCTTTCCGGTCGGTACCGATGTGACTTTAGCTTGCATCTCTGAGCGCCATGGCCAAAGACGCGAGAAGATCCAAATCAACAAGAGTTGTTCGAACTCTATAAGGAGGAGATGGCTACTCATGACTTTGTATCATCGGGGGAGTTTCTGGCGGGTTTCCATGGCCTGGTCTTTCTCTTCGCCAACCGGGCAGTTTGGATATCACCACCTGCAGGATAGCACACATCAAGTGAACCCGAAATGTAACGGGCTGAGCCCGTTCGGGGCCTCGGCAGCCCTCGGCCATGGTCGGTTACCTTCAAGATGCATGAAGTTTATAGGTGGGGATTGGCAAGTTGACATGCAGTCAGTCAACTTGTGTTGTGCCTTTTGGCGCAGCGGTCTGTCGTATCAATCCCCTGCGTTTGCAGCCAATAGGCTGCCCGAACCGTTACATTGCATGTGATAGTCGACCACGCCTCACTCACCGAAAAGCCAGCCCATTTCCTGTCATTCGTGCCGCCTGAGGTCGTGTACCTGCTGGACTGGGCGCCGGATCAAGGTAGACTCACCACTGTGGCGGCATCAACACACCGCAGTAGGCCGCAGCCTCCAACAACGTCTCCGTCCTCACAGGGACTTCAGCATTATTGGCACCGTTGCATCGCATCCCAGCTGACGTGCTGGAAAAACAGACGTCCCTGCCAACAAGGTCGAGAGGATACCCCTATATGCCGTGTGACACCAGGAAAATGTAATTGCTGACCATCCATCGGCGCAACCGCTTACCGTTGATGTTCATGGGACCGCCAACAGTACCATGCAGTGATTGTTCACGTTGCCACCAAAAAATCCATCGCCGCCCAAGGGAGTTGTCAAACGCGGAGACACTTAGCTTCTTAGGGTTGCACGAGCCAGTGTGTGGAGGAACTCAGGTCAGGCTGCGGCCAGGCAGTCAGCACACATCTGAGAGGCTAAAGGGGGGACGGCCTGAACGGGACGGAACTATGCCAGTTAAAGAGCTTCAAGGGCCGAGAATATTCTGGATTTGCTGTCTCCCTACAATACTTTCAGTTTCCCATATCCCCAGACAACCATTTCAAATCGGAACAATGCAGGGATTGGCTGCGGGCGGCGGTTCGGATAACCGAGGAATGCTGGCAGTCAGCAATAACCCCGCACTGGGCGACATGTCATATCTCCTCGGAGTCGGAGTCCCAGGAGCAGGCAACGTTGCTTTGCTCTTTTACTGTTGCCAGGCCGCTTTACTTGTGACCGGCTGTGCCCATCCCACCGCGAGGTAAGGTTCTGGGGCCGTAAGGGTGGGTAGAGGGAAGAGTCGGGATTAGATGGATGTGCTAGTGTTGACAAGCTGGTCAATACTTCGAGACTTGGAGAGCAACCCTCCGGCGGCGCTTTGCTAAACTGTTCCGCTGCTAGTCAGCTGTCTATAGTTCTTTCGATCTCGCCTGGTGCATGGAAAGAAGAGAGGCGAAGCAAGAAGAGAGCTAGTGTCTATCACTTTTTCTATTTGGTTTTATGTTCTTCAGAAACCGGCGACCGGGTCACAGTACCCGTCAAACTCCACATAGCCCTCCGTCACCCAAGACAAATCCATTCCCGAATTAATGGCCTTATTGATATCCAGCTCCCACCGCATGAACGGCCCAACAAGCGCATACCCCGAATCCTGCTCGTCCCTTTCCAATACTAGTCATCCACGCAACCTCTCGTGTCTCATAGTGACTGGCCAATTGACGTTTTCACCCCGGCGTCGGGAACTGGACTCGCACTTAAACCTCTGCTTGATGGAGTCCAAGACCCCCAAATATCGACAGCGCTGCAATTCCTGGGCGTTGAATCAGGCACTGCAGGCCAAGGACTTTACGACGGATTTTGATATGTATCCACTCAAAGCCATCGTTGACAAGGGCTCAGACAGCCTAAGGTTAGAGGCAAGATATCAATGGAGATTCTCTGCCGGTATTAAATGTGAAAGCATGTCAACTCCGTTGCTCGGCCGTCGTTCTAACGTAAAAGTTGGCCGGGTCAAGCTTGAAACTGTCATGCATGAAGTGAGTAGAACAGATGGATGGCTGATTTTGTCTCTTTATGTTACTGGCTGAGACAGAACGTACTTGGGCAAGACTTCCAGGCTCTTTGCCACAATCTTTGAGGACTCTGTGGCCATCAACCTCTCCTTCCGAGATCCGATAGATCAGCCGTCCATATCGCTCACAGCCAAGAATGCAAACGCGCCTTGGACGGCGATCCCATCGATGGGGATTCCACCAGAGCTACACGAGCTAAGCGTCAAGCTTGAGCCATTTGAAATAACATTTCCCGAGCTCGACTTCCCTTGAGGTATCTAGTCAGGCCGCTGGAGGCCCAAGCTCCCGATTGATGAAGCTATCAAGAGCCGGCTGGAGGCAGACATTGACAAGAAACTATGAACTCTGCATTGAGAGCTGTATTTAGTCGCGACAGACCGAGTTGAGATTTCGGGATGCTATGTAGGACCTCCGTACGATCCGAGAAGCAATCGACAAGGCAAAGCAAGAGTTCCAGGCAAACGAAAGCAAACTACAGGAGGAAAACAAAAGGTTGGAAGTTGTGAGACATGAATTGAGCGGCGATAGACCGCCGTCGACCGATAACAGCAAGCGGCTATCTGATTTAGAAGCGGAGATCGATAGGCTCGTAAAGAGCAGAAAGAGGTTGAAAAAACGGGAAGCAGACGCCGTGAAAACACATCGCGAGGAGGAAGAGAGAAAAAAACGCGAAGAAGGAGAAGCAGGATATGAAGAAGCAGATCGATTTCTATAGAAAATGGTGGCTCCGGGAGCGCGAGAGACGCTAGGTACATGCAAGTGGTAGTTTCCTGGAACGATGTACATGTACTCGACCTCATGCGTTGTGGAGATAGGTAGTTGCCTACGTAGACACCCAGGTTGTCTCGCCTTTGGGGTGCCCTCTGCACGTAAAAGGCGTACCAATCACACCGCAGTCCTCCTTTCCAAAGTACGACGAACCCGGCGGCTGGGAGCCCCGTTGTCGTGTCCGTCAAGATACACAACGACATCCGCATCCGCACCGCTGCACAAGTCCGCCTTCCCGCTGACCAAGTCACCGATGTTGCACCGGGTCAAGATCTGCTGCGCCGCGCAGGCAATGTCGCTCTTGGAGACAGTGTGCGTTGTGTTGCCCGTCTGCGAGGTGCTGACGACGCCGACGGCAGACCACCGAGAGGCATCGTCCTCGCTCGCCCGCTTGCACACGTCTGTGTTGCCGGCGGACCCCGTAACGGTGATGTTGTCGCTACCGTGCGCGTTGAGGTCCGTGATGCACGCCGAGATCAAGTACGTGAGGCCCCAGAGACCCGTGTCGCACAGGACGGCTGCCCTGGTGACGGCGAAGTGGGAGAATGTCGCGACGAGAATGCGGGAGAGCTGCATGTTGACTCTGTGTAGGATCGTTCAGTCAAGTCGCCGTGTGGAGATTGAAAGATGAAGAGAATCTTGGAACCGGGTTGGTTGTCTGGTGCTCGTCTTGCCGAATCTTATAGGTGACACTTCCACTCTGTCGCAACCTTTCGTCCTGTTGAAGCGGAACTCCGCAGATGGAGGCATTCATGGCCGACCTTCTTTCCTTCAGATCACTTAGGCCGCGCGGCAGGATTGGCATCCTAACCATGCCAGAGGGTCTCCAAGGCAGCAACGGACATACTGGGAGACTGGGTCACCCGTGCATACCTTAAGTGATGCGGGAGTGAATCAAGAGAAAGGTCAATGCTTAGAGATCGCCGTGAATCGTGAGTTTGTGGGTAGGCGCACGTCCGTCTCATGTGCGGTACCTTACAACGCGACTTTTTTAGGGGACCGACAGAGAGGTTGTATTTAAATAGTTGCCCATCCTGTCATCATTATCAGGACTGGCATGATCAATTCGTGATATGTCTTCAGCAACCCTGGAGGCCATCCGGCAACCCTCTAGACCACCAATTGCCCCTTCAAAGTCGATTCCCGCTTAGAGGTGGCTGATTGAACCCTTTCAACTTTACTGTTGGGCTTAGCAGCACACTCAGTGGCTTTGCTCTAGGCATACTGCTAGGGTTGCTGTCCCCGAGGTACTTGAACAAATGTGACGGGACACTCTCAGGCTAATGCCATGGTTAGACCCCAGCTTCCATGATTTACCCTCAGAGCTGTGACTGTTGTGCCATGCTCGTTCTGGCATCCTCTCAAAACTATCAAGCCCACTTGGTGGTTTTCGTAAGTCCACAAAACGCGTCTATGTTCCTAGGTGTCGTAGACTGGCAAGTGCTTGCAGCGGTATCGACTCTGTTGCGGTACACCCGACTTCTGGGTCGTGTGGTCATGGGAACTACCTACCAGGTATGTAGGTAACTTGTAACCATCACCGCCAGACACTGCCTCAAGGTCACAACTAACCCTGGTAGAATGGTAATATCACACACAGGAAGCACTCAGACAAACAGTCAACGCAGGTGAGGCTGAATGCGCCTTGGCTTTTCAGCCACCATACCCCGCTTGCATTATGTCTATTACCTCTCTCGTCAGCTCTCACTCGTTTCGCGCGCTCTTCATCATACCATCTCAAGGCAACAGGCTCAACACTAGGTGCTTTCACCTCGCACAAGCCGCTTTCATCCGCTTCAACCTTGAAATCCTCTCGAGCGGTATTCGTGGCCTGGACGCCAGTTTCGCAACTGCATTTTGGGCGACATGGAATCAGTGCACACCAAGACACCCGTTCCAAATCATGGATCCAGCAGCCCTCAACCGGACACGCTTCCAGTTGTTTCTCTCGGTTTTGACTACCACGCCCAGTCCTGCGAGACTGGTGGCGCAGGATCATCAGACCGTCTTAGACGATGCAGCACAACAGCTTGAACCAAAAAGCCCATATTCTCAAGGCACGCGGTCCGGAATCTCAGCCTCTGTGTACCGTGGAACATGGAGCCACGCAGTGACGACCCTGCTTGCTCAATGCCCCCGGTTGCAAAGACTTGGGCGCTTAAACTGCGCACGTGTGCCCCTTGCTGCGACGGATGCGACATTCTGCGGCAAGTCGTACATCAACAACAACGATCTGGTGATGCCAGAGAGTACCTTCGCCACACACTCAAATTCCGGGTTGCTCTGAGGTTCTGGGACGAGTCCTGCTTCATGAGCATCGTCGATGACGGACCGCTCCAGGACATTAAACCGGCAGTTCTGTGCGCCGTTGATGGTTCGTGGCACTCCCTAGAGTCCCCCGATTATTTGCGTTTTTGTTAAGCACCTTACACGTACTCACCGCTCATGGCCCGACAGGCACGCCCAATCCCTGGAAGATTACAGGCCACTCTTCTGTGCTGTTTACAGGCTTGCCTGCAGTCTTCGGGCTGGTGCGCCGCTGGCTCGATCAGTGCCTGGGCACGCACGCAAGGTGTGGATCGAGTGCCGATTCTCCTCTGCCAACAAGAGTGCTCGATCTCGGCTCCAGAGCCTCAAGCACGATTAGGCTGCGCGAGCCCGACTGCCAAGTGGGCCGTTACATCTGTCTCACATACTGCTGGGGACGCTCTGATTTTATCAAGACGACCCGTGACAACATCGAGCGCCATAAGCAAGGCATCGCGTTTGAAGAATCACCACGAAACTTTCAGGACACAGTCCGCATTGCGCGCGCACTAGGAGTACGCTACGTCTGGATCGATTCGCTCTGCATCATCCAGGACGATGTGAATCATGTGGACTGGGAGCGCGAGTCCAGTCGCATGGCCGACGTCTACCGCAACTCGTACCTCACGGTGACTCCGACCTAAGAAGACTCGGCCCACGGTGGTCGCTTCCCTACACCCCAGCTGAACGGTGTCAAACTTGGCCCGGTTACGATGAGCCTGATTCATCACTTTCCTCTCAGAGCTACAGCTGAAGGTTCCGACGGGTTTCCCCTGTTATCACGGGCGTGGACGTTCCAGGAGCGGCTTCTCGCACCTAGGGTCCTTCACTTTGGCCGTCAGCAACTACTCTGAGAGTGTCGCGAGAAACGCACGTACGAATGCGGACACTTCAATAACGGTAAGGCCGAGGTGGAAAAGGCAGACTTCTACGACATGATCTCCGGCTTTTGACCGACCAATCCCCGTATTCGGCAGCGCATCTGGCGCCAGATGGTCGTGCAGTACTCGTCACTCGAGTTGACCTACCACACCGACAGACTACCTGCGTTCTCCGGTCTGGCGGATTTGTTGTAGCGGCGCACCAAACAAACGTACCTGGCTGGTCTGTGGAAGGACACCCTAGTAAAGGATTTGTGCTGGCGCCAGGAGTTTGACGACAAACCAAAACCGGACATGTATCGAAACAACGCCCAGCGGGAACCGACCCGGTCCTGGGCGTCAGCCCGGGAATCCGTCACATATCCTCACACTCTGTACACTCGCGAGAGCGCCGGTCACCGAAAGCCTCGACTGTATCTTGAAGTCCTCGACGCCAACTGTTTTCCAGTAGGAGCGTCCCCCACGGGGCAAGTCCGAGCTGGATATATGGAACTGAGGTGTTCCTTGATTCCTGCTCAATTCCCCAGAAAGCCAAACTCCAAGTCGGATATCTAGAGCTGTGGGACCATATCGATCGGAGATGGGAAACCAAAGCAGTCAAGGCAAACATGACTTATGTCATACCTTTGCTAACAACAGCCCGCCACTTCTATGGACTCATTGTTCAGCCAACCGATCCGGACTCGAAGGAGATGGTGAGAATTGGATTGGCAAGTGTTTACAATCCGGACGCGTTCTACCTTCAAGAGCTCATTGGCAAGGAGAAGCAAACAGTACGGATTGTTTAAGCTGCCACATAGGGCATCGTCCAACCGACGCGGGATTCAATGACATCCTCCAGATATTCACAACAGAGTTTTGTAGCAAGGCAATAGACGCCAATAACATGCTCCTTCTCATCCTGTTGTAGGTACGCTCATCTTCAAACATCATCCAAAAGCTGCATGGCGCAGTCCCGCCCAAAGTATGTTTACATTCTACTCAAACCCTGTCCCATCGTCCATCTAAGCCAGCCAAGCATCAGCCAGCTCCTTGTGGCTGCCAGTCCCCTGCACGGGCACCTTGTTGGTGTCAGACGACAGGACCACAGCCAGCAGCCTCACCCACTCGTTGGTGCGGTTGGAAAGACTATCACTCAAGCGTCAGTAAACACTGAATTCCAGCAGCAAAGCGGGTGAAAAGAAAGAAAGAAAAACGTACGCATGCATCATCCCGCGCTGAGCAACGACATCACCCGGGTGGCACACCGTCTCGACGGGCTCGCCGTAGGTGGCCTTGCCGTCCTTGACCTGGTACGGCTCCGGGGCGGGGGTCATGAGGCTGAGCTTGCCCGAGATCATGACCAGGTAGTCGGTCGAGGTGGTGCGGTGCATGGTGCCCTCGGTGTTGGGCGCCAGGTCGATGTAGTACATGTTGAGGCCGCCGGGCAGCACGATGCCCATGCCGGGGACCTCGTCCAGCGGGAGCTCACCGCTGCAAACAATGTCAATGATCTGTAAGGAGGTGGGTGGTAATGAATCAGTGTGAGTTGACTTACTGCCCGTCGTTGCTGGTGGGGATCTGCTTGCTGGTGGCGACCACGGCGCGCATCAGGGTGCCGTCGAGGAGCGAGTCGACCTGCAGGTTGTCGACCTTCACCTCGACGCCGGGCTCGGCATGCTCATCGCCGTGGTGGTGGGAGGGGAGGGGCAGGTTGGAGGCCGTGATGCGGCGGGGCGCGGGGAGGTTGTACGAAGCCATTGTGAAGACTGGTGTGTGGGTGTAAGTCAGGGAAATGTTTCGTGTTGAGGAGGGGGTTCGAGGTTGGTGGTGGTGTGCAGAGATGTAAGAGAGACCTGAGGAGCTGGAGACTGGAGTTGGAGTGAGGAATTGGGGGGTAGGAAGAGGCTTGTTCGGACTTTGAAGTGTGATGATATAGTCGTTTGCATGCAGATGAGCATTCAACAAGCTTAACATTTCGGGCGAATCAGCGTAAGGCTCACCCATTGCAGCGTTGGACACATGCGCTGAAACAAAGCCCGGCCGTGTTGGTCGCCAGGCTGCGGTTGGTGGCTTGGGGGCCTGCCTGGTAGGATCTGGGATGACAAACGGAACCGTGCAGACCGCCATTACTCAGCACAAAGGGTTAACTTTCTGCGTGCACGTAACTGCAGCCCGTAGTAAGTAGTTGTGCGCCTCTCAGCCGGACTTAAGCGAGCGCTGAGTGCTGGCGTGCCGCACGGCTCTCTGCGACCACTGTGTGCAGTCAGCTTCGCGAAGCTGTGCCACATGCAAAGTTTGCTTGACCGCTTCGGTTTCGTCGTTCCGGAGACGTGGCTGCCAGATTGAGGTAGGATTCGACAACGTTGCAGCCGCAGGGCTGCACCCCGCCGAAGCCTTGCATAGAGTGCTGATGGTGTGTAATGAGATACCTACGTAAATGGCTTTGAGACATGTTGTTTGTCATCGTCAGGGACAATTATGTTCCCGTGTAACGGGCCGCCCTGACTGAGTTCAATCACAAGATTTTGGTTTGGGTTCGGGTTGGGGGCCAAACGAGGGGACATCGTGCCAGTCGAGCTTGAAACTTACACGCAGGGGGGGAGAAGCAGAGAAGAGATGAATCAGCATCATTGACTCTGCCAGTGCTGAGAAATCTTATTGAAGCTTCGCTTCACACTTACTTATTGGGGCATGCGGGCATGGCACAGTCACGTGCTATTTTAGCTCAAAGGATGACACGTTGAAGTCGCCGAGCAAGATGCATGTCCAGTGAGATACCAGATTGAGATTGTAGCGACGGAATTCAGGTACAATAGAAACTAAGTTACGACTCTATGAATGTACAGAAGGTTACCAATTACACAACGACCTCTTTCCTTCCATCCACCCCTGACCCACCCCACACATCTGCGGGAACGGTTTTTTTGAGTGCTGACCACCACATGCAAGTCATCCCCTCGTGCCCTCCAAGCAAGGATCCTGCTTACTTACACTACTGGTAGTAGTGGGCCAGATCCGGCCCAGCAAGATCGAACTCGACCTTGGTGATGCCGCTGATGCCCACCAGCCACAGCGTCTTCAGGTCCTTGCCCGACCACTGGATGTTCTCGACGGGATGCGACGTCTGGATGCGCGCAATCATGTTCCCGTAGGGATCCGCGATGTCCACGCCGCTCGCCAGACCGCCCGCAATAACTAGGTACCCGTTGGCGGCAACCTTCAGCCCGTCAGGGGCACCGGCTAGCGCCTGGAAAACCACCCTCTTGCCCGTGATGACGGGCTGCTGCAGGCTGCCGCCGGCGCGGGCTACGTCCCAGGCAAAGACGTTGCGCGCGCCGGTGCTGTTGAACTGGATGTTGATCGGGTAGTTGTAGAAGTCGCCCGCGCCACGCGTTGCCACGGGCGAGTAGCTCTCGAGCCCGGAGTCGGCGACGTACAGGGTGCGCCCGTCGCGCGAGAAGGCGATGCCGTTAGGATACGCCAGCGACGTGTCCATGACCTGCACCTGGCCCGTCGAGGGGCGGTACCGCCACGTCGCGAGCTGCAGCTGCTTGGGCGACTCAGACACGCCGATCACGTACGCGTAGTCCGTGTCGGTGAACCAAATGTCGCCGACCGGGTCGATGGTCAGGTCGTTGGGCCCAGCGAAGTTGAAGCCGTAGTAGTTGTTGATGAGCCACTCCGATTTGAGCGTCTTGGGGTCGAAGCGGGCGAGCCCGGCGTGCTGCTTCAAGCCGTTGGGAAGCGACTGGTTGTTGCCGTGCACCGTGAGGTACACCTTGCCGTCCTTGGGGTTGTACACACCGCCGGTGGCCTGGTAGATGGGCGGGTCAAGTTCCACATTGGAAAGCTTGGGCGGGTCCGAATTGAGATCGAGTGACAGGAGGGGCATAAAGCCGGGCGGGCCGTCCTGCGTGAGGAACAGTTTGTTCAGCCCCGGTACAAAGACGGGCGCCTCATGGATGACGTTGAGCACCGAGATCAGGCCCCGGGAGATCTTGGGTGCCGCCCCGAGGAGGGCGAGGCCGCGGTCCTTGTCGAAGAGGACAAAGTCGGCCTGCTGCACCAACGCCCATGACGGGTCATCGGGGACCTTGGTGTCCGTGTACCCAAACGCAGGGTCGGGGTCGCGGGAAAAGGAGGGCGGCAGGAACGAGCCGAAGCGGTTGAGGCATGTGACGTTGGCTGTCTTGGGCCCGCAGGTGTAAGCCACGGGGGACGTTGATCCGTTGCCGACTTTTGAGCTTTCGGCAGCACGAGGCACGCCGATGCTCCGCACCAAAGACGGAGCGGCAAGAAGGTAAGCAACGAGGGTTGAGAGCGAGCGAGCCATTGTGGCCGAGTATGTTCCCAGTACCGGTGTAACTTGAGGAAAGGAGATAAGATGCAAGAGGGTTCCCACGTGTGATGTTCACTGCTTTTGTGAACACCAAGTGTACTACGTCGCACCTTATACGTGTCACCGCTATCCAAGTCTCTCCCCATCAGAAAGGGGCTTCCCAGCCAGCCCTTCAGTCTCTTCACCATCGTGCCCCTTGCGTGGCTCACTTTGCGCGGCCTCCCGTCTGCCTCATCCTGCGGCTTACCCTTTAGTTCGAGGCTTTCAGCCGCAGGGTACGAGCTCATCTCATCTTCGGCGCCTCCGCGACTATTGGAGTTCTTGCTCGAACTCAGGATTCACGATCACACTCACATCTCACCAATCCCACAAGGAAAAAAGTGTGGCTTTCGCACTTTTCGCACCTCAGCCTTACCGTTCTCGATACACCCCGTGGGGTGGGTCTCAACGAAAGGACGGATTCCCTGCGGCCATGCGACGTTGTCACGGAATCCGTGGCTGGCTGACTGGCAAGCTGGCAAGAAAGCATCGAGGAACTGGCTCCTGCTGTAGCCTGTCGGGCATTGCAACACAACCCTCCGTTGAGAGGGATGTGCTTGTACAACAGTACGATACGAGGATTACGTGTGTCTGTTGTGTAAGACGCCACATGCGAGTCCATGTGTGCGTACGGCTGGGCAGGTACTTGGGTACCCCGGCATCTAGACGGCGTAGTCGGCCGCTTTGTGCAACCCTAGAGCGGCTGCCGCTTAGGGACACAAGCGGCGGTCTTATTGGATGAACTGCGGCAAATCGGTTCTTCCGTAGGGCCCTGGAAATTGAAAGGGCTGGCTGACACATGTAACGACGATGACAAATGACACGGAATAACTTGCAGCCTGTGAGATTCTGACAGGGGTCAACTTACATCCTCCGCTGTGTAACAACTTCGGAGACAGTCACCATCATCATCCTACTGTGGTAGTGCTTCCCGCCCACCAAGTATTGTGTCACCGTCCCAGTTGACCTCGCTCGGAGAGAGTCCTAGCAAAGAGCTTCACCGCTACATTGTGAGGGGCCGCATGTTATTCACTCTCGTGCCGATGCAGCGATGCTCACCGCTCAATGGAGAGAATGAATTGAGACACATCATTTCAAGGAACGTAAGACCTGCAGTAACTTATATGCTAGATACACATACACAAAGAAAAAAAAATGTAAGAAAGTAATCAAACGTGCAGCGACAATCCGCATGCCTTTCGTGCGACAACGCCATGTACACAATCCGCCTCATGTAAGAACTCGAGATGATCCCGACAAACCGTCCTGGGCCATGAAGTCGCGAAGTCTTTCCTCCCGCCCCTGGCCCCTACATTCACAGCCGAGCCTCAGCAGCCATGATCCGCATCTGCAAGAACCGTGACAGGCACAGCAACCCCAATCCGACCAAGATGGACACGCCGCCGTACAGCTGCATGTACTTGTAGCTGCCATCACCGACATCAATAAGCACGCCGGCCAGCGGCGGACCCGTCAAGCAGGCCAAGCTGGCGACGCTGAAGACCATGCCGACGCGCTGGCCCATTTTGGACGGGTCGGTCACCAAGCTGGCCGTCGTGGACGGGAACAGCGTCTGGACCGCGTTGGAGCACACGCCGTAGAGCGAGATCCACGCGTAGAACCCGCCCGGCGAGTCGACGCGCATCCACGACAGCATCATGATTCCGCACCCAGCCACAAACGGCAGCATCGTGTTGAACGGCCCAAAGAAGCGGTCGGCCACAAACGCCGGCACCAGCCGGCCCGGCAACCCCACCGCGTTGAGCACCATCAGCAGCGTCAGCGAATCCGAGTCCGAGATGCCGACGACGGCGCGGCCGAAGGTGGCCGTGTAGAAGTAGGCGATGTACAGGCCCCAGAGCGTGAAGAAGATGCCGATGGCGAACGACAGATACACGGGCTCCTTGAAGGCGGCCAGGTCCAGCAGCGGACGGCGGTCCTTCTTGAACTTGCGCGGCCGGCCCAGCAGCAGGATCAGGCCCGTGTTGAATAGCATGATGAAGCCGAAGATGCGGATAGTCCACGGGTAGCCGATGGTGGGCGTCAGCTGGCGCGCCATGAGCGGGAACACGATGCCGCCGATCGGGGCGCCGCAGGCGGCCAGGCTCAGCGCGAACGCCCGGTTCTTGGTGAAGTAGATGGACACGAGCGCGACGCAGGGGGTAAAGAGCAGGCCGTTGCCGATGCCCTGCACGAGGCCCTGCGCCAGGATGAGCTGCCAGTAGCGGGTGACGAAGGAGGTTGAGATGGCGCCGACGACTTGAAAAGCGCCGCCGATGGCCAGGATGGACCGGAAGTGGCCGCGGTCCATCAGCGGGCCCGACACGCTGCCCAGCATGAAGAGCAGGAACAGCGACAGCGAGCCGACCCAGGCGATGTCGGACGGCGTCGCGGAGAGCACCTCGACCCAGTGCGACTCGAACAGGCCGAAGGACGAAAAGTAGCCGAAGCCGTTGACGACCAGCAGAAAGCTGACGACGACCTGCGACCAGGCAGTGAAGCCGCCGTTGAGCCGCACATTGTCTATCTCTTGCTCGGGCGCCGCTGCGACAGGCTTTTCCACCGAGTTGTCCCGCGACGGCGGCGGCTCGGAGGGTGCCTCAAGAGTCTGCTCCGAGGAGAGCGACGGCTTCCAGTCAGGAAGCAGGTACCGCGAGGAATCTGTGAGAGCGCCCGGGAACGAGTAGGGGCGGGCGCGCGAGCTGTGGATGATGGAGTTTCGTGGTGTCGTAACGGTGGTGGCGCCGAAGTCGAACACGGTGAACTCCTCGACGTGGTCGTCCTCCGTGGACGCAGCTGCATGCGGGGCCATGTTGGCGAGCGCTGCGCGGGAGCAGGCTGATAGTGTGATGCGAACGAAGTAAAGGATGGAACCAAAAACAAATCAAGAACGGCCCTTGGGGTTGGGAACAAAGCTCATAACGCTGGAGTGAAGAGGTACAAGATGGAAGAAAGTTGACGAGATCTCAAAGTCCTCAGAGTGAATAAAGGCTGCGCGGGGTTGAGGCAGCTTGCGGATATTGGATCCAGTCTGGTCTCTGCTTGGGTGGTATCAAATGCAGTTTCGGGTAATAGGGTAAGGTATTGGGGCAGGAGCCCGTGGGCTGGCAAGGACACAAAGAAGTACTACCGCCTTCATTGGTAATCGTCAAGCGAGAGCAGTCCTCACATGCATCCAACGGGAGCCGCTCCCCTGCACCGCCCTGCGCCGCTTTCAACATCTGCATCCATCGGAGCGTGCAACAGCGTGAACAGCCCGCCTCCGCTCCCAAGGTGTTAGTAGGCTGTTTGGGAATTTTCGACATGACTGTGCAGTAGGCAGATTCAAACACAGCCACAGGCCTCCATCGACAATGATGACGACGGTTCGGACAAACCGTCTTAGAAAGCGCCGACCGTGCGGATCCCCCTTACGCCGCTTCGGTGAGCTCCGTGGAGTGCTGGAGTCGGTCTCCTCGCGAATCATACTTCACAGCTCGTTCCATTCCAGGAAGCTTCTGCGAGAGGGGCACAGTCTCGGGCCGGGGTGCCGCGCGCTTGCTGTCAAGCGAACAAAAACGTGGTGCCGAGTCACTTGTGTCACCGCGTCATGTTTTGAAGTTTTACTTCTGGCCGAGGGGCGGATTATGTCCGTGGATAGTCGCACCCCCCCAGGAGCCCTGACCACTCAGCCGCTCAGCCGAACCAGCCCTATCCACGTCCGCCGCAACGTTGTCCACTCTATGACCCCTGTCTATCTTCTGCTTCAGGAGGCAGTGCCTGGCATCGATGTGGTACAGTTCCTGAGTACCACTCGTTGAGCGTTGGGGCGCCGATGCAAGTGGCTCATCATCGCGCGGTTGCGTGTGTCCTTTCATTTAGCGACTCGGAAAGTGTCATCGCCGGAGCAGACAGCATCAGATTTCTGACGCCGCAGACAGGGGAGGGCGGTCTTCCCCGATGGCGGTGTAAGTGGGTTAGTACCTGGTAGTCAACAAACCTTGCAGACACGCTGGGAGGACGCAGGACGCTGGACCGCGTAGATGGGAGCCAGCCCGAACCGGTTGATAAATCTTGAACCCCTACCTCGATCGGGGCATGATTGAACGTCTTGTCGCTCATACCACCGCTCTTACCTCGAGAAAAGCCAGAGACAAAGCTCTCATCTCACCGGAACCTTCTCCTGTTCTTTTGCTCTCTTCCAGCATCTTGTTACATTGTCAATCTTTCAAACACCCAAGCAATGGAGTCCCGCGTCTTTGCGATGGAGCAGCAGCTCCACCGGCTCGCTCAGCAGCAGAACATCATAGCATCTCTGCTGGGCAAGCTCGCATCAGCGACCCCTTCCCTCAGCTTCGACGTAGCCAAGCTGCTGGGTGACTGGCGCAACACCGTGTCGGAGGTGGAGCAGACCCTGCCCGCCCTGAAGCTGGAAGCTGTTGAGGACGAGCACATTCGCGATGTCCGCTTCACTCCTCCAGCAACGCCCAACAATGGCAACGTCGACGGGGCCGACACTCCCCCCGTCTTTGAGCTCAACATCGACGAGAAGGAGAAGCTCCCTGTCGTCGAGATCCGCGAGGTGGAGATCACACCGCCCTCCACTCCCCTCCCAGCAGCCAAGGACCTCGACCAACTCGCCAGCGACATCCTCGACATCATCCAGCGCTATGGTCAGCACCTGGCCCCAACGGATGGTGACGGCAACCACTCGAACGTGTGGCTCGGCAAGCCCCTCTTTATGGGCAAGGTCAGGGCGCAGCTCGAGAAAGAACAAGCCGTTCACATCATTCTACCTGCCTTCCCCTGGAAGAGCGTCAACAAGGTCGACAAGGTGACCGGCATCCTGCCCGACCTGGGCGAGGAGCTGGCCCTGTACCGCCTCAACCAGATGTGCGAGGACATCAAGACGGTCTACCCTCTCGGCGGTCTTGTCTTCATCGCCACCGACGGCCTCGTCTTCGACGATGTCGTCGGCATCCCCGATGAAGACACCTGGGCCTACGGCGAGGGCCTCATCAAGCTCGCCCGGGCGCATGGCCTGCACAACATCCGCCTGCGCCGCGTCATGGACATCCTGGGCTACACCCAAGACCAAACCCTCGACAAGAACCTCTACCTCTCCCTCGCCCCGCAGTGCCGGGCCGAGATCCTTGCCAGCTACGGCCGCACCGAGGCCGAGGTGCGGCAGATGATGAAGGACGACCCGGACACGCTGCTGACCTACTGCGGCTTCATCCGCTTCCTCGAGGCCGACCTGCGGTACAGCCCCGTGACGGCGACCACCAAGGCCCTCTCGGGCCAGGCCTACCGCAAGACCGTCAAGAAGGTCGCCATCCAGATGATGATCCGCGCCGAATCCTTCACCAAGCTGCTGCAGGCCCACTGCCCGGACTACGTGCGCCTGTCGATCCACCCGTCCAACGGGTCCGTCAAGCTGAGCTTTCCGCTGGTCGTCACGGGCGACGGCAACTTCCCGCGCTCGCCGTGGCATTCTAGCCTGGCGGTCGGCGTCGACGGCGCGTACAGCACTGTGCACGCGTGCGACGTGCGCGAGACCCATGACTTGGTCCTGCGTGACGGCAGGGGCTACTACTTCCGTGAGAAGTCGGAGCTCTGGGACTTTGAGGGCGACGAGGAGGTGGTGATTGAGCCGCGCTTCCCGAACCGCATGCTGGTGCGGCCGGCGAGGGCGGAGCTTGAGGGCGTCAAGATGCTCTCAGCAGCTCAGCTCGACAAGCTGACGGCGTTTAGGGCGGCACACACAGCAGGGCCTGTGGAGGCGGTTGGCTTCGCAAATGCGGCTTGATGTTTTTTTGGCTTCTTTTGTTCGATCTACTTCATGTTCTATCTGGCGTTTGCTGTATTCGTGCCATTCACATGGCTGGCTGGACGGGCTGAGTCGAGCTCTGGGAAGCGTCTCTGTTGTTTGTACCTAGTTACAGGATTTTCCTTCTTTATTCTCCAGACAGATTACTAGATTCGAAATATTTCATTTTCACTTACGATCGAATTGCACAATGAAGACCTGAGAAGACATGGTTGGTGTGTCTCCGCACGTTGGCCGCGGGCAAGTGTCAGTGTTGCGGCCTACAACTGCCAGGCATGATGCCAGATCCTCAACTCCCCCTTCATGAAGGACGGCGCAGCACAGCCGTGAAGTTAGAGAGTCAGTTTGTTTTCTTGTTTCCTCTTTCGGAAACAAATTGCAGGACTGCGCCGTGAAGCAGGGCGTGGTGTCCCAGCCAGTGACCGCCGCCTCCTCGTACCCGGGGCCCCCTCTGCTCTGCGGGCCGGAGGAGGTGTGATTGTGCGACGGAATGACGCTGGAACCGAATAGACCGAGTTGAATCCGTGCCTCGCACTCCCTCCCTCTTCTGGAGGAAGCCCACGTTGCAACGTAGTATCCACGCATGAGGACGTAAGCGGTGCCTGGCCCGATGTGCGTGTAAGAACCAGGGAAGATGGAAACTTCCAGGTTCTCGTGCAAGGTGTTTTCTTGTGCGACCCTCCTCGCCGCTCCGTACGACTGGATTCAAGCGTCCTGCCACGCGCTCTCCCGTCCCACCAATCTCGCCTCCGGGTGCACTCGCCGCAACCTGCACGGGTCAGCCTGCTGTGTCACCCTCGCCGCGTGGAGCGTCAGCCACGCGGTTGCCGATCCACTGGCGGGCATTGCAGGTCCGCATCGTGAAATTTCTGCATCTCCAGGACCCAGGGCAGTGAGCTCATAGGCCGCTTGTCGCGTCAGCCCCTGGTGATGTGTTGTTGTGACAAAAACTCCTTACTCGGGGTGACTGTGCAGGACGGGGTGGCAGCCAGAAATAAGCTGCATCACTCAGCGCCCAATGAGAATGAGAAGTTGTGCATAGCGTCTTCGTCTACGGAAGCCGTAGACCCGTTGCGGCGGAGCGTGAGATGGCGCCCGCGAAGGAGCATTTAGCTCGAATCGAGACGATCAACGTTGAGATCCCGGAGATCCTTTCCTCCGTAGCGGTGTCAGACAAGGCTCGGCGTACATACCAATAGCACGCTAGGGCGGAGACGGAGCCCTACCTCAGCCGCAGTCCCGTTCCTGAATCGGCATTTCCCTTTCTGGTCTATGCACACGCCCCCAGAGGACTCCCCTTGCTAAACGACGGAGTCTTCCCGCTGACATACGCGGAACTTTTTGTCCTTGCTTGACGCGGTCAGACGGCTCTCGCCAAAAACTAACAGCAGGGTAGGTAGGCTTCTTAGGTAACGTTATGCGAGATCGGGGTGCAAGTGGACCCAAGCAAGATCAAGACGTCGGACATACCCTAGAGTCTATTAGTCAATACGACACTGACACACGGCGGCTCATCTTACTTCCGATAGCTTACAGCCGTTCTGCAGGTTCTGGTGCATAGCATACGCCCGCTCTCCCACCCGAGCCAGGTATCCCCGCCATCCCCGAGGCGGATCGCAGCCGCGCCCACCCCCCCCCCCCCCCCCCGGGGCTACCCGGCTTCTCGGTCGCTGCGAATGAGTTTGCGGCAGCGCGTGCCCCAACCAGTCGGACGCCCCCCAAGACTTGCTGACGCGCTACCCGCGCCGCAGCCGTCGGCCATTGCGAAATGACTCTTCTCAGGGCTGCCCGCCAACTGGGAACTCGGGATGGAGCGAACTGGCGAGCATGGGCTGAGTGCAGTGCGGCGATGCGGAGAGACTATTTCGTGGCGGTGCCGCAGCCGCTCGCGTTGATGTCCAAGCTGGGGCGAGAGGGGGCCTGGACTAAGGTGAGGGAGGTGATGGCAGGGGAGTTGGCTGGAAGCGAGAAGGATGAGGTAGGAGTTATAAGACCGAATGTTGAGACTATAAGATCTGATTTGAAAGCACTCAAGATCGTCGTCCGTTCACTTATAACATCTGTTTAATCGGAATATATTGCACCCCGCTTGCCTGCATACCTACCTGCCCAGTTAGGTATTGTCACGCAGCGCAGCGCAATGTCAGCAAAGAAGTGTCTGGCTGCCCTCGTGGCCGTGCTGGCCAGCACTACTCGCCTGGTGCATGGCCTTACACAAGCACAGACAAACGGGTATGTTCCACCGCAGGCATTACTAATGTCTGGAGAAGTACTGACGACGGACATTACAGCAACTGTAACTGGGGGACTTTGGACGCAGCACCACTGCCGGACTTCCTCAGGAACAATGTAAGCGGACGCTTAATCCTGACGTGTTCTTGTTCTTCATGCTGACATATGGGATGACATAGCCGCTGCCCAACGGCAACCCCTGGGGACTTTGCAAGGGTTGCAACCGCCATGCGGATCCCTCCAACGTCCCCGAGACGGGCGTGACACGCTACTACGACTTTGATG
The DNA here is from genome assembly GCA_023628555.1 of Chaetomiaceae sp. R4402. Classification (NCBI taxonomy): domain Eukaryota; kingdom Fungi; phylum Ascomycota; class Sordariomycetes; order Sordariales; family Chaetomiaceae; species Chaetomiaceae sp. R4402. The sequence goes on from JAMAKO010000003.1 coordinate 939,946, forward strand.
TTCGTCGTGGCGTGCTTGCGCCCGACGGCTTTGAGAAGAGCGGCATCTTCGTCAACGGACAGTACCCCGGGCCGGCCATTGAAGCCAACTGGGGTGACTGGATCGAGGTCCGGGTGCACAACAACATCCAGGATGTCGGCACCGCCAAGGCAGAGGGCACGTCGATCCACTTCCACGGCCTCACGCAGAAGGGCACACAGTGGTTTGACGGCGTGCCTGGCGTCACGCAGTGTCCCATCGCACCCGGCGCCTCATTCACGTACCGGTTCCGCGCATCCGAGTATGGCTCGACGTGGTGGCACTCGCACTTCTCCGCCCAGTACACGGCCGGTGTCTTTGGGCCCCTAACCATCTACGGGCCTAAGCACACAGACTACGACGTGGACCTGGGCCCCGTCATGGTGGGCGACTACTACCACAGCGAGTACCACGATGTGGTCGCAGCGGCTGCCAGCAACACGACCGACTTCAACGTGTACGTGCCGTGGTCCGACAACAGCCTCATCAATGGCAAGAACAGCTACAACTGCTCCATGGCGCCGCCCAACACCAAGTGCCACCCGGACGCCGGGCTCGCCCAGTTCCGCTTCAAGCCCGGCAAAAAGCACCGGCTGCGCCTGATGAACACGGGCGCGGCGGCGCTGGTGCACTTTAGCATCGACGGGCACAAGATGCAAGTCATCACCAACGACTTCGAGCCGCTGGTGCCGTACACGGCCGACTACATCACGCTCGGCGTCGGCCAGCGCACCGACATTGTCGTCACTGCCGATGCCAACCCCAAGGCAACCTACTGGATGCGCTCAACCATCTCGCTCAACTGCTCCGTCACGCACAACCCCGAGGCCCGCGCCATCATCGCGTACGAGGGCCACGAGGGCCACCACGGCAACGACCGCACGCACGCGCAAACACCCAACAGCACCATCAGCGCCGCCGCAGCCGCCGCCAACGAGAAAGCCTTCCTCTGCCAGAATGACGACCTCACCAAGACCGTCCCCTTCTTCCCGCAACCAGCCGAGCTGCACCCGGACACCACCGAGACCGTCACCATCGACCTCTTCACCAACGCCACCGGCAACCACGTGTGGATCATGAACAACCGCACGCAGTACACCGACTACAACGCGCCCGTGCTGCTGCAGGCCTACAAGCAGAACTTCTCGTTCCCGGCCCCGGACGCCAACGTCTACAACTTCGGCAGCAACCGCACGGTGCGCCTCGTGCTCAACACCGTCTACCAGAGCGCCCACCCAATGCACCTGCACGGGCACGCCTTCCAGGTGCTGGCCGAGGGCCCGGGCGCGTGGGACGGCAAGACGATCGTCAACGCGGGCAACCCGCTGCGCAGGGACACGCACATGCAGCGGCGGTACGGCCATCTGGTCGTGCAGTTCACCGCGGACAACCCCGGCGTGTGGTCGCTGCATTGCCATATTGCGTGGCATGCTAGTATGGGTTTTACGATTATTTTCTTGGAGCGGCCGGCCGAGTTGGCGAAGACGAGGATTCCGTTTGTGATGCAGGATACGTGTGATGCGTGGAAGGCGTGGACGAAGACGCATGCTGTGGATCAGATTGATGCGGGGATCTGAGCTGATGGCGTGTTGGAGATGGAGGTCTTTTGCTTCTTGTCATTTTGTTTATCATTGCAGTGATGTCCTGGCTTCTTGGGTTTCTTATCTGTTTTATTCGTAATGGTTGGATGCATATCATGTAAACTACAGCATGCAGTGGGTGCAGGGGTAGCATGGCGTATATACCTGGTATACAACACGACATGGAACATTTTGAACTACAGCTCCGTCCATGTCCTGGGTACATATATGCTCTATGATTGTGGCCATTTCTCTCTTTAACCCCAACCCTCGGCCCGGGCCTCCGAGCTTGTCCAATTGCCGCAGTGATTCGCGGGTTTGGGCGTTTCGGCAGACTCGGGGCGATCGGGCCGAGTCGTCGAAGGGACTTCCACCGCAGCCCCTTGGTCGCTGTCAGGCGAAAGACGAGGTTAAGAAGCACCCCATGCACTCCAGACTGCATTCCAAATGCTGTGGTTGGATTTGGAAGTTGCTATTCCCCATCTACTGCTCTGGATTGTTCTCCCTCGCTTTCAAACGTTGCTCGGCGTGTAAGTCGGAACTTGACAAACTACACATTCCACCCTCCAAACAACGTGGAAACACTGTGCGTCAAGACACCAATTTCGCAAAAAGAAAAAAAAAATGGCTGTCAGTAAGAGCACCGGCGGCATCCACAGTCGCTCGAATCAAGAAGAGAATGGAAACTTGTCATCCGGTACGACGGGTGGCCTCCAAACGGAGGCACATGATGCTGAGAAACCGACGATGCTTACCAACGAAAGCGCTACGCCCGAGCGGACCATTACCGGTCTAAGAGTAAGCTCTTTGCGAGACAATAAGCTCAAAAGTTCTGCATTTGCTGACCCAAGCGTCGATCCCCCTCAGTGGTTCATAGTCTTTACATCATTGATGTCCACCGTACGTGCCCAAACAACAGTCGTATCCGACAAGGAAATAACATTGCTGGGCGGTGTCGTTGGATGCTACAAAACTTGGGAAGACTGACCCTCAGTAGGTCCTACTCTTTGCACTGGACAACACCATCGTGAGTACCTACACTGGTTGGCGTTTCCAGCCACAGATGCTGACTCTGGGTCTGTACAGGTGGCAACCATCCAACTTTCCATTGTCGAGACATTCAACGATCAGCAGAGTTTGGCATGGATTGGGGTCAGCTTCGTGCTCGGCCAAGTCGTTATTCTGCCAGTGTGCGTAACATGAAGTCTCTCGATAACTGGTTCTAGTCCGTGCTCGCCACTGATATGTCGGACACTGTCTGGTCAACAGGGGCAAAGCGTACGGCATTTTCAGCATGAAGATCCTGTTCGTCGTCAGCTTGGTGCTCTTCGAAGCCGGCAGCGCCATCTGCGGAGCCGCACCCAACATGAACGCCATCATTGTTGGCCGCGTCATTGCCGGCGTCGGCGGCGCCGGAGTCTACGTCGGTGGGCTGACGTACATCAGTGTTCTCACCACTCCCAACGAGCGCCCGCTTTACCTCGCTGTTCTCATGTCCGTCTGGGGCCTCGGCAACGTTCTGGGGCCCATTGTCGGCGGTTCGTTTGCCACCAGCGCTGCTACTTGGAGATGGGGATTTTACATCAACGTGGGTGTATCCCATCGAAGAACTTTGTCAAGCGTTCAGGCTCAATGGGCTGACTGTTGAGGTGTCGTGCAGCTACCCATCGCCGCCCTTTTCACACCCGCCTTCCTCTTCAACCTACCCGACATCAACGCCGGGCCCAACACGTCTATTCGCCAAAAGATACGCATGCAAGATTGGGTTGGCATCGTCGTTTTTACCGCCTTTTGTCTCTGCTTCTGCATGGCCGGCAGCTTCGGAGGCACGCTGTACCCCTGGAACAGCGGCTCCGAAATCGTCCTCTGGGCCATGACGTTCCTTCTGTTCGTTACATTTGTCCTCGTCACGATCTACCACCCGTTTGTGTCTGCCGACACGAGGCTCATGCCGGTGCACTTTATGCGCACCAAGGATCTCACCATCATACCCTTGCAAGCATTCTTGGTGGCTGGCAGCATGATGATGTCAATCTACTACACCCCCCTGATCTTCCAGTTTACCCGCGGCGACAGCCCCCTGATGGCGGGCGTCCGCATCTTACCGCTTATCTCAATGATCGTCTTTGGCTGCCTCTTTAACGGCTTTGCCATGCCCAAGTTTGGCTATTACATGCCCTGGTTTGTGGTTGGCAATGCCCTACTGGTGGCTGGCGCCGCTTTGATGAGTAAGTGACAGACATATCAGAATCTTCCAGAGACGTGGTATCTGTGAAGCTGACCGTGTCATGACCGCACAGCAACTGTAACTCCTTCCATCTCAAACTCGTCTCTTTACGGATATACGGTACTCATCGGCCTGGGCATCGGCGCCTTTCAGAGTGCCGGCATTGGCGTTGCCTGTGCTCTCGCCCCGCCGTCCGAGATTAGCAATGTGGTGTCCGTTATGACAATCAGTCAGTTATAACCCCCAACCATTTCTCCGTGCTCGCCCCAGTCTTAGCAGCAGCTAACATGTGACGCAAACACAGGCCAAGTTCTCGGCATCATCCTGTCCCTGTCAGTGTCAGGGTCCGTCTTCACCAATAAGGCTATTGCCAAAATCACCGCTGCTCTACCGAACATTCCACAGGATCGTATTACCGAGTTGATCACGGGCGCCAGTGGGCATTTCTTCAAGAGCCTGAGTGAGAGTGACCGAGCCGTGGTTGTCACTCAAATCATGGCCGCCATCTCCGAAGCCTTTTACTACCTCATCGCTATCACCGCACTTGGCTTCATCACGTCGCTGTTTCTGAGTGTAAGAACATCCGCCGCGCCAGCTCATGATACCTGTTCCGTTGGCGGTGCTGACATAAACTCCAACTTTAGCCGAAAAAGCTCTTCCTTTCGGGCACAGCTGCAGCAGTATAAGAAGGTCATTTGGGGGTCGTCTTTCACTGTACAGAGCTCTGGCATGTTAGGAAGCTGAATAAACAGGTTTGGCGGTTACATATGATGTAGCGCCTGGAGGTTAGAGTCAGGGCAGAGAATTGCGCATACTGCACATATTTTCGTTCCTTTAGTGATGCCTGAAGGTGATTACTTCGACATTGGCATGACTATACAATCACAGGAGTTTGATCAGCACCAATGGCTACTTTGCCGTACTTAACAATCTTTCTGATGCCTGTACAGTCAACAAACCAGCTTGGAGAACGGCTCTCAACTGAGAACCGAACCCATCCTCTAGTACAAGCCTTCGTGGGTATACCACCTTAGTATCTGATGGCGAACTTTAACAGGGGCGTTTGTGTGCTTGCTCAGAGAGAAGCTTGCACGTATCGTACTCCTTCTGAAAGAAATCCGTATGCTCCCGTCTCTGCTTCTCCAGCTCCTGCCCCAAGTTGGCCACTCGCGCCGCAGGCGCACCACTTGAAGCTCCCTCAACTGCATTTAGCAGATTGCGAAGCGACTCTTCGTGACCCTGCTGGGCAACCTCGACGAGTTCCCGGGCCCGGCCCTCAATGTTGGCCATCATTTGCTGATGCATCGTGTCGGTGACCGGCGGCGCGCCGGCGGACGGGACTTTGCGTAGCCAGGCCAGGTACTCGGCCACGGATTCGGCCAGAGCAACAACCTCACACTCCCGACGGATCACGGACGAACAATAGCCTGTCAAGGCGTCGAGAACTGGTGTGCTGGTGGTCTCGGCCGGTTCTTCCGTTCCATTCGCAAGTTCATCTGGCGATGAGGACGACGTGATTGTGATTGTATTGATATGGCTGGGCATTGAACCATGACGCAAATGCTGGCCGTTCATCGTAGCTTGTTCTTCTTCTTGGTGTTGGCCGACGAGAAGCCCCATCTGAAGATTGACGTCGGCCGGCGAGTCCTCAAAGTCCATCGGCTCGAAGGCTTGAGACTCGCTGGTCCTCGCCAACACTCCCGGCTGGTTATCTTCCTGCTGTGGCAGCAGCTCGGACAAATGCGAGTCATATTGTTGATGCATCAAGTTCAGGTGCACGATGTGATTGGAGTGACTGGAGACAGAGCTGGCACATCCTGCAGGCGGAACGGGAGACTCCAGGAGACCTGACAAAAGCTGAGCCGTCATGTCGTTTGAATTGGGCCAGGCAAAGTCAGAGTTGTCTGGCGCCGCAACTGCACTGTTTGACTGGCCGCTCAGCTTCAGGACCAGGCTTTCGGTCTCATCTTGCGAGTAAGGAGACATTAGCCTGAATTCTATAGGTTGCCATCCACAACGAACGGCAGGGTGAGGCTCACACAAGCGCTTCTGCAGGGCATCAACAGTCTCGCTAAGATCTGCCTTGGACAGCTTCTGTGCTGGGAGATAAACGCACTGCTCCCCTGCGCGGCGGCATCTCTCGCAAGAGGGCTGGCCGCCTGGACAGCGAACCTTGCGGTCTCGACATAGCTTGTCCCACGTTAGCATGATCAAACAGAACGGACCCGAGAGAAGTAAGACTTGCCTTGCATGCAATGTGGCGTGACGACATCCCGATGGTGGCCGTAGTGGTGTTGAAGCTGCACACTCTAGACCCAGCATGCACTGTTCTGTCTGCACCTCCTTTCCTTACTAATACAAATAGGTCGGTCCCGCATTTGCAATGTGTAAGTGTTGGACGAGCCACGTGACAACATTGCATGAGTTGTTAATGACAGGTAATTAAGTGAGCACGCTGAGGCAAATTGAGGCAGCGCTCCTGAGAAAAACAAGACACCGCCCGACTCGTGAAGTTTGGGAGCCATCAATTTCATCATCTCTCAGACAACAGCTACTACTGAAGCGTGGGATGAAGAGGCATCTCACTTTTCGTATGTGTTCAGTCTACGCTCAAACCTATGGTGGAATTAGTTATTCATCATTGAGTGTTTTTGGTACTAATTATTCGGAGTTCCTGGGTCCGTCTCTTTGCTCCTGTAGTGGTTCCCGAAATTGTATCGCACACTGAGACATTACTCCTACGGACAAAAGCACCTCGCCGCACGCCCGGCCTGCCGTTCACCGACCTTCGGTCCGTCCACTCAACACCTTTTGACGGCCCGAAACATCAAATTCATTCAGCCTTACGGACAAACGCATTCTCTCGCCGTAATGATACAGCCACCGCCCCTCTCAACTCGGATCCTGCCGTGCCACACGCCAGGGTGTACTTGTACTCAGCTGCGGTTCAGTCCCTCCGCGGCCGCCATGCCGTCAGCTTACCCAAATTCACAAGCTGCAGCATAGAGCAAGTTGGCTGACAAATGCTCTGCTCTGCGACACGTTTGTGCGACATGCCGTTCTCTTTGATGTGGTTGTACGGCATTCCTGTTGGCGACACCCGTGCAAGGGTCCTAAGAAGCGGCTGAGGTAACTGCATGGAACGTGTGCCAGCGGTCAGTAACTTTATTCCGACCTGTTGCATGCTGTCGGGTACGTACCTATCTACTGGTGTAAGTTTGTACAAAGAAAATGCCCATAAGATGCCCCCCTTTCTGCTCCACACCACCACGATCTATCAGCTCTCGACCTGAATTCACAGACAAAATCAGCAAAACCTCAATTCAAGTCACCTATTTTGTCTTTTGACTATTCATCATTCAACACATCCACAATATGCCGACGACCATGCGAGCTGTAAGTCCGGTGGCAACCTGCTGGGTGGTACACACACCTCTTTCCCACAACGAACATCTGCTAACAAAGCTTCCTCAGGTCGACGTCAAAGACGGCGCGGGCCCGGCGTCTTCCCTCTTCATCAATGAGGCTGTCCCAGTGCCTGCCGTGCAGCCCGGCGAGGTGCTCGTCCGCGTCAAGGCGTTCGGCATCAACCGCGGCGATATCCTGCAGCGGGACGGCAAGTACCCTGGCATCGGCCACCTGTCCAAGATTATGGGGCTTGAGTTCAGCGGCATCATTGCAGAGCTGCGCGAAGACGAGCCCGTCGGCGAGTGGAAGGTCGGCGACGAGGTGTTTGGCCTGCTGTACGGCGGTGGCTATGCCGAGTATGTCAACGTGAACAAACGCATGCTCATCCGCAAGCCGAAGGAGCTGTCGTTTGACCAGACGGGCGGGCTTTGCGAGGTACATACTCCGTGATCCTGGCCTTCTCTACCATCCCACACTGCACTCACACTTCATCTCACAGGCCTGGTTCGTCGCCCTCCAAGCCCTGCACTTTGTCGGGCAATACCACCCTTCCACGACGCGCTCCATTCTCTGGCACGCCGCCGCGTCGGCCGTCTCCGTCGCCGGCATCCAGCTCTCCGCACAAGCCCACCTCCTCAACAACAACACTGACCCCACCATTCCAGCCCCCAAGGTCTTCGCAACCGCCCGCAAGCAAGACAAATGCGACTTCGCCGTCTCCGAGCTACGCGCCACGGCCGCCGTGGACATGTCGCGGCACGACAAGCGCACGTGGGCGGCCGAAGTGAAACAGCACAACGGCGGCGCCGGCGTCGACCTGGTCATCGACTTCCTGGGCGGGCCTTACCTCGAGTCGAACCTGGACGTGCTCGCGCTCGACGGCCGCGTCGTGCAGCTGGGCTGGCTGGCGGGCCCCGTCACGGGCGAGAGCGTCAACATCGCCGGGTTCATGACCAAGCGCGCCCGTGTGCAGGGCAGCCAGCTGCGCTCGCGCAGTCTGGAGTACCAGGCGGAGCTGCGGGATTTCTTCGTGGAGAACGTGCTGCCGGGACTGGTGGAGGGCAGGTTGAAGCATGTGGTGGATCGGGTGGTGCCGTGGGAGAGGGTGCAGGAGGCGCATGAGCTGATTGAGAGCAACAAGACGAAGGGGAAGGTGGTGTGTGTGATTGACTAGGTGAAGGGGGCAGACTTATCAAAGTACCGTCTTGGTTTTCTCATGCTGACGAGTTGGGCATTGCTCAATTGTATGTCCCAAAGGAGAGTCGAGAGCTCATGATGATCATCGCAGTTTTGTTGTACCTGCAAGTTCTGAGAGTTCAGAAGTCATGAAATCGCCCAGTTAAGATTGCTCAGATTTACATCTGCACGTGCCCATAACAGCGCGGTTGGCTCATTCGCTTTGGCGTACTGCGAAAACGGGATGGCCATTGTGTCATGACTGGATATGAATGGGAGCAATGAATGGCCAGCTTCAGATCTAGCGGCTGACTCAAAGTGTCGCACGCGCAGGGAAGCAGGGTATTTAGTGGAATGGAGGTTTGAACGGGATGCAATTGAATGCATTGAGGTGCTTGTCGTTGTAGAAAAGAAGGTAATGTTCCGACTATTAGTCGGTGTATGCTATACGTAACGTTATTGCCGTATTATCTGGTTCGTATTATGGACTTTTGCAGAGCATGAAGATACAGTGAGCCATATGCATAAGGTAACTAGGCAGGTGTGCAAAAGTGGGCTGTTTGGCGCTCACCACCTTCACTGCATACCGAACTGCAGTGTATAGCGAGGGCTCACGGTATGTTCGCTTTCTTAATACTGTCCTTAGTAGCTAGTATCACTCTAATATGTCCTTCATGACTGTATAACAGGAGACTAAGCGACTGCATGTGGAGTTCACGGTCACGACTAGTGTTTCGCTCTGGAATCCAGCCGAGGTTATAAGTAGGCGTTACTAAACAAAGAAATACTTCTCCTCAAAGCCCATTGTCAGTACATTACAAATATTAAAATGTCTCAAAGTTACCATGTGTGTAGTTGTGCCTTGAGCTAATAACCTAAAACTCACCTCTATTGCAGGTCCTTGTCGGTTCGAACAAAAGAGCTGTCTTCATTACTCGAGACTCGGTCGAGTTCCTTTTGCTTAGATACACATCTCAATATGATAGCTAGCAAATATGAAACAAAGAAACAAAGAAACACCTACCTCTCCTGTTCTGACTGCGGTTCTTTGTCCACGGGTGAGCATGAAGGTTCAATGCGGTACAACGATCCTTGCTGGATTACAATTCAGCCTTGGTCAACAAAGCAGACGGGTTTAGTGTGACAGTCCTGTGACACCTCGTGCCCTCCAACTTTATTTTTATTTCTACTCAACATGCCTACGAAACAAGGTAGATAGAACTATAATTGGCTGTGGCATGGCCTTTAACATGACCCATAAGCCGGCGCAGTTTCTCGACTGCATCCGTCCATCAGCAGCTTGTGTGTACGGCGTTGCCTTGTCGGACAGAAGTCACGAGAGGTAAACTGAAAGACCAAGTTCGGCCGCTACTCAAAGTCTAAAGAGGCAAGTGAATGAACAATAGCTCCTACGCACATCTCAAACGAATAAAAAAAGGAGGAAATGAATATGTCTATATAAACGGTTAACTATCTCTCGTTCCAGTCCTGTCCAGAATCACCACACTTCCTCAAGAGTACAACACAACACTTACGAAGTCGCCTCAGAATACCAGTCAATCACAACACACACCTTTGACCGCATCTCGAAGTAGGTCCTTGATTAGCCTGACCGCTCTGGCAGTACTTCTGCGAATTTTCATCCACCACACCAGCTGCTCAATCTTACACCAATCTCAACGCCATAACACGCATCCTAATATCAAGCGATTACACGGTACTCTCTTGTCTGCTGTCAGGATCACAACGACAGGATGTCTATGTCAAACAAATTTCAGCTCTGCTTCGGCAGTGTCCGGAGCGATCGGGATTTGTTGCAGGAGTGGAGGTCGTTCATGGAGCAGTTACGGGCCACCGACGCGTGGCAGGCAACCAAATACGATACGTGGAACCCAGAGGGGGGTGACTGGGGCTGGATGTCCTCCTCGACGGATGAGGGAAACCTTGAGCTTGCTACCCGCATCCTACAGCAGCTGGGGTTCATAATGGGCAAAACCGCCTGGGGCTTACATCGCTTTGATGCGATGGAAGAATTTGCACCCCCAAGCGAAGACACTGTACAGGCGGTGTGCTCCCCTTAGGTCTTGGTTGCGGTGATCCTCATGGTGCTGGTCACCTAAGGGTTGGTCTCGAAGGAGGGTTGAGACGGAGATGTTCTATGCACTAGCGATGCGAGGAAACTAGTTATTCTGGAAACTGACTGGATGTCTCCCTCCCTGGTTCCTGTTCATGTGATTTCAGGTGGCGGTGTGTTTCTTTTAACGTCACGTAAATTACCCAAGAATTTGAAACATCAAGATAACGTATATGATAAGCGCGAGTGCACCACTGGCAACGGTTGTATACAAATTTGTGTGCAGCACTAACAGCTTATTCCCGCTGCAACAAAACCCGTATACAACCATTACCAGTGGTGCACTCGCTTGTACCGCAGTATGGTGCACTCGCTTATCAAATACGTTAGCGTTCCATTAAAGCCTAGCAATATAGCTGGTTAGCGTGCGTTGCCATACGTCTACTAGCGTGGGTTACAGGTTACTTCCAAAGACGAGCAGGTACTTTGTTCATTACTTTCGTCGTCAACATTGCGTGTGGTGTCCTACTGTGATGTGATAATGAGAGTCCGCTCTCAGTTTTGGTGTTCGTGTTCCATTTCGCTGCGCTCGTACGCTACGCTGGCGAAATCACTGCGTTCATGGTACCAGGTGGGTACTGAGCTTATGGTCCTGTTCTTACCGCCCCTGAGGTTGTCAATCTACATTGGTCCTCGCCCTAACGGTGATACCCAGCGACAATGAAGAGAAAAACTTACACTATGGTTCCAGTGAAGGATCGATAGCCTAGGGTAACATCGCAGCACCCACCCCCGCCTGCACTTACAACATCTACTCAAACCTTCTACGTCCTGCAGGATGCTGCCGACCTATCAGTTCATTGCCGCGCCGTCTGGAGTTTTGGTACACTCTTGAGCCGCAGCGGCCCGCTCTTCCCCGCTTCTCCGGATCAGCGTGCTGACCACCGAGTACTGGAATGAAGCGGGGCATGAGCTGAAGCCAGGCGGGAGCTGTGCTAGTTGAAGATGACCTAGAATGAAGTTTATAAGCAGGAATGAAGCACGTATTGGATCAATTGTCCAAAACTCAGAAAGCCATCGTGATTTGTCTTAAACCATGATTACCAAGATGCGTTTCCTTCCTACTTATCGCTTGCCAATCTCGCGAGTACAGCGAGCACATCAAGCTCCAGCTTGAAGCGTCAAGCGTCAGAACTCCGCGACAAGTACGACTTTATCGTCGTTGGAGGCGGAACGAGCGGCCTTACAGTAGCCGACCGTCTAACAGCAGCCTTCCCGGCCAGTGATTTTTGTTAGAGGCCATCCCTTGCTACCGCGACCGCTGACCTGTTGTTGTAGAAACCGTTTTGGTTATTGATTATGGCGATATTCACTACGCACCCGGTCTCTTTGACCCACCCACGGACTGGATCACCGTCAACCCGGATAATGCACTATACTGGAAATTTCGTTCTCTTCCCAATCCGGATATGGGAAACCTAACGGCCTTTGTGGAGGCCGGCCAGGTGGTTGGGGGCAGTAGCGCTGTTAACAGCATGCTCTTCGACTGCGGGGCTCGCTACGACTACGATGCATGGGCTGAAGTGGGAGGCCCAGATCAGGTTCAAGGCGGCAACGTCTGGAACTGGGACGGCCTGTTTCCTGTCTTCAAAAAGGTCAGATGCTAACAGTGAATACTGAAGTGCGCGGCTGACTACACTTGGTGACACAGAGCGTGACGTTCATCGCACCACCCTAGTAATTGAGAGCCAGTTTAACTACACCTGGGACGGCTTCGCATGTAGCGGCACTACTCCTATCCACTCGTTGTGGGCCTCCTTCTAGTGGGCGGACTAGTCTGTGCTCCGTTAGACGTGGATCGATATGGGTATCAAACCTGCAAAGGAATGCTTAGGAGGTATTAAGGAAGGTATTTGTTGGGTCCCGACGAGCCAGCACCTTGTGATAGCGAGAAGGTCTTACTTAGGGTTGGGCCACTACGCCGAGTGCTCCCTAGAGCAAACTATGACCTCTTAGTTAAATACTAGGTCGTCTGGGTAGTATATCCCAAAGGGCTTGACTGTAGCCAGCCGCTTATCGAGGTTCGATCCCTACTTGACGACATTATATTTAACGTGACGGCACGGGGTGAGGTCATTATCTCCGCTGGTGTACTCCACACGCCTACTGTGCTACAACGAAGCGGCATTGGACTAGCCTCGCTCCTTCGTCGAGTAGGGATACGGCTCGTCCTCAACCTTCCCAGTGTGGGTTCAAACCTCTATGACCACGCTGGCCCCCTGTCACCTGGAACTATACTAAGCCTTACGACTTCTACCCGCTGCCTTCCGTTATAGCTAATAACCCAACGTTCAAAGCGGACGCCACTGCCGCTTTCAATTCCGTCCTAGCCCGCGGCCCTTACACCCTCGCAGGCGGCAATAGCGCAATCTACATCTCTCTCCTACACATTACCCCGAACTATACGGACATCGTCGCCGAATCCGCTACATCGCCGCGGACCCCTCTACCACCGCCTCCTACCTCCCACCAGACCTCCGAACCGAACCGACCTATCATCGCCGGGTATATAGCCCAACTCCTTACCCTCGTTAACCTTCTCTCCTACCCCTCCGCCCCCAGCTTCGAAACGCCTTAGGTGTCTAGCGAAGCACCTGTAACAGCCCGGTCTTTCCTTCTGCATCTGTTATGCGCGTTATACGCAGTATTCGATATGCGTGGAGCTTGGCAGAAAGGGGTATCATCGTGTATATATCCGAGCGCTGCGAGCAGCGCTTCAGACCTTCTTTTCTACAACGACAAGCACCTCAATGCATTCAATTGCATCCCGTTCAAACCTCCATTCCACTGAATACCCTGCTTCCCTGCGCGTGCGACATGAGCTCAAGCGTGCAATGACTGAGGTCGAGGATCAGGAATCAACACGCCCAGCACCAATATCATCAACGCTTGTTCGTCATTGCCGCCTGACGAACGATCCACAATTTTTTTGAAATTTCCGCGGAACTCGAGAATGCGTACGCAAAAGTCGCCTTGCAAGGGGCCTTCTCACCGTGCCAGAAAGCGCTGAAGACGAAGTCGACTTCCACTACGTTTTCCTTTGTCAAGTCACGCAGCAGTGGCCGGGTAAGGTATGTGCCGGGACGACCCCCCAGTCTCTCACGATGAAGAGTCGCTGCGATCCAGACGGGCCCGCCTCCGAGAGGTTGTTCCGCCGGTTGCAGTGGTCACAGCGCTCACCTTCCGGCGCTTGCGGCGCGGCGCCGTTCATGATAGAACAGAAGTCTCCCGCCTCATTGGGATCGCTAGCTCGCCGACGACCGAGAGAACGCTGGAGATGAGCCCAGGGTTGGTTGGCGGGTAGCTGCATAGATGACGGGGCACACGGCTCGCTCACGGTCGATGTTGCGCTCGTCGTGGCGCCCTGGTCCGCTGCAGGCTGAATCCGAGACGCCAATCTTGACTCTCCCCTGGCCCAGAACCCGAAAAGACTGTGTTTAAACCCTATTCGGAAAAGGCGCCGTGCAGATGGAGGTTGTTAATAGGCTGAGGCTGCGTGGTGAATAGCGTTGCAAGATTTTGGTGGTGGCTGCACTTGGTGGGCGCATCCGAATGGGGTTTAAACACAGGCTTTCTCAATGAGCGGACAGTCCTTTTTGAGTCCTTTTTGGAGCCTCGCGAGATCATGCGCCCTGCAGCAGGGAGAGACATGCAGTGTGTTCGGAACCCTTTGACCCCCTCACTTTAGCGACCTTCGAAGTCCGAGCTCAACGAAGAGCATCCTCTCGCCAGCGGCATCAGATCTTTATAAAAAGACCACAAGACGGTTTCAACATGACTTCTCAATTAACTCGAGCCCGACGAAGAGCATCCCCTCGTCAGCAGCATCAAATCTTCAAAGACCACTGCACAAGACGGTTTCAACATGACTTCTCAAACCTATCACGTCCAGTCCAGCGTCGACAACCCGCATGCCTTCGCGCAACACGACTCCGTGTCTGCACTCTGGAATCTGAAGTGGAAGCAGCTGGCATCTATGGGTGTTTACCCTTTCCACGACGGAAATGTCGAGGATTTCGAGCTCATCTTCCAGAGCCTCATCTTGACCAGCAACGACGACTACAGCGTCTTTTCAGATCCCGACAGATATGCAGACCCGTTTTTCCCCGTGGTCGAATCCCTCCTGGCTAAAGCAAAAACTGCAGAGCAAGCGGGTGACAAGGAGGCCGCCCGTGGATTGTATCTTCGGGCCGGGACTGTCTGCCGCATTGGGCGCTTTCCCATCGTCCGCTCGCCGCTTGGACGGAAGTTGTGGGAACTGAACAAGGCTGCGTATCTGGGGGCATCCCCGTATCTGTCTCCCGTCAGCGTGGAGGTCAAGATCCCGTTCACCCACGCATCGTCTGCGGCGGGGGAGTCCCCCAGCGCCATCATTCCCGCCTATCTCCGCATTCCCGAAGGCGAGTGCCCTACGGATGGCTGGCCAGTCTTGCTCTTCATCTGCGGGCTCGACCACTACCGCACCGACTTTGAACAACGCACGGCGCGACATGCCAAGAGCGGCTTGGCATGCATCATCCTCGAGATTCCCGGGACGGGCGACTGCCCGGCAGCCAAGAATGACCCAGCCAGCCCTGATCGGCTTTATTCCAGTGTTTTTGATTGGATCGATGCCCAGAAAAACCACTACTCGTTCGACACCGGTAAGATTGTCGCTCGCGGCGTGAGCACCGGCGGTTACAACGCCATGCGCATCGCGCATACCCATGCCGACAGACTCTTCGCCGTTGTTGCGCAGGGAGGGGGAAGTCACCACATGTTTGACCCGGAGTGGATCAAGGCGCAGAACCACATGGAGTATCCGTTCGCGCTTGCCGATGCGCTGGCCTTCAAGTTCGGCTATGGCTCCGTCGACGAGTACATGGCCGATGCACGGCAGAAGTTCAGTCTGCTGGAGTCGGGGGTTTTTGACAAGAAGAGTGCGAGACTGCTGCTGATCAACGGGATGGAGGACAGCATCTTCCCCATTGAGGACAGCTTCATACCTCTGAGACACGGGCGGGTGAAGGACGCTCGGTTCCTGGAGGATCGCGCCCATGTCGGTAATCCCGGGGCGGATGACATCTTGTACGACTGGTTCGACGAGGTTATGTCCACCAAACGATGATTTTCTTAACAGAGTGGACGGAATGAGTGGCGGCAATTCTCTTCATGTTCTCACCAAGCTGCTAGAAGGACTTTAAATCTAGAGCCAGAAGGCGTTTGATGTTTCAAGGAAATGCCAACCTGTTTCCTTCTACAGGCTTAACTAGCTAACGTATTTTATAAGCGAGTTGAACATATAAGCGAATTGAACACTTGCCACCACACTATAACAGTCAACTGCAATTACACCACAACAATACTATGAACCTACTATAATTTCATCGGAAATAGCTGAATCAGACCCTTCT